>PVHT021183617.1:5059486-5161534 GCA_004024745.2 Catagonus wagneri
GATCCGGCGTTGCCGTGAGCTGTGGTGTAGGTTGCAGACGCGGCTCGGATCCTGCGTTGCTGTGGCTGCGGCGCAGGCCAGTGGCCACAGCTCCGATTAGACCCCTAGCCTGGGAACCTCCACATGCCGCGGGTGCGGCCATAAACCCGCGGCCATAAAATGACAAAAGGCAAAAAAAAAAAAAAAAAAAAAAACCAACAAAAGCATATATTTCCTCTTAGGTTCTCCCTTCTTTCTACGGTCAAAAGGGCTATCTACATACAGTTCATATTTAATAAACACATTTTGGTGGTGACTATTGCAAGCAGGCAAGACTAGGAGAGGGAATGGAGAATAACAAAGGGCTTAAGAGGTCAGACAGAGACTCTTAGGTGTCACGCTAACAGAATTTAGATGCTTTAGCCTAGAGAAGGGAAGGCAGGGTTGGGCGGCAGTGAAGATAGTTGGTTTTATTTACCGTTGCTGCAGGCTAGAAAGCACATCGAACTCGGAGGTAGGATGAAAGAAGATCGACTTACATCTGGTAAGATGATGGAGGGTTAGGAATTCGGAAGCAGTTTTGACTTTGATGGGTCAGAAGACATCAACACTGGTCCTGAAGAAATCTTTCTTTGGAAATTTTACAGCTGAAGAGCAGGCCGTCTTTCCATGCCATGCAGTAGGGAAATGACTCGGAGGATCTCTCAAGTTCTATTCCAGTTCATACCCTATGATTTTTCAGCAGCCCATGTAAGGAGCGGACTTGCTTCTTCCCCACCTTTCTCTGTAGCTGGAAGCACTTAACCTCTTCCGGAAAGTCAACCACACTGTACCCCCAGCACTAAGTCTTTTCTCGGTTGAGAAGGATTGAAGACTCTCACTCTAGCTCACGCTCAGCCAACTGTGTCTCAGGCCACCCCCTCCTGCTGGCCTGACTCTGAGGTGTCCCAGTTCTAGCAAGTGAGATTCTGCCTTGCACCGAAGTCATATCTTACTAGATTTACCTGAAATCCACTCGTGTCTTCCTACGCTATCACCAGAAATCCTTTCTTGCTTTCCAGTTCTATTGTGATTTTGAGATCACACCTAGTATCCAGTCTAGGACTGAAGATTTCTTTCTTTCCAGCCCACACCACCCCACTGGGGGTGCTCATACCTGGTGTCCAGTCTCGGAACCCAACCCTGTTACCTACAGCTGTCTGTCTGTGCAGAACCCTAGCTACAGTCTCTCCTAGATCTTGCCTCTCACTTGTGGCTGGATTCTCTATTCCCTGTCCCCCCAGACTCCCACCGTCATCATTCAGGCCACTGCCACTCCATTTGCTCTTCACCTGGCCACGTGGTGACATGCCACATGGCTTCATTTTCCTACATTCTGCTGCAGTGTTTACACATCTGAGTCCTTCTGTACAAACCACATACCTCCACAATAGGCCTTCTCGCTCTCATTGCTATTGACACGTGGGGCTGGTTAAATCTTTATTGTGGGGGCCATGCTGCCTGTTATAGGGTCCTTAGCAGCACTGCTGGGCTCCACCCACCAGATCCCAGTAGCGGCCCCCTCCCCCCAACTCCCAAACTGTGACAATCAAAGATGTCTGCAGGCATTGCCAAATATCCCTGATGGGGAGGGGCTTCCAAAGTTACCCCCCTGTTGAGAACTCTTGCTCTGTAAGAACCCAGAAAGCAAAAGCATTTTAAAGCCAGTTATAGATAATTTGAGAAATAGAGTAGATGTCTACAGAATATTTAAATCTGGTAAAAAAACTTTTTTCTTTTTACAGCCACATCTGCGTACGTGGAAGTCCCCAGGCTAGGGGCTGAATTGGAGCTGCAGCTGAGGCCTATGCCACAGCTTGCAGCTTGTGGCAACACAGGATCCTTATCCCACTGAGAGGGGCTAAGGCTTGAACCCGCATCCTCATGGATACTAGTCGGGTTCATTAATGCTGGGCCACAACCAGAACTCCAGTACTCAGATTTTATTGTGCAGAAGAATCACAGGAATATTTCTGACGTTCAGAATCTGATTGGCTAAGTTTGAGGCCGGGTCTGAGATACTTATTCCTGGTGAGAGGTGGGGGAGGGGCCACTTGACTCAATGATTACGAGGTCATGAGCACAAGATTCAAATCTGCATTAGAAAGACAGATTAGAAAAATGTCATGTTTGTTCCCCGCCCTTTTTCTATAACGAATGAAACTGCTCACAGAGATGTTTTGAAGTGTGCCATTTCTAATAGTTTGAAATTACGAATACTATACAAGTTACCTGCAAAAACCTCTGAAATGCTAATTAGTTCAGCAAGAGTTTTGGGGTTTCCAAAAGTCTGATGGAAACCTCAACTTCAAGGTCATTGCAGTTTATTTTACAAAGGAAGAGGCTGGGGTGAGGATGTGCCAGGGGGAGGGGCTGGAGAGGGGAGAATCACTTTAAATGAGGCCTTGAAGTGACAGAGATTCATAAACCTTCCTTAAATGGCAGCTCATCGTGTGGTGACATTATCCTGACATCATGTGATATTACTACAAACCCAATCAGACAAAATAGTTATAGCTTTGAAATAGCTGTAAGAACGCTAATTATTGTAACGTATAGTGATCAGGGCAATCCAGTCTTCTGAAAGCTGCCAAAAGCCTACTCTAAATTTCCCTCATCTCATATAATACCGCCTCTGAGTCACTTTGACTTAGGGTTTTGCAGACATCTGACTCACTGCTGCGTATCCTTAGGAAGGAAAGGGCCCTTCATACTGGTTCCTAGTTTACAGTTAGAAACATTGAGGCTCACTAGTTTGTCCAAAGATGTAGGTAATAGGAGTTCCTGTTGAGGCTCAGTGGGAACAAAACCAACTAGGACCCATGAGGACGTGGGTTTGATCCCTGGCCTCGCTCAGTGGGTTAAGGACCCAGCATTGCTGTGAGCTGCGGTATAGGTTGCAGATGCAGCTCGGATCTGGTGTTGCTGTGGCTGTGCTGTTGGCTGGAGGCTGTAGCTCCGATTCAGCCCCTAGCCCAGGAACTTCCGCATGCCGCAGGTGTGGCCCTAAAAAGCAAAAGCCAAAAAAAAAAAAAAAAAGATGTAAATAATAGAAAAGGAACAGACTCACAGACTCTGAAAAACTTATGGTTACCAAAGGGAACAGGTTGGGGGGGAGTGGACTGGGGATTTGGGATTGTCATATGCACACTGAGGAATATGGAATGAGTGGCCAATATGGAATGATTGGACCTGCTCTACAGCACAGAGAACTCTCCCCAATATTGTGTGATAACCTATGTGGGAAAAGAATCTGAAAGCGAATGGTTATGTGTATATGTATGACTGAATCACTTTGTTGTACAGCAGAAATTATCACAACCTTGTAAATCAACTATACTTCAGTAAAATTAAAAAAAAATAAAGAGGCAGATAATAAGTTCCTGACCCTTTTGAAGCCTCTTCCAGGGATCCAGTGTTGAGACTAGCTGGGCCCTCATGCAAGCGATAAGTACACACCTCAGTGGAGGTGGGCGGGGAGGGAGAACTGATGTGCTAGCTCTCAAATGTATTAATAGGTTTTTAATTAATTTGCTAGAGTATAATAGAGTTAAATGTCTCTACATTTAAACCTCTGTCCCTATGATTTTTTTGCTTTGTATGTGTGTATGTGTGTTTTAACATCTATAGTGTAAGTACAGAATAAGGCTGAACTGGCTTTTTAGTGGTGCATGGGAACTCATGGGTATGAGTTGACCACAATTTCAGAATGAGTCAACAGTGTGACACGAGTGCCAAAAGGCTAATGCAATGTCGGGCCACATTAATAGAGGTATAGAGTATCGATCAAGGGAGCAACTACTCCATGGTATTCTGCATTTGTCAGACCACTCCTGGAGAGCTCTGTCTCATTCTGAGCACCATGATTTAGGAGGGGCCTTAAACCAGAGTCCATCAGAGGTGACTACTTAAAAGATGAGTGCATGCAAAACCACATCATAGGAAGAATAGTTAAAAGAACAAAGGATATTTATGCTCAAAAAAGAAGACTTAGGGGGCCGTGACAAGATGTGAAAGAAGAACAAGTTATCTGGGAAAAGAGCTTGAGGTATATTTTCCAGTGGCAGAAATTTAATTTCTGGATCCCCAAGTGTGCAAAGAGCCTTCTCTACTCTTTGTCATTTGCAAATAAACAGATGGTCAGCAAAGAAGCCTCTGTTCCTTCTATGATATCCCTGAAGTGTGCAAACTTGTGGATAAATGTATGCCTCTTTGCCAAGCCATCTCCCTCTGCCAGCAGATACACCTGCTTCAGGAAGCGCTTCCACAACGTCCGGCCTCTACCTCGTCTTTGGGAGTGTTGCACGTAGCATTTTCTTTTGTTTGTTCTGGTTTCCCTAATAGCTCATTAGTTCCTTAGGGGAAAAGGACCCTATTTTCTTTTTGTTTTTATTACCCTAAATGTTCTCCGTACATCTGGGTACCATGAATTAGAGACTGAGGGGAAGTCTGCTGATGGTAGCTGCAAGATGAATTAAAATAACCAGACAGGTAGTTTTTTTTAATAGTGTCTACATGGCAAAGCAGAGCAGCACTTTCTCTTGATAATAACACCTAACTGACCCTTCACTTTATGAAATGATAGGAGTTGATAAAGCTGACTGTGAGTACATCTTCCTTTTCCCTATGTCCTGCATTTAAAAATAAAAGTTGTGAGTCCGTGCTTTTATTTAAGAGTCCCATCTTCCTTGTGTCAAGTCTTGGGACTTGCTCTCCAGCTAGGAAATTCTTTGACTTCACACATTCTCTTTCTTGGTTTATTTGCATATTTACAGGGTACCAGGTGTCAAGTCACAACATCACATACATCTGGTTTACAAACTGAACTAGTAGTTGATTTAACAATATCAGTCAGGAGTTCCCGTCGTGGCTCAGAGGATAATTAATCCGACTAGGAACCATGAGGTTTCAGGCTCGATCCCTGGCCTCGTTCAGTGGGTTAAGGATCCGGCGTTGCCGTGAGCTGTGGCGTAGCTTGCAGACGCGGCTCGGATCCCGCGTTCCTGTGGCTGTGGCGAAGGCCGGCAGCTAAAGCTCCGATTAGACCCCTAGCCTGGGAAACCTCCATATGCCGTGGGTGTGGCCCTAGAAAAGGCAAAAAGACAAAAAAAAAACAAAAAACAATATCAGTCTAAGAAATAGAAATTCCATAAATGAATTTGTTTAAATGACAGAACATCACAGTATGCTTTTTTCAAATGAGATTCCATATTTATATGATATCAAAGGTATATATACTTGCTTTGGGGGTAACAATGCATGACTCTTCCCAAGTCTCCTGCATAGTTGGTTAAAGAACGGTATCATTTCACTCAAGGACAGGGGTGTGGCTGGGGTGACTGAGTCATCCACAAAGCTGAGAATAGAATGCAGGACACAGGAGCTATGTTCGTGCTCCGCCACTCTCATCAGTGGACAGTATTACCTCCCACAGTCCAGTGACCTGACACGGTACAGAGCAAATTATACACTTCTCTGCAAGAAGTTTGATGTAACTCCACTCACCAGCCTGACGCTCAGTTAGAAAATGCAATGAGCAAAAAGACAGGGCCTCCAACTTTCTATCATCAGCTCTTAATCGCAAATAGAGAGCGACACCTGCCCAGTTACTGAGGTAGCCAGCCTGTCCATGCTAATAGCTCTTGGCTCCATTGGTCCAAAGGCCAAGAGCAGGTGCTTCTTGTGACACGTAGACGACCTCTGGTTCTGAGCTTCCACTGTTTGACAACTGATACGACAAAGTCCTGGTTTACTGATATACAGAGAGTGAGAATTTTCTGCTTGTTTTGTTTTCCCAGAAACCCCAAATTAAACTGGGACCATACTATGGATTTTGTATACTTGGCAGCATGTGCCATGGACACTTTTTACAAATCTGAAACAAAGGATAACATACAAATGTGTCCTAAATATGCTGGCCCAAGGATTCTACGAATAGCCCCCAAAATCATAGGCTTTGCCACGTTCTTTCTTGTCTCAGGGCATCTGTGTTCAGCGCTGGGAGCCCTCTCATGACTTTCCAAATTCCAAGCGTATTTCAGGGACATTAAACGAAATAACTCTTAATGATGAAAAATCAGGTGGAAGATTTGTGTCAAGAGAAATAACTTTTTTTTTTTAAAAGGACAAGGTCTATCAGTCCCCAGTAAGTCTAACAGCATTCTTTATGTCCATATTATATTCTGAACTAGCCAAGAGGGATCATTAAATACTGTGGTACATCTGTCTGTTGCAGAGCACAGAGTTAGAGCAAAATAGCTGTGAGACAGTCAGCCCAGCAGGAAAATGAGGCAACTAGCAGGAAGACGCACAAGCAGCCCGCAAAAGCACTATCGATGCTTACAGTTTCTAACAGGACTTGGACATTGAAAAGAAACCCATCTGAACTGGATGCCAGCTCTCATGACCTATGGGGAAGGGTGAAAGGTCTTGCCATCTGTTACAGGAAAGGCTATTTCCCTCTGCTCTCACCCCAGGGGGTTTAGGTGGTTTGCAACAGAGAACAGAAGGAGTTTCAGAGAACACGTGGTCTAACCTCTCACTTGACCAAGAAGGAAACCGAGGTCCAGAGGGGTTACAATGTCAGGTTCAAGGTCACGCAGGTAGTTTCCAGCAGAGCCAGAATTCAGATTCCCAGGAGCCCCATCAAGGGTTCCTGTGTCTCTAGAAGGTTTGCGCCCAGACCAGTGTAGCAGAAGGAGCCCCAGGCTACAATTTACCAGCCTTGGTGCAAAGTCTTGGCAAACATTAGTAAAATTACCTTGAGCAAGTTACCTCAACTTGAGAGCTTTGCGTTTCCCACTCTGCAGCATGAGAGGCAAAATATGTGGTCTGTCTACCTCAAAGATCAGAGCCAGATCAGATGAGATAGTGTGTGAAAGCACTTTTTAAAGCTTTATAAGGCTCAGGGTTAAAAAAAAAAAAAAGCTAAACTCCAGACAAAGGATATTTTTCCTCCTGAAGATATACATGTGGACTTTGGGGGGGGGTCCATGGACCACTAGAAATTCTGTGTTTAGATGTGCGCGGCGGACAAGTGCGAAGCATATTCTTTTTTTCCCATGGGAAGAGTTTCCATGACTTTCCTCACCTTCCTAAATGTGTCTCTGAAATCCTTCCCACCTTTAACTTTGCCACTGCCGGTAAGACCCTCTGTGCTATGGATAACAACATATTTGTGATCAACTGAAAGCGTTGCTATAATGTATTAAAGTATGAGAATTCTTAGATTTAATGTATGGTTAGGAGCTTCCTGCTAGGTTTTCTAGTTCAAGAATCCACATTTTTAAAATACCAGTCTATTTGGGGGAGGGCAGCTAATCTGACCGGACATTTTGCTCTATAGAGTGCTAAAAATCTATCACTTATGATGATAAGTAGAAATGTCAAATTTATAAATCAACCAGGTTTTTTCCTACTGGTGTACTTCCCTAGTAATATTTCCTAGATTTGAAAAGATTTTTTTTTTAAATCGTATTTAACAAGAGACCTATCTACTTATTATTTACCAAGTTCCTACTGAGTTCCCAGCAGTTTGCTTCCAGTATTTTCCCATAAAGTACTAGACAATAGATAAATCATAAACCACTTGTAGGCTGCCGCATTAAGCCTGTGGTTCTGGAAGGATGAGAGGTGTGGAGAAAAACAAGTGAAAAAGTATTATTCATGACCAGCTGATCAATTAGCCTGCTTTTCAATACAAAACATAAAAAGGCAGAACCAATTTAGCTGTGACTGTGTTGGAAATGCACACAAACATTATTAATGTTGAAATTTTTTTCTCTCATCTGTTTTCAGTTCTCTTTAGAAAATTATACTCGAGAGCTTTCTGTACCGGCAATTGGAGGAGTGAATAGGAGAGTACTGGAACCCTTTTTTAACGCTAATGAAGGGGTAGGGACCAATACCTGGTTTGTGGGGCCTTTTCTGTGTACACTTAGGTGTTTCTCAGAAGCAGTAGACAGACTTAGAAAATGTCTGAGTGAAATAACCAATAACCTGGGAAGTTACCTACTGACTGGACTCATCCATCATCCCATCAAGAACTCCAGGGTGGTCTTTTATAAATCTGACAATGGTTATACTCTTGTGTTTTAGTGGTAAAATCTGACAGGGCATAGGAATGTGAAAAATGAGAGGGATTTTTTCCCCCTTGACTATATCAAAATATCATCTTCTGCCCCAAGGCTCTGAAGAATCATAACTCCCCTCTTGCATTATTCTTTTCAGTTTTTTTTCCATCCTCTTCCTTCATAGTTCTAATTTTTCATTCCGAGAAGTCTCTCTTATGTTTAAAATTTCTTACACAGAGCCTTAAGCTAGATACAAGCAATAAGCATATTCATCTATGTTTCATAGCATGCTATTATTCAGAGGAACAAAACCTTTAAAATATGCTTTGGTAGCAACGTGCCAAGATTTGCAATAACTTAAAATAAGTTAAAATTTGAGTGGTGGTAGGATGAGGTAAGTGGGGCCCTGTAACTGATTTTTGTGTGTGTGAGTCTCTCTCCTTTTTTTTTTTTTTAAGGGCTGCACCTGCAGCATATGGAAGTTCCCAGGCTAGGGGTTGAATCGGAGCTGTAGCCGCTGGCCTACGCCACAGCCATACAATGCCAGATCTGAGACCCTGTGTCTTCAACCCACACCACAGCTTATGGCAACGACAGATCCCCAACCCACTGAGGACTGAACCCATGTCCTCGTGGACATTAGTCAGGTATGTTACCAGGGAGCCATGAAGGGAACTCCTGTAACTGATTTCTATTCAGTTCCATTTGCATCCCTTGTCATTGCATGTGCCAGCAGCCTTCAGAAAGAATATTTGGGGATCAGACTGCTTGGATTCCATTTCAGGCTCTACCACATACTGGTTAAGTGACGCTGTGCAAATTACTTACCTCTTTGTATCTCAGTTTCCTCCCTTACAAAAGAGGGGTAATAGCCTTTGCTTCATTGTGTCGTTACGGGAAGCAAATGAGTTAGCATCTGTAAAGTATTCGGCAAATAATATAGGCACTGTTGTAGAAACTTCACTTGTGTAAGTTATTTAATCTTCAAAACTGAAGAGATGGTACCGTTATTACTCTCATTTTACAGCTTAAAAAACTAAGGCACAGAAAGACTAACTTGTCCTAGTTAACCTAGTTAGTAACTGAAAGATTGGCCTCATACACAGACCATCTGGCTCCACAGCAAGGACGCAGTAAGTGTTATCATCATCATCATCATCATCATCATCATCATCATCATACTGGTGTTATTACCTGAACTTAAACAGCAATAAACATCTGTAATTGCTGCTGGTAATGATAAATGTATATTCACCCTTCTTCAGAGTGTACTAAAAATGTGTATGACCCCCAACAGAATAATTGATTTAGACAAGGATTATCACCTAAAGACACTGAGCAAAGTTAGTGAAATTGGAAATTACCACAAAGCCTAAGTGTCATCCCATCAGATTACTTGTTAACTGCAAAGAGGGAAAAAATATCCCAGAAGTGAGATCCCTGGAGTGAAATCACTATCTTGAGCCACGATCAAACTGAGCATCACGAATAGAGGGACAGCCTGGCATCCTGAGATGCAACAGGCAGTGCCTTGTAAGATATGGTCAACTGAAATCTAATCAATGCTTTAGTCCTAACTTGGACTTTAAAGGAAATACAGGGGATAGAGGAACAAATTAAATGACAGCATGAGGCAACAACAAATCCAGAATATGGAACATTCTGCAAGATACTGCCTAACCTTTTAAAAAGAATCTGATATTGAATTAAAAAAAAGCATAAAACCCTAATGCAAAAATGTATTTTTCTTTTTAGAAATTAGATTCTAGGTTTTTTTTTTTTTTTTTAGGTATGGAAGACATTTGGGGGATGAAAGGTTAAGGTAAGGTATGGCCTAGATATTACATGATATTAATGAATTACTGTTCATTTTTAGATATGATAATGGCAGATGGTGTTACAGTACGTAGGAGAATGTTCTTATTCTTCTATATGTACTGAATGATGTAGGGCCAAAGTACCATCTAGTCTGTAATTTACACACAGTTGAGAAACAAATACATATAGATGGAATAAATATGCCAAAAAGTTAGCAATTGTTGAACCTAAGAGGTGAGTGTAGAGTTAGTCACTGTACAAATATTTCAACTTTTCTTTATGTGTGGACATTTTCTTCACTTTCTTCATGAGATACGTGTCTCACATCTTCTGTGGAGGGCATATAAGACTTTACTCTTCACATACTTAGTAGTATTTTCTTTTAATTCTCTGAAATGTTTGCTGAGAATGCATATTTTTTTAAAAACCACTTACTGAATTCCTAATGGCTCAAATGTATTGAAACCTTAGATAGTATTAACATTGTTGAAAGGAACTCCATGTCTCACAAGCGGCCCAACACCTATTAAAGGCACAATAAGTGTTTATAAATGTTTACTTGCTAAATGAGGCTGTATTTTCTCAAGAATTATAAAAAAAGGGGGAAAAAAACAACCCCTCCCCCCCAAACTAAGACAGAGGCATGAGGCTGTGCTGTTCCTTTAAAGAGCAAGATGTGCTGGGCAAGTCCTTGAGGTGGACAAACGGGAACCAATCAACCCCATCTTTTGATTTAATTAACTTAGGTCATAAAGACTCTTGATCAAGTTTAGAGTTTGTTTTTTGAGGGCACAAAAATGAAGCCTCTGTCCCTAGGACTGATCCAGTAGCAATACTGTTACTTGTTTAAAAAATCCCGATGGGAACACATTTTTGAAAACTGTAGACTTTTCTGAACCAGGAGATGAAGCAAGTCTTGCTCAAATTCAGGCATGAGCTTTACAAGTCACCAAAACCTGCTGGTGTTATTCTCTGAGAATCAATAACTATGTAGGGACTAGGCTCGTTTTCAGCTCTTCCAGAAGGCAAGGTCTCTAAAAGGGACAGCTTCAGGCAGCGAGCTCTATTTTGTATAATAGGTGGGAAGAAAATGATCGAGAGTCAAAAATAATTAATACCGATATCACCCTATATTTCCATAGTGCCTTTTTTCTAAGGCACTTCATATCTATGTTAACTCATTTATTCTTACAATGTCCCTATGAGGCAGATGTAGAACAACTGAAATTAAAAAAAAATAAAAGGGATTTTCATCAGGGCTTAAGATATGGAAGACATTCAAAAGGATATTATATTAGCAATAGAGATATTTCTTCATTTTGAACAAATCGATCACCTCCTTCCCCTCTGCTTCAGGAAAGTCATTTTAAAAAGATGAAGTCTATCACTGAGGGAGAATAAGATTACAGTTTACGACGTGGGAGACACTCCAAGTTCAATCTAAAAAGAGAGTTTTATTCAACCATACAGGGCTGTCTTTCCTTTAGAAAAAAAAAATTCTCAAAAAGGGTACAGATCAGAATTTTTAAAACTTGAAATTTAAACACACTTAGATGGCTCTCAATTTGCATAGTGTTCTTTATCTAATAGCGGATCCTTCTGTGAAGAGGATCACCTTAAAATTATTTTATAAAGGCGACATTTTATAAATAGCACTGGGTTGTTAAAGCAGAGGATACGTCTACTAAATGCTCTTTCTGAAATTAAAAATAAGAAAAAAAGAAGAGAAAAGAAAAGAGGACCCACTGAAGAGCTAACAGGTCTATGACAAATGTAGCTGTAGAGGATGAAACCTTTTTCTACCTGAGTTTTCCCACCCTCAGATGATAGGACAAGAGCACACGTAATCTTTTCTTTTGGAGTTTTGGATCCTAAACATTTTCCCCTCTTTGTAATTCATCTGGGCATGTCGATTTTCAGTAATGTGCCAATGAAGTTCCTTATACTTTATTAACAAAGCCTAATTCCAGCTGTGCAATCACGGTATTTTTAGGTTAGTTTAATCTTTTGTTGGTGTATTCAGGCCTCAGGTTCAGGGGTAGGTGGGTCAGAGAATGCCAAAGAGTTGTGTTCAGACTCAACGCCTGAATGGCAGACAGTCTTAGGGACAGAGAGGTAACTGTGAATACAAAGACAGAGATAGATAATACCCTCTCCCAACCTATTTCAACATATGCACGTATTCTATTTTAACGTATTCTTTTTGTAAAGTAACCCAGACGGTGTTCTGTGTTGAGGCAATGTAAATGCTAACAGAAGTAGAGATGTGAACGCCTGAGAGAAATCCTGACCTTGAAGCACCTGTGTTCATTCATTGCAGTTCAGCCCTTCATCCCTCACTCCTCATCCCAATTCAGAATGGATGCTGACACTGGTGAGGTGGAATTTCACCCCTGTAATCCCAGGGCCCTAGTCTTTCCCTGAGATGGCTCAGAAGCCAATGAATGGAGTTTTCTGTGTAGCGGGCTGGGGAAAGGACTGAACCGGTCTTCCCCTGGTTCATTCACTAGAGGTCGAATCCTATCACCACGAACACTGTTACCACAAAAGATTTAGAGACCTTAGCCGATGGACCCAAAATTAAAAACAATATTTACACAGCCCATGGGATTTGTTGTAATTAGATCTGACTCTGAGAGAACATTCTGTGAATGATAAAACCGTCCAAGCTCCCTCAAGCTGTGGCCTGATGTTGTATAATGACATACCTTTCAGAAGAGAAGAGGCTGCGTCTGTGGCTTTGCCACCGAGGTATTAGAATCCTCTCCTGCAAGAAGGAAGACGAATTCCAACATCAAGATTACTGCATTGCAGGGGGCAAATCCACCTCGTGCTGTCTTCCAGGTCTCACACCAAACCAGGGCACAGGCTCACAGGTCCATTAATAGCACCTCCTCGCCCTGCCTCCTAACTCCCTCCTCCAAGCTCCCCCAGTCAGCCCTGCAGTCTGTATGCAAACCACACAGGAACTAGCAGATACGGGGCTTCTGAGGGTTGGGCGTGAGCCTTAGATTATGTGGTTTTGTTTTCTTGCTGCCAGAGTTGAACAAAAATGCAGGAGGTTCACTGAAACACTTTTGCTTCTTTATGCTTGGTTTCAGTTTTAACAAGTTCACGCCGAAAGATTATGTTCACATAAGAAAATTTCTAATTCTCAGGATGGTCTCTCAGGGAGCTGCTGTTGTTCTTTAGCAAAATGCATTTTCTTTGAGTCTATCCAAGCATCCAGAGAAACATCGGGACTTCTTAGGGAAATTATTCAGTATCATCCTGGATCACCCACAATGTTAAAATCTCAGGGAAAATGCTTTCCTGGTGCATTCAGCCCATAATATTACCCTTAGCCCATAATATTATACTCAACAAAACAAACAAAAAACCAAAAAAAAAAAAATAGGAAGAAAAGCTCTGAGGCAGGATGTATTTTAACCCCAATTTTGCCATAATCAGGTGGGAGCTGGGACTGGTTACTTAGACTTGGGGGATTTCATTTTCTTCTGAACGGGCTCAAATATTTATGGAACTTTAAAATTATTCACTGACCTAACGTTTTTGTCACCTTCAACTTCCTTAGTTCTTACCTTCAAGTTCAGAGTCACTCTTCTCAAGCTCCTTCCTTCCATACCAAGTGGAACTTGTGAAGCCCTCCTCCTCTGTCTTTGCTCTTGTTAGAAAATGGATTGCCAGCGTTGCATCTTTTGCACAAAAGTAGAGACACTGCTACTTGCTCTAAGTGACACTGTTCAGAGTTGGGGGACTGGACCTAAGATTAAAGAGGGAAATGTTGGCTCACAAGATGTTCCCAGTGTTAACCCCCTGAAGGCTAGGAAGGAGGGTATCATTTAAGAGAACTTGAGGTTCTCAAATTTAAACTTATTTGACATCGTTGACTGGTCTTTCTTTGCCTCTTTGTATCTAAACTTTGCTCAAGATCTACCTTTTTTTTTTTTCTAGATTGATTTACTTCTTTTGGGGGAATTTCTCCTTGGTTATGGCCACTCAACATTTTTATTGAAATAGAAGAGAGGAATCTGGTGTGGAGTCATTAGGGTGCCTCAGTCATAGCAGGCATTCAGTAAATTATTGGTTGAATGGCTTAAAGTAAGTAATTTTCTGCTCTTCACTTTGTAATAAAGGACTTTCTTTTTATTAATGGAGGTTTAGCAAATGTTCTTAAAGCTAGTTGAGTCTGAACTGGGTCCCTGCTATTTCCATATGTTAAAAAGATGGGATTTTCAAGATAACAATTCTTGACTGATTTTAAAACAGCAACATCTCAGTGTTGGCCTCACTGTTCTTCAGTCTGCTAAGGGCCTAAGAGCCTTCTTGGTGGGCTCATTATTACACCGGACAGCCCCATGGCTATTTTTCAAACATTAAAATCCTCTGGCCACAGTCCTTGTCCCAGCCCAGAGGTTCTGAAGTGGGAAGGAAGGAGGCTGTTGACTAGAACTATCCAGGAAGTGACATGGTGGTCTCAGCATGCGCCCTGACAAAGAAGCTGCTTTCCACGAGGCACTACCCTCAGGGAGCAGAATACAACCCCTTCCTGTTCTCGAAGTTATTTTGGTAGTAAGTAACAATGGGCAGACATGTTATAGAACATATTGGGAGGGAAGCAAAACCCGTTTAGCGGTTCATTTCGTAACAGTGCCGTAACTGAACTGCGGCAAAGGCAGAATCTAAGAACACAGCCCCTCATGTGAGCATGCCAGCATCTCAGTCCTCACCTTCACGGGATGTTCAAAAAACATCAGCAAAATTGCAAGGATTAAAGAATTTAAGAACTCTATACTTATCCACAATGGAGAAATTTTCACTTAAAACCATACTTGGAAAGTAAATAAAATAAAATAAAATAAACAAACAAAAGGAAAACCATACTTGGGAGTTCCCACCGTGGTGCAGTGGGTTAAGAATCCGACTGTGGGAGTTCCCTTTGCGACTCGGTGGTTAACGAACCTGACTAGTATCCCTGGGGACGTGGGTTTGATCCCTGGCCTCGCTGGTTAAGGACCCAGCTTTGCCCCGAGCTGTGGTGTAGGTCGCAGGTTGCTTGGATCTGGTGTTGCTGTGGCTATGGTGTAGGCTGGCAGCTATAGCTCTAATTTGACCCCTAGCCTGGGAACTTCCATATGCTGTGGGTGTGGCTCAAAAAAGAAAAAAAAAAATCTGCAGTGTCTCAGGGTTGCTGTAGAAGTGTGGGTTTGATCCCTGGCCAGGGAACTTCCATATGCTGCAGCTGTGGCCATAAAATTAAAACAAACAAACAAAAAACCTGTACTTGTTTAAAAACGTTCAGCAATTCTTTTTGAGGAGTTGTTAATATCAGTACTTCTTATATGGAGTTATGTTTAATTTAACTCAATGGTAAGACATAAACTTCTCATTCAACAGTATGAATTCAGACAGTCTCCTTTCATTCATTCAATAGGTAACTTCTCTGTGTTCCAGGTGCCGGGAGTGTATCAGTGAACAAAGCATAGTCCCTGACCTCCTGGATCTTACATTCTGGTAAAGGGAGAAATAATCCATATGTCAGATGGTTGTACCACCACGGAGAATTACAGAATGGGGCAAGAATCATAGCCAGCATGGCTGAGGTGGGGGTTGTGATTTTACTGGGAGATCTAAGGGCATTTGAGCAAAGTCCAAAACAAAGTAAGGGGTCTGGCCTGATGGCTTTTTGGGGAGATAGCTTTTGCAGGTATGGAGATTAGTAAGTGCAAAGCCTAAATGTGGAAGCAGGCTTAATGCAGTGAGTGAGCTGGACAGGAGGTGGGGGTCAGAGAGGGCAGGGGCCGAACCTGCAGGATCTTGTTGGCTGTGGCAAGGTCTTTGGATTTTATTCTCGATGGAGATGGGAGCCAATGGAAGATTTTTTTTTTTTTTGTCTTTTTGCCTTTTCTAGGGCCACACCCGCGGCATGTGGAGGTTCCCAGGCTAGGGGTCTAACAGGAGCTGGAGCTGCCGGCCTTCGCCACAGCCACAGCAATGCAGGATCCGAGCCGCGTCTGCAACCTACACCACAGCTCACGGTAATGCTGGATCCTTAACCCACTGAGCAAGGCCAGGGATCGAACCCGCAACCTCATCGTTCCTAGTCGGATTCGTTAACCACTGAGCCACAATGGGAACTCCCCAATGGAAGATTTTGAACTGGGGAATTAATATGATCTGAGCTGTGTTTTAAGTTGTTCTGGGATCACTCTGATTGTTGAGATTAAACTGTAAGAAAGTAAGAGACAAAAAGCAGGCAGAGCAGGGTAGAGGCTACTGCAATGATCCTGGCAAGAGATGATGGTGACTTAGGACAGATGGTGGGAAGTGACTGAATTTTCAATATATGGGTGATCATAAAGTCTGGAACCGTAGACATGGATATTTAATAGCACATTAAAACCTGGCATTGAAAAATCATTTATTACCTAAGGAGCACACATAACCCAGGCCTGGTTGCCACCTGTGTCAGAGATGCACTCATGGACATGATATGCAGTGTGGAAGACAAGAGTGGGCGCCAGTGATGACCGGAAGGTTCGTGGCCTGAGAAATGAGAAGCAAGGATGTGTCACTTACTGAGACTGGAGAGACTTTGGGGGAGCTGGTTTGGAAGACAAGATCAGGAATTTGGTTTCAGACATATTAAATTTGAGATGTCTACGTGACATGTGACATGCCAGTGAGGGTGTCAAGGGAGTTTGGTATGGGAGTCTGGAGGTCAGGAGAGGTTAGGATTCTAGCCTCTGAAACCTTGAGAGTTACTGAGAGAGAGAAGGGTATTGAAAACTACAAGACTGGATAAAACCACCCCAGAAATGAATACAGGTAGCAAATAGACCCCTCCAAAGTAAAGACATCAGAGAAATGAGAGAAAACCAGCCAAGGAGATGAAGAGGACATGTGCTGTCCTGGAAACCAAGTGGAGAAAATTTTGTTCACTTTTATAAAACTCTAAGTTCAGGAAAACAAACATACCAAGTTATTATCGTAAAATGAGATCTGTGTTAGGTGGATGTTACAGTACAGCACCTAAATTCTGGTGCCCCCAAATGGAGGAAAGCAGACAAGAAGAATTTCTTACACAATGTCCCCTTGAAGGAGTTCATTCCATAGGTTGGTAACGAGTACGACTTTTGCCTGGTCTCTCAGTTCTGTGAGTCCAGCCCAGAACCCTCTCCTTTGTTATAGTTCTTTCCACTCAACTGTCTCCTGGGCATCTCCACCTATTTGCCCCCTGGACTCCTCACATTCAATGTGTCCAAAACAGAATTCAGCATCTTTCCTACCAAATCTGCTCCTCAGACCGTGCTCCCATCTTGGTGAACTAGCAACAACCACTCACATGGTCACCCAAAAAAGAAACCGGGAGAGTCACCATAGACTTCTCCTTCTCCCTCGCTTCCACATACATTTGGAGCCAAGTCCAGGAGCTTCTACGCTTTAACGTTCCATACAAAAGTCTGTGTGTCAAAGGAGAACCAGCAGTTCTGGTTTGCTTTGGTCATGGCCTTCATCGCTTATTGCCAGAACTATTATAACATTCTGTACTTTTTCCAGTCTCTCTGTTCTGCTTCTAATCTATTTTTCTGAACATACCTAGAGAATGGTTCCAAAAGGAGAGAAATGAATGGGTTTAAAAAGAAAAATTCGGGATCTCTTTTCCTTCTCAAAATATGACAGGTAGACTTGTGACTGAGAAGGTTAAGGAGCTCAACGTCAAGGATCAAAGATGGGTCCTTAGCTTAGGGGAGAGAGCACAGAATTGCATGCAGGAGATTTGGATCCAAGTCCCAGCTAAATTCCCAGCTAGTTGACTATTTCCGTGCAATTCACATAACCTATTTGTTCCTGCAAACTCAGCTCCAGTTCTCCTCCTCCAGGAAACCTTCCCTACCTATGTGATTTGGGCAAATTCCTTTTTTGACACCCATAACAATCTATGCTCACATTTATCATGGTAATTTATCATAATTACTGATTTATTCCATTTCTTCTATTAGACTATTAGACTATAACTTCCTTGTATTCCCATGGCTCAGCATACTGTCTGGTACATAGCAGGTGCTCAATACCATAGAATGAATGCATGTTCCCCAAACTCAGCATTCTCATCTGTAAAATGGGATAATAACACCTACATTTCAGACTTCTTTTGAAATTTACAAAAGAGCTGCATGTAAAAATCTTTGTAAACTATAACTCAATGTAAAAAAATACTTTTGCTTTATTCCTTACTACTTCATAAAGTCCAACCCCTTACCATGGCATTCAAGGTCCTGAACCATCCAATTCCAGGCCATCTTTTAATTTCTCTCTAGCTACCACTCTCACTGCTTTATATTACAGTCAGCTAAGTTGGTTATAATGCACCAACTTCTTTCATATCTCCTATCATGTTATGTTATACTTACTTATCTACATGTCAGTATCAATAATGTAGTCTATTATAATAATTAGGATTGAAGCAGAAGGGTCTAAAGACAAAGGTAACTCTCATCTATTAAGCATTTTCCTATTCTCTAAATCTTTTCCCTTCCACCCTAGTCAGTATTCTACTCAGGTACCAAGATGCTTTAAAACATGGGTTTGATTACATTTTCAATGCCTACTGGATAAAATCACCTGGTAGTACAGACAAGGTTCTTCTGATCTGACGTTCCTCTGCCACTTCACCTCCCTCTGCTGTTTTGCTGATAGTCTTTGTGACAGCCTTGATAACTACAGTGCTTGCAGTTTTACCGAAATAATAGGCTCCCTCAGCTTTCAAGGCTTTATCCACGATGTGTCCTTTGCCTCTAATGGCTTCCCCTATTTTGTCTATCCAGTGAACTCTTGCCATCCTTTAAGATTAAATTCAGATGTAAACTCGTCTCTGAAGCCTGCCCCAAACAATCCTTGACAGAATTAGATGCTCTCTCCTCTCCTGTTACACTATACATACCTTGTCACAATCTTCTGTGATTGTACATGTCAGCTTCACTAGCCTGTAAGCTCGTCCGGCATTGGACTCTGTCTTATCTGAGTCCTTGCTGCCTTGGTGGGATGCCTGGCACATAGTAGGTCCCCAATGAAGGTCATTTGAATATTTCAAGGATTATCCTTCAGTGCTACCCAAGGCCCTCATTGGAGGCACTCCACTTCCCGTCACACTCATTTTTCATTTCTAGAGACTATTATAGAGATTACACCCTGTGTCCTTTGAGGTGAAAATTAGCTGCTGATGGTGTTTCCAGTCAGTTAAAATTACACTAGTAACACAAATTTATTCTTTGAATGAAGGATTAGGGCAGTGCCACAGCCCAAGATAGTGAAATGAAGACATACTTACGCCTTCATGCCCCGGGAGAGCCCCAAGCACGGGTATTTTAACTCGTGACATCCCTCTGGTTTACAGTCCTAGGAGCTGGCTTAAAGTCCTGGGAGCGGCGGGCATCTCCCCTACGGGAAAGGCCGGAAGTGAGGGGCCGGAAGTGAGGAACCGGAAGTGGGGCAGGGCCCGGGCGCTCGGGCCTGGTCGGAGGGGGGCGGGTCAGCTTGGCGAAAGGGGATTGCGTTTGGGAGGGAAAAAGCTCGGACACTGGCGGCTGGACCTTCCCTCAGGTAGTAACTTCTGTCTGGGAGTGGGGATGGGGATCCAGGGGGCCCCGAGGTGCCCTCCCGCTGCCCCTCCCACTCTGCTCGCTACGCTGTCGGGACGGGCCGGAGGGGGACGAGGCCCGCAGGTCTGTGTGAAGGAAGGTCACTGCTGTGTGACGCCATCACGTCACTCCCTCCTTCTAGAAGCTTCTCAAAGGCCCAGCCTCCCACTCCGAGTAAATTGCAGATTTTCTGAGAGCAGTCGCCGAGCAGAGTCGGCTGTGACCCACTGCCTGCCCTGGAGCTTGCCGGGAGCCCAGTGGTCATTCTGAAACGTTTGCGACTGAATGAAGTGGATGCTGAGGAACTATCCTGGCTACAGGAAACTGATGCTCCCTCCACCTCCACCCTTCACGTTCAGAGTGTTTCCCAGCATCTCGTTTGTTCCTGTCAACAGTCTCTCGTATGTGGCGATTATCCATTATGCTGTGGATGGAGGAACTGAGGCTCAGAATTGTTAAACCTTAATGAGGAAATGGCAGAGCAGGACCTCAAGTCCGTGTCTCTGGAATCCTAATTAAAGTAACGAGACGAGGTGCTGAATGCCTAGGCGTGAGCACACTATGAGCATTCAGTAAAGAGTAGCCATTTACGGGAGTTGCCTTGTGGCTCATCGGAAACGAATCTGACCAGCATCCATGAGAACGCAGGTTCCATCTCTGGCCTCGCTCAGCGGTTTAAGGATCTGTTAAGGATCCGGCACATTGCTGTGAGCTGTTGTGTAGGTCGCAGACGCTGCTCCGATCCGGCATTGCTGTGGCTGTGGTGTAGGCTGGCAGCAGCTACGATTTGACTCCTAGCCTGGGAACCTCCATATTGCTGTGTGTGCGGCCCTAAAATGACCAAAAAAAAAAAAAAAAGAAAAAAGAAAAAAAGAAAGAAAGGAAGAAAGAAAAGGGAAAGAAAAGAAAAAAGAAAGAGCAGAGTAGCCGTTTACTCCAGAGGGTGGGGACTCTGTCTGTGTACTGTTAATCCATTTCTTAGAATGGAGCCTGTCACATGATAACTCTGGAAAATTCATAGTTGAATGAATTAATGAACACAGGAGGGACTCAAAAAAGTTAGTGTCTCTCCTCTTGCAGTGTTCTTGCTATCAAAATGGTAACACCTAATGCCGAGGTATTCTCTACAGTAGTTCTCCCGTAACAATCTTGGCCAGAGCTTATTTCCTCCTGAGTCGATCTTATGTCTACAGGCAGAACCTGACACAAGAGCTGTTCTTTCCTCATAGCACTACCCTAAATCTGTCTTTCCAGGCATGCCTCTTTGTACTCAGCCTCCTAGATGCTGTTGTCATTATTGTCTTAAGTCTTTGGATAAATTCAGTTTAGCTCCTCAATCTCTTATTCTCAATTCTGACATCCAAAGAGGTTTTTGTTGTTGTTGTTGCCTTTTTTTTTTTTTTAGGGCCGCACCCGAGGTGACATATGAAGTTCCCAGGCTAGGGGTTGAATTGGAGTTGTAGCTGCTGACCTACACCACAGCCACAGCAATGCCAGATCCAAGCCTCATCTGCGACCTACACCACAGCTCACGGCAACACCAGATACTTAACCCACTGAGTAAGGGCAGGGATCAAACATGCATCCTCATGGATACTAGTCAGGTTCATTACCACTGCACCACCGTAGGAGCTCCCCCAAAACGTTTTGAAGGCCAGCTTCCCCCCCAGACTTATCTGGCTACAAGATCTGAACTTAAATGAGCATTTGCCTTATTCCAAATATTTGCAGGTTTTTGTTGCAGTCATGTTAATGTGTTCGATTGTTCTGACCTTACTGATTTAACCACAGACCTTACTGTGGGCATCATGTAACATTTAGTATAGGCGTGGCATCACCCTTCAAAAGCCCCCCCCAAAAAAAAAATTGAAGACCATGACCCATCTGGCTTCAAAAAATTCAGATAGGAGATTGTGGACCAGTAGTTTAATGTTGGTGGACAATTTAAATGATCTGTTATGATTCACGTAAATTTGAGGGAGAAAACAGCCTTTACCAAAGCATGTGGAAGTGGGTAAATGTAAAAAGAAAACAGACCTTTTATACCTCATTATTTGTTTATTTCAGCATTATTTAAGGGAGAAAGCTCCTTAACTAATATTTTTGAATGTAGGGAGCATGTTTTATATTTCTAATGTCCTTCACAAAGCTGTATAAATGATAGCTATTCAAGAAATACTTACTGATTGATTTGAATATATTTGCTCAAAATTCTAGAATTTGACTTGACAATTATGAGATGTATTATATATATTTCTTCATGTCATGTTTTAATCCAAAGCTGTAGAATCAGTGCAGTTTTATCCCAAAGCAAAATCATTTCATCATTTGGGTATTCGCTGTGCCTACTGTGTGCTGGGTACCTGTTAGGCAATGCTGGTGGGTAAGACGACTGTGGTCCCTGCTCTCAAGGAGTTTCCAGTCAGGTGGTGGAGAAAGCCAAAGAGCAAATGACATACATATAAATAAGTGTACATCATGCAAAGTGTCATGAAGGAAATAAACTGGGTGCCTATAAGAGCATGATGGAAAGACCTAAGTAGTAAGTGTGGTAGGCAAAGGCCTCTCAGAGGAGGTGACCCAGCTTTATGACATGAAATATCTTACCTCCCTCCATTTCTAAATATTATTGGGATTTGGGTAGACAGACAACTAAAATTCAGATATGAAAATTTACCCTCTTCAGCACTACTTTTGTCTCAGGTGTCATTTCATTGTGATTAGAATCTCAAATTTTTGCAGGTCTGAGTCATCTGAGCATCTACACGTAGTCAGGTATCTAAAACAAATAACGAACCAACATATAATTTACAGCTAATACCAGTTAATTGAGCCCCTGTTAACTCGAGAAGCTATCATAATGGGATGGTGTCTTACATATTCTATGTTCTATCACAAAGCACATTAGTAAATGGTACTAACTCACTTATCCAGACTTTTTGCTTTGTGGTTTCTATAATGGTTAGGAATGTATTTAATTTTGGTATGATGTCCAGCACATCCATTTTAAACTTCTCTTTTGGATGGAAGGCTATTAAACAGTAGTTTTCTGGGACAGAAATTTCATTTAATAACTTAAATTTTGGGAGTTCCCTTCATGGCTCATCGGTTAATGAACCTGACTAGGATCCATGAGGATTCGGGTTTAGACCCTGGCCTTACTCAGTGGGATAAGGATCTGGTATTGCCATGCTGTGGTGTAGGTCACAGATGTGGCTCGGATCCTGTGTTGCTGTGGCTATGGCGTAGGCTGGCAGCTGTAGCTCCAATTGGACACCTAGTCACAGTGTGGCCCTAAAAAAAACAAAAAACTTAAATTTTAATTTTTAATTTTTTAAAAATTTAAAAATGCAGGCTAAAGAATAGAGGAAAACCTAAAAATTAGGATTTTGTCCCTCCAAAATATACATGGGTAGCAATCCAAAAAAGAAAAAAAAAGGGTTTTTAACAACTGTTGTTCAATTCCACCAAGTTATGATTCTACCAGGGTTTTTTTTTTTTTCTTTTTAAATTGACTTGTGAAGAAACATCAATATTTGTTGCTCTAAGCCAGTGTCACAGAGGATCTCTGCATTGAGTGAGCTTGGTAGAGGGGGAAAAAAGACAATAGAAAAAGAAAACCCTCATGATTGAAAATTTAATAGCTTATTGAAACACATTATAATCGAGTTTTCACTGCAGGATGAGTCAGATAAAAATGCCTGTATTCAACGTGCAAACAAGAGAGAAAATCAGAAGATTGTAAAACACAGCTTCTCTTTTTCTTCCTAGGGTTGATGATAGTCTCTTTCTGAGAAATCTTAATTAGATGGATATGTTTTCTATCTTGCTTATTTGAGGCTGTTGCATTTTTACCAAAAAAAGATTACTTATGCTCTTCTCTATTATTTAAAAAAAGAAGTGATGGTTCATTTAGGATGCTTCTCAAAATTTATGTCTTCCTTAAATACATACACAGAAATTAATCAAGCCTGAGCTAGGAATTGAGAAGGTCAAGGAAGAGAAACAAAACTAAAAATAACAAACACACTTATTATGGATTTTAACATTATTCTTTTGTGTGTGTGCAGTTTCTCTAGTAAAATCTGATTATAGATCGTTAAGGCTTCACTGGGCCTGGATGCTCATCAGGTCATCTTGTCCTAAAGCTGAGCAGAGAAAGCAATTTAACCTTTTCCTTAAACTTACCAGCCTTCCCAGGACTAAAATATCGATTTAGCGCGCCACATGTTAGATGTGCAGTCCACTAAGGATAATTACTTGTCTTAATAGTTAACGACCCTCCCCTCTCTCAGATTTTTTTTTTTTTTGTCTTTTTGTCTTTTTAGGGCCACACCTGCTGCATATGGAGTTTCCCAGGCAAGGGGTCTAATTGGAGCTACAGCTGCCATCCTATGCCACAGCCACAGCAACAAAGGATCCAAACCACTTCTGCGACCCACACCACAGCTCATGGTGATGCTGGAAGTGAGGCCAGGGATCGAACCCGAAACTTCATGGTTCCTAGTCGGATTTGTTTCCGCTGCGCCACAACGAGAACTCCCCCTCTCAGATTAACAAGAAAACAGACCATATTTAGATCTGATTCTAGTGACTTGTAAATTCTAGAAAGAATACAACCACAGGGTCAGTTGATGGTCCTAAGCCTCAGTTTTCACCCTCTTAATTACTCTCAGGACATAACATTTTTATATGTGACAACAAATCTTACACAAGAGATGTCACAGTGCAAGTTCCATTTTCTTATACTAACTTGTCCACTGTTCATGTATTACTTTATAATAATTTTCTTTCTTGTCAAAGAGTTCAGTGATACCTTCAATGGAAACTTTTAAGTCTAGAAAGATTATCCGTATTTCTTTACATAACATAAACCAACCCCTTTGTGAGAGATTTTCCCATCTCAATCCTAGGAACATTTTTATATGGTACCCTCAGTCCTGGCTGATGTAAGTGAGGGGCTGATTTGGAAACTAACCCTAGATCTTTCAGACTGAATTGATCTTCTATAGACATTTAAAATTTTTTTAACTTACATATTTTTTGTGCTTTTCTTTGCAGTAAATCGATACCTTGTCAAGATGGAGATTAATTATTCATATTTGGTAGCAGCAGAACTGGGGACCAGCTACCTCTCAAGAGTTTTATAAACCAATCACATAAACTATTCCATTGCTCTCATCCCCCATCTCGCCTTCAAATTTGTCTTACCTATGGCATTCAGGAGGCAAGTGAAAAACTTCGTGAAAAATTACTCAGATGCTGAAATAAAAGTCAGGGAAGCAACTTCTAATGACCCTTGGGGTCCGTCTAGTTCTCTGATGTTGGATATCAGTGACCTGACTTTCAACACAATTTCTCTCTCAGAGATTATGAATATGCTCTGGCAGAGACTCAGTGACCATGGGAAGAACTGGCGCCATGTGTATAAATCCCTTACCCTACTGGATTATCTCATCAAGAATGGATCAAAGAAAGTTATTCAGCATTGCAGAGAGGGGTTCCCTAACCTTCAAACGCTGAAAGATTTCCAACACATAGATGAAGCTGGAAAAGATCAAGGTACCAGTTAAAGAAGTTTATACTGTGTGCCAATAAAGATTAAAGAGTTTGGGAGGGGATCGTTTTAAAGCAGGACCTGGGGAAAAGTTGTTTTTAAATGTGCTAGTTGCCTGTCCTCTGGGACAGTTATGGCTTCCAATTTACTCCTTTGTGTTGATTCTTGAGTGCCTTAGAGAACAATATATTTTTTTTCAAAAGGATGCTTAAAACTAACACACTCAGGTTCCTGATGATACCTCATAGAAAACGGACGTATAAGAGAGGTCATATGGTATTTGTCTTTCTCTGATTTATTCTACTTAGCATAATGGTCCATCCATGTTTTTGCATAAGGCAAGATTTCATCCTTCTGGACCTTGGGGCATTATGCCTAGTGAAATATATCAGACAGAGTGAATATATCAGATCACTGTGATCTCTCTTATACATAGAATTAAAAGCAAATAAGCTCATAGATACAGAGGACGGATTAGTGGTTTTCAGAGTTGCGGCTTGGGGGTAAAATGGGTGAATGTTTTTGTTTTAGTCTAAATAAATTGAATTAAAAAACAAAATCAAATAAAACAAGTACACCCAAAAAGTTAAAAGCTTGGTCTTGAGGTCCCACTTAATTTAAATGATAAAATTATAATGAATCATTTTCCATGAACGAACTTCATGATTGAAGTCAAGGAACTATGTACTTGGAAAATATGTTGTTTCTGGGACTAATCCAATCTTTTACCCCCGGTACCATTTTGTAAAGATCAGTATATCACACTAATATTTATTTCTCAGATGAGTTAAAAGTGCAGAGTGGGTTATCAGATAGGGTTGTCATTCGACCTGGGGTTGAATCCTGACCCTGCCTCTGACTAGCTGGGTTACCTCAGGCAATGTGATAGATTACTTGGAGCCTCAGTTTAGATCGCTGTAGATTGGGATAATAACAGTATCTGTCTCAAAGATGGTTGTAAGGAGTGAAAATATGTTTACCTATTTCTCTCAATAAGATGTCAGTTCCATGAGGGTAGGGACTTGGTGTGCCTTGCTTATTGCTGGGTCTTGGCAGAAGAAGAGCCATCAACATTTGTTGAGTGAGAGAATAAATGAAAGGAAGAATGAATGAGTATACAAAGTGGCCCCAATTTTGTTTAAAAATTATATTTCTGAATATAAGATTATGTAAGAGTTGACCAAGTAGTACTGGAAGGGTTAGAGATGATTTTTTATTTTGTTTTATATAACCTTGTATGTTTGAAAGCATATTTTATAATTAGACCAAATAAAACCAGTATGGCAATGTGAAAAAAAAGATCAAAGTGAATAAAATAGAAGACATGGCAATTTGATATAATAATGTCACTGTAATTCATAATTAGACTGGAATTTAGTCATAAATGTAAGAAAGTATTTCCAAAGATGATGGAGTCTTCAGAAACTATTGATGGAAGTAGTTTTATGAATACAGAAATTTAGGTCATGAAGTAATTTTGTCGGGGGTGGAAGAGGAGGCGAAGTAGAGAAAGGGTACATAGGATATTGAACTGAGATGATTCAGTAGTGCCTGATACTCTACAATGGTAAAGAATCAGCACTTCCTCTCCACCTAATGTGAAATTATAGCTTGTATTTAAAGTGAATAGTCTTATGAATCATGAGAAGACGATGAAATTCAGTGCAGTGTCTGTGTTAAGTATACATTTTAAAAATAGACTCTTTTTTAGACCAGTTTTAGTTTTACAGAAAAATTATGCAGAAAGTACCAAGTTCCCAAATATCTGTCTTTACCCACACATTGTTTCTCCTATTAGCATCATGCATTAATGTGGCACATTTGTTACCATTAAGCCAATATTTCACATTATTATTAATGAGAATTCTTAGTTTACCTTAGGGTTCACTGTCTGTGTTCTACATACAGTTCTAAGGGTTTTGAAAGATGCAGTGTCATGTGTCTGCCATTCCAGTAACATGCAGAGTAGTTTCGCTGCCTTGAAAATGCCCCGTTGCTCCGCATAGTCATCCTTTCTCCCCTGCCCTGCACTCTTGGCAACCACTGATATTTTATTGTTTCTATAGACTTCCATATAGTTGGAATCATTTGGTATGTAGCTTTTTCAGAGTGGTTTCTTTCCCTTAGCAATATACTTCTAAGATTCTTCCATGTCTTTTTATAGCTGGAAAGTTCATTTCTTCTTTTTCTTCCTTTACTTAAAAAAAAAAAAACAGCTTTATTGAGATGTAATTCATATACCATACAATTCACCCATTTAAAGTACACAATCCTATGGGTTTTGGTATATTATTAATTTTTAAAATTGTGATAAAATATATATTCAATATTTAATATAAAATTTGCCATTTAAGTGTATAATTCAGTGGCATTAATTACATTCACAGTGTTCCGTAACCATCACCATTATCTGTTTCCAAAACTTCTTCATCATCCCAAACTGAAACTCTGTAACCATTATGCAATAGTTTGGAAACCTCTAGTCTACTTTCTGTCTCTATCAGCTTGCCTATTCTGAGTGCTTCATATGAGTGGAATCATTTAGTATTTATCCTTTTGCATCTGGCTTATTTTACTTAGCATAATATCCTCTAGGTTCAGCCACATTAGAGGATATATCAGAATTTTATAGCTGAGTAGTGTTCCATTGTATGCACATACCACATTTTGTCTATCTACTCATCTACTGATGGGTTCTTGGGTTGTTTTCACGTTTGGCTATTGTGAATAGTGTGTGGCAGTGAACATTAGTTTTCAAGTTCAGTTCAAGTCCCTGTTTGCAGTTTCTTTGAGTATATACTTAGGAGTGGAATCATATGGTAAGTCAATGTTTAATTTTTTGAGGAACCACTAAACTGTTTTCTTTAGCAGCTGCACCATTTTACATTTCCACCACCAATGTAAGAGGATTACTATTTCTCCACATCCTTACCAATGTGTATTATTATTCATCTTTTTTTTTTTTTTAATTACAACATTCTACTAGATGTGAAGTAGTTTCTTATTGTGGTTTTGAATTACACTTCTCTAGATACTAATGATAATGAGCATCTTTCCACATCCTTGTTTGGCCATTATTATGTCTTTGGGGAAATGTCTACTCAAATCCTTTGTCTTTTTTTTTTTTAAGAGCTGCACCCACAAATTATGGAGGTCCCAGGCTAGGGTTCCAGTCGGAGCTTTAGCTGCCGGCCTGTGCCAGCACCACAGCAACGTGGGATCCGAGCCGCATCTGCGACCTATACCACAGCTCACAGCAATGCCAGATGCTTAACCCATTGAGCGAGGCCAGGGATTGAACCCACATCCTTGTGGATGCTAGCTGGGTTCATTACTGCTGAGCCACGACAGGAACTCCATCCTTTGCTTATTTTTAACTGGGTTATTTGATTTTTTTAAAAAAATTGTTGAGTTCCCATTGTGGCTTAGTGGAAACAAATCTGACTAGTGTTCCATGAGTATGCAGGTTTGATCCCTGGCCTCGCTCAGTGGGTTAAGGATCCAGTGTTGCCATGAACTGTGGTGTAGTCCACAGATGCAGCTTGGACCTCGTGTTGCTGTGGTTGTGGTGTGGGCCAGTGGCTACAGCTCCAATTTGACACCTAGCCTGCAGATCTCCATATGCCATGGGTGCAGCCCTGAAAAGACAAAAAAAAAATGTTGAGTTTTAAGAGTTTTTTTTATACATTCTGGATACTAGACCCTTATCAGATAGGTGATTTGCCAGTATTGATTGTCTCCCATTCTATATGGGTTGTTTTTTTATTTTCTTGATTAAATTCTGATGAAGTCTAATTTATCTGTTTTTCCTTTGGTTGCTTGTGCTTTAGGTGTCATGTGTAAGAACTCATTGCTTAGTCATAGGTCACAAAGATTTACACCTATGTTTTCTTCTAAGAGTTTCATAGTTTTAGCTCTTACATTTATCTTGGGTCCATGTTGATTTTTTTTTTTTTTTTTTTTTTTTTTGCTTTTTAGGGCTGTACCCTTGGCATATGGAAGTTCCAGGCCAGGGGTCAACTAGAAGCTGCAACTGCTGGCCTATGACACAGCCACAGCAATGTGGGATCTGAGCTGCATCTGCAGCCTATACCACAGCTCACGGCAGCTCTGGCTTACTGACCCACTGAGTGAGGCCAGGGATTGAACCTACATCCTCATGGATACTGGTTGGATTTGTTTCCACTGCTTCACAATGGGAACTCCCATGAATTAATTTTTATATATGGTGTGAGGTAGAGGTCCATCACACAACAGATACCCAGTTGTCCCACTACTAGTCATTGAAACTATTCTTTCCTCATTGAATCATGTTGGCATGCTTATAGAAACCAACCACAGATGTATGGGTTTATTTCTGTACTCTTAATTCTGTTCCATCAATCTATATGTCTATTCCTATGCGTGTGCCATGCTATTTTGATTATTGTAGCTTTGTAGTAAGGTTTTGAAGTATGATTTTATTTCCAGCTCCAACTTTGTTATTTTTCAATATTGTTTTGGCTGTTATGGGTCCCTTGCATTTCCATATCAAGTTTAGCATAAGGTTGTCAGTTTCCACAAAAAAGGTAGCTAGAATTTTGTTCAAAAGTACATTGAATCTGGAGTTCCCATCATGGCTCGGTGGTTAACAAATCCGACTAGCATCCCTGAGGATGTCGGTTTGATCCCTGGACTCACTCAGTGGGTTAAGAATCCGTTGTTGTTGGGAGCTGTGGTAGAGGTTGCGGATGCGGCTTGGATCTAGTGTTGCTGTGGCTGTGGCTGTGGCTGTGGCTTGTCACTCCAACTCCAATTTGACCTCTAGCCTGGAAACCTCCATATGCCTTGAGTGTGTCCCTAAAGAGACAAAAAAAAAAAAAAAAAAAGAAAGAAAGAAAAGATTACATTAGATCTGTAGATCAATTCCAGGAATATTGCCATCTAAATAATATCAGTTCTTCAAATTTATGAACATAAGATGTCTTTCCTTTTATTTACATCTTCTTTCATTCCTTTCTTAGGTATTTTGTAGTATTCATTGTACAAGTTTTCTATTTTTGTTAAGTTTATTTCTAAGTTGTTGTTTTTGGTGTTACTATAAATGAAATTGTTTTCTTAATTTCAGTTTCAGATTGTTCATTACTAATGTATAGAAATTCAGCTGGTCAACTGATTTTTGCATATTGATCTTGTATTCTTCAATGTAATGTTTGCTGTAATAATTATTAGCTGTAATAGGTTTTTTTTTTTGTAGATTCCATTGGATTTCCTACATACGAGATTATATCATCTGCAAATAGAGATAATTTACTTCTTCCTTTCCAGTCTGGATGCCTCTTATTTCTTTTTCTTGATTAATTTTCCTGGCTAAACCTTCTGTACTATGTTGAATGGAATTAGTGAGAACAGACATCTTTGTCTTGTTCGTAATCCTAAGCGCTTTCAGTCTTTCATCATTAAGTATGATGTTAGGTATGAGTTTCTCATATGTACTTTCTAATCAGGTTGGCAAAGTTCTCTCCTATTCCTAGTTTGCTTAGCATTTTTGTCAGGGAAGACTATTGACTTTTGTCAGATGCCTTTTCTGTATCTGTTGATGATTGTATTTTCTCCCCTTTATTCTATTAATATGGTGTATTATATTGATTTCCTTCCCCTTCCTTCCTTCCCGCCCTCTTCCCTCCCTCCCTCCCTCCCTTCCTTCCTTCCTTCCTTTCTTTCAGGTGGACTGTAGCATATAGAAGTTCCCAGGCTAGTGATTGAATCTGAGCCACAGATGTGGCAATGCCAGATCCTTTAACCCACTGCACTGGGCCAGGGTTTGACCTGCACCTCCACAGTGACCTGAGCTGCTGCAGCAGGATTCTTAATTTTTTTTTTTTTTTTGTCTTTTTGCCTTTATGTAGAGCCGCACCCGCGGCATATGGAGATTCCCAGGCTAGGGGTCTAACAGGAGCTGTAGCTGCCAGCCTTCGCCACAGCCACAGCAACGCGGTATCCGAGCCGCGTCTGCAACCTACACCACAGCTCACGGCAACGCTGGATCCTTAACCCACTGAGCAAGGCCAGGGATCGAACCTGCAACCTCATGGTTCTTAGTCAGATTCGTTAACCACTGAGCCACGAAGGGAACTCCCTGCAGCAGGATTCTTAACCCACTGCACCATGGTGGGAAATCTTATATTGATTTTCATAAATGAGTCAACTTTACATTCTTAGATGCATAAATCCTACTTGGTCATGGCATATATCCTCTTTTTTTAAGTGTTTATTTTAGGTCAGGTTTGAGGCTTAATAATGAAATTGGAGAATGACTTCTTGGGTTTTGATCATGCTATATATCTTAATTCAGAAATTGTAAAGGCATAAACTTCCATTAGGATTAAATTTATTATTAAAATTAAAATTAAATACTAATTAAAATTTTATGCCTAGGAGTTAGGTTTTAAAAAGCATGGTTTTTTAAAATTAATTTTATTTATTTTTTTCCATTATACCCAGCTGCACAGCATGGTGACAGGGTTACACATACATATATCAATTCATCACAAGTGGTTAGACATAGTTCCCAGTGCTATACAGTAGGATCTCCTTGCTTTTCCATCCCAGAGGCAACAGTCTACAACTATTAACCCAGATCCCCCTACCAACCCACTCCCTCCGCAACCCTCTTGTCAACCACAAGTCTGTTCTCCAAGTCTTTGATTTTCTTTTCTGTAGAAAGGTTCATTTGTGTAGTATATTAGATTCCAGATATTAGCGATATCATATGGTATTTGCCTTTCTCCTTCTGATTTACTTCACTCAGTATTAGGGTCTCTAATTCCATCCATGTTGCTGCAAATGACATTATTTTATTCTTTTTTATGGCTGAGTAGGATTCCATCATGTATATATGCCACATCTTCCTAATCCAATCATCTGTCGGTGGACATTTGGGTTGTTTCCATGTCTTGGCTATTGTGAATAGTGCTGCAATGAACATGCGTGTGCAGGTGTCTTTTTCAAGGAGATTTTTGTCTGGATATATGCCCAAGAGTGTGATTGCTGGGTCATATGGTAGTTCTATGTACAGTTTTCTAAGGTACCTCCATACTATTTTCCATAGTGGTTGTATCAGCTTACATTCCCACCAACAGTGTAGGAGGGTTCCCTTTTCTCCATACCCCTTCCAACATTTGTTGTTTGTGGACTTATTAATGATGGCCATTCTGACTGGTGTGAGGTGGTATCTCATGGTTTTGATTTGCATTTCTCTAATCATCAAAAACGCATAATTTTTGATAATAGTGAATGGAATATAATGCCAGATCTGATCTGCATCTGCGACCTTGCCCACAGCTTGTGGCAACACCGGATCCTTATCCCACTGAGCGAGGCCAGGGATCAAATCTGCATCGTCATGGATACTAGTCGGGTTCTTAACCTGCTGAGCCACCATGGGAACCCCTGATAATTATTTTTAGTGTAAAGAGACAGCTTCTGCTATAAAGTGTTCATGAGCTATTTTGGGGGGTAAAATAAATATTAATTATAAATATACAGAAAAGGCTATTTATTTATGGATTTATACCTTTGTGTGTGTGTGTGACTAAAATTTTTTTTTTTTTTGTCTGTGCCCATGGCATATGGAAATTCCTGGGCTAGGGATCAAACCCAAGCCACAACAGTGACCTGAGCTGCTGCGGTGACAATGCCAGATTGTTAACCCACTATGCCACAAGGGAACTCCACTAGAATTTTTTAAATTAATTTTTAAAACTGAGGTATAGTTGATTTATAATATCTCAGGAGTGCAGCAGAGTGATTTAGTTATATATTTTTTTTTTCAGATCTTTTCCATTATAGATTATTATAAATATTGAACATAATTCTTGTGCTACACAGTAGATCCTTGCTGTTTATTTTACGTGTAATCCCAAATTCCCAATTTATCCTTCCCCTCTTCCCCTTTCATAACTGTAAGTTTGTTTTCTATGTTTGTGAGTCTATTTACTTTATAAATAAGTTCATTTATATCATTTTTAGGATTCCACTTACGTGTTATCATGTTATATACTATTCTCAATTAGTTGTCATGCAATTGCAGTTAATTTCATTTAAATGGGCCATTTTACATTTATATAATGTAAATATATTTATTACACACATGTATTTGAATTAAAGGTGGATTTTTTAGGAAGGTACATTTTATTTTAATTTTTTGCTCTTTAGGACCACACTCGTGGCATATGGAGGTTCCCAGGCTAGGGGCTGAATCGGAGCCATAGCTGCCGGCCTATGCCACAGCCACAGCAACGCCAGGTGCCCAACCCACTAAACAAGGCCAGGGATTGAACCAGCGTCCTCATGGATACTAGTCCATTTGGTTAACCGCTGAGCCACAACGGGAACTCCCATAATACACTTTTAATATTTACACTAGCTCATAAATTATTAAAATTAACTTTTTGTGAGAGGAAATTTGTTTTTTGAGTTGAAGTTCTTGTAGAAGGAGAGAAACCCCAGGTATTTGGGCTTGAAGAAGGAGCCCAGGCAAGTAAGAGAGAAAAGGAATGACTGGGATTTTCTTTCCAAGGCAACTGCAATGAATTGAATCAAGACATACTTTGAAAGAGTAAGTTCAATAAAAAGAAAACATTTCAGTGTAAAAAAATTACTTAAGATCTTGGTAGTCTGTGTTAAGGTTCTAAAAGCCCAAATCTAAAACTTGGGGGTGTTACTTCTCTTATGGAAGGAACTGGATGTGGGGAGTGTGAGGCTGGCAGTTCCTAGGCAGTGTGATGTAGCGGTTGAGCGCTGTGGGGGAAAGGACAGCAGACACAGTTTTTTCTATAGTTGTCAGACAGCGGTGGTTGTAATTCTCTAACCACTGAACTCCCCTGATAGGTGGTAGTGGCTTAGTTAATTAATGCGACGTAGATGTGTTCAGATATGCTGAGACGGGTTCCCTTTTTTTTCCTTCTTTTTAGGGCTGCACTGGATGCATATGGAGGTTCCCAAGTGAGGGGTCAAATAGGAACTGCAGCTGCCGGCCTTTGCCACAGCCATAGCAGCCAGATCTGAGCCTCGTCTGTGACCTACGCCACAGCACCAGATCCTTTAATCCACTGAGTGAGGCTGGGGGTCGAACCCACATCTTCATGGACACTAGTTGAAAGCAACCCACTAAGCAACAGTGGGTACTCCAGAGACAGGTTACTTAATACCAGACTGTTAAGTCCATTTATCCTTAGGGGAGCAAATGTGGTTTCCTGTAAGAAACATTTTTAAAGTCTAGATGAACAAATGAATTTCCTTTAACAAACATATGTTAACATATGGGTCCACATAAGCCTGTTCTGTTGTTGTTAAAAGCTATGTTACTGTGAGTTTAAACAAAACCTTTATACTTAAAACAATTGAATTTTGGATTGCCTTTTGCTGCTTTTCAACAAATATAGTCATATTGATAATCATAATAGCAAGAAGCAAATCATGAATGTATGTAAACTTCAGTGTGCCCATCCAGACAGCCTTCCCACAGTGCTCTTTGCTAATTGTGCTCATATGGACAAGAGAGTACAGCACAAGAAGAAGGGCCAGTAACCAGGGTAGCCCTTCAGTGCTGTGTCAGCAGAATCATTCTCAAGGTTCTCATCAGGTGAAATAGCTCACATTTGTATACTAAAGTCAGTCAAAGAAATTGAAGCCTGTATTTTGTTATTTTTATAGAGCCAGTCTCTACTTTCTAGTTTATTAACTTTATGACTTGGGGAGAGTTTCTTACTCACCCTAAACTTTCTTTTCTCATTTACCAAATGGACTTCATAAATGCTGAGAGTGGTTGTGAGGATTGGAGGTAACGTCTAAAGGTCAGGCCCACAGTTAAGTCATTAATCCACTTTAGCCAAAAATATTAGTTGTTGACGTGTTTTACTTTTATTTCCTGCAGTGTATCTTCACGTTCAAATAAAGCTCAGTGTAGATATTCTCTAATTCTTTCCCACTACACTGTAGAGGTCCACAGTTTGTGCCCATCTCCAGCACCAAGTCCACGTGTGCGTCAATGGCAGCATGCATCACTCTGCTGTAACGACTTGTTTTAATCAGTCCCTTGAGTGGGCTGTGGATGTTTGGAGGGCTGTGATTTCTTTATTTGTACCTCTGTTTCTTCACTTGCTTTGTGGAGGTGTCGAATAAATGTTTGCTGAGTGGCTAGTGGGCTGTTGTAGGCCCAGAGAAGGGGTTAGAAGCTTTAAGGGTTTCTCTTTATCTATGTGTTCTTCTAGCTTTCTATGGTGTTTCTAGGTATTTTTTTTATCCTGCTTGGTGTTTGGAGATTTTTTTTTCTTTTTCGGCTTCCCTGTGACATATGGAAGCCCCCAGGCTGGGGACTGAATCAGAGCTATAGCTGCTGGCCTACACCACAGCCACAGCAATGTGGAATCAGAGCTGCGTTTGTGACCTACACCACAGCTCATAGCAATACCGGATCCCTGGCCCACTGAGCAAGGCCAGAGATCGAACCCACATCCTCATGGATACTAGTCAGGTTTGTTACTGCTGAGCCATGAAGGGAACTCCCTGAATATTGCTTTTTTGGTGTGATGACTATAATCTTTTGAAGCTTCTAAGTGAATATTGAGGTCTTGCAGTCTGTCTTTTATGACTCTCAGTTAATGTTTTTAATCTTACTGCTTCTCTGTGCTGTATATTGGAAGAATTCCTTAGTTCTGTTAATTACCAATTCTCTCTTCAACTGGTAGATTCTGGAGTCTACTTTGAATGTTGAGGGTTTTTTCTTTTTAACCCCAGCAACTGTAGTTTTCATTTCTAGGATTTTAACTCGGCTCTTTTCATATCCATCTGTTCTTGTTTCATTTCTGCCTATTTTTGTTTTGTTTTATATTTTCATATTCCCAGTTGTGAATGTGATTCCTGTATTAATGCCTTAATATTTATTTAAAAATCTTATTTGATTTTTAAATCCTGTAACCATATAGAGTTCTGATTTATAGAAGATCCTATAGAATCTTGTAGGACATTGATTTCTTTTAGAGTGAATTTATCTTTTTTTTTTGTCTTTTTGCCTTATCTAGGGCCGCACCTGGGGCATATGGAGGTTCCCAGGCTAGGGGTCTTAACAGAAGCTGTAGCTGCCGGCCTTCGCCACAGCCACAGCAACATGGGATCTGAGCCATGTCTGCAACCTATACCATAGCTCACGGCAATGCCTGATCCTTAACCCACTGAGCAAGGCCAGGGATCGAACCCGCAACCTCATTGTTCCTAGTCGGATTCGTTAACCACTGAGCCATGACGGGAACTCCTAGAGTGAATTTATCCTTTGGTTGCTGCATTTATTGGCCATCTTAAGAGTTTTTAAACTCAGGAGTTCCCATTGTGGCTCAGCGGTTAACAAAGCTGACTAGCATCCATGAGGATGCAGGTTCAATCCCTGGCTTCACTCAAGGATCTGGCGGTGCCATAAGCTGTGGTGTAGGTTGCAGATGCGGCTCAGATCCTGAGTTGCTGTGGCTGTGGTGTAGGCCAACAGCTATAGCTCCCATTGGACCCCTAGCCTGGGAACCTCCATATGTCTCAGGTGCAGCCCTAAAAAGAAAAAAAAAAACATGAAAAAAAAGATTTTTTAAACTATTTTGTAACTTTAGTTGTTAGGCTTATTTTGAGTGAGAGGTTCTTCCCCAGTTACCCATGTTCACTTTTCTCTTTATGTGGATTTTTCAGTTTTCCCACAGTTTTTTTCAGTGCAGCCTTACAGGGTGACTCAGAGGCCACGTTCTGGGATAATACGAGGGCATCATAGATCCAGTCGCTGAGCCAGCGGGTGACTTAGTTTAGTCTGAAGCCTTAATGCTGCGTGTGTCCTCTTGCTTCTAGACCTACAGCTACAAATAAATAGCCCAGGAGGCAATTAGTGGGTTATTTCTCTTTTTTCTTTTCTTCCCAGCCTCCTCTCACAAACGTGGATACGCAGTACATCAAATAGTGGGAACAGCTCTAGTTCCCTACACCTAAGGCCTGAACTCCTGGCCACCAGATCAAGAGCCCAGAAGCCCTGTGGGTTGAGCCCTGCTCACAGCTTTTTCATTTTTCCTATATTTCTGGTTTGTGGCGGTTTTTATCTCGTTTTTGAGAACCTGTGCTATTACTGCTGTGCATTTGGGACAGAGCAGAGGGATACTTTGAAGCATGAACTTATTGTGCCAACTTGACTGAAGGTTTTTTACGAAAATAACTTGATCAGCTGTACTGTTTGGGGTGCTTCTTTTCCTCCCACTCACCCCGTGCCCATCGCTGAGGGCGTTGCGGAGGGTAGATGGGGAGGGAGACTATAGGTGCGTAAATGCTTTAGAACACCACAGACCCGAGCTAAGGGGTGGAGAGGAGAGAATGGAATTAGAAGGTGTTTAGTAAATACAGTCAGTAGACATGGATCATGGGTTTGGGGAGCTGAATGTTCCTACGTCTGGCTTAGAATGGAAGTAAAACTCCCTGAGGCAGGAAGAGAGGAAGAAGAGTAGGTGTCAGTAGGTCTTTGGGTTGGGAATGAAGAGAGGAGTATGACAATGTTTTATAACAGCTGTTTGAAGCCTGTTTTTGTTTGTTTATTTCGTTTTTTAAGTCTGGTGTATGTCTTTCTTGCTGGTGCCTTTCAGTGCTCAAGATCTTGGAATTGACATGACGGCCACTTGTGAATTTACATAGATTCCTCCCCTGCATTTAGGACAGTTTTCCTCAGCATATCATTTAACAAACGTGTCTTAAGTATCTCTTAAGCAAACAAGTATAGTTCTGGCCTTCATGGATGTTTACTCCTCTGGAGGAAAAAGACATTTATCACGCAGGCAGCTACACACGGTGGAAGCGCTGGGGAAGACTAGTGTAGGTGCTGTGAGAGTGCGTGAGGGCGGGGCCTGGCCAGGGAGGCCCTCATGTAGGGCCGGGGTGAGGCGGGAGGGGTGCTCTTACCTCTCAGTGGAAGGCCTTCCTGAAGAAGTGAAATCTGGGCTGTTCCCCTGCCCCTATGTCCGCACAGCTGGTTTTTTCTTGCTGTTTGACTCAGCTGATGTATTACTTCCTCAGTAAGACTTTCCTTGACCACACCCCGACCTGAGGTTAGCATGTCCCTCTTCTTTCTTTCCTTTAGAGCATTAATTTTTATTCGAAACTATCTCCTTTAGGGACCTTGTCTCTTTTGTCCTCGCCAGTGCCCTGACTACTTAGAACATTTTCTGAAATGTAAGTGTTCAAGAAATGATTAAATGACCGCCTAAGTAATATCCTTGGGAATTAGTCTGTTGCGTAGTTACCTAGTGGTGTGTATGCCCTTGTCCTTTGCCTTGAGTTTGGGAGGGTTGCTCAGATTGTCGTTTTGCTCATTCATTTTTCTCTCTTTGTTGATCCTCTCCTCACTTCACAGAGTCTTTCTGATGGGGTTGCCAGTGCTAGCATCCCACCCTCAGGCTGCAGTGATGGGTGTGTGACTTTCAAGCTGGGCCAAGCAGTGTCATTCTCCTGGATTTTTCCAATTTGAATAAATAAAGAGGGAGACTTCTCAGGAGGCAGAGTGTGAGGTGTGGATCTGAAGCCGTCTGTGGCCGTTGCCATGTCTAGACTGAAGAAGACCTGCAAGAGGAGAAAATAAAGGCATTCACAGAAGAAAGCAGAGGTGGTGGGCGGGGGTGGGGTGGTGCTGGTAGTTTCCAGTCTCTGCTTCATTTGTATCTGAGGCCCAATTATAACCCCTGGTTTTCCCACAACTGGTTCAGATTGAGTTTCTGTCACTTAAAACCAAAAGATTCCCAATTAAACAGTGTAAAGCTTTATTTTTGTTTTAACCTTCACCTCAACCAACAAGCTTTTCAGCTCGATATGTTTTATATCTTTGGATATTGATTTGTTGCGTGGCTTAATTTTTTTTCAGAGAATCTGTGTCCTCCCTCCCTCCCTCCTTCCCTCTTCTCTCTTTATCTCTCTCTCTCCTTTCCTCCTTCTGTCTCTCTCCTGCGCCTCTCCCTGTCCTCCTCATTCCCCTTCCCCATCCCTTTTAATCAAACACAAAGCAGTTGCTGCCCAAGTTTGTTCTATTTTCAGTACTATTCTTTTTTAGTCCCATGTATTCATTCTTTTTTTGGAAATGTATTGGTCAAGTGAGTAGATGCCATCTTATTACTATTGTTATGATTTATCTCATCCTTGAAGTAGGTTTATTGGGTTCTCAGATTTTTTTTTCACTTTCAACTTTGATGCTTTTGAATAGCCAGGTTCCTCCTCTCCAGTACCTCGAGGGTGTGTGTGTAGGGGTGCCAGGGCAGTGGGCAGCCTTGAGTGGGGAGTTCACTTCTGGGTGATTTCTTCCCTATTTTCTGTAAACTGCTGTGGGCTGGCCTTCCTGATGCTGCAGACCACAACCTCAGGGAGGAGCCCTGATGCTGCAGGGAGAAGTCTTCCATCATTGTGGTTGGCATTCTGCTTGGGCTACCAGCTTGTCCCTTTGAACTGTTGTGGCTGTCCTGAAATCCTACCAACCAAGCAGACAAGGCAGAATGTTCACAGCTGTCCCATAATTTCTAGTTCTAACATTTTCAAACTAGGAGTGTGGCAAGAAACTATTCCAAGCCAAGCAACTTTCTCAGGCAGCTAAATTGTAAATGGGCAATCAGTATTTTTCATCCATCTGGCTCCATTTCCACTGTGTCAAGGAGAAAATTGAGACTTCTTTGTAATTTGCTCTTTTATTGATTCACTAAATGTTTATTGAGCATTTGCTATGTGCCAATCACTCTTCTAGATGCTAAAGATTCTCTGTCCTCATGGAGTTTGTATCCTAGGTGAGGAAACAAACAATAGACAAGTAAACAGATAACTATATGATATAATATTAGGTAGTGATCCATGCTTAGTTGAAAAATAAAGCAGGATAACGGAATAGAAAGTGATGGGGTTGGGGCTATTTTAGAAAGGGTGGGCAGAAGGAAAGCTTCTCTGAGGAAGTGACATCTGAGTAGAGGTCTGAATGAATCAGAGGTCTGGCCATACTAAGGCCCCTGGCAGAAACAACAGCCAGCACAAAGCTCTAAGGAGATAGAGTTGGGTGACATTACCTGAAAAGGCAGCCAGGGCAGCCAGGGTAGCTGGAGTGGAGGGAGTGAGGGAGAGAGTGGAAGGAGATGAGTTTGTGGAGCTAAGAGTGGGAAAACATTTTTTCACATGCCCCCCAAATCAAGCTACATTAATTTTTCTGGGGAAGGTAGGGTCTGGTGTGTTGTTCCCCAAGGGCTGACAGTCACACCAAACTTCTATCACACAACAGAGTGGTAGCCCAAAACACCGTGGGATTTTTTGGTTATAGGCTGCAAGCTAATCATAGGTAATTTAGGGTGTTAAGAATGATGTGGTTTAAAGCAGTTATCAAAGAAGTTTGGAAAGAAGAAATGAGCAAAAAGTGAGATCAGATAAAATAATCTTGGAAAAGACAGCAGCTTGAAAATTTTCTGACACTGTCCATATCACTCCTTAATGACTGGCAGAGAACCTTGTTGGCCTCATGTCATCTAAATGTACCCTGAATTTGACTACTTCTCATTACTTCCACTACTGGTAAATTATAGTTGGAGACATTAACACTTTAAGTCATCACACTTGAAGGCCAAAATGAACATAGTAGTGGATCTTTAGGGACTTTTCTCATGTCTGGAAGACACGAGATGTTAATATGAGTTGATCCCAAGATGTGGAGAGGTAGGTGTGTCAGGTATCGTTTCTCACGGGAGATGGTTGAAAATAATCCTAGTAATACTATATATTTGAATGAATATACTTTTATATCTGTGAATTAAACTGAATAAATAAGCTTAAACAGTTTTTAGAGAGGAAACTCAGGCTTAGATCACCTAACTGGCTCAGAGTTACCCAGATGGTTAAAGACAGCAGCATTGTTAGAATTCTCGTCTTAGACTGTCCTCTGGCACTCTATTAATGGCATTACATTATTTTGATTAGATGTTATGTCAGAGACAAGCCAGCTACCCTCCCTTCTCTTCTCCTACCCTAACTATATCCGTGTAAGTTGCAGACACAAACAGCTGGGTACACCACTGGCTGGCTGGCTGCCCGCCCGTCATCTCTCCATCTATCTGCCCATCACCCATCTGTGTATTTCTCTGTCTGGTCCTCTGAATACATATATAATGGTTTATTTTCCCCTGTGCTTTACAGATTTGAACCGTACTGTGCACATTGCTTTAAATCTTTAGCCAAATGTCATGGTCATACATCTAGGTCAGGACACCTAGCTCTAATTCATTCCTTTGTATGCCTGTATTCTTTGAGTTATTGCAGACTATGTGTTGTTTTCAAAAGGAAAATCCAATAGCATATTTAAGGTAAAAAATATAATGCTAGTTTATGATATGATTTCATCATATATTTATTTACTTCTTAAAGTATAAGAAAAGGAGTATAGTTATTGACGGTCCTAATGAAAGTTAGGTTTCCCTCCACATTTTTTAGAGGTATTTTTGCTTTGCTTACATTTCCATTTTTTCCTAATTATCCAATAAAACTTAATTGTAGCCTTAATTAATATTTTATTTTCTAAGCAACCTAATGTATTTTCTAGGTTATTATATCCGGGAAAAATCTAAGCAAGTCATAACACTGCTGATGGATGAACAGTTGCTGCATAGAGAGAGGGAAGTAGCATGTCGGACGAGACAGCGTACCTCCTACTCTATGACATTACCTGAAAGATTACCTGGTACAGGTAACTCACCAACGGCATGTGCTTCTGCCCCTACACCAGAAATTCCTGCATCAGAGAAGAAGTGTAAACTTCTTAACGTTGCAAGGCTGCGTATAATGGGCATTGGCCTGAAACACAATAGGTATCATGTGAGAACAGCTGAAAAATATAAAAGATTATTAGGTTTTAGTTCTGAAGTATTAGTACTGCTATTTCTAGATTAGACTGTACTGTAGAGAAGAAAGATGAAGGATACTATTCAGTAGAAAATTTTATGATGATTTTCTGAATGCAGTTATCTGGTTTTCAACTAAATGTCTTTGACTTTGAAGGTATTAAACTAGTGACTGTCCTATTTGGCATCATGATTCAGTTTTAAGACGTTAGTCATAACTAGGGAGTGAAGGAGAACCGTTTTTTGAGACTTGTGTCTGGGTATGTGCGCATTTCCGCTGTTTGATCCTCCAAATCAAGAAATTGACATTTCTGAGGATGTGTCTCAGAATTCTGAAAGTGCTCTAAAACTCTTCTAACTTTGTGTTATATAATCCTCTCCCTTCCCTAAAACCTTAAATCTGGCTAGTGAACTTAAAAACAAAAAAAGTGTACAGGGCACTTAGTTATAATGTTGTAATAGAAATCAGCAGGAAAATGCAACTATCTTTTCTTCCGAATTTGCTAAAACACAAGTGAATGTCATTTTGCTCTAACTTCTCCACTACAAACCCTGTTGATAAATTGTGTGTAAGGAATAGACACTTTGAGGAAGGAAAAACATTAAAGAAAAGCAACTTACGTAGCTTTCCTTGAAAGGAGTTAAACTTCATGCCATAGGTGAGGGGCATTGTAGGAATAACATAGAGTTAAAATGGCTTTTAGAGGCTCGCCTCCCAGCTTTATCATGTAACTCAAGCAAGATCTTGAAAGACACTAAAAGAGGTGGGCATTGTAATTATAAGAGTAAATACCAATCAGATGCTTCTAAAAGTAGTGGAACCTTTGTCTTTAGGGTACCCAGTCCTTTGAAATAAACCTCCCAAAGAGACAGTAATACATTCTGAAATTTTCTCACGGAAGCCTTAAATTCAAACTGATACTAAAAAGAAGTAACAGAGTAAAAGAACCAATTATGACTCATCCAGAGTTTCTTCACTGCTTCTCTGTCACCTCTTGTTCTTCCTTCCTTCCTTTCTTTTCCTTTTTTTCTTTTCTCATTATAGACATATTTATTAAATTCATAAGTTAAAATGTGGATATCCAGCAGAAATTTGGAGCTGTACTAGTGAAGAAAACAAAGTCTTTTTCATCATGGAGCAGATACTCTGGTGACAGAGATAGATATTAAACACATACAAACAAAACAGATATAAAATATGTCAGATGGTGTCAAGTCCTATAAAGAAAAAGAAAGCAGTGATAGGAAGGAGAGTGACAGGGATGGCTTTCTTTTAGCCCAGATAGTGAGGGAAGGCCTTTTGGAGGAAGCAGATATTTAATCAGAGACTTGAATGAAGCGAGGGAACACATCCAGGTATATCTGGGGTGTTCTAGACAGAGGAAACAACAGGTGTAAATGCCCTGAAAGTGGAATGAGCTTGGCATACTTAACCATAAGCTTAGGAAATGATTCTGTAAATTGCTGCAGAAGTAGCTCAACTCTGAGCCATTTTTATGATTCATGTAAGAAAATCTAGTTTGTTGCTTTATAGTCACAGCTTTTTTAAAACATCAAATGATATTTCCTAGCTTTATGACACTTCTTACTCATGAGACTGAGCTCTGAATGTCTTTTGGCAATTTAAAAAAAAAAATCAATCTACCTGCAAATGAAGCAGTTTTGCTACAATTAACTTTTTTCATACCACAAACGTGTACTGAGTACCTCCTTACTATATGTCAGACCTAGACCTGGCAAGCAAATTGGGTGTATTTCTGCTCTCCCAGAGGTTGTATCTAGTGATGAGCTTTTGGCCTGTTTCAAAAAATGGTGTTCAAGGAGTTCCCTTAGTGGCTCAGTGGTTAACGAATCCGACTAAGAACCATGAAGTTGTGGGTTCGATCCCTGGCCTCGCTCAGTGGGTTAAGGATCCGGCGTTGCCGTGAGCTGTGGTGTAGGTTGCAGACGCGGCTTGGATCCTGCGTTGCTGTGGCTGTGGCGAAGGCCGGCAGCTACAGCTCCTGTTAGACCACTAGCCTGGGGCAAAAAGACCAAAAAAAAAAAAAGTGACGTTCAAAAAGAGTTTTGGTGAATGATGGCATCATTGAAGTGAATCTGTAGTGAGTACTATTTAAAGTGAATAGTGGGACTTTCTGTTGTGGCTCAGCAGGTTAAGAACCCGACTAGTATCCATGAGGATGTGGGTTTGATCCCTGGCCTCGCTCAGTGGGTTAAGGATCTAGTGTTGCCACAAGCTGCGGCTCAGATCTGGTGTTGCTATAGCTGTGGCATAGGCCAGCAGCTGAAGCTCTGATTCGACCACTAACCTGGGAAATGCCATATGCCACAGGTGCGGCCCTAAATAGAAAAGATAAAGTGAATAGTGGATGTTTGGATATAAAAGCTGTAGCAAATTTTTTAAAAACCTTAAAAATTCATTTAAGTTTAAAAACTTAGAAATTTCATTTATCCATCACTGTGTATAGTGCACATATATAGTAGATATATAGACGTGTGTTTTGATGTTCAAAAAGAGAAATTGGAGGAAGTAAACTTAGCAATACTAACCATATCCAGTAGGCATTTGCATCTGAAACTGTATTTTAGAAGAGGAGAGGAAACCGACAGTTTGGTTGGGTTGGGAGAAGATAAGAAAACAAATCAGGGGAGTTCTCGTCATGGTTCATTGGAAAATCTGACTAGTATCCATGAGGATGAGGGTTCGATCCCTGGCATTGCTCAGTGGGTTAAGCATCTGGTGTTGCCATGAGCTGTGGTGTAGGTTGCAGATGCGGCTTGGATCCCATGTTGCTATGGCTGTGGTGTAGGCCGGCAGCTGTAGCTCCAATTCGACCCCTAGCCTGGGAAACTCCATATGCTGTGGATTCGGCCCTAAAAAGACACACACACACAAAAACTTATTGTGGAGGCATTATTAATGGGACAGGAGAAGTAGCAAATGAAAACTTGGAGATGGGTGAATCAGTTAAAATTAGGTGCACCCACAAGTGACAGTATTAGGGCCACAAAACTGGTAATGGTATAAATATAATAGGAATTTCTCTCTTTTAACGCAGAACTAGGTGTTTTGGACTGATATAGCTCTCCATGATGTCAGAGCTCTTTTGGTCTTGTTCCCTCTCCAAACTCAGCATGGAACTTCCACTTTATGATCCAAGATGGCTGCTTGACTCCAGCTATCACGTCTGCCTTCTCGCCAGTAGGAAGGAAGAGGGTTGAAGATAAGAGTGCCCCTTCCCTTTAAGGACATTTATGCAAGTTGCCCTTAACATTTTGGCTTACATACTATTATTTAGCACTTAGTTATACAGACACTGCTGACTTTAAGAGAGGCTGAGAAATGTAGTCTCTGTACTAATAGCCATGTGCCCAGATGAAGGAAGATCTGTCATTAAGGAAGAAGGAGAAAATAAATATAAGGGACAACAAATAGTCCCTACCACAGGGGGAAGGAATATAAGAAATTAATCACGGTAATACCTAGTTGTCAGATTAAATGGAATCGAGAATATAAATTTTAATATGTAGAAAAATGCGGGCAGACAGTTGAGAGTACTCAGCACAGTTTACAAAGGACACAATGAACAGTATTTGGAAATTTCAGTTTGATATGACTAGCAACTAGGAACCATTGTAGGCCTTGGAGAACAGAAGGGATGTTTAGCTTAGTCACAGAACTTAGCTTTCTTATTACTGAAAACAGCTGTTGGTGGAAGATAATTCTTAGTGCTTTGTGTAGAAATGAAGGAGATACAAATTGGAAGGAAGCTTTGTAAGAGGTAGTTGTTTCAATCCAGGAAACCAGGACCTGCTCTAGGGTTATTGAAATGAGGGAAAGGTAATGTTTAAACATAGACTATAGAGAGGAAATGGGGTAAGTAGATGATATATTGGAGAAGAAAGAGAAAAATTGAAAATGACTCTAACATTTGGGTTAGGGAAAATGGAGGCAAGTGATGATATCATGCAGGTAAATTTCCATCAGAAGGAATTTAAAGATGCTTCTAAATTATTTAGTTATAATGAAATGTGAAATTGAATGTATTGCTAGAAATCTGATTCTCAGGCTTTAGGATCCAGAGCTGAAACAGCTGTGCCTCACTTCTTTGTGGTGAATTAGCAAGGGAAAAAAGGTACTTTAGAGAAGATGTTATACAGACATCACTACTTCTCTCCTTTTTTTCTATTTCTGAATGTTTTCTCCATGTCTTAATTCAGGTCAGTAGCTTGGGTAGTTATCGTTTAGATGATTTTGTTGTTTGAAGGAAGAGATGAGCTGAAGGATATTTGCTTGATGGCAAGACAGAAAGCTATAGAAAGCCCAGTGATAACTCAGCTTCTCTGAGTTGTAAGCATCAGAGTTAGGCCTTTTCCTTTAGGGGTACTAATTTTTTTTTTTTTTTTTTTTTGTCTTTTTGCCTTTTATGTAGAGCCTCACCCGTGGCATATGGAGGTTCCCAGGCTAGGGGTCTAGCAGGAGCTGTAGCTGCCGGCCTTCGCCACAACCACAGCAATGCAGGATCCGAGCCGCATCTGCAACCTACACCACAGCTCACGGCAACGCCGGATCCTTAACCCACTGAGCAAGGCCAGGGATCAAACCCACAACCTCATGGTTCTTAGATTCGTTAACCACTGAGCCACGAAGGGAACTCCAAGGGGTACTAATTATTAAAACTATCACCAGAGACATTGCTTACAATTAAGACCAGCAAAGCATTACCTCTGTTGATCATCCAGTCTTCCATAAAGTGCTCTTTAATGGTATTATTCGTTGCAGTGGAACTTTACCTGTATTAGAGAAGGATTACTCTGGTCTGTGTTAAATGTAATAGCTTTCTATATCATGGAAATATTTCCCTAAAAGCTGTATATGATTGCTGTCAGATCAAAAGTTAAACTTTTGTCCTACTTTTATAAGCAAGAACACCTGTGTTGGTGGTGTGTTAGTTACTTCCCACAGTGAACTTGCACAGAGAGTTGATGTGGAATCATACTTGGTTGCTTTACCCCATGCAGTCTCAATGGCAGGGCTTGTAGTACAAATGACAGTTGCTACTAAAACATTTACATTGATAAATGTAAAGCAGTAATTTTCTTAAAATTTAAAAATAAACAAAAAAGAAAATAACAATAACTTATATTCTTACCACCCTAAACCAACTGCTATTAACATCTTAGAATATTTGCTTCTGTCTGCTTATTTTTCTTCTTTTGTTTTTGTTTCAGAAAAATCACTCTATCATAAAAAAAAAATACGGGCCCATTGTAAAGAATTAATCACTTCCAATCCCATTACTTAGAACTAGCTATAATTAATATGAAATGGGCATAAACTCTAGGCATCTTTCTATCCATATATATATATGGATATATATGGATATATATATATGTATGTATAAAGCTGAATAACTTGAGAGAAATTGTTTTCATAAGAATAGAATTGTACTAGCTACTGTGTTTTACTAAAAATATTTCAGGTCTACTTCTGGCAACAACATTTACTGGAAGCTCCAAGAAACCCATTTATTGCACAATAACTAAAGACAGAAATGATACAGAAATGATATTTGAGAAATTTCTGGCCTCACCAGAGGGATGGGAAGTCTCCAAGTATCTTTCCTTCCAAAAATTTAAAGTGTTTAATTAATTTAATGAAATAAACAAAAATAAGAATAGGACATATGAGCTCAGGTGAAAGTGTCTTGGAGCTGGGGCCTGTGGGACACTGCAGGAGACCGTAGAGAGCAAGTTGCTTAAGGGCAGTTGTTCGTGGTTAAGAAAATGAATTTTGAGCCTGCCTTGAGCATTGGGAAGGAAAGCATGGGATTAACTGTGTTAAATCCATATCCTCAGGAGGGGACTGAATTGATTCCAGGTAGTTCTCTCTGCAAGAAGAAAGCCTGCTCAATTCACAAGTTCATAGGTTCATAGGAGACCCACCAATTAAGATCAGGCAAAGAGCTCACGATTCACTTCACCAAACACAGGAGAAATTAGCAAAGAACATATCCAACCCCCCCCATAGATTGTAGATATTAAAAAGGATCCACAATGTAGAAGATCTATGTATTTAAATATTTAACTAATAAAGGATGCAATCACAGTATTGATAATGCGGGAGGCTATGCACGTGTGGAGCAAGAGGCCTGTGGAAAATCTCTGTACCTCCCTCTCGATTTTGTTGTAAACCCAAAACTGCTCTAAAGAATAAAGTCTTTTAAAAAAGACGCACACAAAAGCACAACTATCAAAACCAGATTTGCCCTTTTCTAAAGTAATCCAGTTATTCAGATGTCAGTTACATTTGTCACAGCCTGGGTTCTTGGGCTGAACTAAACTCAAAAATGAAAACCGTTTCCCTTCAAAAAAATTGTTAGGAATGAATGTATGAATTTGAAAAATAGGGGAACTTATAGAAATGAGAACTACCATTGAAATAAAAACTTAATTTAGCGAACTAGAAGGTATATCCAATGTCAACCGAAACTATAAAAGCAATGTTTAGATGTGGAGGGTACATCTGCAGAGAAATGACAATCACCTTGCTAATAAGGTACAGTGGAGGCCTGCTGACAGTGATACAGTATTTTCACAGTGTGGAGAAAAAACAGCAGCTTGTATTTGTGTGCCCAGCAAAAACTACCATTCAAGGCTGAGGGTGAAATAGTCATTTGCAGATAAATACAAAAACTGAGAGTTTATCACCATGAGACCTGCAATTAAAGGATATACTTCAAAAAGCAGGAAAATTATTGCAGAAGAATGGTTATAGATACAAGAGGGAGAGATTAACAAATAATCAATATGTACATACAATAAACACATTCTGTGTAAAATAATAATGTCTAACTTTTGAGTTAAAAAAAGACAACTAAAATAGTGGGTAGTCATGGTATTTAAGTTGGGAGTGGATCTACAGAATTGTAGTATTTTAAAGTCCTTGTTTTTTTTGAGAGAAGAATGAGGATATTATTTGACTCTAAACTTTTAAAGATAAATATGCATGACAAACTTTCAAAGGTAAATGCCAAAAGAAGGGAAGTAGAGTGCATAAATTCAAAAGTAGCAAGAAAAAACATGGAATGAAAAAAATTTTAACTTGTGTAAGAGGTAAGAAGCACAGGTAAAGCGGGGCAAATGGAAATAAAAAGTGAAATGGCAGGGGAGTTCCTGTTGTGGCTCAGCAGTAACAAATCCAACTAGTATCCATGAGGATGCAGTTTTGATCCCTGGCCTCATTCAGTGGGTTAAGGATCCGGCGTTGCCGTGAGCTGTGGTGCAGGTTGCAGACTGTGGCTTGGATCCCTCATTGCAGTGGCTGTGTTGCAGGCCGGCAGCCATAGCTCTGATTCAACCCCTAGCCTGGGAACCTCCATATGCTGCAGGTGCAGCCCTAAAAGGCAATAAATAAATAAATAAAAATAAAAAGGTAAAATGGTAGAAATAAGTCAAATATATTAATAATCATGATAAATGTCAGTGGGCTGAATTCATATGTTAGAAGGCAGAGATTATCAAATTGGGGAAAAAGAAATCCAGATATACACAGATATGCACAAATACACCTTGAAAGCATAAATTCACATAAAGGTTGAAAACATATGGGTAGAAGATGATAAATCTGGCATATACTAACTAAAAAAAGCTAACGTAACTATGTTAATATCAGACAAAATAGAATATAAAGCCAAGAACATTATTAAGGAGAATGATAAAAGGTTTAATTTTCCAGGAAGATGTAACATTTCTAAATGTGAATATAACCAGTAAAATAACTTTAAAGTATATAAAACAATTCGTGGAACTACAGGAAGAAACTGATTCATCTACCATTACAGTAGATGATTTAAAAATCTCTCTCTCTCGGAGTTCTCGTTGTGGCTCAGAGGTAACGAACCTGACTAGCATCCATGAGGAGGTGGGTTTGATCTCTGGCCTCATTCAGTGGGTTAAGGATTCAGTGTTGCTGTGAGCTTGTGGTGTAGGTCTCAGATGTAGCTCAGATCCTGCATTGCTGTGGCTGTGGAGTAGGCTGGCAGCTGCAGCTCCAGTCCAGCCTGGGAACTTCCATCTGCTGCAGATGCAGCCCTAAAGAATAAATAAATAAATAAATAAAAATAAAAATAAAAATCTCTCTATTTCTCTCCAGTATTGATAGGTCAAGTAAATAAAACTTTTTTTTAAAAAATACAGGTTTCATAATTGACTATATTGCTATAAAGAAAGTGTCAACATTTCAAAGAATCTGTATCAGACACTTTTTCTAGGAAAAATGCAATTTAGTTTGAGTTTTTAAAATGTAAATTATAAATTTTCCTTTGTTCGTATGTGGAGGTATTGTATTTGGAATCAGGTAGAAGAAAAGTTTCCGATTCTCTTTCTATTCAGTTTTATAATGGAGGGTGTAGCCTGACAATAAAACAAATAAGTGAAATTAAAAGCATTAAATATTGAAATGGAAGAAATAAATTTATTTGCAGATGAAAGCATTTTCATGTAGAAAACTTGAAAAGATCTACAGAGATATTAGAAATATTAAGAGTTTTAGCAAGGTTGTTGGCTATAAGTTCAAAATATATTGTTTATTGAAATACTCAAAAATGTAAGTATCAGTTATCTCCAAATTGCATAAATTGAGTGGAGGGTTTCTTGAACTTGGGACAATTGACATTTTAAGCCAGATAATTCTTTGTTGTGAGGGCTGTCCTGTACAGTGCAGGAGGTGTAGCATTATCTCGGGCCTCTACCCATAAAATGCTGTTAGCACACATCCCTTCCTTTTGTAAGAACCAGAAACATTGGCTAAGTGTCCCCTGGGAACCAAAATTACCCCTGATGGAGAATCACTGATTCAGTGCAATTACAATCAAAACCCTCAAAGGATTTTAAAAATTGAATTTGATGAGCTAGTTCCAAAATTTATCTGAAAGGGTCAAAATGTCAAGCATATCCAAAACATCCCTGAAGAGGAATAATGCGTAGGGCTTGCCTTTCTAGAAAACAATAATAAACAGTAGTAATCACGGCAGTGTGTTTTTGGTGCAAGAAAAGGTGCATGGACCAGTGGAACAAACTATAGAGCTCCCCAAACAGACCTTTATAATTATTCTATCTTAGTGTATGACATTGGTGAGGAGAGGATGAACTGCATAATAAATAATACCAGGGCAATTATGTATCTATATTGAAAAAAATGAATTTAGGCCTCTACCTCATATCATGTGCAAAAACCAATTCTAGAGGACCTAAGAACTTTAACGTAAAAAAACAAAACTTCAAAATATTTAAAAGGAAATATAGGAGAATATTTTTTTTCACATTGGGATAGGGAAGGATTTCTTAAACATAACCCAAAGAGTGCAAACTATTAAAAAAAAGTATTTATAAATGTGACTTGTCATAGGCAGAATTCGATGTATACTCCAGTGACCCCCTGCTTTTATATAATCCTCTCCCCTTTGTGAGTATAACCTGTGAATATGATGAATTGTCACTCCCATGATTATGTTACATTGTAGGTCAAAAAAAGGAGTATCCAGGTAGGCTTAATCTAATCACACGAATGCACAAATGCTTTAAAAGTGGAGGAGTTTTTCCCATCTGGTGGGAGAAGAGGAAGTCAGAGATTTCAAGAGTGAGACGTGTTTGATTCATGCTTACTGGCTTGAAGATGGAGTGATAAGGAATGCAAGTGGATTCTAGAAGCTGAGAGTGATTGCTGGTTGCCAGCCAGCAAGGAGACGGGGATCTTAGTCCTATAAGCACAAGGAACTGAATTCTGCCAACTACCTGAATGATCTTGGAAGTGTGTTCTTCCCTAGGCTCTCCAAATAAGAGTCCAGCTTGGCTGACACCTTGGTTTTGGCCTTGTAAGACTTGAACAGAGAACCTGGACGAGCCTGCCTTGGGCTTCTGACCCACGGAACTGTGGCATAATAAATGGGTGTTGTTTTGAGCCACTAAGTTTGTGGTAATTTTTGGCAGTAATAGGAAACTAATAAAACTAAATTAAATTTTAAAACCTTCTTAAATTTAAAGCACAAAGTCCTACTCTATTGTGTGGGGAACTATATTCAATATTCTATGATAAACCATAATGGAAAAGAATATTAAAAAGAATGTATGTATGTGTATAACCGAATCACCTTGCTATACAAGAAATTAATACATTGTAAATCAACTATACTTCAGTTAAAAAAATAGAAAGTATTTTCTCTTCATCAAAAAATAGCATATAAAAAAGTGAAAAATTTGTGACATGTGTAACTGACAAGGATTAGTTTCCAGAATATATAAAGAATTCCTATAAATGAGTAAGAACAGCCCAACTGAAAAATAGGAAGGAGATATAAAAGCATTTCTTAAAACAGAGAAGGAAACATATATGGCCAAAAAACATTTTTAAAAATGCTTAACCCTGTATTGTTATATAATAGCAACAAACAATTATAAAATGAAATATATGAAAATACGCAGTTTACAATAACTTCAAAAAGTTATGCATGTTGTGAGGAATTTCCTTCTGTTCCTGTGCTACATTTTCTTCTACATTTGGAATCTTTTTGGGGGGCATACCATCTCTCTCTCTCTCCCCTCCCCTTCCCTTCCCCCCCTTTTATACCCGCCTCCTTTCTTCCTCCTCTTCTTGTTTCTTTTATTCTACTGGAATATATTTGTTTGTTTAGTTGCCAGGTTATTTCTTCATATCTTGCTGATTCTCAGGCAGCTCTGACTGGATGCTATTTTGAACTTGGTTAAGCACTCAAGTTCTGGAGCCATACTGCCTGGATTTGAATCCTGACTCACATTGTGTGGATTGTAACATGCTCCTTAAAACTTCATGCTGCAATTTCATCCTCTGGAAAATAGGGATAATACAGTTCCTCTTATAGTTGTAAGCATCAGGTAGGTTAATACAAGTACCGTATAGCACAATAGACTTTGGTGGTTATTTGCTCAGAGAGCACTTAGTGAATTCTTGACTCTTTGCACCATATTTGAGACCAGTTTGTTTTCTCCACCAAGTTGCAGTTTGTGGACTGTTTGTTTCATCCACTTTTCTGGAATGAGGAGGAATGGGAGCCCTCATTAGTCCATGTGCAATCGTGTTTAGAATACCTGGGCTCTGCTCTACCGTCTGAGTCTTTTGTACAAGATCCAACTCATTTTGTCAAGTAGGGAAAGTACACTGTTCCCATCAAGTGGGAAGATAACCTCAGCTTCAGTGCATTCACTTGATTCAGTGTGAAATTATGGCTTTCACTTTCATTAAAATGTCAGCATCTTTATTTACTAAATCTGTTACACCTATTTTTTTTCCCTTTAGTTGTTTCCACCTCTTCTCAGTCATAAGGAGGGAAAAAAGCATTGTCCGTTCATTTCCCTTGTTTCCAGATATGAGGATATTGACGAGAACTCTCAAAATCTCACTGACTCTACTCATTAGAATCACCTTTGGGAGAGATGAGATGTCCTAGATTTGTTTCTTTTCTTGGCCACGGGTTATTTTTTGTTTGTTTTCTTTGAAAGTTACTTTCAGTTACAACCTTTTCCCTGTCAGATTGCTGTTGTAATTTTTTTCTTATTAGTTTTGACTTTGGGAGGGGGAAATCTTGTTATTTGGTGATGGAAATTCTGTATTACAGTTTTACTCTGTTGTCCTCACCCAGGAGTCAGCTACTGAATATTTAGACTTGCTTTTGTAGTGACTTTATTTCCCCTCGTCCCTGTAGCTGAATATTTAATACAGTTTATGGGTTTTCCTGTTTACCATTAAGAGCCACTGGCAATGTCTCATGTTGTGTATGCTGTTGTTAGCAAAGTGCTGAAGTAAAATTGCCTCAACCTCCTTTTTAAGATCTCCTGAAACAAAAGTTTGTCCTTTTTCTTATCTACCTATTTCAAATTTAATTTAAAAAATCTAAACATCCTCTGCTTTCTTATTCTTTATCTTTCTGTTTTCATTTAAAAAATGCTTTTTCCTGCTAATCTCAAAATTCACTCTTCAAAAAAGATTTACCATACTCACATTCTCTCTCCTGTCCTGCCGAAGCCTTTGTCATAATAGGAGCAGAGTAAGGGGTTTCCTGGTGGCTCAGAGAGTTGAGAATCCAGTGTTGTCACTGCCGTGGCTCAGGTTTGATCCCTGGCCCTGGAGCCAAAAATAATAATAGTAAAATTTTAAAAATAGGAGCAGAGTAATAATGCAGAATCCTAGAAGTAGTGTCAGCGGTGGGTGCCACGTAGTGTTTCCCAGATTTCCGCTTCAATATCAAGGCACTTAATCCCTAGGCTGCTGGGAAAATTGGCCCTGCGGGGTGTCAGCTGAGTTCTCTTCAAATCCCCAACGGCTGTAGAAAGCCTCTTTGCCTATGGTCATGCCCCCTCCCCAAGAGAAGCTACTTTCAGTGATTTGTGGACATGGGCCCCATCCCCTTGCTTCAGGGCAGGACAACTGTGAAGAGCCCTTCCAGTCCCAGAGCTCCTACTAGGATTGGCCTCTGAAGCAAACACATTGCAGTTCAATTTCTCCCTCAGTCCAGCCCTGCCCCACTCAGCGCTCATAGGTGTTGTTTCTGAGAGTTCTCCCTAAAGAGTCCCCCTCATACAAGTCTGAGTCTCAGAGTCTGTTTCTCGGGAACCCAACCTACAGATGGGTTTGCCTTGAGAGTGAAAATATAGGACAACGATATGTACATAAATGAAGAAAGAATTACAAAACAAATGGGGCGAAATGTTAACAATTGGTAGATCTGGATGAGAATTCTTTGTGCTATTCTTGCGTTTTTCTGTAAATTTGCTTCAAGATAGTGAAATTGTTAAGGTTCCAAACTTATGATTCTGCAAAAGTTAAATATAAACTTACTTTGGGCCTTTTAAATCTCTCTCTCTCTCTCTCTTTTTTTTTTTTTGGTCTTTTTAGGGCCCCACCCTCGGCATACGGAAGTTCCCAGGCTAGGAGTCAAATCGGAGCTGTAGCTGCTGGCCTACACCACAGCCACAGCAACACCAGATCTGAGCCACATCTGCAACCTACACCGCAGCTCATGGCAACGATGGATCCTTAACCCACCAATCAAGGTCAGGGATCGAACCTGAGTCCTCATGGATGCTAGTCAGATTCATTTCTGCTGAGCCACGATGGGAACTCCAAGCCTTTTAAATCTTACCAGTTCTTCACTAGCCCACTGGATATTTTCTGTGATTGATACATTTATTTTTTTTTAATTAATTTTGTTAAATAAGTGACTTAGTTTACTTGAATTATACCTAAAAGGACACTGCCAGTACATGGCAACAATGTCTATTAGTTGCTAAATAATAGAACAATTTGGGAATTTATGGGGCATTTCAATTCCAAAATGTGCTGTTGCATTGTTAATGTCTGATAGTTTGAATGTCAGTTTGATGTCTCAACGGAGAAATATCACAGGGTTCACCCCTTCTGCTCTGTGGTGTTATCTGATTGGTGCAGGCTCAATGACATCTATAGCTTCTCTCTAGTTTCTGCAAAGTACCTACAGTCTTGGTATCTAAGCACTCATCATCGAGTGACTCGATAGCATCGTTTCCTGCAGCAACTTCACTTTTTCCTTTGAGGTTTCTCATTCACATACTCGTGCTCCTTGGCTATGACTTCACAGTCTCAATTGATAAAAAGCTTGTGATAAACAAGGGACTTTGTTTCCATTAAGAAGCTAAATGTGTGATGGGTGTTCTTCCGCTCCACTTGCTTGTGAAAATCCAGAAAGAGATGTTGTGTGATCACCTAATTTAATCAATCACACCTCGTTGCCAATGTTGTCCTAATACTAAAAAAAAATTTCTAAATGAATTTCCATAGACTCACTGTATTCTAATTGCCTTCCTTCTTGTCCCATAAGATTATTTAATATAGTCTTATAACATTTTAGCTATTCTGGGCTAATAAAATGCATCTCTAAATATGCAAGATATTTTTTCTTTCACAATTCTTACTATTCTTGAAGTTTCCTCACACTTAACTTCAAAATTGACTTCCTGAAATTTTTATGAATCCACTTCGTTGATGTCTAAAACTTAAGTCCATATGGTTTCAAGGCTAATATGTTGCTGAATGCTCAAAGAGCGAGAATATAATTCCTAATTAAATCACTTGAAAGTACATAGATGTTCCTCAAACTACATTGTTTGCCAGTATTAATTATAAAATCTCCAAGTCCAAAACGAGCTCATTTTAATTATTCATTTTCCTATGAAGTTACAAAAAGAATGAAAATTTAGAGCCATAAATGCAAAGTTCCTGTTCTTTAGTGCCTTTAATTTGTACCACACTTGCTCCTTTTGTTCAGGAGTTCCTTCTGCTTGCAGTAAGTAATCTCTTCCTCTGTATTTATCAAGATCCTAGCCATCCTTCAAAGCCTCGTTCAAATTTTATTTCCTGTTTGAGGCTCTTTCTAAGATTCTGGTGCACATTGATATTTTTCCTCTTTAGAATGTTCCTAAATTTAGTAATTTAAAGAAAGTATGGCCTGTTCTCCTCTAATTGTTTCCTATAAGCCTGTATGTTAGACTCATCTCACTGGTCAGGCTATAAACTTTTTAAAGGCAAGGACTAGGCTATTTGTCTTCCATAACCGCTAAAGTGATTTTTGAAAATTTATGTACCTCCTTATACATTTTTTTTTTTTTTTTTTGCCTTTTGTCATTTTAGGGCCGCACCCGTGGCATGTGGAGGTTCCCAGGCTAGGGGTCTAATCGGAGCTGTAGCCACTGGCCAATGCCGCAGCCACAGCAACGCAGGATCCTAGCCACCTCTGCGACCTACACCACAGCTCACGGCAACGCTGGATCCTTAACCCACTCACTGAGCGAGGCCAGGGATCGAACCCGCAACCCCATGGTACCTAGTCGGATTCGATAACCACTGCGTCATGACGGGAACTCCCCTCCCTATACATTTTTAAGTGGACATGTGAAATTTTCTTTTAAGTTTAAGTAAATGCTAAGGATGTAATTCAAAATACTAACATTAGGAGTTCCCTTCGTGGCTCAGTGGTTAATGAATCCGACTAAGAACCATGAGGTTGCGGGTTTGATCCCTGGCCTTGCTCAGTGGGTTAAGGATCTGGCGTTGCCGTGAGCTGTGGTGTAGGTCGCAAATGCAGCTCGGATCCCGCATTGCTGTGGTGAAGGCTGGCAGCTACAGCTCCTGTTAGACTCCTAGCCTGGGAACCTGCATATGCCGCGGGTGCCGCTCTACATAATGGCAAAAAGACAAAAAAAAAAAAAATACTAACATTAAAGACAAAACAGGGGTTCCCTGGTGACTTAGTGATTAAGGACTTGGCATTGTCACTGCTGTGGCTTGGGTATGATCCCTGGCCTGGGAACTTCTGCATGCTGGGGGCATGGCCAAAATAAAAGCAAGAAAACAAAACTAGTACAGGAGACTTTCAAGAATATCTAAAGGAATCTAAATGCTATGGTATTTGATATCTGTAGACATTCATTTGAAAAAAATACATGGTCCTCTTTAATTGTTGGAAATTTTATATCATTCCCTTTTCTCCTTGAAGTCATATTTCTATTCCACACCCCTCACAGAATTTTATCCTAATAGAAAGTAAGTTTTTGCTTGAAAATCTTCTCTATGTGAAATATGTATGTAAATTGAAATTATTTTTTAAATTGTCTGTGACCAGAGGCTTTTAAGTGGCAAAACATTCCCTCTAGATTGACTTATCATTATCATTATTTTTAGTACATAATCGATCAAAACTACATAAATGTATTATAAATTTATAAATACTTATTAAACCTGAAGAGTACCATTTTATTGGACTTTTTATGAGATACATAGCTCTGTTGTTCACTTACCCACCTATGAATATTACTTTTTGCTTGGAATAAACAGGGTTCAGCGTGAATTCTGTTTCTGTGTTATATATTTATAGATGTACATGCTGAGAAGACTTGTTCACATAAAATTGTAGGTGGGAATAGAAGGTGTTTAATTATAGAAATGTCAATCAATTCTATGAATTCCTTCCAAGTAATATGCCAAAAGTTATATAGTGACTTATTATAAAAGTGTTTTTCATCTCTCTCTGTCAACTGTTAACTTGATTAGGTGTTTCTTCAATGTTGTTGAAAGCAAGGGATTGGAAACACCCTGTTTAGGAAAATACTTGTTAAACAGTCATTAGGAACAATTTACATTCTCAATTTCTGGGAATAATGCCAAAAAAACTTACTAAAATGTATCAAATGACTATTAAGTATACTGGTTACACTTCAACCCAATATACTCAGAATGTGTGGGAAAAATAGAAACACTATTTACTGTATATCTGTAAATACAATAATTTTTGAGAAAATGATTTTGTTGTGTCATATGCTTTAAATGTATTTTCATCAGCTCTTCAGAACTGCAGATTTGCTTCATTCACTTATTGGTAAACATTTACTGTATTTATCTAGGTGGCAAAGCCAGACCTCACTGTTAAAACAACCAGTTGAATCCGATTTAAACTTTCATAAAACATCTTACTTTATTCAAATAGATATGTAAACAGATATCACTCTGGTTGTATTTACAGCCTTGAATTCTTAAGATAACTAGCTAAGGCGTGAAGCCTTGCCCTAAGTTTGTTGCATTGGTGAAATCAGGTGCCCCATTAAAAGAAATATGCCTAAGACAGGACAAACTTTGAAGCTGTACTTTGGGTTTTTCACGCCTTGATTGAAGGAAGCTTCATCATACCAGTCTTTTTTTTTTTTTTTTTAAACTATTGTTTGTTGCTTTAGAGACTCTTCTGCTTATACTGTAAGGGAAGATCCACTGTAATAAGATGGGTAAAGAAAATGTCTTTGTAAAATAGGAGAAAATTATGAAAGGGAAAGGGAAAAGAAATAGCTAGATGCTTCTACAAGTTGTGTTCTCAGGCAGATCAGTTTTTGATAAGAGTATGTACTTTCCAGAACTTGTGGGTCTGGAAGTTGAGTCCTGTAAAGCTGTCTATGCCCACATAGCCTTTGGGAAGTCTTCAAGTGCTCCTGTATGGGAACAGACACCAGTCCGAATACAGATTTCTTATGCTTTTGTTGTACCCCCATAATATGCTGAAATAGAGTTGATACTAATACTTTTGTTTACATAGTAATTAACATAGGAAAGAAAGTGATATTAAGACTACAAAAACAGGAGTTCCCATTGTGGCTCAGTGGGTTAACAACCCCAACCTAGGGTTTGATCCCTGGCCTTGCTCAGTGGATTAAGGATCTGGCATTGCCACGAGCTGTGGTGTAGGGTGCAGACATGGCTCCAATTCGCCCCTTAGCCTGAGAATCTTCATATGCTGCAGGTGCTGCCCTAAAAGGGGGGAAAAAAAAAGACTACAAAAACATTAAATTTAGCAAAAATATATAAGCAGAAATATCAGCTTTTTTTTTTTGGCTTTTTGCATTATCTAGGGCCACACCCGTGGCATATGGAGGCTCCCAGGCTAGGGGTCTAACAGGAGCTATAGCTGCCAGCCTTCGCCACAGCAATGCGGGATCCGAGCCGCGTTTGCGACCTACAACACAGCTCACGGCAACGCCAGATCCTTAACCCACTGAGCAAGGCCAGAGATCAAACCCGCAACCTCATGGTTCCTAGTCGGATTCGTTAACCACTGAGCCACGACAGGAACTCCTGAGCTTATTTTTATTGGCATGTTCTTTTTTGTTTAAATTTTTAAAATTTTGTTTAAAAGTTTCTTTTTACCAGTCTGTGCATTTCTGATTGCTTTCACCTAGAACACATGAAATTCACACTGCAGTAATAAAGATCTTTTAAATATTAATTAGAATAATTATAGTTGTCATTCCTACTTTGCTAAAATTTTAATTTTCAAACCCCATTTTCTATACCCTATTATACCTTAGTTTAAAAAATGTTTCAAATAATAGAATGATAACAGAGTCATCGACAGGAGGAAGGGCTAGACTTAAAGTTGTATTTTAAAAATGTCTGAACCTTTCAATTATTATAAAGGGATATATTAAATGATTAATAATCATGATGTATATTTTGGAGACAGAATGGATCTTCAGAAGTGATTAACTTAAAATCATGAGCTAATGTAAGAATATGGCTATTTTTTGTCAAAGTAAAACCTTAGCTTTATGTTGTTGACAGAAAACATTTCTAAGACAAGACTGAAACAAGAGCAGTGTCAAGACATTCAGTTGCCAAGTGAAACTGTGTTGTCTCAGGAAATGCTGCCCCTCAAGATTAATGCTTGGAAATCAACAGAGGTAAGTCATTATAGTAGTTTCCTATTGGTGCTCTAACAAATTACCACAATATGAGTGCCTTAAATCCACACAAATGTAGTATTCTGCAGTTCTACAGGTTAGAAGTCTGACTCAGGTTTCACTGGGCTAGAATCAAGCGTCTGCAGTGCTGCATCCTTTTTTGGACTCCCTGGGGGAGAATTTGTCACTTGCTTTTTCCAGCTTTGTGTGTTCTAATAGAAACTGTGCTTGTCTTTTAACTTTGTTTTTGATGTCTTCTATTATACAGAATTTTAAATAAGAATAAAGTTAAAGTATCAAACTTTTCCTTTATAGTTTGTACTTTAAAAAAATCTTATTTAAGAATTTTTTTGTCTTAATATAATGAAGATCTCATTTTTTTCTTCTAAATGTTCAAATATTTATGCCCTCTAGAATTTTACCATATAGTGTGAAAGAGGGGTTTTATTTGTCCCCCCGTGGATAAGCAATATTTAACTTAACAGTCCATTTTTCTCTACTCATTCAGAAAAACTTCTTACTGTGAAATAATTATAGACTTAAAGGATGCTGCAGAAATAGTACAAAATCCCTTGTACCCTTTCCCCAGTGTTTCCCCAGTGTTGTCATCTATATAACTGTAGTACAATATCAGAATCAGAAAATAGATATTGATGTATTGTGCTAACTAGACTACAGACCTTACTTAGTTTTCAAATTTTCAGTCCAGTATTCATTTTTTAACCTGCATCATGTGGGTGTGGGGGGGGTGGTGGGGGAGATTCTATGTAATTTTATCCTAAGTATAAATGCCAATAACCAGCACCAAAACCAAGACAGAACTGTTCTGTCGCCACAAAAGAAGTTCCTCACACTGTTCATCCCAGCCTCCTCCTCCCAACCCCAGGAACCTTTTCTCCATCTCTATAGTTTTGTTACGTCTAGAATGTTATGTAAGTGGACTCAGACAATATGTAACCTTTGAGATGGATTTTTTTTTTTTAACTTGGCATAATGCTCTTGAGATCCATGCAGTTGCATGAATCAATAATTCATGCTTTAGAGTTCCTTAGAGGCTCAGTGGGTTAAGGATCCAGCGTTGTCACTGCTGTGGCTCAGGGTGCTGCTGTGGCACAGGTTCAATCCCTGGCAAGGAGCTGCCACATGCCACAGAAAGACAAACCAAAACAAAAAATTCATACCTTTTTATTGCTGAGTAGCATCCCATAGTATAGATGTCCCCGAGTTTATTCAGCCGTTCTCCCACTGAGGAATAGTGGAATGTTCCCAGCGTTATGAATAAAGCTGCTGTGAACATTTGTGTACAGGTTTTTGTAGGTGAAGTTTTCTTATATCTGGGATAAATATCTAAAAGTATGATTGCTGGATTGTATGGTGAGTGCATACTAGGTTTTTTAAGAAACTGTCAGACTGTTTTCTTGTGTGACTGTACCATTTTATATCCACTGGCTGTGTATGAGAGATCCAGTTTCTCTGCATCCTTACCAACTTTGGGTATTTTGGTATTACCACTATTTTTATTTTAGCTATTCTGCTAGGTTTCTAGTGATATTTCATTTTTTTTTTTTTTTGGTCTTTTTGTCTTTTTAGGGTTGCACCCGCAGCATATGGAGGTTCCCAGGTCAGGGGTCCAATCGAAGTTGTAGCTGCCGGCCTATGTCCGCCACAGCAACAGCAATGCAGGAACGGAGCCGCGTCTGCCACCTACACCACAACTCATGGCAACGCCGGATCCTTAACCCACTGAGTCAGGCCAGGGATCGAACCTGCATCCTCATGGATCTTAGGCTCATAAACCACTGAGCCACGAAGGGAGCTCCTCGTGTTTTTAATTTGTGTTTCTCAAAAGGCTAATGATGTTGAACATTTTTTCATGTGCTTATATGTGCCATAACTTCTCTTTGGTTAAATACGTATTGCTTTTGCCCATTTTTCTAGTTAGATTGTTTTTTACCATTAAATTTTGAGAATTCTTCATATATTCTGGATTCAAGTCCTTTGTCGTAGATGTGACCTGCATATATTTTCTTCCAGTGTGTGGCTAGTCATTTCTTTTTAACAGTATCTTAACAGAGCAACAGTTTTAAATTTTGGTGAAGTCCAGTTTATGAATTTTTTTATTTTATGCATCATGCTTTTGGTGTCAAAGCTAAGAAGTCTGTCTAATCCAAGGTTTTGTAGGTTTTCTCCCAGGTTTTCTGGAAAAACTTTATAGTTTTATGTTTTACATTTAGGTCTGTAATCTTTTTTGATTTAATTTTGTACAAGGGGTAAAGTATAATTCTTAAATTTTTTTTTCCGTATAGATAACCAATTGTTTCAACACCACTGTGGAAAAAACTTAAATTTAACTGTAATATGCTGGAGGGTATTTTTCTTATCTCTCCTTTTTGTTACCCTGGGAGACTGGTCATTGCTATGTGTTTGGAGAAGGAAGGTATCCCCAAAGTATGAACATGTAGAACCATCTTGACTGGAAATCTGTTCCACTCAAGACTGTATGAAATTATCTCATTTGCTCATTTCTTTTTCTGTTTTGTGTGTGTTTCTACTATAGGAAGGAAAAGAGACCTTTCTAGTTTTATTCATTATTAAATTTTCAGTTGCCAAACTCTTGTTGATGAAGAATGAAATGAATGAGTATACACTCATGTTAACTCCCTTCTCTTTTCCTGTAGAAGAGGCTTGTTTGCTCCTGTTCAGAGTGCTTTGTTTAGTGCTCAGCCACAGTTCCTATGGGGGTGGGGGATGGCGGATGGGGGATGGGGTGTGGAATTATTTCCTTCTGTTCCCAACCATTTTCCCCAACCCAGCTAGGTACTGGATTTACCTGATTTTCTAGCAGCACAGAAAAGTACATAAAATAAAAATTTCAATGTTTCTTAATTGCATAATAGCCCATAGCTTGAAAATACGTAGGTTATTTTCAAAGATGTGATGATAAGTAAAAATGATTTTAAAATTTGAATTTATTTGCTGCTGATGGCTTTTATGAGAGAGAACAGACTTGAACACTTTTAGATGCTTTGGAGTCTAACAGGGACATAAAATGTCATCTAGTTGTTTTTTTTTGGGGGGGGCAGCCTTTAAATTCTCCTTATTATTTTTTTTTCTTACTTTAGAGGAGCCCACAGAATAGATTTATATCCTTTCACATCTATACCCATGAGCAGAAAATGGTGCCCTTCTCTCAGAAGTTTAAAACTATGTTTTCCTTTGTCAAAGCATTACTATATCAGGAACACTATTCTATCATCCTATTGACAAGCATTACGGTTATTACTGTCAGGAACATTTGATGCAATCCAATATGTCCTCCTCAGTAATCTGCTTTTGTAGCAGAAGACAAAACCTACCAAGTTGAATAGTAAATCTAATTGTTGTTGCCAAAGGTACTGCATCTACATTAAAATTCTCATCTTCTTAATACAGATGAGAAAGAAATGATATTGTTGATTGCTTAGGCAGAATGAGGGGTGCTTAAAAAAATCTTTTAAAAATTTTAAGTAGTATCCTCTTTAGTCTCTTTCTACAAATGAAAAAATGATCTAAAAGCAGTAAATACAATTCTTAACAAAATAGGGCTTTCCAAAGCATAGTAGTACTTGCCTCTGATAATTTCAAAACTAAGGAAACCCTTTAAATGTATGACACTTAGATGTAGATGTGTTTTCTGTCAGCATACTGTCCAGAATTTTTATTATAAATTTACAAATTAATAAGGCTATTTGTAGCTTTTCACCACCTCAAAAGACCTTCCTCTTTTCCTGGTTGAGAAGATTCAGCAATGAGGTTATGATTTTTTTGGTCACAGTTGTTTCCATAGCAACAGCTAGAGATGCTATAAATTGGTTCACACAAAATTAAAGCTGACCAAAGTCTTCAGTGTAGTTGTGAGTAACTAAATCACTAGTGATAGAAGATAAATGTTTATTTTCTACTGCTTTTGTTTATTATTTGTTGAGTGAATTATTTTTATCCTTAGCTCTATTAGCATATCATTTCCTATATTTGCAAAACTTTGAACTCATCAAAGCTGTTAGAGAAGTGGAAATTTTACTTATTCTAATTATGCTAATTCATCATCCTTTTACCTCTTTTCTGCCTCATTGCTTTATGCTTAAAGGTCCTTCTTTATTTTCATGTTTGTACTTTAATTCTTCTTAAATTAGACAATACTTATTGATAAAAGTTTAAACATTACTAAACGGTAAAGAGTGAAAACAAAATTTCTTTTTATTTCTCTGTACTCCTTCAGTTCTGTTCCTCGGAGACAACTGTTATAACCAGGTTTTTATGACTTTGGGGGTGGGGATTTTCTGTGTCCATACATTTCTTTCACCTAAATGGATTCATTCAAGATACACTGCTCTGGAATATGATTTTAACTAAGCAATATACCTTCATCTTCCTATATAAGAAATGCACTCATTTAATTTAGATTGTTCCAAAATGTGCCTTTTTCACTAAACTGTGTATTATGGACATATTTTCATATTAGTATACATAGCTATGCTGTATTCTTTTTTTCATTATCACCATTATTATTATTTTTTCAAAAAAGATTTACCACAAGGAGAGAAAGATCAGGGGAATAATCCACAGACTTAATAGAGGTCTCAATAATCAATCTCCTGTTCTTGAATATTACAACTTGCCTGATAAGGTTACTGCTAGACACATGTGACTATTTAAGTGTAAATTAATGAAATGAAAACTTTAGTTTCTCAGGCATAACTAGCCACATTTCAAATGCTCAACAGTCACATGTGGCTAGTGGCTACCATATTGGATGGTGCAGACTAGAACGTTCCTTAAACTGCAGTCTTTTGGACAGCGATGTCACCGCTCGTGCTGTTTTCATGCCTAAGGTAGAGAACTGGCAGAGACAAGAGGCCAAGATAGCAAAGATGTGTTGTTTTCTTTTCAAATTATAAGAGATTTCCAATGCTGTATCAGTAAGTGGACATTTAAAAAAAAAATCTCTTTATCAGTGGTAAACATAAATATTAGTTCTTATCACAACTTCAAATAGAATGCATGGCTACCTAGAATTTTTCTTTGCTCTTTTTTTTAACATCATGAAAGAATCACCATGATAAGTTTAGTATAAACATTCATCATTGCATATAGATACAAAATAAAAGAAAAAGCAAAAGTTTTCCTTGTGGTGACGATTCTTAGGATTTACTCTCTTAACAACTTCCATGTATACCACAGCAATTTAATTATATTTATGTTGTTAACATTACATTCCTAATGCTTATTGACCTTATGTCATATTCTTGATGTGTAAATGAATCTTAATTTATTTAACCATTCCCTGTAGGTAATCATTTGGGGGTTTTTCATGGTTTTGTCTATTAAAAGCAATGCTTCAATAACAACCTTGTACATATATTTTTATGATGCTGTCCCAGAAGTGGAATTGCCGAAAGGTTATATATATTTTAAGTTTTGAAAAGTGCTGCCAAATCATCCTCTCAAAAATTGCACCAGTTTCTATCCACCAAAACTGTATCCGTTCGTATTTGCAAATACTGCATAGTATCAAATTTTTACATCTTTGTCAGTCTGAGGGGTAGAAAATTTTCCTTTTAATTTCTTTTATTCCGATTATGTATAAGATTGAACAAATGTTCATGGGCTTATTGGGCATTTGTATATATTTTAATTTATTAACTCTATTCATGTCCTTTGTTCATTTTTCGCTTTGATTTCTCATTTTTTTCTTTATCAGTTTCCAGAACTATTTGTCTGTTAAATATTTAGCCTATTGTCTACTCCTTTATCTAACTATTTGTTTTGCTTTTCTTTGATTATTTTTTTTACTTTATTTGTGACTTTCTTTGCCTCTGGAAAGGCAAAACGCATTATTCCTCCTGTGTTTCTTCTTTACCGTCATACTGCTACCACTCTTCACTTCCAGCAGCAGAGGCATGGGTTTCCCACACATCAGGCAATTCCCTGACACCAGCTGGGTGTCCTACAAGTAACCTGGGTCTGACCCTGTGTACCTGGAAAGAGCATCAGATCCCACAGTTAAGGGCTCTAGATACCAAGTCATTTCTAGAAAGACTCTGTCTAGTCTAAGGCTTTATAAAATGTCACGCTGGCTTTTTATCCTAACAGACTATTTTTAGGTCAGTTTTAGGTTCACAGCAAAATTGAGAAGAAAGTGTAGAGGTTTCCCTATAGAGTCCCTGCCCCCCACCCCAAGGCAGCCTCCCCCACCATCAGTATCCCTCATCAGAGGGGTGTATTTGTTATAATCAATGAACCTAAATTAACACTTCACCCAAAGACCATAGTTTACATTAGCGTTCACTCCTGGTGTTGTATAGTGTAAGATTTTGACAAATGTATAATGATATGTATCTGCTGTTATGGTATGGAGAATAGTTTCATTGCAGTAAAAACCCTCTGCTCCTTTGCGCTCCGCGTGCTCATTCCTCTCCCCACCCCTGACCCCCGGCAATCATGTATCCTCTTATTGTCTCCACAGTTTTCTCTTTTTGCAGGAGGTTATATACTTGGAATCAAACAGTATGTAGCCCTTTCAGATTGGCTTCTTTCATTCAGCAATATCTGTTTAAGAGCCCCATATCTTTTCATGACTCGATTGTTCATTTCTTTTTAGTGCTGAATAGTATGCCATTGTTTGAATATACCACAGTTTATTAATCCATTTATCTATTGAAGGACATCTTGGTTGCTTACAATCTTTGATAATTACAAATAAAACTATTATAAACAATCATGTGGGAGTTCCCTTGTGGCTTGGCAACTTAAGGATCCAGCATTGTCACTACTTTGGTTCTGGTTACAGCTGTGGTATGGGCTCCATTCCCGGCCTGGGAACTTCCACATGCTGCAGGCATGCCCCACCTCCCCCCACCAAATGCAAACAATCATGTGTAGGTTTTTGTGAGGACATGAAGTTTTCACTCCTTTGGGTAAATACCAAGAAGCCCAGTAACTCACTGTGTGGCAAGTATGTTAGCTTTTTTATACTTTAATTTTTTAAAAATAGATTTAAATATTATTTGTCTAGAATTTATTTTGATAGAGAGCACTAGATTATCCCTCTTTTAAATTTTGTTTTTACAGATGATAATCAGTTGTCTCAACATCATTTGTTGAATAGCCCATCTTTTCCCCATTGATTTAAATTATGGCTTTTATCAAATAATAAATTCCCACTTAAGTTTGTCCCCATTCCTGGATTTTCCATTGTTTATATTAAAGAACCAGCATGTCAAGATAAACCATAACATTAAAAAGAAAGAAATACAGAAAAAGGAAAAGAAGGAAGGAAGATAGGTTGCTCATAATGAGACAGAGGGAATAAGATGGAGAGGAGGAATAGAAGCTTTATTTCTTTGATTATATCTTGTTTTTGGATTTGTCATTGACACCCTGGAGATGTTTTGCGTAATTATAAGACTGAAATGAACTAAAGAAAGCAGTCTCTAAAAATGCAAAGTAATGGAGTTCCTGTCATGGTGCAGAGGAAATGAATCCGACTAAGAACCATGAGGTTGTGGGTTTGATCCCTGGCCTTGTTCAGTGGGTTAAGGATCCGGCGTTGCCGTGAGCTGTGGTGTAGGTTGCAGACGCGGCTCGGATCCCGCGTTGTTGTGGCTGTGGTGTAGGCCAGCAGGTGTAGCTCCCATTCAACCCTAGCCTGGGAAGCTCCATATGCTGTGGGTGCGCCCCTAAAAAAAAGCAAAATAAAATAAAACAAATTTACTTTTCATTCAGTTGGTGTTTTTATTCTGAGACTTTTTTATTTTATTTATTTATTATTTTTGGCAATGCCTATAGCATGAGGAAGTTCCTGGGCCAGGGATCAAACCCGTGCCACAGCAGTGACCCAAGCCACAGTAGTGACCATTGCCAGATCCTTACCCTACTGAGCCACCAGGGAACTCTGAGATGTTGATATTTTTTATCTGAGACTAGGTGAGTGTATTGTGGGGTAAATCAAATATGTAATCACATGGTGCTCTATGTGTATCATCTTTGGTGTCCTTGAAACCTGGGCTTCTGTGTACGGGAGAAAGAAGATAGGGATGTAAGAAAGAAGGGGTTGGTAGAACCCAGTAGACCTAAATTGGATTGAATGAATTTTACCTTAAACTTTTTTTGAAATGAAAAACTTCTAAGTTATCCATAAGTCAAAGAGGAAGCTCAGAGGAAATTTAAAAATACATAGGGCTGAATGAGAAGGGAGCATGACATATCAAGATGTATGAGACACAACTAAAGTAGAAGCGAGAAGGGAGTTTTTAGCCCTAAATGCTTACATTAGAAAAGAGGAAGATAATTTGAAAAAAGAAAAACGAGAAGGTGTAAAACCAACATTCTAAGTTATTTTTTCAAAAAAAACTAAAAAAAGCAAAATAAACCTATAGGAAACAGAAGAAAGAAAATAAACAGCAGAAATCAATGAAATTGAAAACAGGGAAACTGTTCACAGGGCGAATGAATGGTACAAAAAAGCCAGTTCTTTGAAAAATATATGGTTGATAAACCTGTAGCAAGACTGACAAAGATCAAGAGAGAAGATTCAAATCATCAATATCAGGATGAAACGGGCTATCACTGTGGTTTCTGTAGCCATGAGAGGACAAAGAATTACTACCAACAACTTTATGCTCCTAAATTTGACCACTTAGAAGAAATAGAACAATTTCTTAGAAAGCACAAACTACTAAAACTCAAACAAGACGATCTAGAACCTGAACAGTCCTACAACCATTACGAAAATCGAGTGTGTGATATAAGTCTCCTGACAGAAACCTCTGGTCCCAGATGGTTTTACTGGAGAAGTCTACTGAACATTTAAAGAAGAATTAGCATGATTTCTTTTTTTTACAGTGTCTTCCAGAAAATAGGAAGGAACACTTCCCAGTTCATTTCATGAGGTAAGTATTAACTCTAATACCACACCAAACCAAACAATACAAAAAACAAAACAAAACCAAAAAAACGCAGACTGCTATCTCTCATGAAATTATGCCAAAATCCTCAAAAAATTATCCAGTTGAATCCAGCAATGTATAAAAAGAATTATATACCATGACCAAATGGGGTTTAATCCAAGTATGGAAGTCTGGTTCAATATTCGAAAATCAGTCAGTGTAATTCATCATATCAACAAATTAAAAAAGAAAAAGCATAGGATTATATCAACTGGTGCGCATTTGACAAAATCCAAAACCCATTTATGGTAAAAACTCTCAGAAAACTATAAATAGAAGGGAATTTCCTTAAATCGATAAAGATCGTCTACATAAAACCTACAACCAGTATCATAACTAGGGTGAATGCTTTACCTCTAAAATCAGGAGCAAGGCAAGGACTCTTAGCCAACATAGTAAAGGAAGCTCTACCTACTGTAATAAGGCAAAGAAAAGAAAGAAAAGGCATGCAAAAGTTAAAGGAATAAATAAAACTGCCCTTATTTACAGAAGACATGATTGTTTGCATAGAAAATCTCAAGGAAATGACAAAAACAAACCTCATGGAACCAGTAAGTGAATTCAGAATGGTTGTAAGATACAAGATCAACATACAAGAATCAATTGCATTTCTATACACTAACAGTGAACATGAGGAAACAAATTAAGATATGTCATTTATAATCACTCCCCTGGAGTGAAATCCTTAAGTATAATTGTAACAAACGTGTACAGGATCATATGCTAAAAATTATAAAATACTGATGAAAGAAGTTAAGACCTCCCAATTAAAGACATACTGTGTTCATGGGTAGTAAAGATGCCCCTAATTACTCTGTAGGTTTGATGTACTTGTCATCAAAATTTCAGCAAAGTTTTTTGTAGATATAGATAATAAGTTTATTCTAAAATTTGTATGGAAAGGCACAGGCCCTAGAATAGTTAAAATCATCTTAAAAAATAATAAAGTGGGCATAATCACTCTGCTTGATATTACAGCCTACTGCATACATATTGTAATCAAGAGAGTGTGATATTGGAGTTCCCACTATGATAGCATGGGTTTGATCCCCAGCCCAGTACAGTGAGTTAGGGATCCAGCATTGTCACAGCTGTGGAGTAGGTTGCAGCAGTGGCTCAGGTTCAGTCCCTGGCCTGGGAACTTCCATATGCCATAGATGCAGCAAAAAAAACAAAAACAAAAACAAAAAAAAAACGGTGTGGCACTGATTGAGAGACAGACACATAGGTCAGTGGAACAGAACAGAGAACCAAGAAGTAGACCACACAAATATAGCCAAATGATTTTTGACAAAGGTGCAAAAGAAATTCAAAGGAGGAAGGATAATCTTTTCTTCAAATGATATTGGAGCAATTGCACATTCATAGGTAAAACTGTGAACCCCAACTTAAACTTTATAAAAAATTCATTCCAAGTGAATTACAGACTTAAATGTAAAATGCAAAACTGTAAAACTTTAAGAAAAATATTTGAGAAAAATCTTAGGGTCTAGGGCTGGCCAAAAACATGATCCTTAAAAAAAAATGTATATATATCAGACTTCATCAATGTGAAAATTTTGCTCTGTGAAAGACCCTGTTAAGAGGATGAGAAGACAAGTTACAAAATGGGAGAAAATATTTGCAAACCACGTATCAGGTAAGGATCGATATCTGGAGTATATAAGGAAATTTCAATACTCAACAGCTACAAACCAAATAATCCAATTAGAAAATGGGCAAATGATAAGACAGTCACTTTAGCAAGCATAAATAGCAGATAAGCATATGAAACTGTTTAACATCAACTTCATTAGCCTTTAGAAATATGTAGTTTACACACTCGGTGAAATATAAAAATAGCTGAAGTAAAAAGCAGTGACAAGACCAAATGCTGGTCATCATGCAGAGATATCAGATCACTCATGTATTACTGGTGGGAATGTAAAATGGTGCAGTTACTGTGAAAGACGATTTGACAATATCTTATAAAACTAAGTATGCAGCTACCATATGATGCAGCAGTTGCACTCTTAGGCATTTATTTGTTATTTTCATGTACTGTGCACTGTGTTCACAGCAGCTTTATTTGTAATAGCCCAATCCCAAAAAACAGCACGGATGCCCTGTAATGGGTTAAACAAACTGATACATCTGAACCATGTATACTACTCGGCAATAAAAAGGAACACCTTATTGATATGTGCAAGAACTTGGATGAATCTCCAGGAATTATGCCAAGTGAAAAAAAGTCAATCCCAGAAGGTTACATCCTGTGTGATTCCATTTATATAACATTCTTTAAATGTTAAAATTGCAGAAGTGAAGGCTAGATTAGTAGTTGTGTGGAGCAGTAGTACGGTAATACAAAAGGCATCAGGAAGGAGACTTACAGTGCTAGAAATGTTCTGTGTTTTGACCATATCAATGTTAATATCCTGGATATGATATTGTACTATAATTTTGCAACACGTTACCTTTAGGGGAAACTGGGTAAAAGACACAGAGAATCTCTCTGTATTATTTCTTACAACTTAATGTGAACCTGTAATGATTTCAGAATAAAAGTTGAATTATTAAAAGTAGAAAATCACTTGGAAAATGTTTTGACAGTTTCTAATGAAGTTAAAAGTAAAGCTATCCTGTGACCTAGCCATTCTAATCCTGTGTAAATATCCAGGGGTAATGAGTACATTTATCCACAAAAAAGAATGTTCATAGTAGCTTTATTCATAGTAGCCGAATTCTGGAAACAACCCAAATGTCCACATCCAATATGATAAACAAATTGTCATATATTTATAATGGAATACTTCTTACCAAAAAAAAAAAAAACCTACTTATACAGACAAAACCTGGAGGAATATACAAATATTATGTTAAACAGTGGGAATGAGATACAAAAGAATATATAGTGTATGGTTACATTTATATGAAGTTCAAGAACAGATGAACACATTGGTGGTGACAGAAGGTAGAATACTGTTTACTGTTTGGTAGGGGAACAGTTATCAGCTGGAAAGGAGCTTGAGGAAACTTTCTGGAGTGAAGGAAATGTGGTTACACAGTATTATATAATATTAAAAGTTAGTGACTTAAGGTTTGCATTATCCTGTGTGTTAATTATACCTCAATAAAATACTGAAAAAAGTTATCCCTCACCCATAGGGGAAAAAAAGACATATCTACCAGTCCCACTGTATAGTTTTATTTGGATCTTTTTTTCAGAAAAGCTGTAGAAAAACCTATTTATGACTCAAACTGAAAATCTGAACAGTTTATAGTTATTGATGACATTAAAGAGTTATTGAAAAGTTTATGAGTTAAAATAATTGTTAATGTTAAAGAGTTCTTATCGTATAGAGATACATGTTGAAATAAGTGATATATCTAAATTTGCTTAAAAATAAAACAGATGAGGAGTGATAACGATACAAATGAAACAAGACTGGATATGAATTGCTTGTTGTTTAACCTGAGTGATTGGATTGATTATTGTCTATTTTTTAACTCCATGATAAAAAGTTAAAATTTCTAAATATGGATAAAAGATACACACAGTTGTATATGTTATTACCAATAAAACAGAATAATTAGTCTTTGAGATAGTATGTTCTAAGGACCTTCTCAAGGAGTGTTAGGGAAGGTTAATGCCCCGAACAGAATCATTGCTGGTCTACACTAGATGTCTTTAGCGAGGAATGAGGATTTTTTTTAATACTTGGAAGGTATATTTTGTTTCTTTTTGTTTACTTATTTTAACCGAAGTATAGTTAATTTATAATATTATGTGAATTTCAGGTTTACAACATAGTAATTCAGTATTTTTACATATATGCTCCACTGGAAGTAATTATAAGATAATGGCTATAATTCCCTGTGCTGTATCCTTGTTGCTTATCTATTTTATACATAGTAGTTTGTATCTCTTAATCCATACTCCTAATTTGCCCCATCCCCCTTGCCCCTCTCCTTTGGTAACCACTAGTTTGTTTTCTGTATCTGTGAGTCTGTTTCATATACATTCATTTGTATTATTTTTTAGTCCACATATAAGCGATATCATACAGTATTTGTCTTTCTCTGTCTCACATTTCACCGAGCATAATATTGTCTAGGTCCGTCCATGTTGTTGCAAAGGCAGTGGGGATTCTTAAGGGTAGGAAAAAAAGCCACCCTACATCAGTGGACACCCAAATGTATAGATAACTTACGTGTAAGTTCTTACAATCAAAATGTGTTTATGATGATGTTAGTACTTAACGCCATGTTGTTTCTCCATAATTATTCATCTGTTGTAACAAATTGAAGCAGTGAGATTAATTTTTTTCCTGCTTTCATGTGCTCTCTTGTAAGGACCTGATGTTATTTTATGAGGATGATCCAAAGCCAGTTTTGCCAACAATTCCTGCTTCTATTACCTCAACCGCATGGTTGTCAGAAGGGCAAACAGACGTTTGTAACCCCTGGGATGCTGGTAAATTAGTTAAAGAATAAAAAGTTTACTCAGAAACATGAATAAGAAACACTGGGCAGGGGTTATTTTTCATCAGATTTTCTTTTGTGAAGTACAGCAACAGTGGCTTTAATTTAACTTTGATAATGAGGGACAGGACTAGCATGGATAAATTCAACCCACACTGGATCCTATGACCTTATTTTACTATTTATTTCAACATATTTTTCTGTTTTACTTTTTAAAATTTATCATGGCTTTATTTCAAAAAGTATTAACTACAAACTAGTATTAACTACAAACTACAAAAAGTATTAAATCTTTCATAAATGGTTTTTTAAAAAGCAGAAAAATTCATTTTAGTTCCTTTTCTTGTTTATATTAATCTCTTTGATGAAGAGTTTAGATCATGATATTTTTCAGAAGCAAGCACTAGATGAAAATGTGAAAAGGCCTGATGCATGGTATCCCACAAATTGTTTAATCATCTCCTGAATAATTAACATTAGAGAAAGGCACAGTATAAATTACACTATCAAATTCCAACTGGGCTCGACTGCTACTCAGGATCTGATTGATCCACTGTCGAGCCACTCCATCCTGTCTAATCTCCATGAACTCTCAATTTCCAGTACATTCTTCTTCTTGATTTTCTCAGAGAATAGGATGAAAGATCTGCTGAGATGAGAACAAAACATTCTCAGGAGCTTTTATCCCCTCATGTAGCTTTGCTTTTATATTCATCCAGGCATCCTTTCCCTTGCTACAGAGTTGGCTCCTTATGTTCTGAGTTTCATCTCCCTCATCTGTGGACTATGCACCTTAATTTCCCCTTCTATAGAGCCCCAATATCCAAAATATTGAAACTGAAGTTTATTAGTATAGATTTATTTTACAAGTTCACATGTATATAGTTTTCTTATAAAGCCAGTTGTAAAAATGTTGATATTTTAATAGACACAAGAACAAGAAATTGTGAATTATAGTGCTATTTGTAATACAAGGATGGCATTATCACGTGAATAATTGGTTATAAGTGGTTATAGTTTTTTAGACTGCTTACTTTGATTTCTCAGAATATGCTTTATATAAACACATCCAGATCCAGAAACTTGAAAGAACAGTAAGGAAAATGTTCTTTGTATTCTAATACCCCCCCTAACATTTGCACCCCCAATACTGCTTTTTTAGGGCCACACTCACAGCATATGGAGGTTCCCAGGTTAGGGGTCACATTGGAGCTGTAGCCGCCAGGCTATGCCACAGCCACAGCAATGGCAGATCCAAGCTGCATCTGCAACCTGCACCACAGCTCATGACAACGCTGGATCCTTAACCCACTGAATGAGGCCAGGGATCGAACCTGCCTCCTCATGGATGCTGGTCAGATTCGTTTCCACTGAGTCACGATGGGAACTCCCCCCTAATACTTTATTTTTCAGAGTAGTCTTACGTTCAAAATTGAGTGGAAGGTACCGAGATTTTCCTGTAAACCCCTTGTTCCCTAACAAGCACAGCTTCCTTCGCTGTCAGTCTCCTGCACCAGAGGGGTATGTTGGTTGCAGTCAGTTACTCTACAGTGACATCTTTTTATCACCTAAAGACCATACTTTTCATTGAGGTTCACTCTTGGCATGGTACATTTTATGGGTATTGGCAAACCTATAATGACGTGTAGCCACCATTATCATGTCATACAGAGTATTCCTCTGCCCTAAAAATCCTCTGTGCTCTGCCTGTTCATTCCTCCCTCTCCTCTAACCACTGGAAGCTACTGATACTTTAACTGTCTTCAGAGTTTTGCCTTTACTAGAAAGTCATATATTTAGAATCATACAGTATGTAGCCTTTTCACATTGGCTTCTTTCACCTGGTGATGTGCATTTAAGGTTCCTCCATGTCTTTTCATAGCTTAATAGCTCATTTCTTTTTAGTGCTAAATAGTATATATTAGACTCTTTATCCATTCACCTACTGAAGAATATCTTGATGTGTCCACGTTTTGGCAGTTATAAATACAGCTGCCGTAAATATCCCTGGGCAAGTTTTTTTGTGACGTAAGTTTCCCTCTGCCAACATTTTAATACAAGTGAATTTGAGTATAAATGAGCATCAGAAGCAACTCATAAGAGGAAACAAATCACAAAACATGTCGCTTGAGGGATGATTCCACCACAGTATTTGGTTAGGACTTACTTAATTGGAGGAGCTTTTCCTGTTTTTGAGTCTTTCTTTTCTCCAGTCTTTCCTTCCCATGATCTCAGAGATTTTTGCAAGATCTTAGCATTTCACTTTCTAGCTTAAAAACTTTCAATAGTTCTCCACTGCCAGTAAATATATATTTTTTTAATGTTGATAAAACTTTTCATAATCTGGCCCCAACCAACCTTTTTGGCCTCTTCACCCAGTGCTGCCAATACTCACAATACTTTGTGCCATTCTATTCCTTATGTAGCTTTTCCTCCTTAGAACATCTTTGTTCCACTTACTTCAGCTGTGTAACACATTGCTCTAAAACTTTTGTGGCATAAAATAACCATTTATTCTGCTCTCGGATCCCCTGGGTCAGGAATTAGGACAGGGCACAGTGGGAATGACTTGTCTCTGTTCCATGACGTACATCTGGGCCTCAACCTGAGAGCACAAAGGCTGGGGGCAAGAATCATCTGAAGGCTCATTCGCCTGTGTGTCTGGTGGTTGATGCTTGCTGCATCTGCTGGGGGCCTCGGTTTCTCCACATGAGCCCCTTTCTGTGGTCTCCACGTGGGCTAGTTTGGGCTTCCTCATAGCAGTGTGGCCGGGTTCCAGGTTAAACATCCTGTGAAAGAAGGGACCAGGCTTTTTGATACTTCCTCCTCCTTCAGTTTATCAATGCAATTGAAAAGTCTTGCCAAAGTTCAAGGGGAAGGGATGCAGATGTCCTACAAGTGTCAACATCATAATGAAAGAAAAGCATATGGGATGGGATGTGTATTAGTACAGTCATCTTTGGAATATGCATTATGGCACAGTACTCCACCAAATAGTGAATTCTTAACAAAATCCAATTCAAACAGCAAAGCTCGGCTCAGATGTCACTATTACTATAAAATCTTTGTACACAATAATTTCTCCTTTCAATACAATATGTTCCCACGGGAATTTGCCCATACCCCCAATACAGAATTATTTTAAGTTTTATTATTAACATAATATATTATTATTTTCTTTATAAACATAATTATAATTATTTTTATATAATTTTAATTTTTTGTTCTAGTTCTGTGAAAAATAAAATTTGTTAAGTTTTACATTGAATCTGTAGATTGCCTTGGATAGTTTGGTCATTTTAACAATGATTTCTTCTTCTTTCTTCTTGTTAATGTTGTAAATTAGATGATTTCCAAATATTAAAATAACCTTGAAACTCAATTTGGCAGTGACATATTATCTTATATATATATTGCTGGGTTTGACTTGCTAATGTTTTATTTAGGAGTTTCATGTCTGTATTCTATGAGTGAAATTATCCAGGACTGTCTTTTCTCATATTCTCTTTGTTATACTTTGACGTTGAAATTTTGCTAGACTCATAAAAAGACTTGGAAAGTATTTGCTCTTTTTTTTATATTCTGGAATAGTTTGTGTAGGATTGTTTGTGATATGATGTGAAAATAGATAAGGTATTCTGTAAGTTCGCTAATGGTGCTGGCAGAAGGGCTGCAGGCAGGGAAGGCAGATCTGCACCCAGAATGTGTGTTCTCCTTATGAAGGCAAAGTCCTGCTCCCTTAGCCTGGAGGGGTCTGATACAGTCAATCCAACACAGGCAACTGGTTGTTTTGCCTGGAAAACGGCACCACACTAGGGATATAGATTTCACCTCTACTCTTGGCAGGTTGGGTGTTCAGCAGTTATAGTGGTCAGGTCACCTTGGTGCGAGAAAACTCATGTCGTTGAGCCCATGCATGATCTCCATCCATGCCTAAGGAAAGAGGATGACTGACACCCATTAAGCAGAGCATCTTGCCCGTCTGGTGTTTGGGAGCCTCTTCCGCAGTGAGTGTCCTCTGGCAGGCATTTAGGTGGGACATAGTGTGCACATCCTGAGGGTTCATCCAGGTATTTCTTTGTCACCAATCTTCCAGTCTTATTCTTTTCCAAGTCCCTGATAGCACCCATCAGCCATGAATTGTAGCTTGGTTTCTACATGAAGTGTGCATCTGTTTGCATTTCTGTCTGCTAGGAGGATTTTCCTACTGACTTTCAGGGCACTTCTGAGTGAGGCTCTGATTTAGCAGTTAACCACTTCTGGCTAGTGCTTATTAGTCAGATTTGTCTGTAAACCAGTCCTATACTTTCCTCTCTTAACTGGCAATTCTCCATGGAGCTATAGGTGTAAGTCGAGGGGTGGGGGCAGTAAAAGGATGGGAGCAGGTTCCATGGAGTCTGAGCCATGTACTTGTATAGTTTACATGGGCCTTCTGGCTTGGTCTACTCTCGGATATTCCCTTTTGATTTTACAATAGAATGCTTCTGTGTATGTCCAAGTTTATGCTCTGTGGACCAGATAACATCCACCATGTGACAGGTGCACAGTCTTTTGATGTCCTGTGGTATAAGCACAAGAAGACATGGCTTTACTCTGCAGCCCTAGAGGCCAGCTTTGTGATTTTCCTATTGGGGCTCATGAGAAGCTCTGTTTAACACCTTTCTCTGCCTCAGGCACTTGCACTGGTTCTAGGTTATGTGGTCCAGATGTCAGGGCAGCTTATACAGTGACCTTGGACTGTTGCAGAACGTTTTCTTGCTTTTATCCCCACCAAAAAAAAGGAGGGGCAGTAAATGGTCAGAACAGCACACCCAGTGTGGTATACACTGCCTCCAGAGTTCAAAGATGCCCACATTACTGTGATTTTTTTTCTTTGTGTTGGACAATTTGAGGGGCAACAACTTGTCTCTCACTTTAGAGGAGCTATCCTGACATGCTCCAGACCATTGAATACTCTAAGAACTGTGCAGCACTCGAACTTTCCTGGGCTTATTCCCTACTTTCTGCAGCATGTAGCACCAAGACGGTTTGTTACTTCCCTACTAGAAATTTCTGTTGTCTCTAAGCTGCCTGTCTGTTACAGCAGCTCTAAGGGACTAAAACAGGCATGTATGCCCAATCACCTGATAAGCCAGGTGGAGGAGTTTCCCTGAATAACAATAGGGAGCCTTTGAAGTGTTTTAAGCAAGGACATGATACAGCCAGATCCTTGCTTTAGGAAGATGACTGGGTGCAGTGTAAAGAAAGGTAGTAAGACCCGTTGGCATTGCAGCATCGATGTAATGGGCTGGTGTGATGTTCTACGGGATATTGAGAAAGTCCAGGTCTGTCTGATCTCTTTTAAAATAGACAGTGAGGGAGTTCCCGTCGTGGCGCAGTGGTTAATGAATCCGACTAGGAACCATGAGGTTGCGGGTTCGATCCCTGCCCTTGCTCAGTGGGTTAACGATCCGGCGTTGCCATGAGCTGTGGTGTAGGTTGCAGATGCGGCTCGGATCCTGCGTTGCTGTGGCTGTGGCGCAGGCCAGTGGCTACAGCTCCGATTAGACCCCTAGCCTGGAACCTCCACATGCCACGGGTGCGGCCATAAAATGACAAAAGGCAAAAAAATAAATAAATAAATAAAAAATAAAATAAAATAGACAGTGAGGCAAGACAGTAAAGGTATACTGTGTCCCTGCCACACGAAGGCTGGTTCCAATTATATTTATTGATGGAGACTTTAAAAGAAACATTTCTAGGCCAGTAACTGTATATTAGATGCCAGGGGCTGTGTTGATTTGCTTTAGTGAAGATACCACAGCTGGAATTACAGCTGTGATTGGCATCACTCCCTGATTTTATTTGCAATAATCTATAGTCACTCTCCACCATCCATCTGGCTTTTCACAAAAATAAGAATCACTACCCCCCACACCTTCAAGTCTTTGATGGTGGCCCTAATCTCTGCAGTTTCCCCGGAAAGATTTTTGGGGGTTGAGAGAGTGTAATTCTAGGGGGTTCTGCTTGGCTTTTCTAAACATAACAGCCTGAACTCCGTGGGTTGTGGAACTACTGTGGGGATTCTGCCAGTCGCTAAGTGTGTCTGTTCCCACTGTACATTCTGAGACCATGGAAGTCAGTAGAGAAAGGTCTGCAGTTTTACTCAGTGGACCCACTGTGAGCGGAACCTAGGCTAAGACTTCTCATGTCACCTGATCGCCGTAAGTCACTACTCAGCAGAGGACTGTGGTGCTGTTAGATCTCCAGAGATTAGTGTTTGTAAGTGGCTTCGGGTCCTCCAGGGAAGGCTCAGAGGAAGACTTACTATGTGCACCTGGGGTGGCCTTTCAGGATTTGACCTTCCCCTCAACCCAGAGGTTCTGGCTCTGTGAACTGGGTTCAGTTTGGGAACTGGGTAGGCGGCCGTGACTCCTCCCACGATGACACACGTTAGGTTTTCCATCTGTACATGTCAAGCAGCACATGGGTGGCTGCCCACCTATTTTTTTTTATTGATCTTGTGATTCTTTAACCATTACTCTACATCCCTGAAAGTAGAAAGCCTGGTCTCATCACCTCCCTGGGACTTGTTACGGCTCTTGTGCCCAGCTTGACTCTAAGGGTTAAGCACTGCCACATGGCTTTCACCGCCCAGGTTGGTGTTATTCCCACTGGGATCAGGGAACCGGTCCCACTGCATCCTCTCTATGGTGCTGTCTAGCTCATCAATGACTACCACCGCAAGCTCTTCAGTGCTGCTGGTACCCCTGCTGCAATGTTTTTTAGTGCACTGGTGCAGAGAGTATATTCTGGGGCGCTTAGAAGGTGGCTAAGCATGTTGTACATAATAGATCTGTTCCCACGGTCCCATCGCCTGGCGCCTTTAAGCTTCCTTTTACAGCTTGTGCCATCAAAGTCCTTTTCTTCCAGAGACCACTCCCGCATCCTGTACACAGGGGTTCTCTCACTCGCTGGCTCTCACTGTTGCTCTTCTCAGGTCCTTCTGAAATGTTATAGCCTAACTGACACCCCACCGCCTCTTTGACACTTCCCCCTTCCCCCACTTTATTTTCTCTGTAACCCCTATTGTCACCTGATGTGCTATATTACTTATGTGTCTATTTGATTTAGTAAAAGAATCCTTTGATGGGGAGGGTGAGATTCTGAAGACCACCCAGAGGTGAATCTACCATTACTATAGCTCTGACTGTGAGTTCTGCTTTTCGTCACTTGTAGGTATATATGATGCTTTCCAAGCTGATTTTTGTATGTTGCTCACGAGTTGGGTGAGTTGCACTAGTGTCTTCCATTTTGAGGGCAGCCGCTATATGCTTTCATATTTCCCTGAAAGTGTCTGTCAATCATCAGAGCATTGCAGAGCATTTTTTGGATTAGAGAACTGATTGCAGAAATTTGAGAGGTTATCAACATAGTAACTGTGTATTAGATGGTTGGTGAAGAAATTCAATTAAAACCTTTTTAAAAATTTAGTTGTTCCCACTTTTTAATTTTAAAAATATGGAAAAATGTGATTCATGCCTGAAAAACAGACATAAATGATCATTAAAGATTTTTATTGAAATGAATAGAGCAAAGCCATAATCATTTGTAGAAGTCAATTACATAATTAAAAGACTAGAAGGGGAGTAACTGCATTTAAAGATATCACCTTTTATTTGTTGAGCAGTAGCCAACTTTTTTCATCATTGTGATAACTAAAGGAGACATTGACTTTTTAATTATTTATGAAATTTTGATCAAGAATCCATTCCACCTAAATCTTTTTCTACATTACTAATGACTGTGTGTATATTATAAAAACATCGCACAACCCCTCCGACATTTCAAACTGGGAGAATTAGCTTAATCTAAACTCAGATGACAAGTTCTTCATCAAATGACTCTGACCTCTCAGGTATCTAAATTCTTTTTTTTTTTTTTTTGTCTTTTTGCCTTATCTAGAGCTGCACCTGCGGCATATGGAGGTTCCCAGGCTAGGGGTCTAACAGGAGCTGTAGCTGCCAGCCTTTGCCACAGCCACAGCAACGTGGGATCCGAGCCGCGTCTGCAAACTACACCACAGCTCACGGCAACGCCGGATCCTTAACCCACTGAGCAAGGCCAGGGATCGAACCTGCAACCTCATGGTTCTTAGTCGGATTCGTTAACCACTGAGCCACGAAGGGAACTCCAGGTATCTAAATTCTAATTTGATTTTATCTGAATGAAACAAATAGCTATCTATCAATTTCCAAGAATGAGCAAATTATTCATCCTACAGCCATTTACTGAATACCTACTATGTACCAGGCACTGTGATAACTATTAGATATCCACTGATGGAAAGGTCTCTGCCGTCATGTAGCTCCCAGTCTAGTGGTCTCTCCTCAGACAGATGAGTTAAGTGTTAGGATATAGAGAGAACAGGGAAACACACAGAGGGCACCTGGTTGGGTGTCGGGTGTCAGGTGTCAAGGGAGGTCTTCTAGAGAACCTGAAGGAGAGGTAGGATAGGTAATGATAAAACAGTCAATATTTGCATTGTGTGTGCAGGGTATATATTTAAACTTTTTTTTTTTTTAAGTCTTGCTTTTTAGGGCCGCACCTGCAGCATATGGAAGTTCCCAGGCTGGGTTGAATCCAAGTTGCAACTTCCGGCCTACATCACAGCCACAGCAATGCCAGATCTGAGCCACATTTCAGACCTACCCCACAGCTCATAGCAACACCAGATCCTTAACCCATTGAGCAAGGCCAGGGATTAAACCTGTGTCCTCATGGATACTAGTTGGGTTTGTTACTGCTGAGCCACAACGGGAGCTCTGTATTTTTAAGCAATTTAATTCATTTACTCTTCAAAACAATTTATGAGATAGAAAAAGAAAATCCACATAGAATTTTAAATAACTTGCCCAAGGTCACAGGGTTAGGAAGTGAATGGGTTTGGAATTACTGATCTTCTACAAGAGACCTCAACAGAGCTCCACAGCCTCTCCCACCATCTGAGTTCACAATGAAAGGTCAGTCATGCTCACCAGAGCATGACTGTGCTGGCACCTTGATCTCAGACTTCAGCCTCCACAACTGTGAGAAAGAAATTTCTGTTGTCTCTAAGCTGCCTGTCTGTTACAGCAGCTCTAAGGGACTAAAACAGGCATGTATGCCCAATCACCTGATAAGCCAGGTGGAGGAGTTTCCCTGAATAACAATAGGGAGCCTTTGAAGTGTTTTAAGCAAGGACATGATACAGCCAGATCCTTGCTTTAGGAAGATGACTGGGTGCAGTGTAAAGAAAGGATTGGAGAAGGGCAAGGTCGGAAGAGCAGTCAGGGGTCAAAACAGAAAGAGAGACTTAGAATATTTCTAAAATGCAACTCTGAGGAGATCCTGTTGTGGCTGAGCAGGTTAAGGACCTGACACTATGAGGATGTGGGTTTGATCCCTGGCCTAGCTCAATGGGTTAAGGATCCAGTATTGCTAGAAGCTGCACTGTAGGTCTCAGATGCAGCTAGGGTCTGGTGTTGATGTGGCTATGGCGCAGGCTGCAGCTGCAGCTCAGATTCAACCCCTGACCTGGGAACTTCCGTATGCCACACGTGTGGCCTTTTAAAAGAAAGAGAGAAAGAGAGAGAGAGAGAAAGGGAGGAAGGAAGGAAGGAAGGAAAGAAGGAAGGAAGGAAGAAAGAAAGGGAGGGAGGGAAAAGAAAAGAAAGGAAAAGAAAAGAAAAGAAAAGAAAAGAAAAGGGCCCGATTGCAGCAGCTCAGGTCGATGTAGAAGCTCAGGTTTGATTCCCAGCCCAGTGCAGTGGGTTAAAGGATCTGGCATTGCCACAGCTGTAGCGTAGGTTACAGCTGCAACTTAAGATTCAATCCTTGGCCCAGGAATTTCCATATGCTTTGGGTTTGGCCATTAAAAAAAAAAAAATGCCGCTCTGATCAGATCAGAACTCTGAGAAGCTCCTCTTAGGATAAAGGCTAACAGGTCAGCATGGTAGATAAGCTCCTTCTGCATCGGGCTCTGCTTTCCCCTCCAGCTAACCTTTCACCTCCGTCCTCCGGCATCACATGCAATGGCCCAGTTACGGCTGCTGAACTACTTGCCGTAAATGCCATGTTCTCATACGCTTTGCATATGCTCCTTCCTCTGTTCTCCACTCCTGTTCATTTGAATCCTTAGGGTTCAGCAAAGATGTCGCTTTTCCCAGGAAACCTTTCCTGACACACTGAAGGCAGGGGTTTTTGCCCCTCCCCCGGGCCCTCACAACACTCTGCTCCAGATCCAGCACTGATTCTGCTGTGCTGTCATTGCCTATTATTTCCTCTGTCTTCAAACCAACTAGTCTATGACTTATTTGAGAGGAGGTCTGTGTGTTGTTCCGCACTGTGTTCTCTGCCTCTAACCCAGTGCTTTGTGCATAGTGAGTGCTCCACTAAATATCTGTTAACTAAATAAGTATCATTTGAAATGTCCCAAAATTGAATACCGTTGTCCTCACGTTGGTCTGTCTGTATTTTTTGCATGTGCTTTAAAAGAGCTTTCAGACAAGATTCATCACAGTTTTTAAAAAGAAGAGCAGCTTGAGCAGCATAACGTGTATACTCCAAGTTCACCGATGAGGTTCACTACCAGCAGAGTTGCCTTTTGAAATTTTGTGGAATTTTCCTTATCCCTAATTGACACTTGATTGTTGTATTAGCTAGAAAGAGTCTTTTTAAAAGGAGAAAATGCTCAAAACACAATTTAAAATAAAGTTCAAGGATCTAGAGAGGGAATGTGTGTGGGGATTGTGTTGGCTCAGATATTATTTATGTAGTTTTTCCTTGCATGTCATTTCTAATCTGGTCTGAACCTGGATCTGTCTCTGGTGTGACAGGAGCCCAGAGACACAGCATGGATGACCCCCTCCCCCAGTTCCTAGATGTTCACTCAGGGTGGTGGGTTTTAGAAGAAGGAAAGTCTAGAGGGCAGAGAGCTGAGCGACTGTCTTGGCGATGAAGCGGTGGGTGAAGAAAGACAGGGGACATTAGAGAGGGAGGAGCCCTCAAAGGCAGAGGTGTTGTCTTACTTGTGTTTGAGTCACCGGCACGTTTTCAGGTCGTGACCTCAAATGTGCCAAAAGGAGTAGCCGTGGAGCTTTTTATTTGCTTTTGGAATTCAAGATAATCTTAAATTTCCTGGTGGCAGAAAGTGGCTGACTCAGATACCCTATTCCCAGACCCTCTACTGTGTTTCTATTCTACTGCTTCCATCTTGTTCTGCTGGTGGGAGGTGAAGAGGAGTGGGGGAATTCTAGAATATTGCTCACTTCTCCAGGCTCAGTGCTAAAAGAGTGGCTAGCCAATAGTAGATGCTCAAGAAACACTTGTTGGATAGACAGATGACAGGTCCTTCCCTGGACAGGCTCCATCACCAGGATCTAATTCTTGCTTCTTCTGTTTATCTCCACTCGCAGAGGGTCTTTAGTCTGAGGTAGATGCTAGAGGATGGGGGGGAGGGGAAGAAGCTAAACCAGTATTCTTCCCAAATTCCTTCTGTTAGAAGTTAACCTGCAAACAAACAAATAAAAACAACAAAGAACAAAACAAGACAAAACAACAACAACAAAAAAGGAGTTCCTGTCCGACTAGGAACCATGAGGTTGCGGGTTTGATCCCTGGCATCCCTCAGTGGGTTAAGGATCTGGCGTTGCCGTGAGCTGTGGTGTAGTTTGCAGATGCAGCTCGGATCCCGCGTTGCTGTGACTGTGGTGTAGGCCAGCAGCTGGAGCTCTGATTAGACCCCTAGCCTGGGAACCTCCATATGCCGCAGGTGCAGCCCTGAAAGGACAAAAGACAAAAAAATAAAAAGAAGTTAATCTGGCTTTTGTTTGTTTTCAGTTTAAGTCTTTCATCTCTGGACCCACCATGAAACTTCCTCCTGGGCAATGGCAGCTTCATATTTCAGTGACTGTGTTTGCAGAAGTGCCTTGGGGACACATCAGGTTCAGGAGTTGTGGGAAGGAGACTATGTCTATTAACGCTTCACTCATCATCCTTTCACCCTGTATTCTCAGCTTCTAGCACAATGCCCAGTACACAGCAGGCTCTCCATTCATCTTTATTGAATGGAATACTGGGTGAGCCAGAATTGGTAAGATATTGAAGAGAAAAGGGCAGAAGCTTGGGAACGTACTCGGGCTAGAGATGGAGTGAGATAGCTATGGAAGGGATACTCAATATTTTTGATTCTTGGATGAAACAGCCACGTATTTTGTTAATTTTGATACTAATAAGGAGTGTTGCTGTTAGTTTCATTGATTGTAATGGTAGGTGATCTCTGGACCCCACCTTAGTAAGCTAATTCTCTAAATTAGAGTCAAAACTCAGAGATTGCTCAACTTTTCAAGCATAAACTGATTATCAGCAAGCAATAGCTAGATAATCTAATTGCTAGATTGTGAAGTTAGATTTAAATTCATCACACACTGTGTTTCTACTGTGTGTCAGGCACTGTGTAGGGCGTGGAGATAGGGTTGTAAGCATGGTGGGCCCTGTCTGCCTTCCAGGAGCTTCTGTTCTGGGAAAGGTTATCAGCAGTGAACCAACCACTAAGGTCATTACAGAGTGTAGCAGGTACTGTGGAGGAAATAAGCCAGCAGCTTCAGTAAAGTGAGGGTGGGAGCCTTAACTGGAGTTAGGGGCGTCAGGGAAATCCTCTGTGAAGAGGCAATGGGATGTAAGACGAGCATGAAGAAGCCTGGAAAGGAGCATTCCAAGCAGGGGAACAGCACGTCCAAAGGCTAGTGGCAGGGGAGAAACTGGTTAGCTTGCTCCTAGAAATTTGAGGAGGCCAATGAGACTAGACTATAGCCAGTGAGGGGAGGCTGGTGTGAGAGGCGGTCAGAGGCAGGTGGGCAGAAGCCATGACACGCAGGGCGGTGTAAGCCATGGGACACTTTGGACTGAACTCTGAGTACCAGGGGAACATTGAAGCAGAAGATCGGTATCATCTGCTTTATGTTTACTTAAATATGAACCCAGGGGGGATGAGTTATGGTGGAAAGCAGAAGCAGACGAACCAGAGGTGAGGCTTTGTGGACTCTCCAGGTGAGCATGGCTGAGAGTGGAGGCAGTGGCTTTGGAGAAAAGTGGGCAGATTTGGGATAAGGAATCCATCCCTCAGGATCTCCTGATGTTGGTGTCAGAGTGAGGAAAGGCTAGAAACAAAGATGATTCCCAGTTTCCTGCCTTTGGCAAGTGAACTTGTGGTGGTGCATCTACTGAGAAGGGGAAGACAGCAGAGAGAACAGGTTTGGGGGCTGTGTTAAGAACTGTACTGGGAATGTTACAGTTGAGGTGCCTATGAGACAATCATTTAAAGTCTTGCATTTATTCTGGAAATACTGATCATCAGTACACTAAAATAACCAAATTGGAACTTCGACGATTTTTCCTATTTCTTTAATCATTTTCTCCTTTCTTGGGACATCTAATTAAAGATTCTAACTGTGCTTTATGGATAGTGGTTAGATGTCTGCTGTACATTTAAGAGATCTGAGGATTTTATTACTATTTTTAAAAGCATAACAAACCTTGAATGTAGGTCATCATCAAGCATGCCCAATCCCTTAACACAATTCAGAGAGAAATCTAGTAGTTAATCTTTTTTGCCCTTCTTGTTGATCACAGTCCAGCATGTCTAACATGTTCATTTCCCTGAAGTTAGAAGTTTTAACAAAATAAGTAGTGGTACTTGATTTTTTCCCTCTTCATGTCACTATCTTCCATAAGCAGGGTCTGGATGCTTGACGACTGGGCGAAGTAGACAGTGAATGACCTAGTTTCTGACAGGTTGATGAGATGCTTGCAAATGTTCTTTTTACCTTTTTAAAGATTTGTGCGTGTGTGTGTGTACACACATGTGTGTGCACACTGGCACATGCAAAATATAATAGACTATTACACTGCAAGGCACTCTGAAAGTGCTTTGGAGTTCTGCAGTAGGTGTTTCCTTTGGATCAGCATGCATTGTGGCCTTGAGACAAGATAAGCAAGGGGCTTCAGCAGCTACAAATGGTGATAGCTCATGTGGTTCATGCCAAGGTCAAAGGTTTTGAATAAATAGAAATTTTAAAGGTATTTTGCTTCCTGGAGTTACTTGATTCAATTAAATTAGAAAAAAAAACCCAGAAAGGAGTGCTTAATACTTTGATAATGATAGTTGCCTATAAGCTTGGGAAAGGCTTAGTTATTCAGATATATTCAATCGCTAAATTGTGACAGTTCTGTGCTAATCATATTTTAACTGCCACCCCTACCCCTACTGTGTGGGCCCTTGCCATCTGTCGCCTGCGGTGTTAGAATACCTTTGTCAGTGATCTCTTTGCCTAAATCGCATTCCTGTCTAACTGCCACATAATCTCCACATTGATCTGTACAACACACAAATCCTCAAAACAGCCTTTGATGGCTTTTCGTTATCTACAGCGTAAAACCGTACTCCTGTCTTTTCATTTTCAGCAGTGTGGGGAACTAGACACTCTGAAGGTCCTCCTGCAACTAAAAAACAAACAAAACCTCTAGATTCTGGACTAAAAGATACCTTTTAATGCATGCCTGGGCTCGTGAAAGCTAAAGGAAATTTCTAAGGGCAATGCAGAACCAAAACCAAATAAACCCCAGAACTGAAACCTGATTAGAGCAGGGAGCTAAGAGTTTAAAGGAATCAAGGGAGTTTTCCCTGAAGGCAAATGCTGACATCAGCCTCCACAATCAGAAAACTAAGGCTGAGCCTGGGCAGTGGAGGAAGTGCAGCCTCAGACGCCTGTGTTAAGTGGAGGGGGCGAAAGTGGCTCTAGATCTGTGGCCCCAGCTCCTGACAAAGACACAGATCCTTTTTGGTGGAAAGAAGACCCAGCTGAGACCCCCAGGACCCTTACGGATTAACCTCTGCCAAACGTGATGTCACAATCGGTGATCACCAAAAACGAGGGAATAAGCCCGTGTGACTGAGAGTCCACAGAGTCGTGAACAGCAGATTTAGCTTCTAAGGGTTTCAGAGATGAGCTGTTATTAGCTGCAGAATATTGAATGGCTGAGTATGAAATATTTAAGAAAAAAAAGGTGAAATCAATAAGGGACAGATGACTAGACAGACTTGAAAATAACCAAATAAAACTTTCTGGAATAAGATCATTTCAAAGTGAAAAACTTTGAGGATGAGGTTGAGGATGGATTAAACAATAGATCAGATAAAACTGACTTGAGAATTACTGAATTGGAATGTGAAATTCCCCAGAATGCAGTACAGAAGCGAAGAAGATGGACAAAAATTAAAACTTGAGACACAAATGTTAAAAGTTTATATAGCCAGTTAGAGTCCCAGAGGGAACACATATACTTACAGAAAAGGAGACAATATTTAATAAGATGGTGGGAGATAATTTTTCCAGAACTGATAAAAGACATGAATCCAGAGATACAGGAAACACAATATATACCAAATAGGCTAAACAACAACAACAACAAAAAAAAAAACCCGGCAAGCTCTCATATCATTGTGAACCTATAGAACACCAAAGAAAGAAAGAAAGGTGGATTATTTATGAAGGAATAATGAAGCCAGCTTCTCAGCAGCAGCATTCGGAGCCCGAAGACAGGGGATGAGATCTTCTCTGCTCTCCTAGAAAATATCTGTCCGCCTGAAGTGTGTAATCATTTAGGAACAAGAGTGATATAAAGCCCTTTTCAAAGGAAGACATTTCAAATAAACAAAAACTGAGTTTCCCGCCACAGACCCTCAGTAGAGGAACTTGTAAACATGTATTTTAGGAAGAAGGAAATGATTCCAGAAGGAAGATCTGAGGTATAAGAAGGAATGGTGAGCAAGAGATTAGTGAATGCATAGGTCAATCAAAACAAATGTAGTTTAAAGAAAATAATTATAGCATTTAATTTGTGGTATTAGAAAAAACCCTGAAATGCAAGGTGTAGCAACAGCATGTAACTGAGGAGAAGGGCAAGTTAGAGTTATAGGTCCTAAAGTCTCTGAAGAGTAATTCAGGAGGAGGTTAATATATTGACATGGGGCTCTGCCAGGCTGCATATGTGTACTAGGATGTTAAAATGGACTTTCTGACTCTTCTTTGCATTAGGCACTAATAACCAAATAGATATCAGATATCAAATCGGTATGCAGAGATTTTTAAAGGAAATGGACAAAAACGTACCCTGTGACTCTTGAGCCCTATCCTCACGACACACACACACACACACACACACACACACACACACACACGAGCATGCACACACGAGCATGCACACACGCATGCACCCCCACGTTGGAACGTTATAAGGGATGGTATGATGGAAGAGGAAGAATACGGTGAAGAAATGTCTTGGGAGGGAGCTGTTGCCAGGCTGTGAGTCTCCACACGGCCTCCCTTTGGGGGAGCGGGGAACAGCCTGCTACTTGCTAACCCAACCCCAGTGAGACAGGCTTTGAAATACAGTCCCTGGAACTGAAGGTCCAGTGCCTGACTCATACCTAGAATTATAGTCAGGATCTGACTCTGGCCTGGAGAGAGAGGAGCTGACCGGTAGCTTTGGTAGTAAAGCCACAGAGGCCTGGTGAATTGGTTTGGGCCTGTGTCCCCTAGTTGACCAGATGTGGTCGTGCAGGACAGAGGGCCAACGTGGTCATCTTGGGCCCTGTCAGCAGGGCTGTCTGGAGGGCAGAAAGACCTCAGCAGAAGGAGACTAGAGGCCTGGGAGGACAGAGCCCCGCAAGTAGCCAGCTGGAACAGAGGCACATCCAACCCAACAGCAGAGTCATCCCTGGCTCATTTCTACCTTCCAAAAATATCCAGAATCAGGGCACCTCCATTGCTCGGCCTGCTCCTGCCTGTTGCTGCTGCTGCAGATTATTGCAGTGGTGGGTCATTCTGTGGCGGGTTATTCTGTTGCAGGTTATTGCAGTGGTGGGTTATTGCGGTGGCAGGTTATCCTGTGGCGGGTTATCGCAGTGGTCTCCCAGCTCGGGCCCTGCTCCTCCCTTCCCTGCATAGCCTTTCTTCACATAAAAGCCAAGGTGATTTTATAAAAAAGTTATACTGTATCATTCCCTCACTTAAGAGCCCTCTGGGGACTTCCCATCCTACCCAGAGCAACCTCCGATCTGCCTTCCTCTCCTGCCCCTCCGCCTCCCCGTGTCCACGCTGTGTGGCTGCCCCAGGGCGTGTCGTGTTCCTAAGGACTGTCAACCCAGCACCCTCCCGCCTGTGCCAGCAATGCTCCCCTCCGACTGGAACACTCTGCCCTCCACTAGTTCACATGCTTTTCTCTCTGCTCCTTCAGTTTGGAGATTTCTGTTCAAATGTCACCTTACAAACAGTGAGGCCTGTCCCCCACCCCCTCCCCACCGTCCTGCGCATTCCTGACACTCCTGTACCCCTTAACGGCTTCATTGTCCACGATAGACTTCACCACCGTCCGACTTACTGCGTATACTTGATGGTCCGTTTCTTCTCCCCCGACCATAATGTGAGCGTCAAGAGGACAAAGGCTTTGTGTTCTTGTTCACTGCTGTATTTTTAGTACCTAGAATAGCATGTGATGCATTGCCTAATAAGTATCTTCCAAATGAATAAAGGTATGAAATAAAGGCTGCAGAGGAAGGAGAGACTAATCAATCTTAAATGCCACAGAGAGGTCCTGTGACATAAGGACTGAAAAATGTCCATTGGATTCAGCAATTAAGAGGTCAGTGCTGGCCTCCCTGCGGGGCAGCCCTGGGTGAAAGGCAGGAATGGAAGCCAGATGACAGCGTTTTGAGGAGTCGAACAAGGCAGAAGGAATTGAATTCAGTGGGGAAAAAAATCATCTTTCAGTGGTTGGGGTGAGGGGAGGAAGATTTAACAACCTCCAGAGGGGCCCAGAGAAGAAATATTTAAAATAGAAGAGACTGGACAGCTCTGAGCAGAGAGGAGAAAACTGATACAAAAGAAATTGATGATAGAAAGAGTGGAAGTGACTTGTGTGGGTGTCTCAGTGACACAGATGGCGGGACAGGCCTGTGTTGGTGTGGTGGGGGAGGGCTGAGGGAGGCGAGAGGCCAGGCTGTGGACGCAGTTCAGCAGGCAAGCAGGAGGGTGGGAGGCCCAGGTGGATCGGGTTAGTCTCTCTTGGTGAAGAAGGGAGAAGATGGTCTTCTAAAAGCAAGAGAGGGGAGTTCCCTGGCGGCCTAGCAGTTAAGGACCTGGCATCGTCTTTGCTGTGGCGCAAGTTTGATCCCTGGCCCAGGGATCTTCTGCATGCCGTGGGCACAGCCAAATTAATGAGTTAACTAAGTAATTAATTAAATTGAGATCGAGAAGGTCAAGTTGACAGGAGTGCTTGTGGAGAGCAGTGACAGCTTGAAATTGTCTTTGAGGGAAATGGGAGAGGGACGGGCAGAAGGGTTTGCGGGCGCTCCCGAGAACCTTGAGACCATAGGACCATAGGCTGTGACTTTCCCCAGCAGTGCTCTGTGACCTGGGAGAGGAGAGGAGCAGGGGATTCTAACGTTCGTCAGACCCGAGGTGCTAGATGGAAAGCCAGTGCGGCTGGTGGGGGAGGCAGCAGGGACGTGGCTGGAATAAGCGGGACCAGACCTGGATGGCCCGCCTTCAGGAGTGGTGTAGTTAGGGGCTCCCCAAGGTACACTCATATTCACCCCACAAAAGAGCTGGCATCTGTCTACCTGCCCTGCAGGGGGCGTGGGTGGCCATCTTAGCCAGAGAAGCAGTCACACACCCAACAGGTGTGTGACCACAGCAGGGCCAGATGAGGAAAAGACAGACACTTGTCCCTTTTCCCTCTCCTCTGTTCTAACACCTGAGAAGAGCTGAGCTTGGAGGAGGGGGCTTTGACCCCTACGATGCTTTGTTCCATACGTCACCTTCCAGAAGGGAAAGAAAAGTAAAAGACCCAAAGTGCCGAGGAGGGACACTCTGCCATGGCCTGAAGAATGACCGACTCATCATGGGGCAGGTGGTCAGAGAGGAGAAGGAGAGTTGGAACTCTGATTAGATGGTATTTATTTATCTGACTTTGGCCACACCCGCTGCATGCAGAAGTTCCCGGGCCAGGGATCAAACCCGCACCACAACGACGACAACGCAAAAGCTAGGCCACCAGAGAACTCCTAGGTGGTATTTAGAGCTTCTCACATCCTTATTTTCTTTCTCCTTGATGTCAGTGCCCGGGAACGTCTGCATTTTTAAGATTTCTTTGTACTTGTCTTCCATTTCCCAATTTTCTCTTCAACTGGAGTTAATCTGCTGCTTAAATCAGCCAGTTATATTTAAATTTTCAGTTATTTTATTTTTTCATTTTTAGAAGTCTGCTTGGATCTTTGTCAGATCTTTGTCTTTGTACTTTATTTTTATAATCTCTTATTTCTTGCTCATGTTTTCAAGCTTTTATTTCTTTAAACAAATTAAATATATCTGAGCCTATTTTATCTTCTGTGTTTTATAATTCCAGTGAATTAACAATGTCTAAAGGCCTTGCTGTTCTAATTCTGCTGGCTTCTGTATTTTGGGGCATAGTGCACAGTACATGATCCATCCTTAATATATTTGTTGCATAAATGAATGAGTGAATGAAATTATGTGGAAAGTTCCAGAATAAAAAGAGCAAATGAAACATTAATAAATAAATTACGATATAGTACTGTAAGTCATTTATTAAAATATAAGCTATGGGTGAATTAAGTCAAGGGCTTAAGAGGTACAAACCTCAAGTTTTTCTTTTTCTTTTTTTTTTTTTTTTTGTCTTTTTGCCTTTATCTAGAGCCGCACCCGCGGCATATGGAGGTTCCCAGGCTAGGGGTCTAACAGGAGCTGTAGCCGCCGCCGGCCTTCGCCACAGCCACAGCAACGCGGGATCCGAGCCACGTCTGCAACCTTCACCACAGCTCACGGCAACGCCGGATCCTTAACCCACTGAGCAAGGCCAGGGATTGAACCCACAACCTCATGGTTCTTAGTAGGATTCGTTAACCACTGAGCCACAAAGGGAACTCCAAAACCTCAAGTTTTAAAATAAATAAGCCATGGGGATATAATAAATATACAGCATAAGGAATAAGGTCAATAATATTATAACAACTTTATGTGGAGACAGATGGTTCCTGGACTTGTCATAGTGATCATTTTATTGTATATGCAAAGGTTGAATCCCTATGGGTACACCTAAAATTCACATAATGCTGTCCATCAATTATATTTCAATTAAAAATGTATTTATGGGAGTTTCTATTGTGGCTCAACAGTTAACGAACCCGACTAGGACCCATGAGGATTCAGGTTCGATCCTTGGCCTCGCTCAGTGGGTTAGGGATCAGGCATTGCCATGAGCTGTGGTGTAGGTCTCAGTTGTGGCTCAGATATGGCGTAGCTGTGGCACAGATTCGACCCCTAGCCTGGGAACTTCCATATGCTGGACCTGTGGCCCTAAAAGGCAGATAAACAAATAAATAATTTTAAAAAATGTATTTATAATCAGAGAGCTATAAGGGCAAGGACCATCCCCCTCTCGCTGGGGAAAGAGCTATGGTACCTGTCGTCTAGGTATCCAGTTAAGGTGTTTTCCAAAGGGACATATATAATAGTGCAGTTGTAATAGGTGAGGGTGTATGTGCTTATTTTGGGTAAAGAGTGCTTAAGCTTCGTGAGAAATACCACTTCATTTGAATTCACAGTTGAAATGGTCCTTAAGGTTTGTTTCAGTATTGCAGACTTGACATGATTTTTACTCAGTGTTGAAGAAATGGGGAAAGTGTTTGAGAATCATAACTCATCTCATTATTATCTTCCCGTGGCACGCCAGTTTGCTCGGTCTTAAATACAAGAACTGTTGGGCACAAAAGACATACATCACGCTTACGGTCTGTGAATACAGAAATCTCTGGGGGGAGGGCAGTGCGCCTGGTGTGTTCCGGTTCCCCCTGCTCCCAGTCAGGGCTGCGGTGGGGACTCCCTTGTAATGTCACTTCTTCAGCCCATCCCGTAATCACAATATCCAATAGGTATATTCGTTTACTATGTACCGGGTACCATTTCAAACATTTTGTATATTTAAATTCATGTCAGAATTAAACATCTGACCCAATTTATTTATTTAATTAATTAATTTATTTTTTATTTATCTTTTAGGACTGCACCTGCGACATATGGAGATTCCCAGGCTAGGTGTCAAATTGGAGCTACAGCTGCCGGCCTACACCACAGCCACAGCAAAGCCAGATCCAAGCGGCATCTGCAACCTACACCACAGCTCCTGGCAACACTGGATCCTTAACCACTGAGGGAGACCAGGGATCAAACCTGCATCCTCATGGGTACTAGTCAGAGTCATTTCCACTGAGCCACAACGGGAACTCTCTGATCCAATTTAGCTTAATATTTTACTCTCCGAGAGACACCTGTAGGGTTTATTGTCATTATAAGGATTGGTCGGATGGTCACAGACTTCTGGCACCTGCCCCTCTTGGTCAGCCTGGATATGCTCTGTGACATGTGGAGACCTTAGCCCGCCAGAGACCGGATCCGCTTAAATTCTAGCCTGAATGACAGAAAACATTGCCAAAGGTAATGACCACCAACTTCCGGAAGACATTTCCACCTTCAGTTTTGATAAGCTGTTTCCTCTATTGAGGAAAGTTATTATTTTTATTATTGGTAGAATCATAACTATGGTATAAAATTTAGTAATGAATGTCCTCTACCTATTTTATAATCTTAACATTATGATCCTCTTTCAAGGCCTCAGAGTCTTCAGCTGTCCCACTTGAAATAAAAGCACCTTCAAATTGTCCCTATCTCCATTTTTCTATGAGAAGCTAAACCGTTTTCTCAAATTCATATCAAAAGAAGTAGTAAATATACTTGGCATAATCCATAGCTGTATTTTCCAAGTATGTTTTCTTATTTTAATACTTGGTTATAATATACACTATAGTTAAACATATAGTTAAACATATGTGATGAAGTTTTCAGAATCTGCAACTGTGTGTATACACACATGCATATGCATACACGCACTTAACACAGATTATAGGGAGAGTATAGCTGTTCTAATCTATTATGGCTATTTGGGGTTTTATGTATATACTGTAAGGCAAATATATTAAGATTTTCATGTCAAACATTAAGTTTCACATTAATATCCATTTTATATTAATGGCTTATCTACTTTAAACTGATATATTAATGAGTAATTCATTCATCCCTCTATGTTAATAATTTATAACTGTGGCCTCTTAGCAAAATGGCCTTATTATCTTCAGATTCTATTTCCTTTGATTAACATAATTACTAAAGTAGAAGCTCCTTCGGTTACATGATTTTTAACTATAGAAAGACGTATTTTGGTATCCGTCTTTTGTCATGCTTGCCAGCTCTCTGCTTTGTAGCTGTAATTGGATTCTGTGTATCAGACTAACAGGAGAATTGATCACAGCAATAGCGCTGTTGGAATATAACACTCATTATCAGATTCATGATATAATAGAATATAAACTAATTTGCAATGATTATAGTACCTGAAACAAGGCAGAGGAATTACTGAAAAATGAAAAAGAGTTACCAGTATGGTTATGTTCCTATCTGTAAGCAAAGTCTCTCAACTCAGAATTAAATCTGAAGTTTTATTTCAAAAATGATTTCATCATCACCTCCAAACTAGCAAAAACATTTTCAGAACCTTCAACAGCAGAGCTTTTTCCCTTTTGTCCTTAGGCTCAAAGCATGGAGGTGTGGTGTCGGGCTTTTTTTTTCCCCTTGCTTCAGGCATTTTGGTAATAGTGTTATTTAAATTTACTGTCTGTTGTTTTCCAGAGGGAGTAAGTGTCTTCCTAAAGATAACTATCAAGACTATCCAAACCAGCTTTAATACGACTGACATTTCAAGGTCCTGATTTGCATTAATCAAGTGTATTTAGCAGGTGTAAAGTACTGTACAATAAAGAAACTATGCAGTCTTATAATTTAATACTGGGCTTCCCATCCAGGAGTCTGCTGGAAAGATACTTGAGAATGAAGCTTTTTGACATTCAGGTTTAAATTGAAAGAAAATGAGAAACCAGATAAAGCAAGCCGAGCGGATTAATTCACTCTGCATTCCTCTCTGCCTTTTCAGTGGAATTCAGAGAAATTCTTGCTCTAAGACAGTTGGGAAGCCCTCATGAAACAATCCCTTTAGTGTTCACATAGTATCCACGTATGTCCTTTGAGTTGGAACATAAAATAACAAATTTGTTGCTGTTCTCCATCAAATCCCCACAGGTTCTCAAGAGCTTCAGAAAACTTTCCTTAAATGGTGTCCATTCTTTATATGAAGTAGGAAAAAAATCTACCCCAAGCCCCTTCCTAGGAGAAGACAAACAGGCACACATCCATAGGCCAACTCCCCCCTCCACAAGGCCCTGCATCTCTAAAGGCAGCCCCAGGGACAAAATGGACTGATCCAAGGTCAACTCCAGTCACTTTTCAGTTATGCACCATGAAAACAACTATTAGTAAAGAAGTGTGTGGTGCAGCTGGTTCTACCACATTCTGTTCTTTCTCATATTCCCCTAATAAAAAGAGCATGGGTTTAGAATTCAGGAGTCTGGCTTCTAGTCCTACCTCTGCCTACTCACTGTATCATCTTGGCAAAGTCACTTGATCTCTGGGAGTCTCAGGTTCTCGTGTATATCGAGAAGGGACTGACTTAGAGCATCCTCTAAGACTTCTCTTGTCCTACAGTCAAGTTCCTTTTAATGTCTAAATCATACAGGTAATGATTCCTTGAACAAACATTTATCAAGTGACTGTTAGGTACTCAGCTGGTCACTTTAAGCAGCGGTGATGGAGCTGTAACCAAGAGGTTATGATAAGTCATCAACAACAGATTTGCTTACTGCTGATCCAGAGTTTAGTGCTTGCCACTAGTAATACTTAATATTTGTCAAATGAATGAGTTGTAGTTGAAATAGTGAAATAAGTGAAAATAAGAATATTCACATTGTGTTATGCAAAAGCAAAGAAAAGACGAATTCGTTTTAACTTGAAGGATGTAGAAAAGATTTCACAAAGGAGGTAGTATTTGAAATGAGTTTAGAAGAGTGAAAGTGATGGCAATAGCATCTAAATGTACATCTAAGTGTGTGAGGTATGTTGTGATGCACATGGCAATATATACGCACCTGGCAGCAACTCACACAATTCCTGTACTGGGATCCCTCTTTTGGGAGCTCATATGAAACAGTCCCCTTTTGCCCTCTCTCAGTTTTCTTTCTTTTCATGCCCAACTTCAGATGACCCTACCCGAGAGCAAGCTCTAACACTGAGTGTTGATAACAACTGGCATCCAGATATGTGGACCAGGCTCATAGTTCATAATTGGAGATATTTCTATACCAGAACCACCTTAAGTTTTAAATTTGTTCTAGCCCTTCAAGTCCCTCTATTTGAATAATTATTATTGTCTGTTATATTTCATATACTTTGTTATATTCTAGGTACTTTGTTGATATTAATGAATAAAATGGACAGAGAACCCCAACCTGATGGAACCTACATTTTAGTAGTCATACAACTGCTCTGGAAAATCGCTTCTTTTATCCCACAAGAGATTTATTAAAATTAGGTTGCTGTCTAAGATAGTGATTTTCTTTCATGGGTTTTATATAGACACTGGGCAAAGAGACATGTTTCATTGGGGGAGGCAGGCTTTTCTGTAGCTGGGAGTTCTGTAAGGATAGACCAGTATGATGTGGCATATTTTCTCTAGTTTATCTTATAAAAGATGAAAGTTTGAAGGTGCTAAAAATATAGTTGTTTCAGAGACAGATAAGTAGGTGAAGGGAGAAATATTTAAAGACAAGTTATTTGAAGCTTCCCTTGCCTTGACTTCAGTGAGGAAGGGAGAAAGAAGACAACCACCAAATGACTAGCACATCAGTCATTGCTTGGGTATACTTTAAAGAGGCAGGATGGAAGCATAAAGAGAAAGGAGAGAAGGCTAAGCAAGAGAGAAGTCTGTTATGGCATTAAAAAAATCCACTTGTTAAAAATGCAGTAAATTTGGAGAAGTATCAAGATGGCAGAGCAGTTAGATGTAGCACTCACCTTCTCCCACAAACACATCAAAAAAAAAATCTACATGTAGCGTGATTCTCACAGAACATCTACTGAACTCTGGCAGAAGACCTTAAACTTCCAAAACAGGGAGAAACCCTCCACATAACTGGGTAGAACAAAAGGGAGAAAAAGAGAAGAGAGAGAAAAGGAATCAGGACTGGACTAGCACTCCTGAGAGGGAACTATTAAAGAGGAAAGGAGCAACACCCTGGGAAGCCAGCAAACTTATGGCTTCCAGTCAAGAGGGAGGGACCTCAAAGTTTCAGAGAAAAGTGCAGCAAGCAGCTGGACTGAGGAGGGCAAAGCAGAGTGAGAGAAGCACAGACCACTGTCCCTGGACACCACAGCCTGAAATGCTTGAGTGGGGGCTGGGTGCTGAAACTCAGGCTCCAGAGGTCAGTTCCAGGAAAAGGACTGGGGCTCACTGGGTGGAGACAGCCTGAGGGACTAGGAAGTAGTGTGCCATGGGCTGGGGTGTTGTGTACCACAACCAAGGGAACCCGGAATGTGGTTTGGGGCTGCAGGAGAAGGAAGGCACCATTATTGGGGAAGGTGAGAGGAGGAGGAGGGGAAGACTGCCATAGGGATATTTTTCCCTGCACACTCAGGGACTTTCAGAGGGCGGGGTGCCTCTGGCACAGGCTATGGGTGGCAAGACACCACTTGTGCAGACTACGGGTGGCAGGCAGCTCTTGTGTGGGCTACAGGTGGCTGGGCACCTTTGTGTGGGCTAAGGGCAGCAGGGTACTAAGTGCAATGGTGCATCTTGTGTGATCTACTGGTGGTGGGGACAACCACAGCAGTTATCTCAGACACCAGAGGTGGACACGGCCCACCACCACTAGGGGTCTGTGAACAGGCACTGCCTGCTGCCCCAGACACCTAAGAAGATGACAAAGAAGAGGGCACTGCAACCGAGCACCACCCATTACTGCTCTAACTCCCCTGGGAACACACCCACCCTTCTGCTGCCAAATGCTCTGGCCACCATTTGCACCTGCCTGATCACTGTCACTTTCTAGGGCCCTGCAACTAGGAGCAGTCTGTGCCACCTTCCCATGGGTCCTTTCTGCTGCCAAGGGTCCAGCAACCAGGCACTAGCTACTAGCCCCACCCTTTGTCTCCATCTCCCTGGAAGGTGCACAGCACCCTAGAAATACAAAGTAAGCTCTCACAAAACACCCAGGGGTTCTCATGCATATAAATAGCGCTTCAAAACTACAGTAGTTGTTTTCCCTAAACTCACAGAATAAGAACAATATAAGCAAAATGAAGAAGTTCAGGAACGATTCCAAGTTGAAAGAGCAGGAGAATTCACCTGAAGAAGCAAATAATGAAACAGACCTCTGCAGTCTAACAGACAACAAGTTCAAAACGGAGTTAGTGAAAATTCTGAAAGAATTAAGACGAATATGAAGGAATTAAAAGAAGATATGAACAGTAATGCAGATTACTTTGGAAAGGAACCAGAAAATACAAGGAGGAGCCAAGAGAAATTAGAAAATTAATTTGCAGAGATGCAAGCTGAGTTAAAGTCACTGAAGAGCAGAATGGAAAATGCAGAGGGACAAATTAGTGACTTGGAAGATGGAATCATGGAAATCACCCAATCAGGACAGCTGACAGAAAACCAAGTGAAAAAAACATGAGAGCGATATTAGAGATCTGTGGTATAATATAAAGCAGACCAATCTATGCATAATGGGAATTCCAGAAGGAGAAGAAAAAGAAGAGGGGTTGAAAATATATTTGAAAAATATGGCTTAAAACTTCCCAAAACTAAAGGAAACAGAGATTAAGCTACAGGAAGCACAGAGGGCCCCAAACAAGTTGAACCCAAACAGGCCCACACCAAGACGTTATAATAAAAATGGCAAAAGTTAAAGATCAGGAGAAGATTCTAAAGGCAGCAAGGGAAAAAGTGTTAATTATAAGGGAACCCCCATAAGGCTATCAGCTGATTTCTCTAAAGAAATAACCACAGGCCAGAAGAGAGTAGCAAGTGTATTCAAAGTTCTAAAAGGGGAAAATTTGCATCCTAGAATACTCTACCCAGGAAGAATATCATTTAAAATAGAAGGGGAAGTAAAGATTTTCTCCAACAAACAAAAACTTTAAAAAGTGTACAGCATACTAAAAGAAGTGCTGAAAGGGCTCTCTAAATAAAAAAGAAGTAAGAAGGAATAGAATGGAGGAAATCACAATTGAAAAGCAATCACTTAAATAAGCCAGTATACAGATCTAAAAGAAAGAAAAAACATTGTAAAAGCAACAATAAACACAAGCAACAGCAAAAAGGAAACATGAAGATGTTAAAAGAGGACTTCAAAATCATAAAATGTATGGAGGAAAGTAAGAAAATCTAGACTTTTTTTTTTTTTTTTTTAGAATGTGTTTGAGCCTATACGATTATCAGGCTAAAGCAAGCAGATATAGGAAGGGGCTGACATACTTGAAAAACAGGACAACCACAAATCAAAACCAAACATTACATCCACAAAAATTAAAAAGAGAGGACGCAAGCATAAAATAAAAGGAAATCATCCAACCAGAAAAAAAGGAACAAAGGAGAAACATAGAATAAACTAGAAAACAAGGTTTAAAATGGCAATAAATACATATTTATCCATAATTACCTTAAATGTCAATGGACTGAATGCTCCAATCAAAAGACATAGAATAACAGATTGGATTTAAAAAAAAAGAAAATGAAAAAGCGGGAGCCTACAATATGCTTTCTACAAGAAAATCACCTTAGGGCAAAGGATGGAAAAAGATATTTCATGCAAATGGAAAAGACAGGAAAACAGGAGTTGTAATACTTATATCAGACAAAATAGACTTTAATATGAAGGCCATAAAGAAAGGCAAAGAAGGGCACTATTTAATGACAAAAGGATCCATCCAAGAAGAGGATATTACAATCATCAGTATATATGCCCCTAAAACAGGAGCACCCAGATACATACAACAAATACTAACAGACATGAAAGGGGAGATTTTTGGGAATACAATAATAGTAGGAGACTTTAACACCGCACTCACATCAATGAGAGAGATCCTCTAGACAAAAACTCAATAAGGCAACAGAGATCCTAAGTGACACAATAGAAAAGTTAGACTTAATTGACATTTTCAGGACATTACATCCAAAAAAATCAGAATATAC
>PVHT021183617.1:5161634-5183860 GCA_004024745.2 Catagonus wagneri
CGATCCGGCGTTGCCGTGAGCTGTGGTGTAGGTTGCAGACGCGGCTCGGATCCTGCGTTGCTGTGGCTGCGGCGCAGGCCAGTGGCCACAGCTCCGATTAGACCCCTAGCCTGGGAACCTCCACATGCCGCGGGTGCGGCCATAAACCCGCGGCCATAAAATGACAAAAGGCAAAAAAAAAAAAAAAAAAAAAAAGAATATACATTCTCTTCAAGTGCACATAGAACATTCTTGAGGATTGACCACATACTGAGGCACAAAATTAACCTCAACAAATTTAATAGTATAAAAATTATTTCAGGTATCTTCTGTGATCACAATAGCATGAAATTAGAAATCAACCACAGGAAAAGAAATGAGAAAAAACTGACTACATGGGGACTAAACAACATGCTACTAAAAAAAACCAATGAGGAAATCAAAAGGGAAATTAAAACGGACGCCAAGATAAATGATATGAAAACACAACCATTCATAATCTATGGGATGCTGCAAAAGCAGTGCTTAGAGGGAAATTCATAGCAATGCAGGTCTTCCTCAAAAAAGAAAAATCTCAAATTGACAACTTAACCCATCACCTAAAAGCATTAGAAAAAGAACAGACAAAACCTAAAGTCATCAGAAGGAAGGAAATCATAAAAATCAGAGAGAAAATCAATAAACTAGAGATTCAAAAAACAATAGAAAAAAATCAATAAAACAAAGAGCTTGTTCTTCGAAAGGGTAAGCAAAATTGACAAACCTCTGGCTAGACTCACCAAGAAGAGGAGAGAAGGAACTCAAACAAAATAAGAAATGAAAAAGGAGAAATCTCAATGGATACTGCAGAAATACAAAAAAGTAGAAGAATACTAGGGACAGTTAATATATGCTAACAAATTTGACAACCTAGGAGAAATGGACAACTTTCTAGAGACATACAGCCTGCCAAAACTGAATCAAGAAGAAATAGATCAATTTAACAGACTTAATCACTAGAAATGAAATTGAATATGTAATAAAAACACTCCCAACAGACAAAAGTCCAGCACCAGATGGTTTAATAGGCAAATTCTACCAAACATACACAGAAGAACTGTGTATCCTTCTTAAATCTTTTAAAAGGTTGAAGAAGAAGGAACACTCCCAAAGACATTCTATGAAGATACCCTCACCCTGATACCAAAACCAGACAAAGAACCTATCAAAAAAGAAAATTATAGGCCAATGTCTTTGATGAATACAGACACAGATATTCTTAAAATTTTACCCAAATCCAACAACATATAAAAAAGGTCATACAGAACAACCAAGTGGGATTTATCCCAAGTTCACAAGAATAGTTCAACATACAGAAATCAATCAGTGTCATTCACCACATTTACAAAAGCTAAGTCAAAAACTACACGATCATCTCAATAGATGCAGAAAAAGCATTTGACAAAATTCAACATCCATTCATGATCAAAACTCTTATGAAAGTGGGTATAGAAGGAATATACCTTAACATAATCAAAGCCATTTATGACAAACCCACAGCCAATATAATACTCAATGGAGAAAAACTGAAAGCCTTCCCACTAAAATCTGGAAAAAGACAAGGATGCCTACTCTCACCACTTTTATAGTATTGGAAGTCCTAGCCACATCAATCTGACAAAAAAAAAAATATCCAAATTGGAAGAGAAACTGTCATTCCATGCAGATGACATGATACTATATATAGAAAACCCTAAGGACTCTCAAACTAGTCAGTGAATTCAGAAATGTAGCAGAATACAAGATTAACATTCAGAAACTGGTTGCATTTCTGTTTACTAACAATGAAATACTAGAAAAGGAATATAAAAATACAATACCTTTTCAAATCTCACCCCCCAAAAATGAAATACATAGGAATAAACCTAAGGAAGTGAAAGACTTATACAATGAGAACTATAAAACATTAATCAAGGAAATTAAAAAGGATTCAAAGAAATGGAAAGATATTCCATGTTCCAGGACTGAAAGAATTAATATTGTTAAAATGGCCATACTACTCAAAGCAATCTATAGATTCAGTGCAATCCCTATCAAATTACCCATGACATTTTTCACAGAACTAGAACTAAGAATCCAAAAATTTATATGAAACCATAAAAGACCCAGAATTGCCAAAGCAGTCCCGAGGAACAAAAACCAAGCAGTAGGCATAACTCTCCCAGACTTCAGACAATATTACAAAGCTACAGTAATCAAGACAGTGTGGTACTGGTACCAAAACAGACATACAGACCAATGGAATAGTAAAGAGAACCAACAATTAAACCCAGACACCTATGATTAATTAATCTTTAACAAAGGAGGCAAGAATATAAAATGGAAAAAAGACAGTCTTTTCAGCAGGTGGTGCTGGGAAAACCAGACAGCTGTAAGTAAATCAGTGAAACTAGAACCTACCTTCACACCACACACAAAAATAAATCCAAAATGGCTTAAAGACTTAAACATAAGATAAGACATAGTCAAACTCCTAGGAGAGAACATAAGCAAAACATTCTCTGACATCAACCTTACAAATGTTTTCTTAGGTCAGTCTCCCAAGGCAACAGAAATAAAAACAAAAATAAGCCAGTGGGATCTAATCAAACTGACAAGCTTTTGCGCAGCAAAAGAAACCATCAAAAACCAAAACGACAGCTTATGGAATGGGAGAAAATAGTTGCAAATGATGTAACTGACAAGGGCTTAATCTCTAAAATATACAAACAACTTACATAACTCAACAGCAAAAAAACCCAAAAACCCGAGTGTAAAATGGACTGAAGACCTGAATAGACATTTCTCCAAAGATATATGAAGGGTCAACAGGCACGTGAGGCTCAACATCACTAATTATTAGAGAAATGCAAATCAAAACTGCTATGAGGTACCGCCTCATACCAGTCAGAATAGCTATCGTTAACAAGTCAACAAATAACAAATACTGGAGAGTGTGTGGAGAAAAGGGTACCCTCCTTCACTGTTGGTGGGAATGTAAGCTGGTACAACCACCATAGAAAACAGCATGGCGGTACCTCAAAAAACTAAATATATTGCTACCATATGACCCAGCAATCCCACTTGTGGGCAAATATCAGGACAAAAGTTTCATTGAAAAAGATACACGCACCCCTGTGCACATTGAAACACAATTCACAACAGCCAAGACATAGAAACAACCTAAATGTCCATAGACAGTTGAGTGGATTAAGAATATGGAATACTACTCAGCCACAAAAAAGAACAAAATAATGCCATTTGCAGCAACATGGATGGAACTAGAGACTCTCATACTAAGTGAAGTAAGTCTGAAAGAGAAAGACAAATAACATATGATATCACCTATATCTGAAATCTAATAAATGGCACATATGAACCTTTCAATAGAAAAGAAACAAACTCATGGACTTTGAGAACAGACTTGTGGTTGCCAAGGGGGAGGGGGAGGAAGTGGGATGGACTGGGAGTTTGGGGTTAGTAGATGCAAACTATTGCATTTGGAGTGGATAAACAATGAGATTCTACTGTATAGAACAGTAAACTATATCTTGTCACTTGTGGTAGAACATGATGGAAGATAATGTGAGAAAAAGAATTGTGTGTGTGTGTGTGTGTGTGTGTGTGTGTGTTTGAGAGAGAGAGAGAGGGACTGGGTCATTGTGCTGTACAGCAGAAATTGACAGAACATTGTAAATCAGTTATAATAGAAAAAATAAAATCTTACAAAAATGCAGTAAATTTGAAATAGAGTATTTTCAGGGTTTTTTTTTTAATAGTTCTTATTTGTTGTTTTACAGATGCTGTGCATGCTCCCTCAGAAAAAAGCCCATCTCTGCAAACAAATGTGAGTTTGGGCAAGAAATCAGACAGGACCATTACAAATGCTGTCATAGAAAACCCTTTGCAAACACCTCTAGAAAAGCAGCCAGCTGCAAAACGTTTTGAAACATTGACGGCTTTACCAGCATCTTGGTCACTGAGTAAAGAAGACCTAATCAGCCCTAATTTAAGGATATCAAAGTCAGATTCTACTCTCTATAACCAGAGCTTTGTGGAAACACTCTATGTCTCTCCCTCATTCAAAACCTTTCACTCCGTGAAAGAGACAGCAATCAGTAAGGACCATTGCAGACCAGCACAGTCCAGCGTGGTTCAGATAGATGATGAAAACCGCAAGACCTTAACCACACTGGGTGAGTCTACAAACAAACAAGCACAAGCCAGAAAAACCTCTTTTGAAGTAACCTTTTCCTCTTTCTGCTTTTTTTCTCCTGTTTTTGTTCCCTCCTTCGACTCTTCGTCCGTTGATATTAGAGGTATTCATCAATAGGAAAAGTGCCCCTTTTGTTAAATAACTAATAGCAGTCATCACTGTGGGTTACAAGTGTTTGACTGAAGCACAAGTTCTGAACGATTTTGATGCAGAAATTAGAACTAGCATTAAATAAGAGCTTCCTGTTAGACATTTAGGTTACTTATTAAAAAACTGCATGAAAAAATTGACTATTATGTATATTGGTGTGTAAACACACACATATGAAAGAGAACATAACCTGTGTGTGTGTTTTCCCTTTTTTAAAAGAGCTGAATACTGATTTTAAAAATGTAATGGAGGAGTTCCTGTTGTAGCACAGTGCAAACAAACCTGACTAGTATCCATGAGGACGCAGGTTCAATCCCTGGGGCCTTGCTCATTGAGTTAAGGATCCGGTGTTGCCACGAGCTGTGGTGTAGGTCACAGATTCAGCTTGGATCTGGTGTTTCTGTGGCTGTGGTGTAGGCCAGCAGCTACAGCTCCTATTGGACTCCTAGCCTGGGAACTTCCATGTGCCACAGGCGCAGCCCTAAAAAGCAAAAACAAACAAACAAACAAAACCCGAAAACAACAAGAAAAAGTGATGGAGAATCTCTTCCTCTTTCTGTTTTTTTTTATTTTTTCTTTTTTTTTTATTTTTTTTTTCTCCTTTTGCCCTCAGCAGGCAGAAGTTCCTGGGCCAGGGATCAACTAAGCCACAACAATGGCAATGCCAGGTCCTTAACCGCTAGGTCACCACGGAACTCCCCTTTTCTGTCTTACAAAACATTAAGAAGGTTGCAGTATTGTTTAGACTGGATGATAAAGGATAAAGCCAGTTGAGGGAGTTCCCTTTGTGGCTCAGTGAGTTAAGGACCTAATGTTGCCTCTGTGAAGATGTGGGTTTGATCCTTGACCTAGCTCAGTGGGTTAAGGATCTGGCGTTGCCCTGAGCTATGGTGTAGGTCACGGATGCGGCTCAGATCTGGTGTTGCTGTGGCTGTGGCAAAGGCAGCAGCTCTAATTCAAGCCCCTAGCCCAGGAGCCTCCATATGCTCCAGGTGCGGCGGTGAAAAAAAGAAAAAGAAAAAAAAAGGATAAAGTCAGTTGAGATTGCAGGTCATTGGCTATCAGTTATTAAATCTTACCTTTTATAATTATACTTTCTTCTGTAAATCTAGTTAGTAAAGAATGTTTTGCTGCTGATACATTTTTCAAAGACTAAGTAGTTTATTGGTTCTTATGTATAATAATGCTTACTAACTCATATAAAGTTTTTAATATAAATCTTTTAAACTGACTCAAATTTAGGTCAGAAGCCAATATAAACACAAACAGTGGGGGAGTTCTTCTGTGGCACTGTGGGTTAAGGATCTGGTGTTGTCACTGTAACGCCTGTGTCATTGCTGTGATGCGAGTTCAGTCCCTGCCCCAGGAACTTCCACATGCCTCAGGTGTGGCCAAAAAAAAAAATATAATAATAATAATAATAATACATATATACATATACATATATACACACACACAATGGAATATATATATTCACAAACAGCAGAAACCAAAATGTTGAGGTTAAGGACATTTACATTGGCACTAGTAAGGTCAGTGATAATAAAAGACTCTTCTTACTGCTCTTCCTAGAATTTTTTTTGAATTGAGGAGCTTGAAAAAGGAAGTGATTCTTTGTTTTGTCACCAGATAAACTTTTCTGCTGAGACTGCTGATGGGGAAGCCAAGTAGTACTGGTTATGATGGCCATGACAGCTTATGTTCATGACTGTCCCTGGGAAGTAGTTATTTTGGTTCATCTCTTTCACAAATACCACACACACAAAAAATTGAAAATAACTTTTGGTCACTGCATGTGTACCAATTTTTAATTATAAAAAATTAGCAGGAAGTCCTCTAAAACCAGTGAGCAAGGAAGATTTGCTTCTGCTTCTCATGAGGTTGATAGCATTAGTCTAATCCTCCACCAAAAATACTGGTTAAAGATGGAAAACTTTTAGAAGTCATTGTAAACCAACCAAGGTAGGAAACACAAGATGGGTCGGATCTTAGGGAAAAGGATTGTGATATTGGACTATAATAAGAAGTACATATATTTAGTCTTCATACCTGATCCCTGGTGTAGAGCTCTTGAAACCCCTGTAATTTCCTGAGTGATAAGAGAGAGGGGAGCATATTCTATTATTCTAATAAGCCCTTTCAACCCCACCCCCTGACCTGTGGGGAGAGGAGAGGGCTGGAGCTTGAGTTAATCATGGGGCTAATGATTGGATCAATCGTGCCTGAGTAATGGAACCTCCGTAAAACCCCTAAATAGTGGAGTTTAGAGCTCTTCCAGGTTGGGGAGCAATAAATGTTCTGGGAGGTCGGCATGACCAGAGAAGTCATGGCAGCTCTGTGCCCTTTCCCCATACCTTGCCCTATGCATTTCTTCCATTTGGCTGTTCCTGAGTCATATCCTTTATAATAAATCAGTAATAGTAAATAAAGCACTTTCCTGAGTTTTGTGAACTGTCCTACCAAATTAGCAAACCCAAAGAGGGGACCACAGGGTCCCTCAATTTCTAGGCAGTAGGTCAGAAATGGAGGAGGCGTTGCAGTTGGTATTGGAAGTGGGGAGCAGTCTTGAGGGATTGAGCCCTGGGGTCTGCACTAACTCTGGGTGGTTAGTGTCAGATTGACTTAAATTGTAGAACGCCCAGTAGGTGTCCACAGAGCACTGGAGAAATCCTTCCTATAGAAAACCCACACATTTGGTGTCAGAAGTGACACAAGTAGAGTAGGAAACTATTTCACATTTAGTTGGTCCCACATTCACCTCAGTTTTCCCTCTTGTATCATTTGCCTGTTAGCAGAGCTGAGTAATACAAACTGAGGGAAAATGAGACGCCGGGGCTTTCCACTGTCTCACTGAACTTGGAAGGTGAGTTTGGAGTTTTGGGCTTCTGAGGTGTCAGAGACTCATGGGACCAATACTCCAGAGCAGAGGGAATCTCAGAGAAAATGTCCACAAGCCTTGGTGTATTTCTTTTTTTTTTTTTTGCTTTTTAGGACCACACCTGTGGCATATGGAGGTTCCCGTGCTAGGAATCTAATTGGAGCTAGAGCTGCCAGCCACAGCCACAGCAACACCACCTCCGAGCCGCATCTGCAACCTACACCACAGCTCACAGCAACGCCGGATCCTTAACCCACTGAGCAAGGCCAGAGATCGAACCCACAACCTCAAGTTTCCTAGTCGGATTTGTTTCCGCTGCTCCATGACGGGAACTCTGCCTTTGTGTATATCTTACTGTTACATCGACCTGCTGCTAAGCTGCTCATGTTCTGGATGAGATGCCAAGACACTAAATGGGGAGCAGCTTCTAAGAGGCTAACAACCTAAGCAGAGATTCTGATAATCTTGCGATGTTAAGAGACAGAACTTGGAGTTCAGGATATGCTGAATTGTAGGGGCTCCGGTAAATACTCCATGCTTTCTGCTGAGACTTCTAAGAGGCTGTATACTCTAAGCATGAGAAGCACCCTCTAGGAGTAAGGACAGGCCAGGAATAGAACTGCCTTCCCAAATGCTGAAACCCAGCTTCAAGTAGAACAAACTGATTGCCTTGTATTCCATCTGTCTTCTAGAAGACAATGAAATCCTTTTTTTGAGAGCTGCTACAGTTTTTCATGCATAATGTTTAGTCATTCAACAAAAAAAGTCCAGGCAGAGAAAGAACAGAGCTCACCTTCTCTCATAAAAGAAACAAAATTACAACCTACTGCTGCAAATAGACTGCAAATCAGCAAAAAAGATATCCTACTCCAGAAGACAAAAAGGAGGTCACATCAAGATGGTAGGAGGGGCAATGATTATGCAATATAAGCAACCCCATACCCACTGGGTGGGCAGCACACAGACTGGAAAGTAGCTGTATCACAGAGACTCACCTAAGGGAGTGAGAGTTCTGAGCCCCATGTCAGGTCCCCACATCTGGGGTTCTGGCATTGGGAGAAGGAGTCCCTGGCATTGGCATTGAAGGCCAGTGGGGCTTGTGCACAGGAGCCCCATGGGACTGGGGGAAACAGAGACCCCATTCTTGAAAGGTGCACACAGGTTTTCACGTGCACTGTGTCCCAGGGCAAAGCAGAGACTCCATAGGAATCTGGGTTGGACCTGACTGCATTTCTTGGAGGATATCCTGGGATGACTGTGGCTCATTATCGGGGAAGGACATTGAAGGCAAACATCTCTGGAATTTTTATCAGCATGTGTTCCTCTAGAGGTGGCCATTTTGGGAAAATCTGGCCCCACGCATCAGCGCTGAGAAGCCCCAGACCAAACAATAATCCAGGTGAGATCACAGCCCCACACATCAACAAACAGTCTGCCTAAAGACCCCTCAGGCTCACAGCTACCTGTAATCTAACCCAGAGACCAAGCCCCACCCACTAGAGGGATAAGAATCAGCTCCACCTACCAGTGGGCAGACATCAGTCCCTCCCCTCAGGAAGCTGACAGCAAGCCCTCCTGTAGCAACTTCCACCACCAGGGGGACAGACAGCAGATGCAAGAGAGGCTACAACTCTATTATCTGCAAAAAAGGAGACCACACCAAAAATCTATACAAAATGAAAAGGCAGAGAATTATGACTCAGATAAGGGAGAGCAAGAAAAATAAAATAGAAAAATAGCTAAGTGATCTGGAGCTTATCAACTTCCATGAAAAAGATTTTAGACCCATGCTAGTGAAGATGATTCAAGACATTGGAAATAAACTGGATGCAAAGATTGATAAATTACAAGAAACACTGAGCAAAGAAATACAAGATTTAAGGATTAAGCAAGCAGAGATACAAAATACAATAGCCGAAATAAAAAATTCATTAGAAGCAGCCATCAGGAGTTCCCGTCATGGTGCAGTGGAAAAGAATCTGACTAGGAACGATGAGGTTGTGGGTTCCATCCCTGGCCTCGCTCAGTGGCTTAAGGATCTGGTGTTGCCATGAACTGTGGTGTAGGTCACAGACATGGCTCAGATCTGACGTTGCTGTGGCTGTGGCTATGGCGTAGCCCAGCAGCTGTAGCTCCGATTGGACCCCTAGCCTGGGAACCTCCATATGCTGTGGGAGTGGCCCTAAAAAGAAAAAAAAAAAAAGAGGCAACCATCAGAATACAGGAGGCAGAAGAACAAATAAGCAAGGTGGAGAACAGATTAGTAGAAATCACTGATGTGGAACAGAAAAGAGAAAAAAAGATTGGAAAGAAATGAAGACAATCTAAGAGAACTCTGGGACGTTAAACACACTAACATCTGTATTATAGGGGTGTCAGAGGAGAAGAGAAAGAGAAAGGAGCAGAGAAATACTTGAGGCGATAATAGCCAAAAAATTCCCTAACATGGGAAAGGAACCACTCACTCAAATCCAGGAAGCACAAGGAGTACTGTATAAAATACATCCAAGGAGGAACACCCCAAGATACATATTAATCAAACCGAGCAAAATTATAAAACAGAGAAAATATCAAAAGCAGCTAGGGAAAAGAAACAAATAACATACCAGGGAATACCCATAAGGTTATTGGCAGATTTTTCAGCAGAAACCCTGCAGGCCAGAAGGGAGTGGCATGATATACTTACAGTGATGAAAGGAAAAAACCTCCAACCAAGAGGTATTTAATAAGTGAACTAAAAGTAGCTGCATAAAAACCCTGGATAGAAAGTGTGCATGTAGAAGTAATAGAGGAAAATATGGAAAATTAAGCCAGGACAGGTGATGAGCTACGTTTGCCAGGTTAAGAAGTTTGCACTTGACTTTGAAGATAGTATACACCACTAAAGTTTTTTTAAGTCAAGTGAGTTCCTTGGAACAATGACTTATGTCAGGGACTACAGAGGATTGGTTTGGAGGGGCTGAAACCAGAGACTGGAAATGGGTCAGAGATTGTTGTGGGAAGGACCTGAGATGGGCCGGCCATGTAGACAGAGGAGATCTCTAGATGGAGGTGATCTGGGGAAGGCAGACTAGAATCCAGACCAGAAGGAGAGTCACCTCATGCTGAGGGTGTGTGGGGAAGGAGGAGAAAGGATGAACCGGATGTGAGGGAAGGGGTTTGTAGTTTGTAGTAATTTGAATGTATTGAGCCTTCATGGGCCACACACTCTGCATAACAGCCTCGGTATCTTATTGTCTGAGGTCACCTGCCAAGACTGAGGGTTTAGAGGGGCCATGAAGAGACTGGAAAATATTTAGAACAGCCACTCTAGAGAGTGGAAGGGGGAGCTGATAAGACCCTGAGAGGATGGAGGAGCAGTAACTTGCAGTGGTCCAGAAAAGGGGTGCTTTTCTCCTGTAGAGCCAAGCATCCTGGGTATAGGAATGGAAAAGGTGGATATTTAAACTGAAGCAGGATTAGGACAGGGATTGGTGAACTGCAGCCTCCAGGCCAAATCTGGCCCACTGCCTATTTTTGTAAATAAAGTTTTATCGGAAACAGTCATACTACTCTGTTTGCACATTGCTCTGGCTGCTCTGTGCCACATCAGCGGAGCTGAGTAGTTGCAACAGAAACTGTATGTCCCACAGAGCCTAAAATGTTTACTATCTAGTCCTTTATGGAAAAGGATTACTGACTCCTGGATTAGGAATTAGCAGCAGGTAAAGCAGAAACCACGTCAGCAAGGGGCTTGCAAGAAAATGGCTAAAGTGATGGATCCTGGGATTCTGGATTGGACAGAAAGGGAGGCAGAGCCAGGAGGGCACTTACAGATTTAGAGAAAATAGAAGTATCATTGCACCTGTTGTTTCAGTGAGGCCCAAGTACAGATGTATTAAAAGGAATGTAAAAGACTGGAAGTAATTGAGAAGAAAAGTAGTCTTGGAAAATAAGGTTTCAGAGTTGGGGAGTTCCTGTTGTGGCTCAGCGGTAACGAACCCGACTAAGATCCAAGAGGATGTGGGTTTGATCCCTGGCCTCACTCAATGAGTTGAGGATCCGACATCGCCATGAGCTGTGATGCAGGTCGCGGATGCCGCTTGGATCTTGCATTGTTGTGTCTATAGCGTAGGGTGGCAGCTGTAGCTCCAATTTGACCCCTATCCTTGGAACTTCCCTATGCCGTGGGTAATGCCCTAAAAAAGCAGGAAAAAAAAAAGAAAAGGATTTCAGAGTAGGGCAGTTGTGAGTGATAACATATTGTAGGGAAGTCTTAGAGGAAGTCTAAGGTCTCTGTGCTGAGGAATTCAAGAAATGATGAGGCGAGGATGGATGACTAGTCTCCATGGACACTGGGTGATGGAGGATAAAGAAGATGGTACCTAGTTTCTGATTTTATTTCAAGAAGTATTTGTTTATATGAAGGGTCCAGGCCTGACATTATAAACTTCTTGGAGATAATGAGCTGAACAAATTAAAAAATACTTGCACACACGCGTATTTTAGTGGTTCTCAAATATCAGGGAGTCTATGTAAGGTAGCTACCTAATACACTTCAGTATTTTTCCTGAATGAGAGGGACAGGTTTGCTGTAGTAACCTCTACTGACCTTTTAATGCTAAGTAACTCTGTTCCCTAAACAGCCCATTCCTTCTGCTTCTCTGTTGATTTATCTGCATCTCAAAGTCTTGTTTTAGGTCATGCATACCAAAAGGAAGAAGGAGCTAGTAGAAGCTTAGAAGCCAAATCTGGTGGCAGGCAGCTTTCATTACATTTTCATAAAGCACACTTAGGGTAGGTGTGTTAGACTGCCCTGGATCTTACTTTCTAATTTTTGAGGAGGAGAAAAAAAAAAGTCTGTCCACACTTTCTCATATTGGGATACTGGCGAGCATCGTCAGTGACTTCATCCTTTCTTTCTGTCTCATCGGTTCCATTTTTTAACCTCTGGATTTCAGCAGTAGTTGTTCTTTACAGTTGATTTCCAGTTTACCTTTGCTAGGGAAAGAAACCAAATGTGACACACATACACAAAAGACTCATTAGCCATGCCTTTTTCTTTTTGACTATAAAAGCCTTCAGGGCTAAAACAATTAACAATTTCCCAAAAAGAAAACAGGAAAATGATAGAAAACAGTTCAGCAGACCACCTCAGCTCACTCTGAGCTTCTGGCCAGGCTGGTTGAGAAGCACCAGCAGAGCCTTGCCAGGCAGGACAGCTTATCACACCTACCAGGGAGCTCACAGAGGTGCTGCCCTGCACCCCCACCCCCACCCCCACTCCACCCCAGCAGCTCTTCTAGCTGTGCAACTCCAGCCTGCTTTTGTGCAGACAAAAGACACACCAATTTGACTTTTTTAATTTAGTGAACCAAATTTATACTTCATAGGTAAGTGAGAAAACTCGTCTTTAATTAAATAATCCAATTTTCCCAATAAAAATGTAGCATAAGTAGCTTATTTATAATAATAATAATCTAAAATAAAATTTCAAATATTACATTTAAAAAATTGAGATCTGGTCATGTACCGTAAAATTTTGCACCCTTTTGAAGTGGACAGTTTAGTGGTTTTCAGTATATTCTCACAGTTGTGCAACTATTACTACTAATTCCAGAACATTTTCATCAGCCCTAAAGTCCTGTACACATTAGCAGTCACCTCATCCCCCATCCCCCTCACCCAGCCCCTGGCAGCTACTAATCTACTTCTTGTCTGTATGGATTTGCCTGTTCTGGACATTTCATATGATAGAATCAGGCAATATTTGGCCTTTTGTGACTGATTTCTTTCACTGAGCACCATGTATTCAAGGCTGATCTGTGTTGAAGCCTAAATCAGTACTTCATTCCTTTTTAAGGCTGATAATATTCCAATGTATAGATAAGCACATTTTATCTATCCATTATCAGCTGACAGACGTTTGGGTTGTTTCCACCTTTGGGCTATTATGAATAATTCTGTTATGAAGATTTCTGTAAATGTTACATTTTTTAAACTGCAGAACAAAATCAGAATAGCTTAAATCATGTGTGTAGTTACCTTGACAGCCTTTATGTAACAGCTAGGAAAGCTGAAAGAGATGAACTGGAGAGTGAAAAAAAAGAAAAAATTCCTCTGTCGTACAGTGAGCTGTTTGACCAAAGACCTGCTACTAGCAGAAAAATTTACATTTACAGCCAAAGAGAGTTTTTAAATATTTCTAGAAATGTATTTGTCACTTTATTTTTGCAGTCCCACACTTCTAAGTTTAAAGTTATAGTATAATTATTAACAGATCCAATGTTATTCACCAGTATAAACAGTTAGAGATAACACACCAGCATTTGGAATAATTTCATCAGTGCTCTCTTCAAGCATGCGCAATGCTAATTAGCATATATGTGTATTGCACAATGCAGTTTTTAAATACCGCCATTTACTGCAGCTTATTTGTAATATTTGCTGCATTTTAGCTCTGGTGGGTCGACTATAGGAAGAGGATGGTTGTTAACCAATAACTTGGGTAGTGAGCCAGCGAAGGGTTGGCAAATGGGCAGGGAGATGCACCCCAAAGTGCAACGTGCAGTGTCTGGTGCAGCTGTGGCGTGTTTGGAAACAAAAGTAAATTGGCGCCCAGCAATTAGAGATGAAGTGGGTTTTTATGAGCAAATGCATCATCATGGAGCCTCGGAATCAAAGCTACAGAACTGTAAACAGTGATAAGCTATTTACTCAGCAGTTGAAACTACAGAGCAGAAGAGAGGTGGGCAAACAGTAGGAAGCAGTGATTCTTAAACTTGAGCTCGCATCAGAAGCACCTGGAGGCTTGTTAAAACCCCACTTTCTGAGCCCAGCCCCCCAGTTTCTGATTCAGTTGGTCTGGGTCTGCCCAAGAACTCCATTTCTCACAAATTCCCAGGTGCTGCTGCTGCTGCTGGCTCAGGCCTCATACTTTGAAAAACACTGGCATGAAGTTAAATACCAGATATTAATCACATCATGCATACGTGACTATCCTGTTTTATCTTTAAATACACAGCATTGGATTAATATTTAACTCAAATATTATTTTCTCCTGGCCTTCTTAAGTGTTCCTTATGAAGTCATCCTTTCTGACCAGAGTGAATTATTTCTAGAAGAGATTCTTAGTGCTCTAACTATATGTTTTGGGTCCTAGAATCTTAGAATCTCACCAAGGCTATATAGTTTTGTCACTGTGTTGATCTTGCCTGAAACATTCCTGCCAAATGATCATCAGGCTGTGCATGAGCTCCTTGAATATCAAGAAACTCACCACTTCCCAAAGCAGCTCATTTCATGTGTGGGAAACCATGACTATGACAAAGTTTTTGGAGTTCCCGCTGTGGTGCTGTGGGTTAAGAATCCGACTGCAGAGGCTCGGGTTGCTTTGGAGGTACAGATTCAATCCCTGGTCTGGGAACTTCTGTATGCTACAAGTGCAGCCATAAAGTAAAAAAAATTTAAGTCTTCTTCTTTTAGGGAAGTTCCCTTCATGGCTCAGCGGAAAAGAATCTGACTGGCATCCATGAGGACTCAGGTCTGATCCCTGGCCTCGCTCAGTAGGTTAAGGATCTAGCGTTGCCATGAGCTGTGGTGTAGGTTGCAGATGCAGCTCGGATCTGGCAATGCTGTGGCTGTGGTGTAGGCCAGTGGCTACAGCTCTGATTCGACCCCTAGCTGGGGAACCTCCATGTGCCTTGGGTATGGCCCTAAAAAGACCAAAAAAAAAAGGTTTTATTTTTTTAATCGGCTGAAATCTGTTTCCTTTTACTTTCACTTGTTAGCCCCGGTTTTGTGCACCATATGAGAAGTGGAAGGCAACTGTTACTAAGGGTTTGTGTTTATCTTCAAATAACTAAAGATAGCCTCTTACTCTTTGTCCCACTGCCTCTTTCTGGGCGAAGGTTTGCACATCCATCAACTGTAGCCTACGTATCTCTAGATAAGGAATGGTCGTCATGTCCGCTCACCATCCTGGTTGCCCGCCTTCTCAATTTTATATCCAGGATTTAACATAATTCTTTTTTTGTGTGTGTCTTTTTGTCCTTTTAGGGCCGCACCTATAGCATATGGAGTTCCCAGGCTAGGGATCGAATTGGAACTGGAGCCTCCAGCCTATGCCACAACCACAGCAACGCAGGGTCCGAGCCGCATCTGCAACCTATACCACAGCTCACGTCAACGCCAGATCCTTAACCCACTGGCCAGGAATCAAACTCACGTCCTCATGGATACTAGTCGGGTTCGTTAACCACTGAGCCACAATGGGAACTCCTTAACATAATTCTATAGCAGAATAAAAATAATTCTAATATGGTAGAATGGTGTGGACATGGAACTTGGTGAGTTAGATGATACGTTTTACAGCCTTGAATCTGAGACTCATATCTACCCCTTTTTAGCCTAGTGATTTTGGGGAAGTTTTTTTTTCTTTTTTGTCTCTTTGAGATTCCTTTGCCTCATGTTTAAAATGGGGATATGAAACCTACTCCACATGTTATTGGAAGGTGGTGCTAAGTAAAGAGAATTAGAAAACAGCTATTTGAGAAGCAGTTAAATCCCTCTACTTCTTCTTGCCAAACGAATGAGCAGTTGCCCTGAATATTCACCCACTCACAACCTGGCGGAGGTCTGGAGAGTTGTTTTCTGGGGAAGGTAGACGGAAGGTCTCTGAAATGAGAGATGCTGGGTGGAGCTGAGTGTACAGGTCCTGTAACAGCCAGTGCAGGGTTCAGTGGCCATATGCAAACCAGATGCTGAATGCAGAGGACCCTGTCCCCTTTCCCTGCTGGGCTCCTGGAACACTGGGAGCCAGAGCTTTCTCTTCTGGGCAGGGGAGCCAAAAACTATTGTCACAAGAACCTATAACCCCCAGAGGGAAAAACTAAAGATATTGACATCTGTTCCCCAACAGATGACCCACTCAAATAACCATACACTGAAGCCCAACGTTGACAGGTCCCACACTTACACCCCGGGCTTCCAGCCAACTTGTGATCCTTCATTCTCAATTGTAGGCAGACAGCCAGGGGTACCAGACATCTGGAAGAAACCTCTAACATTGAACATTGACACAAGCGGTAAGAGGATATGTTGCACCCCTGAAATAAGGACTGGGTGTCCCCAAAAGACCTTCTGGGAACCCCTCAAAATAGCTCTTGGAAGTTAAAAATATATGTAAGCAGAAATTAACAACTCAGTAGGATTGGAAGGAAAAGTTGACAAAAATCTCTCAGGAAGCAGAGCACAAAAAGAAAGGTAGGAAAGATGGGAGAGAAAAATAGGAAGATTAGAGGGCTAGTCCAGGAGACAGGACATCTGAACAAGAGGAGATTCAGAAAGAGAACATGGGAAAAACACAGAGGAGAAGATAAATGATTAAAGCAGCCAAGAAAGTTTTCTAAAGCTGAAGGAAATGAGTTCCTGATTAAAAGTCAGTCGATGTTTAGAGAATGAAAAAAAGTCACCCTCAGGGCATACAGAGAAGCTTCAGAACACTGGGGACAAATAAGAAATTCTGTGAAACTTCAGAGATAAACCAGTTGAATATGGTTATATACAACGAATGGAATGGCTCACACTCCATTCAGAGCAGCAACACTAGAAGAAGCAAGAAGATAGTGGAATTTTGCCTTCACTATTCTGAGAGAAAGGATTTCCAACCCAGAATTTTTTACCTAACCACACTATCCTTAAGTCTAAGGGTAGAATACGGACATTTTCAGACATGTAAGTCTCAAAGCCTTTACTTCCTTTTTTTTTAATATATATATATATATATATATATATATATATATTTTTTTTTTTTTTTGTCTTGTTGTCTTTTTGCCTTTTCTAGGGCCGCACTCTCGGCATATGGAGGTTCCCAGGCTAGGGGTTGAATCAGAGCCGTAGCCGTTGCCAGCCACAGCAATGTGGGATCCGAGCCACATCTGCAACCTACACCACAGCTCACGGCAACGCTGGATCCTTAACCCCCTGAGCAATGCTGGGGATCGAACCCACAACCTCATGGTTCCTAGTCAGATTCGTTAACCACTGAACCACGACGGGAACTCCTCAAAACCTTTACTTCTTATGCATCATTTTTCAGCAAACTATGGGAGAATGTGCTACTCCAACATAAGAGCAGACCAAGAAATAGAAAGACTCGGGATCTAGAATATAGGAGGATGGTAAAGGGACATGTCAGGTGACGGCTGTGAGTGTAGCTCCGAGTGTAGCAGTGTGACTCAGGACCTGAATGTGCTGAGGCTTTTGGCACTGGCACGCCCATCACCATGTACCCTCTTCTAATCCACAGATAGGATGTCTGGATGAGCCTGACCTAGATTCTTAAGTGTGCTCGTCTTGTCTTGACTGAGTGTTAATAAAGTCCCTAATTTCCTTCCCATGTCCTGCTGCTGCATCAGCTGAGAATACTTATCCCCTACCCCAAAAAAGTTTTTTGATTGGAATTTCCTGAAAACTGAGGGTAGGCCCCAGAGAGCTTTGTAGCAGAAAATAGAAGCTGCCTGCCCTGGCTATATTTTTTGCAGGAGGTTCAATTTAGTTTAAAAGAGCATGAATATGTAAAATAAAACAATAGAGAGAAATCATGTGTACTAAGTAGTAAGCATTAATTTCTGTCTTCTATAGCTTATAATGAGTGTTTGTTTGTTTGTTTGTTTGTTTGTTTTAAGTAGCAAGTCCAGAGTTAGTTGCAAAGACTTTTGCATTGGATTTTGCCAATTTTACCACCTAATGCATAAATGGATATAGACATTCCAAGGAGACGGGAAAAAGTTTTCTGTCCAAGAAAGTTTGGAAAACACTTGACTAAATTACAGCTGGCTCTTAAACAGCAAGGGTTTGAACTGTGTGGGTCTACTTATGTACAATTTTTTTCAGTAAATCCATGATATGGTACTACATGATCCAAGGTTGAGTGAATCTCTGATTCAGAAGCGTGGCTATGGAAGGCCAACTGAATTTTCGAGTGTGGAGGACTGGCATCCCCGCAAACCCCATGATGTTCAAGGGTCAGCCGTACTTAGATTCTTGGAACCTTAACTGTGCCAGTGGACATGGTTAATCTTCTAACAGAAGGCACAATTCACACTTGGCCAGTCTTATTAGACTTTGAAGACCTGTTCTCACAAAACATTTTTTCACATCTTGAGAAACAGTGATTTCCCCACAAAAGTTTGGTAAATAATGGTTTAGAATGAAGTGTGAAAGAAGACATTTAATATGATTTTGCCTGAAAGGAAGTTATAAATGTTATCAAATCTTTAATTTTATGGTGAATAGGTTTAGAATGCTTTTTATTTTACTTATGGTTTCTTGGTGAAAACAGAAATTACATATGTGTATTAAAGTGTCCTGGATCTCAGATGGATTGGGCTCAGTCTTGACTGTTTACGACCATTGAGAGGAAAAGTGTTAGTTTTATAACTTTGGGGTACTTGTGGTCAGTTGTTCGTTTTGCCACAGTATTCTCTGTAGAAAAAGGAAGGATGAAGGAGTCTAAATTGTAGGTTCCTCAAACTTTCTGCTGTAAATGTCAACTTAAAATGCTGGCGGCCAGTAGAATGGGGTGCAACACTTTACTTGTCTGGTATCTCCGATAAATGTGGCATAAAAAATATATTGGGAAAGGTTTGAGGGTCAAGATGAATGTTGATAATTCTATTTTAGGCTCATCTCCACAGTATTATTGATGTATAATTCATCTTTTTCATTTTTCTCTGTTTCCTGCTTTGGGTTTGTTTGGGCTTATGATGACTATTTAACATATAAAATTCCGACTAGTTTATTTACATTGAGACCAGATAGTATTTTACGTCATAAAATTATTTTAGCTATTACTCTCGTTTGTGTGTTGCATAATCTTCCTCTCTCACTTATGCGTTTTAGTCTCAGCTGCCTCTGAGGGAACACGCTCCTTTTCTGCTTTATCGGTGTCATCTCCTGAGTCAGCCTCTCCAGAAAAGCCTGTTCATCCCTTACTCCCGATTTCGGTTGGACCTTCCTTCTGGACTTTGTTCCATCAGCAGTCTTCTTCTGCCTCTGTTAAAGAAAAAGATAAGACAGCCATGGTTCAGCACCCTTTTGCTCCTAGGGACCCACTGTCTTCTGATGAAGAAAAAACTGACGACTTCGACCTCCTGGAGCTTCTTCCAGACAACTCTGATTCTGCCAAAAAGAAGACAAGTCCTATTTCTAGCAGTAATTGGGTAGAGTTTTCCACCCGCAATGTAGGTTCTTTCACCTCTATGTCTTGTTCTAGTTTTCAGGCAACCCAAGACCTGCCTAGGGAGCCTGAAGCAAATAATTCCACTAACGTTCTTCTGGGGGAGGTAAAAAATGCCATAGTCAAATTACACGAAGATCTGAACATGGTGATATGAGAGCTTAATATCATCAATAGCCGTCTGGTAAGCATGAGTGGGACTAGCCCACAAATAAGCAGGTCTTTGCAGTCTCCCCAGGATTCTGAGGGGGGATCAGATCGAACCTAACATCTCAATAGCCATTTTTGATAGAGCTCGATGTGGTGTCACTTCCCAAAGCCTCTAAGGTTAACCTTTTATAGATGACCGTGGCAAAGGCAGGGTGATGGTTTGGTTTTTCCCTGTCTGGTTTATTAAACAAGTGTATTTCAAACCAGTACATTCATCTGGATGGTTTATTTTTTTAAAGAGAAAAGGGATCACCTTTGATAATATTTTCTGATCTAGGTATCAGTTCATTTGAAACTGAAGGGAATTTCACTCTTCCAGGCTCTGTCGTTTACCTCAAAATACATTAAGCATTAGTGAAAGCTGTGGTAAGACTTCAAACTGTAAGTGACTATTCTAGAGCTTTTTAGGTAAATTGGCAGTGGGAAGCCCTTTGTTTTCCATCTTTGTGGAGCTTAATTGTTAACAAGTCTTTGCCTTGACTTAGGAGAACTGAGTCTGGGGTATACATGTCACATGTCCTCATGTCAACTTTCAGGTTCTGCAAACCAAGGGCCAGACATCTTTCCCTTCCTGCAGATACCATAGTTGGTTGGGAGTTAAGTTGTGACAAGTAGGACATGCTACAAGTAGGACACATGTTTTTTGTTCTGCCGTTAAAGTGGATTGCAAAGTGAATTTAAATGTGTACTTTTTTCTCATTTTGGAAAATAAATTTGACATTTTTCATCTTATATGTATTTTTGATTCTTTAAGACAGCCTTTCAAATAGAAATGTCTCAATTATTACAGTTATGGGGAAAATGACCTGATTGGGGGATTGCAGATCAGTGTCTCTCAATCCTGCTGCAGATTCAAATCACCAGAGAAGTTTTGTCTTGTTCCACATTTATTTGAGAGAACAGGGTAAAGGGCTCCCTGTACCATCACTCAGCAATTACTTTGGTTAGTAATTTCAACAATTACTAACTAAAGACTAAAATAATCTCTGATAATCTGGAAGAAATATGAAGCATTTAAAAAGTATTCTCATGCCTGGGTGCCAACCCCAAATCAAAACGGATTCTCATCATGCAAACTGGGTTGAGAGCTAGAAGGGACTGTTAGTGCAAAGACTCTAAAGTGGGAGGATACCTGACATGTTTGAGGAGTGTCAAGGAGGCCAGTGTTCCTGCTGTGTAGTGAGGAAGGAGGAGAACAGCAGGAGATTTGAGGTCATGGACAAAAGAGCAGGGAGTGATGCCAGATGGTACAGGTTCTTGAAGACCATCATTAGAGGTTTGGGCTTTTACGCTGTGAAATAAATATTATGACGGGGGGTTAAGGTAAAAAAAGTGATATGATATCACATAGTCTAAACGGTCTCTTCGATTTTGAGGGAGAGAAGGATGCAGGGCTATGCGGTAAAGCGGGTAAGCCATCAGAAGGTGCGGGTATCCAGATAGGAGCTGATGTGGCTCAAACCAGGGTGAGCATAGTTAAGATACAAAGTGATTTGTCTGGGGATTTGCTGATGGGTTGGGTAAAATGTAGAGAAAGAGAGGAGTCAAAGATGAATCCAAGGTGTTGTTGGACTGAACAACAAAATTCAACATAAAGTTGCCATCGACTGAGATGAGGAAAGTTATAGATAGAAAAAATTTTAGGCATTCACTTTGGATAGGTTAAATTTCAGATGTCTATTAGATAACAAAGTGAAGACATCAAGTAAGCAGTTGGATGTGAGAGTGAATTTGAGAGATGGGTCTAGACTAGACTGGAATGGAGGCAGAGTTAGTAACTGATTTTTACTGAAAGCTATGAGACCGGATGAAATTACCAAAGGAGTCAGTGTGACCATGGAAAGAAGTTGAAGGCCTGAGACCTGGGGCTTTCTAACGTGAGATCAGGAAGAAGCTGAGGAACCAGTGAAGGAGGCTGAGAAGAAGGCAGCATTGAGGTAGGAACGAAACCTTATAATGTGTGATATTTGGAATCCTAGAGTGTTTTTCTCTTCTTGGCCCTTTTCTCTTCCATAGGCATTACAGAAGTATTTGTCAGGTTCTTTCCAAAGCCCTGTTAGATTTTGATCAAAGTTTCATTAAATCCATTAATCTGGGGACATTTTTTACAAATTTAATCTTCCCGTCCGTGAACGTGATATAGCTCTGCCCATGTTTGTGTAGATGTTCTCTTAATGTTTTTCAGTAAGCTCATTTCCCCCACACAGGGCTTCTATTTCTTTTTGAAAGACTTTATTCTCCATTCTTGATATTTTTAGGCTATCGTTAAGTGTTACTGTTTTGCCCGTAGGATACAATATCTCCTTTTTGTACTGGCTATAAAATTTCTTAGTTGTACGTTGAGTTGAGAAGAAAAAAAATTCCAAAAATAAAGCACTCCTTCCTCCACCCCCACCATCAAAGGGGCTGCATCAGATATCTTGAAATTTATTCCAGGAAACCCCACAAATAACGAAGGCAACAAACGCTGTTCTTTTGAGAAACTCCTGTACTTACTGCGTGCTTATTCCACGCACATGGTAACCTCACATTTTAACAACGTTTTGCATAGCTCA
>PVHT021183617.1:5183960-5201686 GCA_004024745.2 Catagonus wagneri
TTTTTTTTTTTTTTTTTTTGCCTTATTTACAGCCGCACCCACGGCATATGGAGCTTCCCAGGCTAGGGGTCTAACAGGAGCTGTAGCTGCCGGCCTTCACCTCAGCCACAGCAATGCGGGATCCGAGCCGCATCTGCAACCTACACTACAGCTCACGGCAACGCCGGATCCTTAACCCACTGAGCAAGGCCAGGGATCGAACCTGCAACCTCATGGTTCCTAGTCGGATTCGTTAACCACTGAGCCACGACGGGAACTCCTTAAGGTTATTCTCTTAAGCATTTTACTTGGAACTTGAGGATCTTATGATAAAAGAGTTATAAAAATATTTTACAGTTTACTTCCTGTCAAATTACTCACGTGTTCATTCTTCCAATATTTATTAAGCAGCCAGTATGAGTAGACAGTCTGCTCAACTGTGGATACAGTGGTGAACAAGATGGATGCGGTTCTGTCTTCAGAGGCACAGCGTGGTGGAGACGCAGATGGATGAGTGGGTAATTAGAGTGTCACGTGTAAATCAGGTGAATTTTTGAAAAGGAAGCACAGAACGGCCTGGGAGGGCCTGGTAAAGAGCCTCAGCCAGCTCTGATCTGGGGGTCAGGGAACGCGTTCTGCAGGAGGTGAAGTCCCCACTGCATCCTGTAGGGTAAACAGGATTTAGTATAGCAAAGAGAGTGCGGGTAGACAGAGGATTTTCTAGCAGCACGTACAAGAGAGATTTAGCGTAGGATGTAGACACCCGTGGGTCAGGAACTGGAGCACTTTTGGAGTTCCCACTATGGTGCAGTGGGATCAGTGGCATCTCTGCAGCACCAGGACACAGGTTCGATCCCCTGACCCAGCACAGTGGTTGGTTGCAGGATCCAGTGTTGCTGAAATTCCACATGCCCCAGGGCAGCCAAAAAAGAAAAAGAAAAAAGAAGTTTGAGCACTTTAGTTTCCTTTTATGCAGCGACCCGGTAGTGATGGGTAGTAGCATCTATAGACTGAGTCGCATGGAAGGACTGAGTGACACAGAAATGGGTCGTGTTGAAAACAAAGTATCATGGAAGCATGGGGGTTAAAGGGTCTCCAAAATCCACTCACGAACTGATGAAAATATGGCCTTGCTGTGGCTGTGGTGTAGGCCGCGGCTACAACTCTGAATCGACCCCTAGCCTGGGAACCTCCCTATGCTGTGGGTGCAGCCCTAAAAAGACCAAAAAAAAAAAAGGACTTTTTTTAAAAACGGTTTTTGGAGACCCTGGTGACTCATCCTCCTAGCAAAAGAGTTTGTTGTGACAGTGGTTGGTCCTGGTCGAGCAAGGAGCCCCTTGGTTCCTGTGCCTTCATTTTACAGAGAAAGGGAGCAGAGAAAAACTTGGCATCAGTTAGTCCTCAGTAGACTGGGGACTGTCTTTATTTTAAAAAGTGTAGATTTTGAGATGTGATAAAGGGGTTTAGATATGTAGGACTGAGAGATTTTTATTTCTTGCAGAGCACCAAGTAATTTGGGGAGGCCAAGCGTATTATTGTTATGCAAGAATATATATGCCACCTTTGATCAGCCGGCAGGCTTAGAAAAGAGTAAATTGGCTCAGAAGAAACTAGGTTTTCAAGATGATTGTGTTTGGTAATTTCAAATTCTGTTTTCTCACTGATGGTGTAGAAAGTTCTCAAAGATATGGTAATTATTGCAGAATTATGGCTTCGGGCATTCGTAGCTATTCAGACAGTAAAATTCCACTATAAACTATCACAATCTGTGTGTTCAGTGGTGCTGCAGTTGAGAACCTGTCCCCTGTGGTGCGTACTGCATCGTTCTTATGCCGCAGAACCCCGAAGCTACGTGCAAAGAGTAGTAGTTCCAGGATTTGGTGGTTGATTAAAAATGGGAATGAACGAGGATAAGTTCCAGAATTCTGCTGTGTATATATATGTGTGTGTGTATATATATATATATATATATATATATATATATATACACATATATGATACATATAACAACAGCAGCAAGGATGGTTAACAATCATCGACTGCTAACATGTTCTAAGCACTTTTTAATCCTCTCAATGACTCTACCAGGAAGGCCTTGCTATTGCCATGTGGCATGTAAGGAAACAGAGGTGGAGAAAAGAGGAGATTTGCTCGTTTGGGGTCACACAGGTCCTAGTAAAGGTCAAAGCCAGACCTGGACCCCTGGTCTGTCCTAGTGAAGAGCTTGTGCTGGTAACCACTGGCTGTCCTGTCTCACAGTTTAGGGTGAGGGGAGCTGGCTGGGCTGGGAAAGTGAGGAAGTGGGCAAGTGGAGCCTGTCTGTCCCCTGCCTGCGGAGGAGCTGAGCTCCCACGTCTACCGCTACCCTCCTGGTTCACATCCCACCCTCCAGCTGGCTGCCCCCAATTCCTGGAGCCCCTCAGCCGAAGCTGCCACCCTAGACCTTCTGGATCTTCTGCCGTTGGCTCCCATTTCTGGAGCACTGTCTGCCTCCACACACACTCCCCAGTCCTTCCCTGCCCTGCTGCATGTCCGGACCCAACGTAGCAGAGGCTGAAGAAGGCTGGAACACATAAAGAGCTGGTTTGGAGGTGAAGAGACTGTCCTAACTTCTCTTTCCCCTGCCTAATGAAGCCTGGGGAATGCCATGTAGCCACACACACACGCGCGCGCGATTTTAATCAGGGGCTGCTTTCACGGGTTCACCCTAGCAGTAGAGAATTTTCATTTCTATGATGGGTCTCTGCCTCTGGAGCGTATAATATGCACTTGAAAACCACACAGAGCAACCCAGAAACAGCCAACAGAAACTAAAGAAAAAAAATTAGTTTTGAATTCAGTTACCTATAATAGTAGTATGATCATACTTCATTGTTTTTTTCTTTTCGTTTTATAGCCGCACCTTTGGTCTATGGAAATTGCCAGGCTAGGGGTTGAATCAGAGCTGCAGCTATTGGCCTCCACCACAGCTGCAGCAACGCTGGATCCTTAACCCACTGAGCGAGGCCAGGGATCAAACCCACGTCCTCACAGACACTATGTCGGGTTCTTAACCCACTGACCTACATGGGAACTCCATAATTCATTTTTTTAAGTGTTGGGGAGCCCTTTCTCCTTCATGTCTCTTGGTGGTTAATTTCATTACTTCCGGGGCTAATAGTGTGATGTTTACTTTACTTTGACGCCCCTGTGTTAGAGAGTCCTGGGAGCAGTCCCCAGCCCCAGAGGAACTGGCTTGCATTAACTCTCACCTGTCTGTTCCACCTGTATTCCCTCCATCCCCCAACCCCCGCCCCCAAAACAAAGCGAAGAACCAGAAAGAGTAACTCACTAGATTAAGCCAAAGATGAGAATAAATACAGAGCTTGAAAAGCACAAATTCCAAAGATGAAGACAACCAGCAAGAGGGCCCCCCGGGAGACAGGAGGCCCAGCAGGCACCGCGCCCTGGCCCTTCCACAGGCAGATGGCAATCAGTTCAGACCTGCTGCGGACCATGTCACCAGGCGGCTTGAGAGCATTTGTACAAGGGGCCAGAAAGGACCTAACTGAGAAACTGATCTGAGGCTGAAAGAGGCGGTCGTAGGGAGGGAGGCAGGTCTGTGACGGGTAGCAAGGAGGCTGGCCGGGCCTGGGGAGCACAGCAGGGCCTGAGGCGGTACTGCCGGGCACATGTCCCCACCGCATGGAGACCATGAAAGAGAATTCAGTCTCCAAAGCTGTCAGGAAACATGAAGCCAGAATCTCCTATGCTCCTAGAGTTCCCGTCGTGGCTCAGCGGAAACAAATCTGACTAGCATCCATGAGGACACAGGTTTCATCCCTGGCCTTACTCAGTGGGTTAAGGATCCAGCGTTGCTGTGAGCTGTGGCGTAGGCCAGCAGCCTTAGCTCCAATTGGACCCCTAGCCTGGGAACCTCCATATGCCCTGCGTGTGGCCCTAAAAAGACAAAAAAAAAAAAAAAAGTCAGAATTTCCTATGTTCCTGAGGCAAGGAACCTGTGCAGAAGATGCTGCCCACCCTTCAGGTCCACCTGTGTGCCCCCCAAATAGACGGGGGCCTCGGAGGCCTGAGGCCCCTGGGGAGGAGGACCGGCTTGCCCAGTCTGCTCCTTCAAAACTGTCGTGGGGACCAGGCTGGCGGCCTCCCGGGAGTCGCACCTTTGCCAGCAACGTCGGCGGGACAGTCTTGTCAGTGGCTGGACTGATCCGAACCAACTTACTCACCTGTTGCTGGGAACCACTGCTGAGCATGGCCTTGCCACGTTGGTTTCCAAATTGTCTCTGCTGTCCTGAAGGGAAGAGCTGCGCTCACTGCTCTGGTCCCCACTGGGGACAGTAATGGCCAGCAGCTTAGGAACAAATGGTCCGGTCCGGAGGCTCTTTTACCTGCCCTGTAGGTGGGGGCGGGCTGACAAGCCATAGCCTGAAGCCGCTAGATTCCCTCTTTTAAAGCGTTTTAGGAAAGCTACAGGAGGGAAAATTCAACACGCAAGTTCAGCATGTTGAGGTTTTCACTGCTCAGTCTGTTCAAATCCCCTTGGCTTCGTGCTTCCTCACGTTTGCAGAGCACCTTTCAGTTGGCAGAGCATTGAATACATCTCCCTTTAGTCTTGTTGGCACCCCAGAGAGGCTGAGCTCAAGGTCACACAGCCCTGAGCTGGGAAGCCTCCCTGGGTTTCTGATGCTGGAGGCGTCCTCTCACTTGCTCTGCCGCCTCCAGCCCCTCACCTGGCACAGCCAAGCGTCAGCACTCTAATCAGCTGCTAACAACGCGGTGCAGAGTCTCTGCCCTTAAAATCATCTTTTATGTTCTTAATCTTGTAGATTAGCTTTGTTTAAGCCATTAACATATTTCATCATCTCTAATATATGGAAATTAGTGTTTTCATGGGACTCATTAATCTCCACTTCTTCCCTTAAAAGCCAGAGTTATTGGAAACACTATTACACAAAGACCAGAATGCAGTCTTAGGATGAGCTGGGGTGGGGGGTGAAATCCACTTGGATTTTGCCTTGACGTCTAAATGACAGTCTTTAAAATGGTGAATTTCAATGATGAATCTGCTGAGATTTGCAGCCGTCCGCTTTGCTGTTTAACGTTAGAACATGAGCAGGATTTGCCAGCTTCTCAGCCTATCACCATTACCGCATGGAAAAAAGACAAGTCAATAGAGCTGTTTGAATATTAACAAGCAGTTGATTAATTAACATTCTGAATTTTAAAGTAATCTTGGGAGTGGGACAGGATTAGGAGTGAACATGTGCTTTTCTGTGATTTCCCTCTTCATCCCTGCAGCTGGTGCGTGCTCTCTGCTGGCCAAACGTCCAACTCTGTAGTCTACGGAGCGTGGTCTGCCCCTTGGGCCGCAGGGCAGCCTGGAAATGAGAGAGAATGAAAGCCGAGTCTTCACCACAGCCCCTTTGGGATGGGGTTGGGGGACTTCCAGTGGAGGTACTTGTGGTTTTGCTGAGGAAGCGGCCTGTCCAAGTTGAGGGCCAGAGCTGTAAGCTCCCGCGAGAGAGGAGAAGCCACTGCCATCGTCCCTAGATTAGTCCTGGGGCTGCTTGACTGCACGTTTGGTGGCTTAAAATAAGAGTAATCTATCATCTCACAGTTCTGGAAGCCAGAAGTCTGAGATCAAGGTGTGATCTAAGGGCCGTAAAGGGAAAATCTGTTCCAAGCCTCGCTCCCAGCCGCTGGTGGTTGCCGGCCAACACGGGCCCTCCTTGGCTGGTAGACACCTCACTCCGGCCCCCACCCTCACGTGGGGGCCTGCTGCATCTCTTCACGGGTCCTCCCTTGGCACGTGTCTCTGTCCAAACCTCCCCTTTTTCTAAGGACAGCCTTCATATTGGATTAGAGCTCATTCCAAGTTGATCACCTCTGTAAAGACCCGACTTCCAAATGAGGTCACATCGCGATGTCCTGGGGGTGAGAACCACAACACGTATTTTTTAGGGGACACAGTTCAGCCCATCACAGTCTCCTTTTCCTGCACACAACCTCTCTTCTACTCAGGTGTGAACAAACGTTTCTGTCAAAGCAGGCCCCGTGATGGAAGATAATACGAGAAAGGGAATGTATATATATGTACAGCAGATACTGGCACAACCTTGTAAATCAACTACACTTTAATTAAAAAAAAAAAAAAAAAACGCAGACCCTTCCCCAGGTACCCACCTGGCTCAGTCCAGTTGTGCTCCTAAGAGAACGCAGTGTGACCCCAGGCCAGCTCTCTTTGTAGTCCCTTCCGACCACTTGGCCATGCAGGGTCACAGGAGGCAGCAGTTTGGGGATCAGATGGTGGGGACTTGAGTCCAGGCTCTGGGCTCGGCCGTCCTAAGCCTGCTACTCAGCCTTCCTAAGCCTCTGTTCCTTCACCTGCATTGTGAGTTAATAGCACCTGCTTATAATGAGAATTAAACGAAATATATCTACAAGATGCCTTGCACATAGTAGATGCTCAGTAAATGCTAGCTCTCTTCTCCCATCTCCATATTTCCCACAAATCTCCCACAACCCTGGGACGGTGGATTGACCTGACGTCGTTGTATAGGCAGTTCTACCACAAATATGTGCCTCTCGAGCTGAATCTGTGGTTCAATTAGTTGACAAGAAGAAGCATTTTTCAGTACCTGGGTTTTCAGAATCCACCAAGGGGTACCCAGCCAACCGGTGGTCTGCCTGCTTTGAAAAGGACACAGGTGCAGTGCTATGCCCAGCAATGACTGACTGTCACAGTGTCTCCCCAGGTCCCATGTTGCGTGGGCCTTTGTGTCTGCCGCACAGAAATCAATTGCCCTGTTCCCAGGAGCCCACATCCCGAGGAGCTGCATTCAGAAGAGAACAGCTGCCCTGGAGCACGCGTTTCTTTGCTCAGGGGCTCAGGCTGTCGCTGGCTCCTCCGTCCCCACCTTGGGCAGCTGAGGCTCCAGCCTGCTGCAGAATGACCCTGGTGGGAGGGCTGTCTCTTGCCGAGGGCACCGCCATCTAGATTTTGTAGGTTCAGATTCACTTGCTTTATCAGCTTTTCCAGAAGTGCTCAAGCCAGAGGAGACTGCTCTTTAATAACCCAAGTCAAAGAGACTTTTGTAAGCTGGATCCTTCGTTAGCACCAGACTTGAGGTGTTTATTCATTCATTTGTTTATTCATTTACTCATTCAACAAACATCTACGGAGAGCTAGGCCCCTCTTCCACTTTAACTCATTCAATTCTTAAAGTAACCCTGCGAGCTCTCATTATCCTTCCTCTTACGAACTGAGGTTGGGGAAGATGAAGTCATTTCCCCAGATGCCTGCTCTTGTGTCAGCTCAGGACAGAGACAGGAAAGGACATGGGGACCAGGGAGGAAAACAGTGGGGAGACGAGGCCGGAGAGGCAGGTGCGGCCCGATGGTAAACCTGGGGTGGTGTCCGTTCAGGAAACAACACACCAGCATCCCGGTGGCTGTCAACCCAGGGAGGAGAAATTGCATGTGGCCCAAACACTTGGTGCGAGTGCACCTCGGTGGCCAGCGTCTTCCCCTCTCTTCTCTAGGGGGATCTCAGCTACCTCAGGGTGCCCTCTCCCAGAAAGCCTCCCTTTGTGGAAATTCTGATGACCAACGTACAAATCAGCTCTTGCCAACTTATGCTGTGGTCGCCAACAACCCAGATTCCTGGTGGTTTCAACCACGGTTTATTTATTTCTCACTCAGGTTAAAATTCAGCTGCTGGTCACCTTCTTTCTGGGACCCAGGCTGAAGGGGCAGCGCCTCTGGGATGTGCTGTCAGGGCAGAGGCGAAAGACCAGTGATGGAGCCACACGATGACTGCTATCTGTCTGTCTATCTGTCTGTCTATCATCTATCTATCTATATCTGCACCCACGGCATATGGGATTTCCCAGGCGAGGGGTTGAATTAGAGCTGCAGTTTCTGGCCTACGCCACGGCCATAGCAATGCAGGATCCGAGCTGCATCTATGATCTATACCACAGCTCACGGCAATGCCGGATCCTTAACCCACTGAGCAAGGCCAAGGATCAAACCTGCATCCTCATGGATACTAGTCAGGTTCTTAACCTGTTGAGCCACAACAGGAACTCCCAGATGACTGTGAAAACTTCTGGCATAAGTTACCACATGAGCCGCAGGGCCAAGCCTGCCACCCTCGGCAAGCAGAGAAGTAGGGGCTCCCCCACATCAAGGCAGCAAACAATTGGAAACAGGTTATTTACATCATGGTCTAGTAAAGCAGGAGCTCCCGTCATGGCCCAGTGGTTAATGAATCCAACTAGTATCCACAAGGATGCAAGTTCGGTCCCTGGCTCAGTGGGTTAAGGATCTGGCATTGCCGTGAGCTGTGGTGTGGGTTGCAGACGCGGCTCAGATCCTGCATTGCTGTGGCTGTGGTATGGCCAGCAGCTGTAGCTCTGATTCGACCCCTAGGGTGGGAACCTCCATATGCCATGAGTGTGGCCCTAAAAAGAAAAGAAAAAAAAAGAAGAAAAGAAAGGAGAATAAATTAAAAAAAAAAAAAAAAACAGGCCAGAGGATGAATGATACTAATCAGGAAAGACTGCACCAAAGAGGTGACTTTGAACTGAAACTTCGAGGATGAGAAGGAGCCAGTCATGAAAAGATACAAGGAAGCAGCCTCCTGGGTAGCAAGAGGACAGCACGTGCAGAGGCCCTGGGGCAGAGGTGAACTTGACTCTCTAGGGAACACAAAGAAAGTCGATCAGGCCAGTGTCCTGAGGGCGGGCAGCACCCACAGAGGAGGCTGGAGGAGAAGAGGGGGCTTCTGCCCTTTTCTAATGTCCTGCTTCCTGGGTCTCCTGATCCTAGCTGGGAATCAGAAGATTAGGCTCCAGCCACTGAGCTGTGTGACCTTGGGCTCAGCTCCCTGGGTATAAACGAGGGCCTTGGTGTGGTTGGTCTCAGTGGCCATCCCCCCAACCCTGACATTTCTGTGATCCCGCAGGGGCGCCAGCTGTGGGAACAAGGAGCATTGAAGCAAATCCTCTGGGGAGGCTGAGTGGGCAGAGGCCACGTCTGGGTCAAAGGAGCCGTGGACAGGACGCCCGCTGGGTCCTCCTAAGCCAGACCAGAGGAAGTGGCTCCCTCTGGGTAGGAATCATCCTGTTCAGGAGCTTCTTCAAGACCAGCCGTGCCCAGAAACCAGGTCAACACAGGCAGTCAGCCCACCTCCCGGCCCAGGGTGTCTCCTTAGCTGGAGCCTTAGCCGGGGGCTTTTACAGCGTCTGACGCCCCAGAGACAACAAAGGGGTGCGTGAGAAGGGGACCCCATGCTGCATTTAGGGTGCAGCATGGCCAGGCCCAGACCTAATTAGAAGGAGTCTCAAGGTGGGGTGGAGGGTATTGGGAACAGGCGGTGGGAGAAGAGGGGGAGGTGGGCCCGCTTTGGCAGAACAGCCCCCAAGGAGGCTACACGTCTTCCCGAGCAACCCAGTCCTGATGGCCCAGCAGTGCCAGGAAGACTGGGATGGGCCGGGCTGACCCAGCCAGTGGCCCAGGGCGGTGAAGCTGGAAGCCCTGGATCGAAGCTGAGCCCCGTTGCACTCCTGAGCAGATACCACGTGGAGCCTGACCTGGGACCCAGAGGGTGGGGCCCTGAGGCACAACCAGGGCGAACTGGGTGCCCAGCACACGCCAGGGACAGAAATGCTGACTCAAATCAAACATCAACATGAGCCTGATTCTTTGAGTAATGGACGCACGTGGCTCAGCCTCTGGATGGAGTCACAGGCCAGAACCCAGTCCAAACAGCCAAAAGCAACAAAAAGGAATTCTGTTTACCTTTACATCTCAGCTGATGCAGCTTGGGTCCTGAGCAGGACTTTCCGTGGGGGTTTTTTGGGGGTGGCGGGGGTTGGCAGGCGGAAGTTCTCAGGCTAGGGATCAAACCCTGAGCACAGCAGTGACAGTGCCAGGTCCTTAGGTGAGCGGGGCTTTTGGGACACTCTTTTTCCCTCGTATTCCATTCCACTCGTAGGCTGCCCTTTGTCAGAGCCCCACCACCCGATTCTCCCAGCTCCACCCCGTTCCAGAAAGGGGAGTTAGGCCCTCCCAGTGCTGGGCGAGCCAGGGCCCCACATGGGATCTGGGGGATACACACGGGGCTGGGGGAGCCCAGAGGAAGGTGCCAGCTGGCTCGGGCTGGGGCTGCAGTGGGAGAGGGAGGAAGAAAAGGCAGAAATGAATCGTAGTCCCACACCAAGCTCTGCAAACTAGGTGTTGCTTTCCCTATGCCGTGGTGAGGAAATTAGGCTCAGAGAGGTTAGAGAATTGCCCAAAAACACAGTCAGAGGCTGGATTTGAACACTCATTTGCTCGAGGCCAAAGAAGCGTTCTTGCAACTACATGACCTACACTTCCTCTCAAAGAAGTGCAGAGAGAAGGAACAGGGGCTAGTAGGGAGCAGTTTCCCCTGACTAGTATCCATGAGCATGCAGGTTCGATCCCTGGCCTCGCTCAGTGGGTTAAGGATCCAGCATTGCCATAAGCCACAGCAGAGGTCACATATACAGCTCAGACCCTGAGTTACTGGGGCTGTGGTGCTGGCCAGCAGCTGCAGCTCCGATTCGACCCCTAGCCTGGGAACTTCCATATGCCTAGGGTGCAGCCCTAAAAAGAAAAAAAAAGATGAAGAAAACACCATCAGCTAGAAAAGAGAAGGGAAAAGAAAGAGCTGCAGGGGGAGAGAATAAAGAAACTGCTGCAACGAGGATCCTCAAGGACGGACATTTGGAAACATTCAGAGGTTGTCAAAACCTTTCTTGATGAGTTTTTTCTAAAGCCCTGGTCTCCAACTGATGACACAACTTTGGGACAGGGCCAGGGACAGCAAAACGGAGCCAATTAAATGACACCCCATCGCAAAATGTTTTCCCGAGGGCTCTGGGGCCCCTCGGAATGGCTTAAAAGGCATAACGTTCAGTGAAGACCCAGCACTTTCTCTCCGCAGCCGTGCATCCATCACGGTGTTTGCTATCAGGCTCTGGGGCCCAAGTCTATTAAAATTCTGATGCTTCTCTGACTTTGGGATTGGATAACTATAGAAACTTCAGCAGAGGAAGAAAAAAAAAATCTAATGACACCAGAAGTCAAATGCAGCAAGCCCTGTCCCAGCGCTGGGGACCGCTCAGAGCCCTCTGTCCTGACGGAAAGTCAGCGCCTCCCCCCACTCTGGGTTCAGGGTCACGGCTGACTCTTGGATGCTCTGAAAGACAGGAAGGATTATTCATAGCGCTAATAACCACGGTAATCATACATTAGCACCTTACAGGTTTATTTCACATGTGGAATTTGCCTCTGCAGAGGATTTGATATTAACAAAGTGCATCTTATAGGATCCCCTCTCTCCATCCTGACAGCAACCTAGCAATGCAGGCAGAAAAAAACGTGGAACCCAACACGCCCGTGCCCTCCTCCCCGGCACAGGACAAGACTAAAACCCCCGCTCCCCTGGAGGTTAGATGTGGCTGTGTCACTTAAAACATGGCTGAAGCCTTGACATTACAAGTCACCTGTCCCCAGCCATGGAAAGGCCTGGGTCCCAGAGCGGGGACACAGAGCAGAGTCCCCAACCACGCCCATGTGCATCTGTTGGTCCATCGGGATGTCACTGCCACAGCCCCTCGCCAAACCGACTGGTGCAGAAATAAGCCCCGTTTCCAAAATGAAGGGGGAAGACACTTCCCTGAGGCCTCCAAGTTAGCAGGTTGCAGTGGAAACTTGTTCCTGTACTCACTCCCGGCCATCAGGCAGGGCGAGGATTGAATCTAGTTCGACGTTCAGGTTTGGACGGATGACCTCAGGCAGGTTGAGCTGCTCATGTGGAAAACAGATGAGGAGCAGGGGTTGCGAGGCCTGGGAGAACTTAAGTTAGGGGCGTGTGGGGTGCTTAGTTGTAATGGGTGCCCAGCCGCCCTGCACCCCCTCAGCCCCCCGCCCTTCCTGCTCCATGGTTGCTCGGGAGCCTGGAGGTGCCGGGCGGGGTTGAAGATGACTCAGGGGTCCCCAGACGCTCTCCTTGAATTGCTCTTCCTTCTGCCCTCAGCGGAGTCGAGGTTTTAGTCCCATCTGGGCTGGGAAGCCGGAAGGTGTCTCCATTGTGTCCAATTAGAAATTCTTCATGTCAAAGCGCATTGTTGTCGGGGCAGCGGCATGGGGCAGAGCTGAGCGGCTTCCAAGAAGGGAAGCTGACAGTGAAAGGCTTTCTGAGAACAGTGGCAGCTCTGAGCGGTACCCGATGTCAGCAGGAAAGACCCGGGAATTAATTTTTAAATTTGTTATTATCACGCGTTTAGGCAGCAGACTGACGTTTCTCCTGGTTTTGACCTTTAAAAATGTTACAGGCAATATCGGCTTTCCTCCGATGTGAAGGGCACTGACCCAGAGGCTATAAAAACCACAGCCTCATGGGCTGGCAACTTCCTTTTAAAGTTTTCTCTCATTTCCCATTATTTCACACACACGCACATGCACACACACACACACACACACACTCACGCAACACCCAGCACCCTTTGTTTTCTAGAAATGAGGTGTATGTTTCCACCCCTCCGTCTTCCATTTCCAAAGCAGCCTTTACACCTTTTTTTAGTAGTAATATATATACAAAACATAAAATTTACCGTTTTGGTCATCTTTCAGGGTACAGTTCAGTGGCATTAAGTACATTCACATGGCTGTGTAGTCATCACCAGCATCCATCTCCTGAACCTTTTCATCTTCCCAAACTGAACCTCGTGCCCATTAAACAGTAACCCCCCAACCCCCACCCCAGCCCCCCGACACCCACCATTCTTTCTGTCTCTATGAACTTGACTCCTCTAGGTACCTCATATGAGTGGAATCATGTAAGATTTGTCTTTTTATAACTAGCTTATTTCACTTAGCAGAATGTCTTCAAGGTTCACCCCTCTTAGAGCATGTGTCAGAATTTCCTCCATTTTAAAGGCTGAACAGTATTCCACTGTCCAGACAGACCACACCTTTTTTTTTTAATTATTTTTTTGTCTTTTTAGGGTCACACCTGTGGCATATGGAAGCTCCCGGCCATATGGAACCTCCCCCAATCAGAGCTGTAGCCGCCAGCCTACACCACAGCCCCAGCAATGGGGGATTCGAGTCTCGTCTGCGACCTACTTCCCAGCTCACAGCAACACCAGATCCTTACCCCAGCGAGGCCAGGGATCGAACCCATATCCTCATGGATACTAGTTGGGTTCATTACAGCTGAGCCACGACGGGAACTCCATTGACCACACATTTTTAAATGGTAAACGATCCTTAATGGTTAGTGATCATAGTGTTTCTCGGTTTAGAAAGTGTTGTCTCCGCGCATAACTTCACTGGATCCCCGAAAGCAACTGGAGAGAAATGTCATCACCATCTTGGGTGTGAGGAACCAAGTGGCCGAAAAACTCAGGCACTGCCCTAGGCCACGCTCGCCACTGGTCGAGCAGGACTCGGACCCGGAGCCTCGTCCTGTCCGCCTCATGAAACCCCGGCCTCCAGCGTGAGAGCAAAACCTGCTCTCTGCCTGCGCCGATGTTCACGCTCCCGTTTTATCTCACTGCTCACTTGCATCCACTAACCAGAGTCTCCAGCAGGGACTCCGACAAAGTCGGGGTAATAATAGGTCCCGTTACAAAAAAAAAGACCTTTGAGAAAGAAGAAAAAAAAAACACCCCAATCCCAGTCTCCCTGCTGAAAGCCACCGAGTCTAGCTCCTAGTCCTTTTACAGGCGATCGTGATGGGAAAACATGGCAGAAGGAAACCTCCTACTTGAATTCCAAACCGTGCGGGTGAGACGGGTCCGGGCTGCGGTAGAACCACAGCAGGCCGGGCCGGGGAGCCAGGGCGGTGACAGTAGTGGCTGTTGGCTGAGCCCCGGAGGCAGAAGGTGCTCTGCTGGGGCCTTTCCTCCCCCAGTCGGACCACAACGCCGCAGCGAGGAGCATCCGAGCCCACCGTGGAGACAGTCACGCAGGCGGGAAGCAGGTAAGTACCACCTCGCAGCCAGCATTTTCCTGCCTCACTGGCGGCCAGGCTGGAGGAAAGAAACTGAGGCCATTCTCCGGCCTCACAAAACCCAACAAACACAAAACAACACACACACAAAAAAAATACACCCACCCAACACACATTCACTATACACATAAAACACACACACAACACACAGAAAAAATGCACTAAACTCAACATACACACAGGAAGCACACAGAAAAAACACAACACAGAAACTTTAACAAAACACACTCACAAACATACAACACACACACAGCAAACACACACATATAAACACACAACGCACACAAAAGAGACACAAACACACAGACACATCAAACACAAAAAAAACACACACAAACAAAACACACAAAAACAACGTACACAAAACACACAGAAATCTAACATACAATAACACAAGACACACACAAACACTCACACACAATACACTCAAAACTGCGCAAACACACCGCACAAAAATTACAGAACAACACAAACACGGGACACACTCAGAACACACACAAAACACACACACAATCCAACACGAAACAACACTAAAAACACACACCCAGCACAAACTAATTACACACAGAAAGCACACACACAACACACACACAACACACAAAACGATTCACACAAAAAAACACACAACAGCACAAAACACACTAAACACACACATACAACACACAACAACACACACACACTACACAACACACACACAACACACACATCACACACACACAGCTACACACAGTAAGAAACACACAACACAAAACATATACACAAACAACAAAACACACATATTACAAACTCACAACACACAAAACAACGCACACAAAACACACAGAAAACTAACACACACAACACAAAACACACACAAACACACACACAACTCACTCAAAGCAACACAAACACACAGCACGAAAATTACAACACAACGCAAACACGGGACCTGTGACCAAGCTCAGACCGGGGATCCCTCCCCTGCTGCCACCACGGCCTGGGGACCCAGCTCAGAGCTAGGACTCCTTTGGAGTTCCCTGGTGGCTCGGCAGGTTAAGGTCCTGGTGTTGTCTCTGCTGTGGTTCTGGTTACTGCCATAGCTCAGATTTGATCCCTGGCCCGGGAACTTCCGTGTGCCTCAGGTATAGCCAAAAAAAGAAAGAAAGAAAAAAAAAGGAGAGAGAGACAGATTTCCAAATGTTGCCCCGCTCTGTGCTCTCCCTGGACCACCTTCAGGTGGAAAGATATCGATGGCAGTCCTTGGCACTGAGATATTCGTTTACTTATTTTCAATAAACCGTGACCCTTCCTGATACCTCTGCTAAGTGCCGGCCTCAAGGCTAGGCACCAAGACACCACAATGAAGATGACCTTGTCTGTGACCTTGAGGGGCTGACTAGATACCCCCCCTCCCATTACCATACCATGGACCATTCCAGAGGCAGCTGTGTGGTGGTGGGAGAGGGGCGAATTCTGCCAGGGATGGGGAGGCTTGGCACAGGAGAGGTGCTGTGGAGCCCCTCTGCAAGGCTGGGCTCACCAGGCGGAGGAGCGGGGCCCACGTCCCAAAAGGGCGCGCGCGGGCTGTGCATCGCTGAGCAGAACGTCTGCAGGCAGGGCCGGCTGGCACGCGACAGGTGTTCTGGGAAACTGGCAGGTGCACCATCTGTAAGACCCTGAAGCTGATGAACCCGGGCGTTTGGAATTTTGCAGGCGGGGGCGGGGGCGGGAAATGACTGTAAGGGGACAGTTAAGGGACGAGTGGGCACCTGATGAACAGACACAGGGGAGCGGGGACGGGGTGGGGGGTAGCCGCTGGGAAGGAATGGGAACACTGCCACTCCCCCCACCCTCCCCCAGGGCAGACAGGGTGCGGGGATGGAAGATTGTCATGTTCCCAGAGCCTTCTGGGAAGCAGATGTATGCTCAGAGGCATGCAGCGGGTCTGCTACCAGCCGCGCGCGTGCCTGGACTGAGAAGGCACCGCGTCCTCCAGCTCATCACGGGCCTGCGACGCCAGGCTGCACGGTAGTGGGAAACTGGAGGCTTCAGATGAAGCAGAAAGCCCTGGCTGGCCAGCCCAGCCCTCCAAGGTGATGCTTTGGGGCATCATGAGGGCTGTGGGGCCACTCCCTCCCGACCAGCTGCAGAGGAGACTGAAATGTCCTTAGAGGCTCATTGCTGTGACCTCAGGTCTTTCCTTTCCTGGCACCAGGCTGGAGAGTGGCGTTCAGCCTGGCCTCTCTCAGCTGTGTGAGCCTTGGCAGCCCGTTAACACAGTGTCTGTAAGGAGCTGATCCCTTCCCTTAATGACGGTAAGACCGACAGCCACTGAGGCTGGCAGCACAGGGACACTTCTGGGGAAGGGAGCTCTCTGCAGTTTGCTGACCTCCACAGACAGCCCACGACTCTGCCCTTTAACCTACAAATGGACTAGGGTGACAGCAGAGAAGTGAATGCCACTATGCAGGGACAGCGAATGGACACAGTGCCGCTTAGACCCCGGGTTCAGAGGCCCTGTTCTGCTTGAACAAGTTCCTGAGGGAAAGAGCCCTGGTGACGACCCCGAGCCGGCGCCTAAGGGCCCCAAGGCCTGATCAGGTGCCTCTCTCTCCAAATCCGAGTGCAGCGGCTTCACATAGGTAGCTTGAAATCGGCCATCGTGGAATGACCGATGCCGTGGAAACTGGCCAGCACGACACAAAAGGGGCTCTTTTTTCTCCCCAAAGAGCTCGTGTGTAAGCATCAGCACACCACGGGTCAGTCCCACGTGCCCACCCTGTGACCCAGAGATTCCACCTCTGGGTAAGGACCAAGAGAAAACAGGCCTTACAGCTGCCCAAAGACAAGGCAGGAACGTTCTAGCAGCCACATTCGTAATAAACAAAGAGTAGAAATGGGCCAGTGTCCACCGGGAGGAGAGTGGGTAAACTGAGTCATACCTATGGATGGATTAAAAGGGACAAACTTTCACTACACAGCACACAACAGCCAGGATGAACCGCACAGGCAGGTTTAATAAAGGAGTCAGGCGCAGAAGACGAGCGCATGGGTCCGTTTACATGAAGTTCAAGAACGGGCAGGAGATTGGATTAAGATGGCGGAATAGAAGGACTGGAGCTCAACTTCTCTCCCAAATAACAGCAAAAATACAGCCAAATGCCTAGCAACCTTCAACCGAATGGACTGTAAACTTCCAAAAAAGATACTCTGCTCCAGAAGACACAGCAGAGACCACATCAAGAGGTAGGAGGGGCGATCACGCGATAGAAGCAACCCTATACCTCCCGGGTGGGAAGCCCCACAGACTGGAAACTAACTGCATCACAGAAACTCAGCTACAGGACTGAGAGTTCTGAGCCTCACGTCAAATCCCCACGCCTGGGGATCGGGCACAGGGAGAAAGAGCCCCCGGAGCATCTGGCATTGAAGGCCAGCGGGGCTTGTGTGCAGCAGCTCCACAGGACTGGGGGAAACAGAGACCCCATTCTTGAAAGGCGCACACAGACTTTCACGTGCACTGGGTCCCAGGGCAAAGCAGTCTCCAGAGGAATCCGGATGGAACCTGACTGCAATTCCTGGAGGATCTCCTGGGAAAACAGGGGTGACTGTGCCTTGTTGTGGGGGAAGGGCATTGGAGGTGAAGCTCTCGGGGACATGCGTCAGCCTGCATTTCTCTGGAGGTGGCCATTTCTGGGAGAATCTGGTCCCTCCCATCAGC
>PVHT021183617.1:5202686-5218281 GCA_004024745.2 Catagonus wagneri
AATGAAAAGACAGAAAACTCTAACTCAGATAAGGGAGAAAGAGAAAAGCCCAGAAAAACAGCTCAGTGATGAGGAGATTATCAGCCTCCCAGAAAGAGACTTTAGACTGTTGATGCTGAAGATGATGCAAGGCATTGGAAATAGACTGGAGGCAAAGATTGATCATTTACAGGAAACACTGAGCAAAGAAACACAAGCTGTAAAAATTAAACAAGAAGAGATGCAAAATACAATCACTGAAATAAAAAATTCCTTAGAAGCAGCCAACAGTAGAATACAGGAGGCAGAAGAACGAATCAGTGAGGTGGAGGACGGATTAGTGGAAATCACTAATGTAGAAGAGAAAAGAGATGAAAGATTGAAAGGAAATGAGCAGAGTCTCAGAGAACTCTGGGATAATGTTAAACGCATCAACATCCGTATTATACGGGTGCCAGAGGGAGAAGAGAGAGAGAAGGGGACAGAAAAAATATTCGAGGAGATTATAGCCGAAAACTTTCCTAATATGGGAAAGGAACCACTCACTCAAACCCAGGAAGCGCAACGAGTACCATATAAAAAGAACGGGCAAAGCTGGGGCAGAACCATAGAGGCCAGGATAGTGGTTACCTCAGGAACGGGGTGAAGTTGGGATTGAGTGGGAAGGGGCAGGGGGCCCTTGGAGGGTACCGGGGGGGGGGCTCTTCCACGTCTTGATGGAGGCGACAGTTACATGGAGGTCTGTATACATAAAAGCGAATCAACCTGTGGTTTAAGATTTGTGCATTTGGAGTTCCCGTCACGGCTCAGCGGAAATGAATCTAAGATCCATGAGGATGCAGGTTTGATCCCTGGCCCCTCACTCAGTAGTTGAGGATCCTGTGTTGCTGTGGCTGTGGTGTAGACCGGCAGCCACAGCTCCAATTCGACCCCTATCCTGGGAACTTCCATATGCCGTGGGTGCGGCCCCAAAAAGCAAAAAAAAAAGTGCACTTTGCATGTTACCTGCATATATTATATACCTCAATTAAAAAGTAAAGACTCTTGTGTGTGCGTGTGTGTGTGTGTGTGTCTGTGTGTCCTCCTCCTTCCTAGCTCCCCGTGCATCTCATCCCCCATCTTACAGGAGCTCGGAACTTCCACAAGATGTAGCCTCAAGAAAGACCACCTTCTGAGTTCTGGTTTTCTGGAATGTGCCACCCAGGCTCACCAGCTAGGACATCCCAGACTCAGAATCTAAAGCTATTTCTGCCATCTAGGAGCTGGGAAGGCAGGCCTGGGTTCAACAGCGGAGGTCTGGGCCTGCCTGGGTGTTGGGGGCGGGGGTGAGGCTGGATAGAGGATCCAGCCCACAGGCCTTGGGCCCTCAGCCATGTCTGAGTCAGTCCCTGGGGACTTAGGAGAGAAGGAAGCCAAACCTTGGAGGAACTGGAGACACAGCAGAGCAAAGGGAAGTCCAAACGTGTGCCCAGCATACTGCCTGGCCACTGCCTCTCTGAGCCTCCGCTTCCTCATCTGTAAAATGGGGGTGAAGGCTTCACAGGTCTCTTACTCAAATCGTAAGAGGAGATGTGAGTGAAACACCAGGCAGAGAGTTTTAGGATGTATGGAAACCCTATAGGTGCTCAAGAAATATCAGTTAGGTCCAACCAAGCTCAGCCAACAAAAATAGATGAATGCTAAATACTCCTGCTTAACCAAGCCAGGGGGTCCGGGGGCTTGGGGGGTGGCCATGGGCAAGAGACTCGGGGAGCTGAGCCCACATGTCTGTGCAGGAAACTCCCTCCTTAAAGCCTGTTCTCAGGCTTCTCCTGCTTTGCAGTTTCTTTTATTAGAACTCATGAATTCACCAAATTCAGACCCTGTTCCACAGTGAATGCCCAGCCCAGGAGTCCAGTTCCCAAGCCCACCTCGGCAGTGTCTGCTGGACCCAGAGAGAAATGCCGCCAGTCACCGAGTGGCCTGGGATGCCGTGGACTGGGGTGGGGGTGTCACAGGGAGAAGCGCCAGGCCTGCTCCCTAGCCCCCTCCCTTGCTTCCTTTGGACCTCTTCTTTCTCAAGGGCACTAGCGGTCAAGTTCATGATGCCCCAAGCCTCTGCCTGGTGAAGACGCCTTGAGAGGAAACAGGAAATCTTTTTCCCCACCTCCCGGGCCACAGGCGGGCAGGGCATTGCCTTAGGGCTCAGGTCCCCAGACCCAGCAAGACACAGACCCTGCGCAGCAAGCCCCGGGGGTTGGGCCGTGGGGGTGGGGGTGTCACCGTTTTCATTCCTAACCAAAGCCAGAGTCAAAGTTCCACATGCTCTGTGCTGCTCATCACAGAGAGCAGAGTGCGGGTACCACGGCCCCCGAGGCCCCACTGGGGCGGGCAAACACCAGCTCTCGGTCCCAGGCTCCCAGGCCTGTGCTGCCGACTCTGGGGCCCAAACCGGCCAACGTATCCGCTCGCCTGGTGCCCACTGTGCGCCTGGGCCCTCAGCATCTCCGAAGGCCAGGGCAGACTGGGACCAGTCTGTTCCCATCACCCTCTTCGAAGGTGAGGCTGCATCACATAGACATGTTGGGCTCCTCCCTGGAAGCTCAGCTTCCACATCTGATCCGTGGGGATCCTAACAGGGCTTGAGGCCCATGACCTTCAGAGGAGCCAATGTGAGACTTGGTGGAGGAACCCAGCACCACGCGAGGCCCATGGCAGCAACTGCCACCCTCACGTGTGCCTATTCTGAGCGCTCGCGTTGGTACAGTTATTTCTGAAGCCCTTCCCTGGTCTGTGCACCGTAAACCCGGCCGCACCGTTGTAGCTCCCACTCTGCCTGGCTCGGCACAGGCTGGCCTCCCTCAGCCCCTGCCCTGAGCCTGGTGCTGATGCCACCTGTGCCTGCCGGCCACCCCCTCCCGGACCCCCCCGGGGGGCCACCCCCCCCCCCCAGCACCCGTCTGGGCTCCAATCTAGACCAAGGTCATCCTGCCTCTATGCTGGAGGGCAATTTCTTTTTAAGATTCATCACGCTGTAAGCAAGAAACCCGCCTCTTCCTGTCAGAAAGGCGCTAAAGAGGTTTGTTTGCTGTTATTCTCCATCTTTATTAACTGCTTTTCAAACTGAGACTGAAATAAAAACGGAAAAAAAGCAGAAGCGTTTACAACAAGTAAGACGTCCTTGCCTGCTTCCCAGCTTCTTCCCACGAACGTTTCTACACCCCTGCGTCGTCATCACGCCCACCACCCGCACTGCTTTTTCTTACACCGTCTCGTACACGCTCTCCTGCCTTTCTTGGCGCCTCTTGCATCCCCGTTGATATCAGGCCAGGAGACGGACTTTCTTCTTGCTAAGGTCTCCTGGAATCCCGCTGTGTGACGGCGCCATGCTGTAGGGTATTCCAATCCCATTTTGACGGAAATTTAAGTGGCTTCCATGCTATAGCAAATATCTTCATGTATTTAGGCCAGTCATTCCGTGGAATAAATTCCTGGAAGTGGAATTGCTGAGTTGAAAGTCAAGGCCTCTGTGGACGTTTCATACCGGCTCTGCTCCCCACAGGGTCAGCCCGAAGCCTGCTGGTGTCCTGCGCTGGTCCCGCCCAGCCTCTCGGCCTGCCCCTGCCCACGCGCTCCAGGGCAGGCCCCACAGCCAGGCCCACCCACGTTGGACAGTCATTGATTCAGCTCATTCATTCGTTATCTCCTCTGGCTGGCCTTGGGCCAGGTGCCTAGCCCGGCCTTAGGAAGGGAAATCCTCTTCTGTGAAGTCTGCTGGGACCCCTCCCTGGAGGGCGGGAACAGCTCCGCCTGCCGCAGAGAATGGAGCCTGCCGGCAGAAAGGGGCAGAGCCCCCGAGAGGCAGGGACAGGTGCCCCCCCCCCCAATCCCTGCGGTAAGTCCTGGGAGTCCACTGGATCCTGACAACCAGCTCATTAACTACTTTATTTAAACTGCCTCGAGGGAGTTCTTGCTGTGGAGCAGTGGGTTAAGAACCCAGCTGCAGCGGCACAGATCAAAGCTGTGGCTCAGATTCAGTCCCTGGCCCGGGAACTTTAATGCAGTCGCTAAAAAAAAGAAAAAAATTAGGAGTTCCCGTTGTGGCTCAGCGGCTAACGAATCCAACTAGGAACCATGAGGTTGCGGGTTTGATCCCTGGCGTTGCTCAGTGGGTTAAGGATCCAGCGTTGCTGTGAGCTGTGGCGTAGGTCGCAGACACAGCTCGGATCCCGCGTTGCCATGGCTGTGGTGTAGGCCGGCAGCTACAGCTCCTGTTAGACCCCTAGCCTGGGAACCTCCATATGCCATGGGTGCGGCCGTAGAAAAGGCAAAAAGACAAAAAAAAATCAATTAATTAAAAATAAATAAATAGGAATTCCTTTTGTGGCACAGCAGAAACGAATCTGACTAGTATCCACTAGGATGTGGGTTCAATCCCTGGCCTTGCTCAGTGGGTTAAGGATCTGGCATTGCCATGAGCTGTGGTGTAGGTCGCTGACGAGGCTTGGATCCCACGTTGCTGTGGCTGTGGCAGAGGCCGGCAGCTGCAGCTCTGATTTGACCCCTAGCCTGGGAACTTTCATATGCCACTGATGCTGCCCTAAAAAGCAAAAATAAAAATTGAGCAGCCTTAAAACAAACAAACTGGCTTGAAAGAGTTTTGCTCCTTCCAACCCAACAAATCCTAAGATGTTTCCCTCCACCAGGGGCCCCTGGGGTGGAGACTGGTCTTCTGGTTCTGCATCCTCAGCACCCAGCGAGCGCCCACAGCCACCTTCAAGGGCACTCGCCACCACCCTGTGACGGCACACGTGCCCCTCTGAAATCAGGACACTCAGGCCAAAAGGGTTAATCTTTTCTCATTATTATTATTCTTTTTAGGGCCACACCTGCGGCATATGGAGGTTCCCAGGCTAGGGGTCAAATTGGAGCTGTAGCCACCGGCCTTCGCCACAGCCACAGCAACGCGGGATCCGAGCCACGTCTGCAACCTACACCCCAGCTCACGGCAACGCCTGATCCTTAACCCACTGAGCAAGGCCAAGGATCAGACCCACATCCTCATGGATACCAGTCGGGTTTGTAACCTCTGAGCCACCATGGGAACTCCAAGAGGGTTAATCTTTTGCCAAGAAATAACAGCATCAGGGTTTCAATTCAGGTCTTCTCTGAGAGTCCACGTGTTAACCATCTGATGGCAGCGGCACCCCACACGGTTATTGGCTGGAATTCAGCGCCCTGTCCACTTCTCCGGCCCAGCCCCTGACCCAGGCGAGCTCCCTAGATCCCCTGTGTCTTATCAGCACAGAGGCTGGGAGCTGCAGACGCCTTTCTGAGCAGCGGAGGAATATAGAACACAGATAACAAGCCAATGCACTTGCCCCAGAGGAACCGGTTGTAGAACACGGGGTCGCCCTGGGCGACCCCGAGGGTCCTTGGCTCCTGGGAGCCCCCGGGGCACCGGGGCACCTCTGCTGCTCTGCCCCAGGTCCTTTGTGGGCCCTTGAGAAGGAGGAAGAGGCGGTAAGACCAGCCTCGCTCGGGAACGTGTAGGGTTTATCGCCCCTCCGAGGCTCCGCAACGTTGGAACAGGGGCACGTTGTGACTAAGGCTTATATAAGTTAGAGAACTCAAAACTTTTCTCCCCACGTGACATCTCGCAACCCCGCCCCCACCCACCATCATGACAAGCACAGGGACACTTCCAGGGAAGACGGGAGCATTCGAGGTACACGTGACCCTTGTCCCCAGGGACCCCATCTGGTCCTTGTCATTGCCTTCTCACGGGCTCTGAGAGTCTGGAGCCTATTTGCCCAAGGACATGCGAAGTTTCCAGATGGATCCACATCCTGGTGCCACTTGGGTCCTCCCCGGGCCCTCCTGACGAGAATGTGCGATGAAAACAAAATGATGTGACTCTGGGTGCGGGGGAGCTGAGGGGACCGCCTGGGTGCTGGCAGCTGAGCAGCTCTCTCCAGCGGTAAGAAGAGGCCAGCTGAGAGCGGCTAGCAGCAAGTGGAATCCGGAAGAAAATGCTGCCAGCCAGCGGGGTGGGCTTCCAACCTCTTACTCCTGAGCAGGCAGCCCGGGGACATCTAGTCAAGGATGGAGGTGGCAGGGTGGGTGGCAAGAACCCCCAGGGCCTGGGAGCCCTCTGGCCAGCTGCCTCCCTTGGTGTCCCAGCCCGTGCTGGTGCCCAGCCTCACGCTGGTTTGGGGGCTCCGTCAAGGTGAAGTCTATTTCTCTCTACGGCGGGGGCACCAGGAGTTAGAGTCAGGCAGACACAAGGGCTGGGATTTTGGCGGCGCTAGTGTTCCTGGGAAAATGGGACACCGGGGACAGATGAATCCAAAACACTCCATGGCATAACGTGGTTTACTGAGACCAGGCAGGGTTTTGCAGCTTCCACGAGGACTTCCTGGAAGAGGAAAGATCACAGACATGTCTTATTAAACTGGTTGGCACTCTCCAGCAAAGCCCAGGTTGTTGGGGAGGCGAGAGCACCCAGGCCAGGGGACCAGCAAAGACTAGGGGGAGGGGACAACACCAGCTGGCTGGGGTACTGAAGCTAGCATGGACTTTTCTTTCTTTCTTTCCTTCTTTCTTTCTTTGGCTGCACCCACAGCATGCGGAAGATCCTGGGCCAGGGATTGAACCCACACCATGGTTGCACCCTGTGCCATAGCTGCGACAGTGCTGGATCTTTAACCCATCACACTGCAAGGGACCTTCCTAGCATGGACTTTTGAGAGAGGGTACCGAGAGGAGGCTGGAAGAGTGGGCCGGAAGAGAGCACAGCCAACATTAGGATAAGGGGGCTTTTTGCCCAAAGCACTGGAAAGCCACCAAAGCTGAGGGGCTGATGCAGTCAGATTCACTCAGGCTTGACACAGCTCCGTGGGTCAGTGTGGAGGGTGGGTGAGGGGACGCTACGGGGTCCAGGGAAAGATGACAAGGTGGCTCAGCTCAGAGGTCATGGCAGCAGAGGAAGGACCCCTTAGACATTTGGGAGGCAAAGTTCTGGGGGCCTGAGGCTCAGTTCCCGTTGGCTCAGGACCTGAGCCCAGAGAGCTGGTGGCCTGGGCAAGTCCCGGAAGCAAGGACTGCGCGTTCAGCCTGCAGGTGGCAGAGCAGCAGCAATGAAGGGGCCCAGGGCGGGAGCCCAGGGGAGGCCATTACACTCAGAGCCCAAGGGAGGGAGAGGCCCCCGCAGCTATTAAACCTGGTCTCTAATTTAAGAACCTGTAGAACCTTCTCTAATGATTGCTCCAGGCTGCCCTGGGGACCTCACTTCCAGAAGGCAGGGTGCCTATCAGCTCCAGGTAACAGCAATTTCATTCACACACTAAAGTCTCAGGCCTAAGAGTCTGCTTTCGTGTTCCAAAGACAAAGATAAATGGCCCTTATCATTTTTATGTAGCTGGTGTCACCACCCAAGCTGTGCTTGGAGTGCCCTGGGCTGCTCTGGTACCTTGTTTATTAGACGCTTTAAGACCTTTCTTCAGGAGGAAGATGCATCTGGGCTGAGAAATGACTCCTGGTTTAACAGGCTCCAAGTCCACAAGACCCCACGCGGAGGCGCTCACCCCTCCAGTTGGTACCTGGGCCCCGGGGACTGCGGGCCTGGCCAGAGGGCTCGGTCGGCCCCAGCAGGCAGGAAGCAGCGTCCAGGCCTCCATCAGCTGCTCGGCAGCCCCTCGCTCCTGATGACCAGGCGGGGTGTTGCAACAGCAGGAGAGGCGGGGGTGCTGAGTGAGGGGGTGCTGAGGGCCCCAGGTCCTCGGGGTTACTCTGCAGGGGCGTGGTGATCGCCAGCCAAGGGGGGGGAGGCTGTGGTCCAGCAAGAGAAGTCACAGCCCCTCCACCCAGTAGCCTCTGCCCCTCCGCGGGGCGGCGGGGAGGGCCGGAGGCCCGGTCTCTGATGGGTGAGGCTGACGGGGGATCTTAAAGCCACCTGGGCTGGGCTGGGCCTCTTCGGGTTGAGGCTGCTGTGTTTGGAGACCTCTGCGAAGGTCAGGATGGAGCTGTTGGTGTCGCTCCCGAGCGCCAGACAACTTAATCAGGACACAATCCAGCCTCTTCATTACAGACCTAGATCCTGGTCCATCTTTCAAACTAATGAAAAATCTTGTTTGGACGTGTTGGAACTTTTTTTTTTCCTTTATTTTTTAGGACTTTCCCCCAAAGCCTTGCCCGAATACAGATCTGTAAGGGGAAGTGGGGGTGGCTTAGTGTGCTTGTCCGCTCTACGGCTGAGCGTTTTTACCCCGAAACCTCTCCGGGGAGGCCGAGCTCGCCCTAGAACCAGGGCCGACCTGGGGATCTGCTCGGGAGGCAGAGCTGGCACTCATTTCTTTCTCACTGCCCGTCTGTCAAGCACCGAGGTTCCCGGTGAATACAGCTGCCACGTACGGAGAGCCGCTTTCTGACAAAGAGAAAGTGGCAGAGACAACAGCAAGCCTGTCCCAGAGTGGAAGGCCGGACGGGGAGGGGAGCCTGGGGGTCAGGGGCAGGTTCAGAATGGGGAGAGGAGGGCAGGCACTGGCTGCCGGGCTGGGTGAGGGCTGGAGGCCAGCAGAACTTTCCAGACCAGGCTGTGCAGGGAGACGGAGGTCAAAGCAAGGTGTTGCCAGGGTGCAGGGCCCTTAAGGACCGACTGTACTGCATGAGTGGAACATCCTTGTTTTACAGCCCAGTGGCCTCAGCAGGACCCAGGAAAAGGGCCCGTGCTGGTGTTCAGAAGGCCGCCTTCCAGGGGCCAGGCTGGGCCTTTAGCTCCCTGGGCCCCTGTGGAGGAGGGTCTCAGGTCCCGACTCTTTTCTGGCAGAGACTGAGGGTGGTCAAACTGTCAGTCTCGTAACAAATGACAGAGCGTGACAAGTCCTCGCGCCAGACGGAAACCAGAGTCTGAACAGCATTTTGAAGCCATGAACCCGGTGGGCAAGGCCTTCACGGCAGCTTCTCATTTGCCAAAGAGGAAAACTAGTTCTCCCCTCCCCGGGGGCGCACTGGAGGCTGGGCAAGTGGAAGCCCCCCACCCCGCCCAGCGCTGCCGCCCCGTCCCCGGCTCCCCGAGGGCGCCCTGACTGGCATGGCACTGCCTGTTCCCACCCTGGGCTGGCACCACGTCACAGCCTGAGTCATGGGTGTCCCCCCAGCGCAGGAGCCACCTTGGCAGTTTGTCCTGCGTGTTAGGGGGGCAGCACTGCCACCCTGGGACCTGAGCCACTCAGGGGGGCTGTGAACGAGGTCCAGGGCCAGATGCTTCTCCGAGCTCCAGAATGAGCCTCAGAGATCTCTGCAAATGCTCGGGCCATGTGCGAGGTCCCCATAGGTCCAGGCCCTTGCCATTGGCTGCAGGGACCCTAAGCAGAAAGCTGGGCTCTGACCTACACTGGCTTGGTGTCTGAATCTCCATGTCCCTACTGTGTGCCTGGCCCGCCACAGGCAGAGCAGGGCACCTGGGCCGCACCCCAGCTTTCCTGTCGGACAGTTGTCCCCCAGTTTGGGCCCCCATCCCCTTTCTGGCCACTCCTGGCCCCAGGCAGCCCCCAGAGCCATGAGCCGCCTCCCCCATGCTCAGGTGGGGTCCGATCTGCCCAGGGATTAGGTGGCCCAGGAATTAGGCAGCCCCACAGCCACACGTGCCTCCAGAGAACCAGCTCAGGCTGAATCGGATCAGCCCCCCAGGGCCCCGCGCTGCTCCCGCACGCACCTCCCTCGCCTGGTCCACTTGGTCCCCAGCATTCAGAACGCAGCCCTTCCTCTTCCTGCCAGAGCCGGCTTCCAGCACGAACAGAGCGCACAGCCAAGATCTCGTTCCTGGTACGGGCTCAGTTTCAACCCATTACTCCTCATTACTTTCCTGAATGGCTCTTCTCCCCCGCCGCCTGCGGTCCGTGCCCTTCAGAGCTCTGCCACCGGCCTCATTTCTTGGCCAAGGGACAGGCCATCAGTCTTCTTAATCTGACCTCATAAATCAGCCCCTGCACCCTCCAGCTCCCGAGTCACCCTGGGCCACCACCTCTCAGGGCCGCACCTGGCCCTCCAGCCCCTCCAGGAGAGGGCCGTGCTCCCCCAACTTGCCAGCACGGTTCCCCCACCCCCCAAGGTGGGGGCCACAGCTGCTCCTGCAGGAGGCGGCCAGCAGCCTGGCATCTGCCTCTCCTGTCATCAGGACCTTCTCCCAGAACAGGGACGTCTTAAGCTTGTTGGGATCAGTCGCCCATGGGGTTCCACTTAGTCCTCCTGCCAGGTACTGAGGCTTCAGTGAAGAGGAGGAACAAGGACTTTGCAGGACCCTAAACCAGTCCCTAAGGCACACGGCCTTCAGTGTGGAGAGCGGAGCAGGGGTCTGGGAGGGGGCTCAGGGCAGTTAGAAGCATCCAGAGCTGATGAGCCTGTATTTAGAAAAGACCTCTAGGCTGTAACCCCATGAGGGGCAATAGGACTCGCAGAGTCCAGGGCCAGGCCTGGCACACAGTGGGCACTTGAGAAGGCCTGCTAAGGGGCAGAGGAGGCACGGCCACTCCGGTGATGAGAAATGGTATGGGGGGGGTGTGTGCATGGTGTGGGTGTGCGTGGTGTGTGCGTGTGGATCTATGGGTGTGTCAGTGACTTCTTGCTAAGGACAAGTCACAGACTTATTTATCTTTCACTTGAACCCCCCCCCCTCAAAGACCCACTGGCCAGGATGTACCCTTTACAGTTACATAGTCAGCCATTCAACTAAAATATGGGAGTTCCCATTGTGGCTCAGAGGTTAACAAACCTGACCGGGATCCACAAGGATGGGGGTTTGATCCCTGGCCTCTCTCAGTGGGTTAAGGATCCGGTGATGCCATGAGCTATGGTGTAGGTTGCAGATGTGACTTGGATCCCGCATTGCCGTGGCTGTGGTGTAGGCCGGCACCTGTAGCTCCAATTAGACCCCTAGCCTGGGAATTTCCATAAGCCGCAGGTGCGGCCCTAAAAAGAAAACAGATTTAGCATCTGCTCTGTTCCGAGCAGGCAGTGATGAAAATGCAGCGGTAATGACGTAGACAGACTCCTGGCTTCACGAGGTGCGTGTGCTTGCTAGAAGGCTTCCTGGAGGAAGGATGTGAACCTCGGAGCAGACGGAAGAGACTAGGGGTTGTTGGGCTACACAGGTGGTTCTCAAACTGTGGCCTGAGACCAGCAGCTCCTGAAAACTCTCAGGAATGCTGATTCTCAAGCCAAATCAGACAAAGGTAGTAAAAAGCCCTCCAGATGATTCAGCTGAAGAACCACTGGGCTGGGCCGTGGGACAACCAGAGCTGTGAGAACCGAAGTCTTGAGAATTCTCTCCTTTGGCCAAGAGTTTGGGGCCTGAAAGCACTTTCCGGGCTCCTGTCCAGGTGCTGAACGGCGCTGCAGGTCAATAAAGTGTGCCCCTGGGGTGCGGGCAAAGCGGAAAACATTTCTCGAAGAATTGGACATTTAGTATTTCTCCAAAAAACATCGAAATCATTATGGGAAATACCAGGATCTTAGACACTTTATCTGTTTCATCCCCGCCCGAAATTAGACATTATGAGGATTGCTCTATAAAGTCGATGTACGTTCAGCCTCCCCTGCCCCCCGCCCCCTGCCCCGGCCCGGAGCTGTTTCTCGGACCCCACCCGCTGCCTCTGGGGCCTTCCTTCCTTCAGGAACCACCTTCCTTTAGAATGGCTCTCATGAGAGGTCCCGAGACCTACCCTCTCTTGGCTTTGTCTGAAGATGTTTTCCCCTTGTTCTTGAGAGATGGGTTTACGTGATACGGATTCCAGACAGAAATTAATGGACTCAGGCTTTACTCTTTGATGATATTGGTTTCCAGGCTCCTGGCCTCTATTACTGCCATTAAGGAGTTTGCCTTCCATCAAACGGCTGTTCACAAGTGGGTCATTTTTTTCTCTAGCTTCTTATAAGATCTCTTTGCTCTTCTGCATCACTGTGATGGGTCCGAGTGTGTGTGTGTGTGTGTTTGTGTGTTAATCCCTTGCTTAGGATTTATTGTGTATCCTGCACAAATCCATGTGTCTTAGCAATTCTGGAAAATCCTCAGCCATCACCTCTTTGAACGAGGGCTCTCTTCAGTCCTTCATCCTCTCCCTCTGGCACCCCAGGTGGATGAGCTCTGTTTCCTGCCCCAACCTTCTGGTCTTAGCCTCCGTCTCGTATTTTCTCTTTCCCTCAGTTCTGCGTTCTGGTAATTGCCTCTGCTCCATCTTCTAGTTCACTGAGTCCCTCCTGAACTGAGTCTATTTGCTGTTCCGCCCAGCCGTGGCGTTTCGGGTTTCGGTTATTACGTTTTTCATTTCTAGAAGTTCTGCTTGGCTTTTTTTGTCTTTTCTTATCTCTCCGATCACTTTTATAGCTTTTTTTCATCCCTTGTCTGTGTTCTCAATTCTTCTTTCCTGAAACATTTTGAGCTTAACTCATTTTTATTCTAGTTCTGATCATTCAAATATCAGAAATCTTTGGATTTAGTTTTGCGGGTGTGGTTTCTGCTGACTCTGACTCATCGTGGATTGTTTTCTCATGTGCTTTGCAATCTGTGAGCCTGCCGGTAATCTGTGGTCCACTGATACTCTGCAGGGACCCAAAAGGACCCAGAAATCACGGGTGTGCTCCGGCCGTGTCCTCCCCCCCAGCCCCCGCCGGGGTCCACCACCCCGATACCACTTTAGGCTAATTTCTTGGCTTAGGGTTTTCTGGACCACTGACCTCACAAATTGGAACCCCAATGGCTAGTAAAGTTAGCCTAAACAGACACATTCTCAGGAAAGAATATTTTTGTCCTCGTATCCTGGGCAAATGAATATCCTTGTTATCTTTCTTTGCTGGAAGGTTGGTCTTTTTAGCCCACACTTATACAGAGGGGACCACCTTGGAGGGTCCCAGCTTGAAAAAAAGGATGTTGCTTCCCACTCCCAAGCTCTCATGAACCCCAGACGAGATAGTGTCTACACTGCACTTAAAACCCAGAGTTCCAGACTCTTGTGAGCAAATGCCTCGGGGCAGAGGGAGGCCAGCGTATGTTTCTGGTTCTGGGGTCAGCTCCCACGTCATTACTGGCGCTCAGGAATTTCCCTTACTTCCTTGCAAACTTAGCTCTGCCTTGAATTAAGATGCGTGCGGTAACCAAACCTGCATTTGCAGGTGTTTTTGGAGCAGGAGTGCCCCGCTCCCCGCCCCCCCACCAACCCGCAGAGGCTTTGACTGTAGCAGAACAGATCTTACTGTTCACCGAAACATTTCTTCTTCCTTTGGGGCTCACAGCTGTACCACATCCCCCAGCCCTCTGCCTTGCAGCTCAGCGGGGTCACGTGTCCAGGTCAGGTCCATGAACACCTCCCCTAAGCTCCACAGGGGAAGATGGCAGAACCACAGGATGGAGGTACCAGCATCTCTAATCACCACTTGAAAGAGAACTGCCTACCATTTCAGAGGTGAGATGAATAGGGAAAAAGCCACTGGGACTTGCGGGGGGTCATCTGCTACAGAAGCTAGCATTCCTTAGCTGGTCCGCTGGTTCACCATACTGCCAGAACAAGTGCCTCACTTAGTGAGGTTCCCCGGTGGCTCAGCAGGTTAAGGATCTGGTGTTGTCACTGCTGCAGCACGGGTTCGATCCCTGGCCCGGGAATTTCTGCAAGCCGAGGACACAACCAAAATAATTTAATAAATAAAGTCTCACTTATAACTGTTCTGCAGTTTAATATCACCCTCGTAATCTTTTCAGGCCTTAGGGACTCTAAGAGTTTCTATCCAGCCTGGCTCTCAGGAGGCAGAACCGTGGGTCCCAGAGCCTGAGGGGCTCACGGGAGTTGCAAATAGGACGATGATCAGAGGAAAGCCCTTCTCCCCTCCCTGCCTTGTCACTGCTCTGCGCCAGGCCCCTTGCTAGCCGCCGAGTCCCTGGACCTCCCCCAGGTGTGGCCTTGGTCTTGAGGAGCTCCTGTGTCTTGGGGACACAGAGGCAGACACAGGCAAGCCTGGGATGAGAAGCAGTGGACTAAGGGGCTGTGACAACTCAGGCCACGGCCCGTTCAGACCGAGGTTCCAGGGCCCGGCTGGGCAGCGCCTGGCACTAGGACTGCAAGGCGAAGGCCGCTGGAGACGGAGAGGCAGGCAGCCCCGCCCGGGCCGGCAGGACCCCAGAGGGCAGCCCAGCCCGCCTGGGGCCGGGCTGGGCACACGGCTCACAGCTGGCAGGACTTTGAGGCTGCCTTGCGCAGGGAGCCTCATCTTCACAGCCCTTAGTGACACCTTACTCGGTGGCCTCTGGGGACCTCCGGCTGCCACAGAGCCTCGAGAGGCCACAGCCTGTAATCGCTGCAAACTTCTGCTCTCAGGGAACGGAGACTGGGCAGCTGGGGACGTCGTGGAAACAGGGTCTGCAGTGACTCATCCGACCTGAGGGGCTTCCGGACCCCCAACCTCTGAGGCTTATGGCTGTGGAGAAAAGGGCCCCGGCTGGGAACCAGCACACACACCCTCCCCTGCCCCTCCCAGCCTCGAGGGCTAAAAGCAGCATCCACAACTGTCCCGCCGGCGAGAACACCAGTGCGGCAAACAGGCCACCACGAGCCAAGGTGGGAGTTCGGATCTGGCCCCACTGTGATGCTGATTTTTTATGTGTCCACCTGGAGGGCCGTGGTGCCCAGTTGCTTGATTAAATACTATCTAGGGAGTTCCCACTGCGGCTCTGTGGGTTAAGAATATGACTAGTGGAGTTCCTGTTGTGGCTCAGTGGTTAACAAACCCGACTGGCATCCATGAGGACGCAGGTTCAATCCCTGGCCTCGATCAGTGGGTTAAGGATCTGGCGTTGCCCTGGCTGTGGCGTAGGCCAGCAGCTACAGCTCCGAATCGACCCCTAGCCTGGGAACTTCCATATGCCACAGGTGCAGCCCTAAAAAGTCAAAAAAAAAAAAAAAAGGGAATCCAACTGGTGGAGTTCCCATTGTGGCTCAGTGGTTAACGAACCCAGCTGGCATCCATGAGGACTCGGGTTTGATCCCTGGCCTCACTCAGTGGGTTAAAGCTTCCAGCGTTGCCATGAGCTGTGGAGTAGGTCACAGACATGACTCAGATCTGGCATTGCTGTGGCTGTGGCGTAGGCTGGCAGCTGCAGCTCCTACTCGACAACTGTCCTGGGAACCTCCATATGCCGTTGATGTGGACCTAAAAGACCAAAAAAAAAAAAAAAACTAGCTGTTGCTCTGAAGGTGCTTTGTGGGTATGACTAACATTCACGATCAGCTGACTTTAAGGAAAGGAGAATGACCTCAAGAGCAAAAACTGAGGCCTTGCAGAGAAAAAGGGATTCAAGCCTAGAACACAGACTCCTGCCTGAGTTTCCAGCCTGACCTTGGGATTCAGATTTCCAGCCCTCACAGTCACGTGAGCCGGGTTCTCCCGACTCCCTCTCCCTGCGTCTCTCTCTGTCTCTTTCTCAGCTGCCGCTCAGCCTCCCCAACCAAACCACAGTCTTGAGAGCTTCCTGTGCACTGAGCACAGCGGCACGGCCTCTGCCTTTCAGCTCCTGGTCGGTCTTTTGGGGAGTCACTCATGTAACGACAGCTCTGACACATCCCGGAGGAGAGGGACAGGGGACGGCGCGGGG
>PVHT021183617.1:5218381-5391149 GCA_004024745.2 Catagonus wagneri
TGGAACGGGAGGGGTGAGGGCAGCGGCAGCCGGCCTGGGCTCTCTCCAGAAACGCTCAGGTGACAGAGGAGCCCTGCACACGCACGCGCGCTCACGCACACACACACACACTCACACACACACACACCCCGGGGCCCAAACCCGCCCGGGAGATGAAGTTCACAACCAGACCTGCTCAGCCCTCACTCCATGACCACAGGGAGGCCAAGTTTCTGGGAAACAAAGTGCCACTTAAACACCTGCCACCTCCCACTCCCGTCCTGTCCTGTGTTCCACACGCACGGGTCAAACATTCCAGAGGGAAAAGGGGGGTCGGTGCTGGAGGCTGAGGTCGCGACCCAGTTCCTTTCAGCCCCCTGGGAAGGGCTGCAAAGGGTCACCGTGAGCCCAGGGCATTCTCGTCAAATCCCCACGTTTCCTGCAGCCCGGGCCAGCCCTCTGACCGGAATGGGGGCTCTTTGGGCCACTGCCCTGTCCTGCAGTGGAAAATGGCTCCTCCTCGGCCCTGCCTCCTTCAGTCACCCCATCCGGAGCACAGCCTCGGGGTTTTCAGGGTTAAAGAGCAGTGGGAGTGCTGTGAACACAAGTGAGCCCAGTAATTAACTATTAAGAATATTCAGAGGCCCGATGCAGGAGTTTCCATTGTGGCCCAGCGGGTTAAGAACCTGACTATTAGACTTGAGAATGCGGGTTTAACCCCTGGCCTCACTCAGTGGGTTAGTGATTCAGTGAGCTGTGGTGTAGCTTGCAGATGCAGCTCCATTCCCACACGGCTGTGGCTGGCAGCTGCAGCTCCAATTTGACCTCTAGCCTGGGAACTTCCATGCACCGAGGGTGTGGCGCTAAAAAGCAAAAAAAAAAAAAAAAAAAAAGGAAGAAGAAGAAGCCAGATGCAACAAGAGATCATCATACTAAGTGAAGTAAGTCAGAAAGAGAAACCCAAATAATATATGATATCGCTTATATGTGGAACTAAAATATGGTACAAATGAACTTATCTACAAAACAGAAACTGTCTTACAGACAGAGAAGAGACTTGTGGTTGCCAAGGAGGTGGGGAGGGAGTGGGATGGACTGGGAGTGTGCGTTTCCAGATGCAAACTATTCCACTGAGAATAGATAAACCAGGAGGTCCTGCTGTACAGCCCAGGGAACTACATCCAGTCTCTTGGGATGGAACATGATGGAGGAGTTCCCGTCGTGGCGCAGCGGAAACGAATCCAACTAGGAACCATGAGGTTGCGGGTTCGATCCCTGGCCTCGCTCAGTGGGTTAAGGATCTGGCGTTGCCATGAGCTGTGGTGTAGGTCACAGACTTGGCTCAGATCGTTGTTGCTGTGGCTGTGGTGTAGGCCGGCAGATACAGCTCCAATTAGATCCCTAGCCCGGGAACCTCCATATGCCACGGGTGCGGCCCTAAAAAGACAAAAACAAACAAACAAGCAAACAAGATAAGCAGACCAGGGAGCCACCAGTCTGGCCCTAGCAGGGCACAGGGTCCCCAAGCCTCTGTGCGGGAGATCAGACCTGACCCCCAGGAGAGGGCACAGCCGGGCGGGTGCTGCAAACCCACACAAGACGCACAGGTGGATGAGTCAGTGCAACAGGTGTGGAGGGAGGCATCCGAACCCAGGAGCTCAAAGAGGCCTGAAATGCCACTTCTGTGTCCCCGTGGGGCTGTCCCCACCCAGGGCTTTGCCTCAGCGGTGCCCTGGCCTTAGAGACCCATCCCCTCCCCCAAGCCTGTGGGCCGAGAGGGCTCGAGCCTTTAGACTAGTGGCTCCTGGCTTCTTGCAGGGCACACATGGCCCTGGAAGCTTTGGCCAGACAGGTGTTCCACACGGCCACTCCTCTTGGGAGACCCCAGACCCACCCAGAGCTGCTGGAGGATCTGGGCAGCCCCACCCTCCCCCTCGCTGGGAGCTCTCCTCCTCCTCCCCAAACTCCAAGTTCTCCTTTGGGTTTTGAAAATAAAAGTCAGGAAGTCCTGCTAAGTGGCCCACTGACTCCCCTGAGGCCAGAAGGCAGGAGCGTGCAGAAGAGAGAGAGAGAGGGGAGCGAGGAGAGAGACAGAGGCACAAATTCTGTAGATAATACATCTGAATATCAACCCAGCCCCGCACAAAAGTGAGGAGCAGAGGGGGCAGCAAAGCGGTGCAGCTGCTGCGAAAAACAGCACAGCAGTTCCTCGGAAAATTTAACACAGAATTACCATATGAAGCAGCAATTCCACTCTTTGATTTGTACCCAAGAGAAAGATGTTTGTGCGCCCGTGTTCATAGCATCAGTATTTGCAACAGTCAGAGGTAGAAACCGCCCAGGTGGCCATCGGCAGCGGCACAGGGCGTGGGCCCAGCTCTGACGCTCACGACCTGGGCAGGTTGCCTCCACCCTCTGATGGGCTCGGCAGACTTCGCCAATTAGGGTCTGAACTTCAGACAAATCACAAATCACAAATCACTCTTTAGTGTTAAGTATGTCCCAAATAGGGCATGGAGCATTCGTCACACTAAAAAATTATTTGTGGTTTGTCTGGAATTGGAATTTAACCTTGGAATTTAACCTAACCTGGGTTTCCCTGGCAGCCCTACTCTCTGAGGGGTGGCTAGTGCCTTTGCGTGACAACACTCCTATCGTTCTCCAGGTTCTGGGTCAAATGACTCCTCCCCAGAAGTGGCCTCCCTGACCGCTGGCAGAAGGACCCTCTGCCCTCCCCTCAGTCTCTGTCCCCGTCCCCTGGCCCCTAGGCTCCCCGGCACTGCCAGGCTCGTGAGTCCGTTGCTCTGTTTATTTCCCGTCTCCTGCTCTGAGATGCAGGTGCAGGCTCGCGAACGCAGGAACCCGTCACTGCTGTACCCCGGGTCCCGGCGCAGGTGGAGAACACAGTAGGTGCTCAGCAAATATCTATTGAAACGGGCCATCCAGGGAGGGACTGAGAGGATGTGGGTGACACAGGGGCACCGTGCACTCGCTGATTCTGCCCACCCCACGCCTCCCACTGGTGACTCGTCCTCTCTCCTGTGAGGCGCCGGCTACCTAGGGGACCGAGCTGCCCCGGCCCAGCCCTGATGCGGGGCCTGCAGGCCTGCACCAGCCCAGCCTGGCCCTGCAGGCCGCCAGTCCCCGCAGGACCGGTCTCCTGTCCACAGAGTCCCACGGCAGCCCCGTTACCCTGGCAACGGCAATCCGAGGTCACAGCGCTGGAAACGGGAGGACGCCTCCTTCCTAGAACACCACCTCCGAGTCAGAATCTAATTGTCATTATAGCCGTAATAGCAGTTTTGCATAATCGTACGTATATTAATACCGAACATGTCAGTGTTTATTTGGTTAAAATTCATGAATTCAGGTCTAAATAAAAAGTGCTGATGGCTGGAGTTTCTCATTCTCTTAAAATGTTCTTGGGCTTATTTTTTTTCTTTTAAGTCAGTCTTTCTCCTTGGCAGCAACTTGCTTTTAATCCCATTATTAACAGGTAAGGGAGAGGAAAACAAAGCAGGACTCTGCTCCCCAGCCCTGCACCCCCATCCCCCGCCCCTGCCCTCACAGCCTCAGCGGGACAGCGACAGCACTGGCAGGGCAGGTCACGGGCGCCCCTGGGACACCATCCCCAGCACGGATGCCGCCCTCTCTGGGACCCAGTTTCCTCAGGTAGAAAAGTAGGAAAGGCTTAGCTGGTCTTGAAAAATCCCTTCTGCTTCCAAAACGTAGACACACAGCTGGCCTTTGCTGAGGCTCAAACGGGCAGCACACTCTGTGCTGGGAGAAGGGACCCTGGTCACCGTCCTCAGACTGGTGCACTGTAATGGGGACTCGGGAAGCAGACAATGACATGGGAGGAAAGAGCTGGTGTGGAAGGAGAAGTGGAAGCTGCGGGGCAAAGACCTGGGGCAGCCAGGAGGGCTTCCTGGAGGAAGTGACATTTGAGCTGAGACCTGAAGGGATAAGTAAGAACTAGCCAGGGGAAGGGAAGAAAGGGAAAAGGGCAGACTAGAGGGTAGGCCTGGTCATACGGGACACTGGGGAAGAGGCATGGGGTTCGCAGCAGAGAGAGGCTGACCAGGCCCGGAAAGGGTGATGAGGAGGGACTTGGCCCTAAGGGCCTGTGAGAACAAGGAGGCAGGGACAGCCTGTGGGCTGGGAGGGAGGAGAGAGTTCTAGAAGGAGGGATGGTCCTAGTGAGAGCAGCCTCCAAAGGACCCAGCGGGGTGAGCTGTGGGGCTCAGTGTTGTGGCCTGGGGGTCAGCAGGGAGGGTTGGGTGGGCATGATGCTTGAGCAGGGGAGCGGGGGAAAGCGAGCATGAGGTGGGCCCGACTCAGGCCTGGGATCCCTGGGGTGAGGGGGCAATCACCGCAGGGGGCCCAGGTTTCCAGGAGGGGACAGGTGTTGGGGACAGGGATCTAGAGGGTTTGGGCACATGGAGTCTGAGAGGCCCCACGGAGCAGTCCAGCAGGTCTGCCTCGAGGGTGGGAGAGAGGGGCTGGGGCAGCGGTCTCCGCAGGGAGCCAGGGCTGGCTGGCCTTTCCGCCATGAGATCCACGTCTGGGCAGCTAGACCAGGTGTCACAGAGCACGAAGGAGGCTCAGGCTGGGGCCTGGGCCTGCACTTGGATTCAGGGGCTGGCCTGTTCTGCAGAGGGTCTGTGTTGCTCAGATTCTCATCTGACAGTGGGACGAAGGACCCTCTCTGGTCGGAGGCAGGCCGTCCCGGAGCGGGGGCAGGCCTGGGCCGGGCGTTGGTACCTGCGCACGGGTGCACGCCGGCCCCCCCGGGTTTCGGCCTCTCTCCCTGTCCCCACTGCTTCCTCTCCGTGAGGCAGACGGCCGGGAAGAAAGGCCTTGGAAGGGCTCCCCCGAGACCACCCCCGAACAGGGAAAAACTGGGGCTCTGGGCAGCACTGCTGGCAGCTGGAAGCTTCGAAGTGGGCACCGCGCAGAGGGGCCCAGACGGCTGCAGGACTGTCTCCGGCTGTTCCAAGAGCTGCAGGGGCCACCAGAAGGGGATCACAGAGCAGCAGCGGGGAAAGCAGGGGCGAGCGGGCCGTGGGTGACGAAAGGACAGCAGCCCCCGGGGCTGGGGTGACAGGCCTTCCGGTGAGCGGGCCTCAGTTCGCCCTGCTCTCCGGAGTGGGCGGGGCCTCAGAGAGGTGGGTGCGGTGCTGGAGGTCCCCTAGGATGTTCCCGTGTCCCTGCGCAGCCATGCCGAGGCCCCAGAGGCAGAGAGAGAGCACAAATGAGGGGGTGGGGGGCATGGATGCGGCTGGCGAGACCGGGCAAGCCCACTAGCCACCCACTTGGCTATTCGCTCCCACACCTTGCTGACATTCAGGTGACCCGTGTCTACCTCTCTGGGCCCCTTGCCTCATCGGAAGGACAGCAATGGGAGCGCCCTTCCCAGGGGTGGAGCCACAGGGCATTTAGCCTGAGGTGAGACGCCCCAGGTTCGGCCGCAGGCCAGCCTCATCGCCCCTCCTCTTCCAACAAGCACACGGCCGTTCTCCTCTGCAGTGTCTCCCTCTCCTGCTCTCAGCCCACCATGCAGGTGGGTTTCCCCCCATCCCTGGATCCCATAGTTCAAACCTGGCCAATCATAGCGTACCCCCATCAACCTGTGAGAGGCCATGAACTTTGCCAGACCGTCAGGGAGAGAAGCGATCGTTCATCTGGGGACAGGACCAAAGCCTGGGCTGCTGGTGGCCCCTCGGAGAGGAGGGAAGCAAACGCAGAAGGAAGCAGAGCCCAGAGGTGGAGAGAGACTTTGTCTAGTGACAGAGTTGGAGCTCTTGATCCAGCTGTACCTGAAGCCAAGCCTATCTCCAGGGTTATTAGCTACTTGAACCACTACGTTATTTCCTTCTCGTGTCTCTCTTTCCTCTCTCCCTTCCGTTCCTCTCTTCTGGCTCTTTCTTTTATTCTGAAGTGCCTCTGAGCTGGCTTTTTGTCCTTTGCAGCCTTATAATACACATGCACAGTAGGATTTCAGGAAACAGTGCCAGGTGAGTAGATTATTACTCTCTTGTGACCCCCTTAGCCAGGTCCAGCCTCTCAGCTACAGAACCAGAGTCCAGGACCCACACCCTGCTTCCTCCCCCGCCCAGCAGACCCTGACCCACACCCCAGCCATGAGAGGACGCTTCCATGGGTGTCTTTAGGCCCCAGACACCCCAGGTCCCACAGGCCTGGTTCCCCCTGGAAACCTCCCAGCTTGACACCTGCCCCACGAGGGAAAAAACAGCACAGACACACGGAGAAATTCTGAAATAGGCTTCTGAGTTTTATTCAAAACACTGGTGGCGGCTGCCGCAGGTTTTCTCTACCCCGGGCCATCTGGGCCGGCAGGTACCAGCGCCGTCAGCAACTGGGAGGGAAGTTCATTCACACCATAGAAACTGTACAGCGACTGGGAGTGGGGCCGGGTTGAGGGCTTCCGGGAGGAGGCAGACTCTGCCTCCCGCCCAGACCCCAGCTCGGCCCAGGCTCTGCCAGGAACACTGATTATTGCACAAAGACAAAAAGAGTATGTGTATTTGGGCTAAAGAGCGGCTCCTAAGACCCCGAGCCCTTACACAGCGCAGCAAAGGGGGCCAGAGGCGGCCCTAGAAACAGAAAGCTCCAGTGGGAGGTTCTGGGGGGGAAGACAGGCAGACAGGCTGATACCGGGCACGCTTTGTCCACTTCTAGGGGGCTGCCTGGTGCAGGGGAAGGTCGGGCAGGGGCCAGAAAAAGGGTTGGGCCCGGGGAGGCCACACCCCATCTGATCTTGGGTCCCTCTGCACAGGCGTTAAGGGGTCCGCCAGCTGCCACTCTGCGAACCGACAGCCCGGGGTGTCCAGCACCAGAGTCCCCACTTTCACTTTCCCCAGGGCCGGGCCATGTGGGTTGGGGTAGGTTTGTGCTTTTGTGACAAACAGGCCACGGGCTCAGGGAGGGCAGGGGGCCATTCACCCCACCCTTAGCCAGTCTGGCTTGTCCTGGCCAGCCAGTCACAGCTTCCCTGCTGCTCCATCGCCGGTAGCTCACAGAACAAGGCCGAGTGCCTGGGTCAGCCTCTGGGGCCCTCTCTGAGTCCCCACACAAAGCTTTTGTCCTCTTCGTTCAGCTAGTCCCACCTCCAGACATACCCCGCTCCATCCTGCTCTCGAACCATCGCTCAGGCAAGGCCTGGGTCACCCTTCCCACATGTCTGTTTGTTCTGGGATCACACGGTTCAGGGTAAAAGGATGGCTTTGCGTCAGACACACCCAGCCTGTGTTCCCTGCCCAGCCACTGATAACCGAGTGTCCCCAGCAAAGTCCCTTCCCTGGGGACCAGCAGTGCACAGGGCTCAGGGCCACCGTGCAGAGTAAGCAGGATGACTCCAGAACACAGGAAACGGGAGCTGCAGACCAGTGTCAGATGCCATCCCCTAGAGCCCCAACTCTCCCTCTCCACAGTCCTCCCAGGCCCCACTGGCCGTCTTTCGGGCCCCAGCACCCACATCCATCCAGGAACATGCTGCCAGCGTGGGCTGGGAGGGAGGCCAGGCAGAGCCACGCAGGCCGCCTGTGCCCTCTTCTTCTCCAGACGAATGTCCCCATGATGAAACAATAAGCTCTGCGAGGTAGGCCAGGGCCAGGTTCGCTGGAGTAGGCAGCCTGGGACTCGAGCCCAGCCTCCCCCACCAGCCAATGGTCCCCTGTGGGCAGGAGGGGACATGACCCCAGGCCCAGCCAACCCCTCGCCCTGGAGGCTGCCGTTCTGGGAGGGATCACAGCATCTGGGTGTCACCTAGTGTGTCCTCATGGAGACCCCTCGGACAGGACCACCCACAGTCTGCGCTTGTGGGTGAGGAGAGGGAGGCTCGGAGGCAAATCCAGGTCTGACCTCCAAGCCAGCCCAACTCCTTCCTGCCAGTAGAGGCCCTCAGCCAGACTGTCTCCCCCCCACCCCGCCGCCTCCATTTCTGGCCACTTGGGGCATACAGAGCTCCCCGGGCCAGGAAACAGATCAGAGCCGCAGTCTGCAGCAATGCCAGATCCTTAACCCACTGTGCTGGATCCAGGATCGAACCTGCATCCCAGGGCTCCCAGGACGCCACCGATCCCGTTGCGCCACAGCGGGAATGCCTAGGCTGCCTTCTGAATCCACCCCCTTAGAAACATGGGGTTGCTGTTTCAGGTTCCAGGTACTCAGGTGCTGGCGCCCAGCGGTGCCCCAATCTCTTAGCTGTACCAGGTCCCGGGAGATCCTGGGGTGGCCCCTTCACCTCTCTGGACTTTGGTTTCCTCATGTGTAAAGTGAGCCTGACAGCCCTTCCCCGCCCCCCGCCCCCCAGCTCTTTTGGAAAGACTTTGCCAGCCCTGAGGCTGATGTCCCTTACTTCCTCCCTCTGCACAGGGCCCCGGGCTCCAGGGGTCCCTATGCCCCCGCCGGAGACACCCAGAACCTGTCAAGAAGACCCTCCCCCCAACAACTTGCCGGCCCAGCCCAAAGCCATGGTCTTTAAGGTCAGGGTTTGGGAACAAGGACAAGGACTCCTCAGCGGGACCCAGCCGAAGCCACAGAGAGGCCATCCCACGGTCAAAGGGCCTGGCTGCTGCTGAAGCACAGCGGGTCACCTTGCAGGCTTTCCCTTCCCGTGACCTCTGTGTGTCTGCAGACCGCTCCACCACCACAGCCCAACCTTCTTCCTCAAAGTGACCCCAAGTACATTCAGTGCTCAAAGCCTAGCCTTGACCTAAGCGGTACATCTGCAATATCATCTGTTCAACATACTAGTTTTTTTTTTCCTAGTAAATACTGAAATAAATGCATAACTAGCCACATAAAAAAATATCCATCTGTTAACTCATTTGAGAAGCACTGCAGCTTTGGGAAAGGGTGGGAGGTGGGGAGTGGGGAAGATATGAAACAGAGACCCAGAGACAGGCAGCAGGGGAGGAGGAGGGAGGATGCAGGTCTCTGGGTGCCAGGCTGGGCCTCTGCAGGTGCTGGAGTGGGGGCTGGTCCCAGGGCCCAGGCAGGCACCTCCAGCCCCACACTTAGAGTCCTGATCCATCTGCTTTACCCTGAACTCCATGGTGGGGTGGGGTGGGGGGGCAGAGTTGCTCAGGGGACAGTGGGCAGTGGGTAACAACCTCAGGGGAACGGCTGTGGCTCAGGGTCTACCTGGCGGGTAAAAGGCAATAAGTAACCAGCCACTGACTGCCAGAGCCCAGGAGTCCCCGGGGCCCCCGCCCCGTATAGCACAGACCGGGCGGGTTTCCTTGACCTCTGAGCATCTCAGGGCCAGCCGAATGCCCTCCATTTCTCCAGTCTCCTCTGTACCCTTGCTGCCCCCAGCCTCCTGGGGGCAAAGCCACTGGGGCCATGACCTCACCAGAAGCAGAGCCCCCTGCCCGGCCTTGGGGCCGCCCTCCACCCCCACCCCTGGCCTAAAAAAGTAACGACTACTCACCCTTGGTTTTTCTAAAGGAAGACATCTAACTGGTTGACTACGAGAGTTCGTGTGCTCCGGGGCATCTACAAAAGACTGTCACGACAGCTAGACGGTCAGGAACAAGACAGACACCCAACACGAGGAGGAGCTGGATCTTAGCAGCGTTTTCTTCTTTAAAAGAAAAAAATGCACCCCGAATCCCCCCTCTTCTTCCAGGCCCGTCTCCCTGGCCAGGGGACCCTCAGCAGCCTGAGAGCCCCTCTCCAAGCTACTCCCAACCCAGGGGGAGACCCAGAAATCACGGCTGCCGACGCCCTCGCAGGACCACCTGCCCAAGAGTGGGTCAGGCCTGCCTCCCAAGCGTCAGGAGAAAGCCCTGCCTGGGCCCCAACCCGCACTCCTCAACTTTAGCACTTTCTGGAAGTCATAAGCTCTCGGTAGAAAAAATAAATAAATATATATGTCTGTCTCTCTCTATGTATATGCACATGTGTGTACGTATATGCACGCGCGGGACCACGCTGGGCCCGCCTGAGCCTGGGCAACCCGGACCCTGCTCCCCCCGCCCGCTCGGCGGCCTGGCGCTGGCCCGGCGCGGTGCCCAGGTCTTGGACCAAGTATTGCTGTCTGCCCCCTGGCTCCTGAGGTAAAGAAGGTGAGACGGGGCGGGCGGGCGCGCGGGCGGCGGCCCCTCATCTCCCCCGGCTCGCCGCGTCCCCGGGCTGCGGCTCCCCCGGCGGCGGCGGCGGCGGCTGCGGCTCGGGTGCCGAGAGGCCCCGGCCGGCGGCCGGCTCGGCCTGGCCCGGCGGGTCCTTGCGGCGATCGGCGGCCCAGGAGGGGCTGCGGGCCAGGCCGCGGGGCCGGGCGGCGGCGCGGGGGCGGCCGGGGCCGGCGGCCAGGCTGCTGGTGCTGCTGAACCTGCGCGCGGGCGGGAGCCCTGGCGGCGGGGGCGGCGGCGCGAAGAGGGACGTGAGCGACAGGCTGCTCAGGGTCTCCGAGTGCTCGCTGCCCGCGCCCCCGCCGCCCCCGCCGGCCCGGCCGCCCGCGCCCTCCTCGTCCGAGGGGTCCATGGAGTCGTGCTGCGTGCAGCCCGGGCTGGTGGAGCCCCCGCTGCTGTGGCTGCGCTGGTGCGCCCGCAGCCCGCGCAGGCTGAACAGGCCCCGGCCCCGCAGGCTCAGGCGACGGCGGGTGGCGGGCGACAGGCCGGCGCGGGGCCCCAGGGCGGGCGCGGGGGGCCCCAAGGCGCGCCGCGGGCTGTCGCTCAGGGTCAGGCTGTCCTCCAGCGTGGTCTGCAGGCTGCCCCCCGAGCTGCTGCGGCTGGCCTCCAGCGACGTGTCGCTCCCGGTGGCCTGCGGGGAGGCCACAGGGGATGGGGGAAGGGGCTGCCCAGCGTCCCCCAGACCGGCTCCTCCCCCAGCCCGCCCATCTCGGTGACACTTGGGCATCCACAGCCCCTCCAACCCCTCAGGAACAACCTCGGAACACATCCTGCACCCCACGGCTTTCCCTCCAGCCCACCAGCACCTGTCTGAGCATCTGGGTGGCCCTGAAGGTCACTGCCATGGCCTCTGACTGAGCCCCCTGCCTCAACCAACTCCCAGGTCCTGGGGGCGGTCTGCATCATCCTACTTAGACCCTTGTCCCTTGCTCACATGGCTCCTCCTGCCCCCAGCCCCTCCCTCCCCTGGGCCCCCCACCCCTGTTCTGGCTGCTGCCTGGAAGGCTCCTCCCCAAACCCACCTGCCTCACCCCTCACCGCCTTCCCAGCCCCTCCGCTGAGCTGTCAGCACCCCCGCTCCCCCCATGGCCCCTTTCCCTGGGCAGCGTTCTCCCTGGCGGGATCACTGCCAAATAGACTCTATTTTTCCTGCATTTATTTTGGTTGATCATCTCGCCTCCCACACCCCTGCTACACACTAAACTGTAAACCCCAGGAGGCAGGGATCTTGTGATCACGCTGCCCGCTGTCGTCCCTGAGCCTAGCACATGGCCCAGAGTGTAGCTGGGTCGACAGTCACGGTGGGAACAAATGACCACAAGAGCCCTCGGCCTGGCCTCGTCCCCACCACCCTGTGTGAGGCAGGGCGGCTCCCGCTTCTCCCTGAGGCCTGGTCCCCCAGCCACAGGGCCCAGGTGGTGGCCCTGCAGAAGTAGTCCTCCCTGCCCCCCAGGCCTCTTTTCCTAGTCGTCACACCCCAACTTTCTTAGCATCCCCCACCCACCCAACGCCCTCTCCTCCCTAGCCCCTCAAACTAAAGCCCATGACTTTCCTTCAGGGCGCCGCCCGGGCCCTCCCCACACTACTGTCCCCAGATGCACTGACCCTGTCCATTCTATCAGCCTCTAGTGCCACCTCCTCCCTCAAGTCTCAACACCACCCCTTCAATCTCCCAAGTGCCCCCAGCGCTGCGGTGCCTCGTGCCTTTGGTGGAGCCCGTCCCCTCCTGCTCCACCTTGGACTTGAAGGCCCCACTCAGACAGGAAAGGTCTCAGAGGCGGGAGCGCCATACCTGCCGGAGGAGGGTACAGTTGACGCTCGGCGACCTCAGGGAAGCCCAGGAGCCCTGCAGGGCGATCTTAGGCAGGTTCCCAGCACCAGCGCCCTTCCCCTGCCCTTTCTGACTGGCAGCCACAGCGGGGTGGAAGAACTCGGCCGGCATGGGCAGCAGTGGGCTGGAGGCGTCCGAGGAGAAGGGGCTCGGGGGCGCTGCTGCGGAGGAAGGAAAGGAGGCTGGGGGGCAGGCTCAGGCTGCCTGGCCCCTGGAGGGAGGGCGGGCTGGCAAGAAGGGGGCTGCCTAAGAAACTGGCTGTGAAAGTGTGCAGACGTCCCTCTCCGGGCCCCGGTGTCCCGGTGGTGAAAGCAAGAGAGAAACACCGAGCCTGCCTGTGTCATTCCTGGGAGGACAGGTACCAGGTAAAGGCACAGCTTTTGGAGCCGGGCTCGGCTCCCCCGGGTTCCTTCCTCTGTGACACGGGGACCAGCTGCCCACCTCGAGCAGAGAGAAGAACAAGAGGCAGTCTCGGAGCTCTCAGCCCCGTACACAACAGGGCTCCCTGTGACATCACCCGCCAGGTCCTGACACCCACGGGGCCTGGCCAGGTTTGGGGGCTCCCCTAGGACAGCGGCAGGTGGGCACAGCGCTGGGTGGCAGAGAGAGTGCTGTTCTGCTCCGCTGGGGCAAAGGGAAATGAGGGCTGAGCAGGTCTGGGTGAGGGACAGACGCTTGTGTGTCCCCAGGTAGGGGGCGTCCTAACCTATGCCATCTTACTATTTAAGGAGAAGGCTAACGAATGGTTAGATAAAGAGGATGGGATTTCATTCGGTCAGAATGGCCTTTGGGTCCTACATCCTGACTTCTGGTTCAGGACGCCCAGGGTCTTGGCACCTGTGCCGTCACGTCTGGTCCAGAGGCCATCAGCTCTAGGGAAGGTCCTTGGAAAAGTCAGCCCACCCCGACTCCCTGCTCCTGGAAGCCTCCTGATGCCAGGCCTCCCAGGTGAGTACTTGGGGTGAGCCCAGGGTCCCGGGACCCCTCTTCTGCTGAGCTCATCTCTCTGCCCCCTTCGCCCAGCCAGTGCCGTGAGACCAGATCTTGTCACCCTCCAAGGAGACCGGAGGTGATGGTGAGCCCGAGTGATGGACAGGTCAGCCCAGTGCGCTGTCCTCGAGTCCACAGCCCACCCACGAGCCCAAAGCGCAAACAGGAGATGATGGGGTTAGCGCATTGAACTAAAGCGCTATGCAGAAAAGCAGGCTTTCTGTTCGGCATCACCAGGTTCAGCTCCAGAAAAACACTTGGGTAATTAGGCAGCTTTCCTTCTGCTTGATGAGAGCTGGGTGTGTCCACCTGTTTCTCTTTTCACCACAGCTCCTAGGAAGCTCAGCGTGAATCTCCATCCATTAGCCCGAATTCCTGGTATAATAATAATCTCATCTCTCTGTATTATTTGGCTCATTGTTCTGTCAGGCCTGAGAGCCCTGTCTTTTATTGTCGGTTACCTATCTGGTTCTTCCTGGACTCAATACAGTGGTTTAGGAAAAAATGCAAAGGAAAAAAAAATTCAGCCAGCTCCCTCTGAAACCCGCAGCCGAGCTCAGGGCTGCGGACAGCCGGCGGAGCTCCTGCCCCTCACCTTGGCTGCTTTCATGTTTCAGCCAGGACCGGACCGGGTTGAATGGGATCCCCTCCATCTCGCACAGGAAGTTCTCTGGACCCGACGAGACGGCCGCGTTGGACACGGGGAAGAAGCATTCGCCCAGGTCCCCCACACGCGTGGGCTCAGCTGGGTCTGGCTCACCCTGCAGAAAAAGGGCGGTGGAGGGGCCAGGACGGTGGAGGGGGGACAGCCAGCCACGGCTGCCTTCAGACCTCTGCCTGGCCAATTCCGCTGCCTGGGGTGGCCCCCTCCTTGTCTCCTCCGCCTGGACAGCAATTATCATCTTCCAAAACCCGGGTGGAAGGACCCCACCTCCAGGAAACCCCCTTTGATGTCCTAGGCAGGCAGCACTTTCCTGTTCACTCCCCTGGAGACTCTGAGAGCCTTAAGGGTCTTCCTTGTCTCTGTAGCCAGGGGCCTGGTACAGACCCTGGCCCAGTGCAGAAACCAAGTCTAAGTTGGTAAAGGCACCAGAAGGCAGGCCAAATGGCTGCAGGGCCTTGTGAGCATGACCAAGCCTCGGTTCCACATTCGTACATGAGACAGTAACCCCTCCTTCCGGGGCCTGGCACCCAGAAGCTGCCAGCCTCCCCTCCCGGCACTCCCAGGGCCCTGCCCTTCCTCAGCCCTGCAACCCAAGGTCGCTTCCACCCAGCAAGCTTCTCAAAAGCTGTCTCAGTGCCCCCTCCGAGGCAGATGGGCCCCCATGACTTCTTCTCCAAGTCCTAATAAAACACTGCACACACCTGAGCCCAACCAGGCCCTAGGAACCGGGCACCCCAACATCCTTGTGGGAAAAGAATTCAGGGGTGCAGGAAATACCCTTGAATACCGGTGAGGGTGGCCGGAGCTGCAGGAGCTGTCAGCGGTCAGGGGACAGAGCGGGAAGGGAGGAGCCCTCCGCCCAGCCCAGCCTGCCCAGAGCTGACGGAGGATGGCTCTTGGGGGCAGTGGTGCCAAGCCCAGGCTGCCCCCGGGATCAGGGAAGAGAGGTTCTCTTAGAGCAAGGCCACCGCCTCCCAACTTCAGGCCAGGGGCTCCTTCTCACACCCCCCAGCCAGGGCAAGAATGACTTGGCCTTGAGCGCCTAAGCCAGGAGGCAGAACTCCCCTACCTGTGTCTGCAGGATCAGCACAGCGGCCCTTCCAGGCCTCCTGCCCTCCTCAGATGGACCTCCTGGAGGGCAGAGGTCAAGGAGGGGGGACCAGCCCCAGGGCCGGCTTCCCTGCTGTGCCGTGCCCGGCCATGTGGCAGGACGAGCCACCTCACGTCTCAGAGCTCGTTCCCTCGCATGTGGAATGGAACCAGATAAACCCCGATGCACAGAAGACAGGCCAAGGGGGACGGACACACTGAGTGCAAGTAATGGCTGGCACACAGTAGGTGCTTGCACCTGCTGCAACTCTCCCCTATTCTCTTCAGCCTCTCGGCCCCCCTGTAAGGTTGGTCCACTAGGAACAACTCCCATTAAACGGATCAAAAATGTCCAAAGCTACAACAAGCAGCCGAGGCCACTGGGATGCTATGACTGGAGCCCTGAGTGGGCTCACTGCTGTGTGACTTCAGGGAAGTCATTCCACCTCTCTGAACTCTTCCCCCATCTGACTAACAGGAGGTGAGGACCCAGTACACAGTGGGTGCCACTTAAATGGTGCGCTGGGAAGGAGCAGTGTTCCAGCATGACTGGCAGAGGCCAGGCTGCAAGGACAGACCCACTTGGCCAGGAGCCCACCCGGGGCTGCTCACCTTGCTGTCTCTGGGGCCGAGTGGGCAGGCGGTGGGATCCTCCAGACTCAGGTCATCGCCCAGTAGGATGGACGAGGACCTGTCGGAGTTCAGGGAGAAGGCCTCCGTCTCGGCCAGCTGCACCTGAAAGCACAGGTGGCAGCCTCAGGTCACCCCTGGGGCTGAGATGGGACAGGCCCTTTCCTCCAGAAAGATGCAGGGCGGTGGTCAGGGAGAGCCAGAGATTTGAGCAGGGATGGCATGTCCACCCCATGCAGGGACCCAGCCTGGGCAGAGGGTGGGCAGTGACACGAGGGCGTCAGAGCCAGCAAAGCGCTGGTGAGGCCGGGCCAGAGGGCAGGTGGGTTGCCCTGGGCTGCAAACTCCAAAGCCGGTCCACCTGCCCCCAGACCAGGTGCCCTGGAAACTGGCTGGGTCTGACTCACCTCTGACCTTGTGCAGGCTACCCTCATGGGCAGGGGTGATCACAAGCCCAGAGGACCCTGGGGAAATTGAAGCCACTGCAGGCTAGGGGGCCAGAGGCTGGAAAGCCCCTGGGGAGGAGCTGAGGGCCCTGCATTGCAGGGAAGAGGGACAGCTCCCTGGGGGCGCCGGTGTCCGGCCAAGGGCCAGGAGTGGCGGGCGGCGGGGGCGACGCTGAGGGCCGCCTGTGCCGACGACGCTGCTACTCTCCAGCCCAGGTGGGCGGGGCCGGAGAGGGCACCGGGGCACCAAGGGGGGGGACCCGCCGGGCTGGAAGGGCTGGGGGGCCAGGGGCCAATGTAATGGGAGCTTGTACAAGACAGGCCTGGGGCCACTGGACGCCCCGGGACACCCATCTCAGACACTGCCTGGGGATGGTGGGGCTGAGCTGGAGGCCAAGGCAGGGCCCCCAGATGGGGCTCTGGGGTGCTCAGACTTCAGGCCCTGGGATGACGGCCCTGGATGACTCCATCATGTCACGAAAAGGCAAAATGCTCCAGAGGTGACGTGTGGGCTTCCTGTTGGCACCTGCAGCCCACCACCAAGGTGGGCAGCCACCCTTTCTACACACCCGCTGTGTACAAGCACAGCTCTCTGAGGCCACGCCACAGGCCTGTACCGGGCGGACAGACAGGCCAGCCCGGGCTCAGGAGACGGGCCAGTGTCGGCCAGATCGGCCTGGTGGGGTCCTCCCTCGGGCTGGCCCCCCACCAGGCTTCGTGCTACCCCCACCCCAAGGCCCCAGCTCCCCCTGGGGCTGCGTTACCTCTTGCTTGTCGTGGTGACACTTCTCGCAGCCGGCCGGCGAGGAGTAGTGGTGAAAGATGGAGCCGGACAGGTTGTCGATGATGGTCAGCTCTCCCTCCAAAGAGTCCTTGATGATTAAAGAGACGCTGTCCAGCCACAGGTTCTCCTAGGCGGACGGGGACGGGGTGGGGACAGGCGGGGTTATCGGCGGGTCGGGACTGTGGGGTGGGCGGGACACAGCTGCCCTCCCGGTTCTCTGCTTGTGGCCTGGGCCCGACCCCTCATCACAGGGTCGCCCCTTCAACAGAGCTGAGCTGGGTGGGGCCCGAGACGACATTGGCCCCCGGCCCCCCAGCCCTTCCAGCCCGGCGGGTCCCTCCCCTTGGCGACCAGGTGCCCTCTCTGGCCCCGCCCACCTGGGCTGGAGAGTAGCAGCGTCGTCGGCACAGGCGGCCCTCAGCGTCGCCCCCACCGCCCACCCCTCCTGGCCCTTGGCCGGGCACCGGCGCCCCCGGGGAGCTGGCAGGTGGCCGCGGGCTGGGGCCCAGGCTGTGGGCCATCTCCAGCTCCAGCTCGGCGTCCATCTCGGCGTCCTCCTGGGCCTCCTTGTTGCTGTCGTCAAGGTGCTTCATGAGCACTGCCACCACCACGTTGATGAGCACGAACTGGGCCGTGAGCACGAAGCTGACGAAGTACAGCGGCGACACGAACTGCAGGCTGCTCAGGCAGCTGCGCTCGTCGTGGGTGCAGTCCCGCAGCGTGTCCTGCACCCGGTGGGGGCGGGGAGGCAGCGGTCAGGCCCAAGGGGCGCGGGTCACGGGCCTCATCTCTGTCCCGCGCGCCCCACCCCCGCCCCAGGCCGATGCGGGCCAGAGCCTGGGCGCCAGGACTGGGTGACAAGCCGTGGGGCCGACATGCCAGGGCCTGGAACCTGCAGCCCCTGGCCCTGGGCAGAGTCCTGTCCCGGAGCACCTGAGCCCTGGCCCCAGAGCAGCGCTTAGGGGCAGATGGAGAACCCACACTGGGCTCGCCTCCAGCTTGCTTTGCTTCAAGGTCCCCGGGCAGGTCCCGCTGCTTCTCTGGGCCCTGCTCCTCCCTCCCGTGTGCGACCAGGCGCTAGGCAGGCAGAAGGCCCGGGAGCCCTGACCGGCGCTCAGCCTGATTCTCCCACCCCAGCCCCCCACACGCACGCACCTTCATGATCCCGTTCCAGTTGTCACCGGTGGAGACCTGGAAGAGCGTGAGGAAGGCCATGCCGAAGTTCTCGAAGGTGGCGTGCCGACTCATACCCTCACATGGGTTCTCGTCGTTGCAGACTGTAAGGAGGGGAGCGCGTCAGCCCGACCCGCTGGCTGCACAGCCCTCTGCACAGCCCGCCCTGCGCTGCCGCCTCCCGGCCTCACCGCGGAATCCCCACAACCGCCTCAGAGGTGTGTGCAGAATGCGCTCAGCCCACGGATGGAGAAACTGAGGCTTAGGGGGGTGGTACCCAAGCTGCGGCTCAAATTCGGGGAAGCCTGGCTCCTCCCCCAAACCAGGTATCAATTCCTGAGAGAGAGAGAGGATGGGGCGGCTAAGGGCAAACGGCCAAGGAGGCCCTGCTGTCTGGAGCCTGCCCTGGGCAGGGCTGGGCTGGGTGTGGGCTGCAATGCCTTCGGCCTGTGCCCTGGCCACTCTTCCTGTCGCGTTAGGACGGGCACCAACAGATAGGGCCTGAGGGGACATCCCCAGGCAGTCGGACAGCTGGGGGGGCTCCGAGTCAGGGGCCCCTGCACAGGCCTGGGTGTGCACACGGACCAGGCCAGCACCTCTCCAAGGCCCCTGTTCCCACGGGAAGTGGGTGTGGAGGGCTGAGCGTCACCTGCCCAGCTTCCTGGTGGGGGGTGGGGGGTATCTCCCCAGTACAAAGACCTCGACATGCCAGTCGGATGGGGGAGGTGGCCTCGGGCCTCGCCACCCTGCCAAGGCCCTCCTCCAGGCCTGTTCCCAGCCCCCACCCCACCCCAGGCCTGCTCCGAGCATCACTCACCCAGCTTCCCAAAGAGCTCCACTCCCAGGGCGGCGTAGATGAAAAAGAGCAGCATGAAGAGGAGGCCCAGGTTGCCCACCTGCGGGGACAGCAGTGGGGCTGGGCCGGGCCAGGCCGGGGGGCGGGGGCACAGGGCGCCATCAGGCTCCAGGCCAAGGGCCAACCTGAGGTCAGGGCAGCTGTGGCATTTTACCAGGCTCTGGGTCCGTGGCTGCCACCCCCACAGGACCTCCTGGAGGGCAGGCCGGGTCCAGCTCAGGGCACAGGACGATAATAAAATACTGGGAGCACTCCACATTCACTGCAGTGACACTCCACCCGGTGGCCTACGGACTCACTTTTACCCCATTCTTCAGATGAAGAAAGACACGTACTGAGAGGTGACCTGCCCAAGGCGATACCACTAGTAAGTAAGTGGCAGGACGGGGGTTCCAGCCCAGCAGGCTGGTCCCAGGGTCCTTGCACACAGCAGCTACTCCATACGCCTGTGTGTAGTAAGTACTATCCTGGGGATGAATGGAGAGAGGGAAGAAAGGAAGTTGCAGCGATAATGCCACCACCTCCGTGAAGCTTGCCTGGATTTCCTCAGGCAGGCTGGGATGCAGTCTGACAGCATAAGTGTAACCGGTGTGTCCCTGTCACTGTCTCTGCTAGTCTGAGAATTCCTGGAGCACAGGGACATGGCTGAATTAACTCAGATCTGTTCCTCAGGCCAGCACGGGCCCTGGCCACGAGAGGCGTGAACACGAGAATCATGCAGGACTGTGGGCCCCAGTAGCCTCCTGCAAACCCAAGCACCCCCGTCCCACAGCTCCTGTGGGGAAAAAAACTTCCCAGATTCCAAACCTATTGCAAATCTACTCCTAGGCTGGAGACGGCCTTTAACTTGCATTATGGATAAGATAAGGCTCAAAGCCATTCTTGCCCTAGAAATGAAGCACCTTCTAGAACCCTCGGAAGACCTGCCTGAGTGGGATCCAAAGACATTCGCATTAATTGCTGAAAAGCAAAGCGCGTTATCACAGGTCCTAATGCCTCCTTCCGAGCTCTTCTACAATCACACTAACGGTGCCTGACTAATAAAAGGATGCTCGCTCATTAATGAAACAAGCACTTACGAGGCCAAGTGTGAGGCCCCAACGGCCGGGAGGAATCAGGCCTGGCCTGGGCCCTCAGCTCTGCTCCTCACCCCGCACAGGCCTGGGTCAGCACTTCTCGGGCCTCCCTTTCCCATCCGCTCCCCTCCTGCCCTCAGCATCCCCGAGCCCCCATGGCTGCAGCAGCCTCCTCGCCCACCTCCCTGCCTCCAGCCTCTCCCTCCAGTCCATTCGCCTCACACTGGCCAGAGCAACCTTCTAAAACACAGCTCTGCTAGAGGCCTCGCTTATCCAGAACCTCCCTCGGCCCCCAGGACGAAGCCCAAGTCTGCTGTCTCGGCATCGAGGGCCTGCGTGGCCTAGACCTGCAGACCCCTTCCCAGCCTGGTCTTCCAGCCCCAGACTCCAGCCACACAGAGAACAGACCCCATTGGCATCTTCTGTCCCTCTCTGCCTTTGCCTGGTAAAGGCCTCCTCCCCACCCCTCAACTCTCAGATCACAGGTCACCTCCTCTGAGAAGCCTTCCCTGACGCCTCCTCTCTCTGGTCCCTGGCACACGCATCTCATAAAGTGGTTGCAAGCACTATCACAGGACTCCTCCTTGAGGCTGGGACCCCCTAGGCATCTTCAAGAGCCCTATGCCAACTCAGTGGCCTGGGGAGTCACCCTAGGATGCCCGAGGTCAGAACAAGGGGGGGCGGGCAAGGAGGCCAGGCAGGCCGGGGGCACAGACTCGCCACCACCATCCCCATCCTTAGCAAACTCTTTCGTGGCACATCCTATGACCCAGATTCCGTTGAGTGCTTTCTAAGAGTTAACTGTCGTAAAAACCTCACGACACCCCTTTGAGATAAGCACTGTCGTCACCCTACATTTCACAGGCAGAGAAACCAAGGCATGAGAAATTGAGTCACACCCCCAGGCTCTTACAGGGGACTAGGCTTTGACCACAGGTAGGATGACTTGAGTTGGGACTCCAACCCACTTCCTGTCTGCACACCGCCCCCTAGACCAGCACTCACCCCCATCTCCCACGTGACAGATTCCTCTGAAAAACTTTCATGTTAGGGAAGACCACAGCTCTCTGAATTAAGGCCCTTGCTTTCCTTCCAGACCTGCCATGAGCTGCACCTCTTTCCTTCTGCAGCTAGGCTGCTGGGAAGCTCACACCAAACCTGAGAATGGAACTCATGAACATCCTCAGCCCCGGCACCGTAGAGGATGGGCTGTGCTTCCCCGTCCCTGGGCTGTTAATCTTTTACCCTCATTTTTAGCATGCTGGATCTGTGCCTTTCACTTTAAGACATCTCAAGTTCCTTAAGACTAGCTGAATCATAATGAATTAATGAATGTATATGAGGCTCACCTCCCAGTGAGGTGAGGTCACATGAGGGGAGGGAGAAGGGGAGACATAGGTAGTGAGGACAGCGGGGGAGGAAGAGCCTGGGACCGCAGAATTCTCAGGAGGATGAAAGCTGTACCCTCGGTGGCCCTTCCATTCACCAGGGAGATGGGGTTGGGGGGAGGGGGGCTTTCCTTTCCTTCCCAGGGTTCCTACCAGGTGAGGGTCCCATGCTGGCCTTTCCTAGAATGTCATTATCTGTCACCTCTCCCTGCCAACCCACTCTACAAAGTCAAGCTCAATGTCCCCTGACGCCTTCCCCGGTTTCCCCCAGGGAGTGACAGGCCCCCTCCTCTCCCCACACTGCCCCGAGGCTTCTGTCTTCCCCACCAGGCTGGTGCCTCTGGAGGGCGGAACCTGGGTCCTCAGTGGCCAGCCCAGGGCCGGGTACAGAGCAGACTTGGGCGAGCACTTGGCAAATCAGGAAGAGACAGAGGGGACTCGTCCCATCTCGCACAGCCTCTGGCTCACACTTGCTTCTCTGGAGGCAGGACTCTGCCCTGGCTCTGGGCAGGTCTGGAGAGAAGGGTGGTCAGGGCCCTTGCCCCCCAGGGCCCAGCGTGACACTGATGACGGCCAGGCGGGGCGGCCGAAGGAGAGGCTCTTACCTGGGGCAGAGCTTGCACCACGGTGTCCAGCAGGGCCCGCATTCCCGTGGCCATCTTCAGCAGCTTCAGCACTGTGGGCGAGACCCAGCCCGGCCCACTCAGCCCAGGCCAGTGGCGCGTGTGTGTGCACATGTGTTAGCGCAGAAGGAGAGTGACCAAGTGGAGGAACGGAAAAGGCCAGCGGACGGCTCCGCGATGCTGCACTCTGAGCACGTGGGGCAGCTGGATGGGGGTGCACAAAAATGTGTGCACGAGGTGGGGCTGCTGGTGTAAAAAAGTCCAAGGAGGGCAGGCACAGCGGGAACGGAGGGACATTAAGTGTGTGGTGAGCGAGCAGATTCCCCACAATGAGGAGCGATGACCGACGCGTGACCGCCCACGGCCGGGCCCTCCGCTCTGGCTGAAGAGCGCCCAGCGTTACTGCTCAGTGACGCCACTGGCCCCCCACCACCTCAGAATTGGGGGGCAACAGGTGTGCTGGGCTGGTGCAAGGGGGAGCACCGAGGCAGAAGGTTTTTGATAGAACCTTGGGGCCACAGGGAGGCTTCTGGGAGAAGGAAGGGGATTTTTAAGGACAGTGTGTCTCAGCCAGCGTTGAGAAAAGCTGGTAAGGAACCCAGCATCTTTCCAGCTGCACCGGCTTCCTTTTAACCCATCCTGGGAGGGGCTGGACCACATGGGTGGTCCATGTAGGAGGCTGGACCACATGGGTCACAGTGCTATATGGGGTGTGCAGGGCGCTGCACAGAGCTGTCTGGACAAGGGCGTGTTGTGCACACAGAGTACATGTCAGGTCGGGCTCCTCCTGGCCCGTTTCCCTGCTGAGCAGGAGGCCCAGCCCACCCGCACCCCTCCCCCGCCCGCCCCTCACCCCGGGCGATGCGCAGGACCCGCATGATCCGGATGATGGTGGGGTTGATGGGCAGCGCTGCATTGATCTCGATCTCCTCCAGTGTGATGCCCATGACTGACAGCAGCACGATGGCCAGGTCCAGCTGGTTCCACCTGCGCAGCCGGGCAGAGAAGGGCAGGAGTGAGAAGCAGGGCGAGGGGCACTCAAGTTTAGATATGCTCCAGCTAGGAGAGGCTTCCCAGCTCCCCACCCTCCTGCCATGGCCCACGGGGATCCCTAGGAGCCAACTCCAGACCCCACTGGTTCCTGCTCCCTCTCTGCATTCCTTCTCTGATCTCTTGGGCAAGAGGCTCACTAAGCTAAACTGACATCTTTGGCTTCCTACAGCGGAGAAGGAATGGGCTCTCACTCCTAGATCTGAATCTTGAACCAGCTGCTCCCTCTGTGTGGCCTTGGGCTAGTCCATCAACCTCTCTGAGCCCCACTATTTTCCTCTGAAAAGAAAGACTAGCATGAGATATGCCCTGCTCTGTCTAGGGGTATGGAGGACCCATGAAAGATGAACTGAAGAGGCAGAATGTCCTGCATTCATCAGTTGGGACCATAATCACTTCCTGTTCAGAGTTGTAGGCACCTGGGGTCCCTGGTCACCGGTGTCCAGACATTTATTGGTTGCCCTCCTCCATCCGCTCTAGGCTTCCCCAGGGGTTAGAACTGCTTCCTCATCCTACAACCCACTCTATGCTGCCCCAGCCAAGCTCAGCTGCTCACCTATCCTTGAAGAAGCGCCTCAGACCAAATGCCACCAGCTTCAGCACAGCCTCCAGCACAAAGACAGTGGTGAACATATAGTTGCAATACTTAAGGGCTGTCTCCAGGGACTATGGGGGACAAAGAGAAGCATGATCCAGGCCCCTTGACCTTTCCCCCACCTTATTCCAGCCAGAAAATCTCTGCTTTTTAAGGGGAGATTTATTCCGTTCATATTTAATGCAATGATTTATGTATCTGCTATTATTCTTCCCATCTTACTTAATGTGCACTATTTATTTTACATTGCTGTTTTTTTTTTCTTTTTGGACATACCCACAGCATGCAGAAGTTCCCAGGCTAAGATCCCAGCAGTGACCTGAGCCACTGCAGAGACAATGTCAAATACTTAAGCCACTGAGCCACTAGGGAATTCCTGCTCTTTTCTTTTCCTTATATCTGCTGGTTCTGTCCAACTGTCCCTCTCTAGAGGCAGTATGGGGTAATGGTTAAGGGTTGTGGTTAAGAATCAGACTGCCTAGGAGTTCCCATTGTGGCTCAGCAGAAACAAACCCAACTAGTATCCATGAAAATTCGGGTTTGATTCCTGGCCTAGGTCAATGCGTTAAAGAATTCAGCATTGCCATGAGCTGTGGTGTAGGTCACAGACATAGCTTGGATTCTAAGTTACTATGGTTATGGCACAGGCCAGCATCTGCACCTCTGCAGCTCTAACCTGGGAACTTCCACATGCCACTGGTGCAGCCTTAAAAAAAAAAAAAAATGAACCAAACCGCCAAGATTTGAATCTAGACTCAGCACTTATTCCTTGCTCACTATGTGACCATGGGCAAGTCACCTGACCTCTCTGGGCCTTAGTTTTCCAATCTGTGAAATGGAAATGATATTAGTACCTACCTCAGAAAGTTGCTATGAAAATTAAATGAGGTAATAGTCCAAGGCCAGAGAGAATAAATACTTGGTAAATATGAACTATTATTATTCCATTTCTTCATGTTAATTTAGAAGTTCTACAATAACTGTTCCATCCTGCCAGTAGTTGCCTTCCTTTTCCCTGCACTCACAATATCTGTCTCCTACTATCTAAAATAAGACAGTAATTCCTTATGTGGAGGCTCTGCTCCCCTCTTCTTCCCCCACTCCAGTAAGTGGAGGCTTTTAAAAAGACTTTCCCCTACACACCCCTCAGTGGCCCTCACACACACTGCTGCAACTAGCTGGCAACTGGTCACCTCTCCTGGCCCAGTGCTCTGCCCGTAGTGGTCCTGCCCTTCCCCCAGGCTCCATATGCCTGGGCAGTAGTGGAGCCAGATGGCAGGCCTTGAATGCAAATCAAAGCTCCAGTCCTGCCACCACTACTCACTGGCTGAATAACTGGGGCCTCAGTTTCTTCATCTACAAGAGCTGGAGTAAGTCCTCCACGAGCCCACCTTAGGGCTGTTGTAAGGACTTGAGAACTAGCATCTGTAGCGTGCCCTGCAAAGAGTCACACTGAACACGCCACAGCCACTGCCACCCATATCGAGGGCTGGGCCCAAATGTCACCTCGCCCCACCCTCCCCCTCACCAGGACCGCCTGGCCTTCGCCCCTCACTCATCTTTCCTACCAGCCCTGAGCTTCCTGGGCATAGGGCCCCACATCGGGGGCTGCTGAGACCCTACCCCACCTTGTCCCTGTGGTGGGACCCTGCTGAGGACCCACCTATGACATGTGGCTTCGGGCTAAGGGCCGGGCCAGGGCTCACCGTGGGCTGGTTGTAGTGCTCCAGGGACATGGTGACCACGTTGAGGCAGATGATGAAGGTGATGAAGATGTCCAGGTAGTGGCTGGTGCACATGGAGTGGATGAGCAGCCGCGTGGGACAGTAGGTGGCATAATAGGGTAGCCGCTGGGCCTCTGTGGGAGGCGGGGATGAGGCGGGGGTTGGGGAGTGGCCCGGACACAGAGGCCCAGGGGGCGACAGCACACAGGAGGGAGGAGGCAGAGGGGAGGAGAGACGCCAGTCCACCCTGGGTCCGAGGAGTCAGTCCCCTCCACCCAGCCAAGGAGCCCTGGGGGAAAGGTAGGACGCACGGGAGGGTGACAAAGAGACACCCTGTGCCTGGCAATCCTAAACATGCCCACGGGGGGACTACGGGCTCTGCCTTCGCCCTCTGCCCAGATTGAGCTGCCGGGGCCTTATTCAGGTGGGCGGTGGGGTCACTCTCAGACTCCAGGTGGACATCAATGGAGAAGGTCACCTGGACAAGCAGACCCTGGGAGAAGAGCAAGGCCCGGGGCCCAGGAACCATATCCTTTGTCCCCTTCCAGCTCCAAAGGCCAGCGGCGGAGCTCAGGCCCGCCGCCCACGACATCACCCACTCACTCCGGCGCTTCTTCTCCAGGCGCCGAAGCCGCTTCTCCTCGCGCCGCCGCGCCTCCTCAGCCTCCTGGTGCTGCCGGCACTTGTGGAAGTTCTCCACCACGACGCCCACGAACATGTTGAGCACGAAGAAGCTGACGATGAGCAGGAAGGAGATGAAGTAGAGCAGCATCCAGGGGTTGTGGTTGGGCACCGGCTGCGGGGAGCCAGATGAGGCTGAGGCAGGCTGCTCAGGCGGGCACCGGGGCCGCGCGGGGCCGTCCCGCCTCGCCAAGCCTCCCCGAGGTGGGCGCACCCACAGCCGCCTCCCGGGGAGCCGGGGGTCTGCAGGAAGTAGAGGTAGGAAGCATCCACCCTGCCCGGCGCAAGTACACTGCTCTCAGCCCTGAGAGCCCTCCCTTGCCCGCCAGCTGTCTCCCTCCTGTCGCCCGCATCTTTCCATCCACCTGCTCACGTATTCATCCATCCGAGCTCAGCCATCCACCCACCCACCATGCACCTATCCATCCATCCGTGGACTTATTCATCCATCCACTCATGCTCCATCCATTTATCCACCCATCCATCCACTTATTCATCCACTTAGACACAAGGCAGGAAACAAAGCAGCTGGCCGAGGAGAGCGCTCAGCCTTGACGGAGTCTGTGCGTGTGCTCGTGCGTTTGCATCTGTGTCGGTGTGCGTGGCGGGCAGGAGGAGTGTGCAGACCACGAAGTGGAGGAGGCGTGGAGGAGGCCGTCTCCCAGGGCTCTCGCCCCCTCATCCCCCACCGCTACCTCCAGCTCCAAAGCGGAGCACAGGGTGAGGCCCATGAGGTCAAGAGCCAGAGATAGCTCACAGGCCTAAGGGTTACAGCAGCCCTGATCCCTTCACTGCGCGGGCCCTCTTGTGACCCTGAGCGTCTCCCTGCTCCTTCCCCCAGTGACCCCGCAGCGGGGACACTGCTGGCCCTGCTCAGCCACTCGTCTTGGCTGAAGTGCGCCCACCCCCACCCCGCTCCTCTGGGGCCCAGCCTCCTCCCCGACCCCTTCCACCCTCCCACTCCCAAATCGGTCCTCGCCCAGCAGCCCTTGGGAAGCACCACCACCCACCCCCTGCAGCCAGCCTCGCAGTCTCCCTCTGCGCTCCCACGCTCTGGCGGCTGCACCCACGGGTCTTCCCGACCTCCTCACCCTGCTCACCTCCTCCGCCTCCTCCACCTCCTGCCACTCCCCTTCCTCCCCTACCCCCAGCCCTGGACTCATGACTCCCTGCACACATCACTGTCCCGCCCAGACCTGCACCTGCTGTCCCCCGCAGCTGGCTCGGCCCCTTTCCTCCTCCTCCACCAGCTTCTCCACCCACGGGCTCCGCAGCCTGCCCGGGGGAGCCAGGCTGCAGTGCTCTCCCTGCGGAGAGCAGGGATTGTTGAAGCAAATGGAGCGGTGACTGGCACCAGCCGGAGAACAGCAGTGGGGGATGCGGGGCAGGTAGGGGAGGGCAGGCCGCGGCTGACAGTGGGAGACACTGGGGTTCGCTGACACCAGCTTCAGACCGCTTTGTCCCTCGCCCACCGCCCGGGCCTGACGCGGTCCCGGCCACGCCCACCTGCTGGTCCACAGCGACAGCGTCTAGTCCATTGTACATGATGTTCACCCAGCCGTCCTTGGAGGCCAGCACAAAGAGGGACATCAGTGCCTGGAAGACACCGGAGGAAAGGTCCAGGGCGATGGGCACGGACCGCTCAGGCCGCATCTGCCCCTCCCCAGCTCTGGGAGGCAGAGGGATGCGCAGCTTCCCCGCGCTGAGGGCAGGGCCACGCGTCCTCGATGACAAAGCTTTTCTGAGGACACACTATGCGCCTGCCATATGCCCTGCAGCACTGCTGCAAGAGAGCGAGCTCCAGACCAGGAGTCCTAGCTCCAGTCTCAGCTCTGAAATCAACTGGGCAAGAAAATCCATGAGTTCTTTTCCCCTCACCCACGGAACAGCACCAGCATCTCAGTGCCTGCCCGCCGGGCTAGCTGGGAGGGGCAGCTGAGACTTTAAACCGGAAGGTTTCAGACAAGCATGAGGGCCTGCCACCATCCCTCCAAGCCTGCCTCTTGCACCTGAAAACAGGAGCTCTTAAGAAGTCGGGAGCCCTGGCTCACAGCCCAAGCTTTGCCACTCCCTGGCTGTGTGACTTGGGGCAAGTTCCTTAACGTCTCTGGGCCCCAGCTCCTTTGCTGTAAATGGCAATAATTACGCTCACTGACGGATTTTAGGAAGAGAGGTGATTCGCTAGAGACAGCCGGCCGAGGCTCCCACAGAGCTGGCAGGCCGACGTGTCCTCGCGTCCCTTCGCAGAGTACCCAGCACAGGGCCTTGTGTGCAGTAGGTGCTCAGTAAAGCTTTTCTGAGCCGGACTGAACCACTGCCATCTTTGCAGACCCCCAGTGTGCCGGCACTCAGTGGGCTCACACAGGACCTCAGGCTACTAGCGGTGGACAGGAGGTCACTGACCCTACTCCAGAAGCCCCCTCCTCTTCCTCTGTGCTTCCACCCCGTTTGTTCATTGGTTGTAGCCCTGGACCGGGAAGTGGGCTTCTGGGCTGGGCCCCCGCTCTGTACTGGCCCCTCCTTCCTACCCGCCCAGGGCACAGACCCTTCCTCTCCCCTTCCAGGCAGGAACGGTGCTGCGGGCCACCTGGAAAGGGCTCAGGCCCAAGAGCAGGGCAGGGGCCACAGAGGGAGCCCTCCCAGCCAGGGAGGACATGGAGCCGTCGCAAGCCAAGGGGCAAATGTTCCCATGAGCCCATGGATCCCAGAGGCCTGAACTGCAGAGGGTCTGAAACTGGAAATCACAGACCTGCTGTCACTGCCTCCATTTGCAGATGAGGACACTGAAGCACAGAGAGGGGCAGAACTGACCAGAGGACACACAGCTGCTAAGTGGCCCAGCAAGGAATCTAAGGTTCTGGGCCGTGCTGTAACCCCACCCCACCCCGACGCCATGGCTCTGTGGGCTGAGATCCCCCTATTCAGGGGTCCAGGGCCACTGGCCTTGCATGGAGCACGCCCAGAACGGGAAAGGGCCAGGGGTGCTCCGCAGGAGCCGGGCCAGGCCTGATACTGAGGCCGGGGAGTCAGCTTCAAGCTCATAAAGGGCCCCCACTGGCTTTCCCTCAGCTTCCCGGAACATCTTTTTAAAAGCATCTGTCTTAGCAACCACAGAGTTGTTACCAACTTGAAAATGCACTGCTTCTGGAGAATCTGGAGGGGTCGGGGCGCCACCGTGCCCCAATTCCCAACCCCCTTCCCTGCCTCTCACTGCCCCTCCCCGGCCTCACGGTTCCTTTCCCGGGGGACCCGGGCCCTGGGATCCCTGCTCAGGGATGCAGCTGGAGGGTCCCGGGCAGAAGGGCAGGGCCCCGGGCCCTGGGCCATCAGAGTTGGATCCTGTCCCCTCCCCGTGTGACCTGGGGACAGCACTCCCAGTCTGGTCACACTTAGCTGCCCAGGTGGGCCCTCAAAAAACAGGAACAGTTTGGGGAGAGGGGAGCTCTTTGGAGGGAACCAGCTGGGGACTCTCATCTGGGATACTACCCAGATGGCCAAGCCTGACAGGCCCCCAGGACAGGTGACGGAGGCCAGGGCAGGAACTGGGCAGGGGCCTGTCTGCCGACTAGAGTGGGGAATAGAGGAGATGGGAGATGGGAGGAGAAACCCACCCTGGGCCAGGGGCTTAATACACTTTAACCTCTATGGTGGCCTGTAACGTTCCCATTTTACAGATGAGGAAACTGAGGTTCAGAGAGGCCACACCTTACAGTAAGTGGCGGAACCAGGCTTCACCTCAGGTCTGGCTGATGCCCAAACTCCCGTGAGAGGTCCCCAGGCAAGGAATTGGGGCCAGGAACTCATGTCCATTAAAGCACTTCCTAAGTGCCAGGCATCTGCTGGACACTCCACACTCAGGTCCCTGAGCCTCATGCCACCTGTCAAGTGAGTTCTGCCCCTGCCCATTTTGCAGAAAAGGAAGTCAAGGCTTGGAAAGCAGCAGCTCTGGCAACTAATCTAACCCCAGGGCCGTTGGCACCAAAGAGCTGTCACCCCACCCCCCTGGGGGTGGGGGGTCAGGTCAAGCGTGGGAGGGGGCTCACCTGGCCCAGATTGTCAAAGTTGTACTTGTGATGGACCCAGCGGTAGTTGGCGGCCACGCAGTCGGAGCGGTTGGTGATGTTGCGGGTGTCTACACCGAGACAGTGGTAGAACTTGCCCTTGAAAAGCTGGGGTCAGGGACGCAGGGTTAGTGAGCACCTTGCCGACGCCCCCAGGGGGTGGGGGCGGGGTGCAAATCAGAGGAGGGTGCCGCCCCTCTGGGGCACTTCCTCTGAGCCAAGCCCTGGACCACGCCATCTCTCCAAGGCCCCCAGCGCGAGGCGGGCCGAGGCTCGTTCCGTCTCACAGGTGGGCAAACTGAAACCCGGTGGCGTTAAGTAATTTTGCCAAAATCATTTGAGGTCTAGGAAGCGGCAGATCCAAGGCTCACGCTCCGGTCTGACTCCCAGCACTTCCAGAGACCCCAGCGACCAGACTCCACAATGGGGATCGGGGCAGGGACGCCAGGCGAGAATGCTGCCTGTGCAGCCCCAAGGCAGAGGGAGAGAAGTAAAGGGACCCTCTCTACGGGTTCAAGCCCTCTCTGTGTCAACTGCCCGGAAGCGGCAGGGCCACTGTCCACACGGGGGCCACATCAAGTCTCTGCCGCCCAGACGGCTGCGCTATGAATCTCTCAGCAAAGGGCACCTGTGTGGGGCTCCTCCAAAGCTGCAGCCCCAAACATGGGACACAGGACTCAGACCCTCAAGTGACAGGGTTTCAGCAGCAGCTCAGACCACAGCAGGACCAGGTCATTTTGGCCCTGCCCCTGGCACACATATTCCATCTGCCCCATGCCCCCTTGTCCAGCCCTGAGGCCCCATCCTATTCCTGGCCTGGGCTGCAAATCAAAACTGGAGTCAGCTCAGGGCCCCGCCTGGCTCAGAGACCTTCCACGGCTCCCACCCCAGAGAAGCCGAGTCCCAGCTGGGCGGCTGCTGTTGCAGGTCTCTCTGCACTCAGCCCAGCTCATCTCTCAGCTCCAGCCAGAGCTCCAGGGCTCTCTCCCCAGGTGTGCCCTGTGTGGTCCCATTGCCCCGTGTGTGCCTCGTTGACTCTAAAACACCTTCCCCCCAACATGACCTGCCCGAGTCACCTGTCCTTCAAGGCCCAGTGCAAAGGCCACCTCCTTCAGGCTGTTCTCCCCACTGTCCCCAGCCCAGCCCTGTATCCCTGCATACCATGGACCCCTGTGACCCCGTTTACCCAGCCTGCCTGGCGCACAGCCATTTGGGCCCAGCGTGTCTCTCCCTTGGATGGGAGCTCACTGCCAGCAGGGACCCTGGCTGCTCCACCAGGGAGCACCTGGTACAAGGTCGGGAGACTTGGGCAGCAGCATGAGCCTCTTCCCTCACAACAGAGTCCACCCTAGTGCCTGCCCAGCCTGGGTGCCCCTCACCTGCACGCCCAGGATGCCAAAGATGATGAAAAACGCGCAGCAGATGAGGACGATGTTGCCAATGGGCTTTAGGGAGGAGATGAGTGTCTCCACCACCAGCTTCAGGCCAGGCGCCCGGCTGATGACACTGCAGGCAGGGAGGGACCAAGCGTGCCATCAGCCATCAGCCAGGCCTGGAGACAGCCCCTGTTTGGCCCAGAGTCACCAGAGCAGAGACCCCCGCCCCCACGCCAATCTATGTGCACAGCAGGGCCTTGTGCTTTTACTCCAACCCCTGAGATCCACGCCACACCCTGCTCTAGATACTGAGGCTCAGAGATGGCAGAACCACAGGAAGACACACAGAGAGTGGGTAGCAGTCCTGGGGGACCTCCTCAGACCCCACCTTCTGGCACCTGCTCCAGGATCCTCCCCCAGGAGTGGCGCCCACAGCCCAGCCCCTGGCCCTGCTCAGTTAGAGCTTGTCACACACTGCAGAGGACTGAGGAGGTGCAGGGGCTGAATGAGGGGTCCACTTTGACCCGGGGAGCTTCCTTGGACAGCGCAGGGATCCCCCACCCGCGGAGGCGCGGTCCTCACCGCAAGGGTCGTAGGGTGCGCAGAAGCCGCAGGACCCGGAGGACTCCCAGAATCTTGGCTCCCCCCGCGGAAGCCACGGACACCACGATGTCGATGATTGACACGAAGACGAGGAAGCCGTCCAGCACATTCCAGCTGCTGCGCAAGTACGCCTGCTCGCCGAAGTATAGCCCCAGCGAGACTATCTGGGGGAGGGGCGAAGGGCGGGGTCAGCCAGATTCAATGGAGGGCGGAGTCGGGGGGGGGGCACGTGGGTGGGAGCACGTGCCCGCCACCTCCTCTGAGGGTGAGCCCTAGGCCTCCCTAAAGCACCGGGTTCCCTTCTCGCCCCACATCTGCCAACGCCCTCGCCCTGGGAAGCACCTTGGATGGAGCCCTCCCCCTGTGCCCCACACCTCCAGGGGGTACCTCCATCACACTGAAATGAAGAGTGGGCACAAGCTGGCCGCAGTCCCTCCACTCCCCCCATCCCAGGAGCCCAACCTAGGGGCTGGCACCAAGTGGGGGCTGATCTCCAAGGCCACCTGGGGAATACTGCTGAGGGGCAGGTGAGTGACAAGCTGAGGAGGGGACTGGGCCAGGGCTGGGGCCCCGGACAGGGGTTAGGCTAGGTCCCAGGGAAGCCAGGTACCTTCAGCGTCATCTCGCCCACGAAGATGGCTGTGAAGATGTAGTTGGACACGGTGAGGAAGATGCGTTCCTGAAAGAGCCGGGAGGCGCCATGGGCCCGGGGCCCCCCAGGACTGGTCGGCCTCTGCCTTCGGCGGGGGGTCACCCGCTTCACAGTCCGAGGAGGCAGCTCCCTCTCCAGATGCAAGCTCCCCCACCTCCCTCCATGGCATCTGCCTTGCTGAGCTCTCCAACCTCCTCGACCCTGTGTGCTGTCCCACAGCAGGCCCTGGTGGCCTGTCCCTCTGCCTCAGCCCCCCTCTGCCCGAAGGCCTCAGCCACTCACGGTGCTGCCAGCCTCAATCTGGGGCCGCTCCAGGGCGATGGTGATGCAGTTGAGGAAGATGAAGGCCAGCACGACGTAGTCGAACAGCTTGTGGGCGATGACAGTCTGACACAAGACCCGGAATCTGGGGGGTGGGCAGGAAGCCAGGTAGGTGTCAGTTTGCCCCTCACCTGGACCAGGAGGAAGGCCCAAGGCCCAGGCACACATGGGGACCAGGATGGCCTAGAGGAAGCTGACTCTTCTCCTCTGGCCACACGACAGGTGACAACTCCACGTCTGCTCAGGATGCCCATCTGAAGCACCCCCACTGGCCACATTGCAAGCTCCTGGGGCCCCAGAATGAAGGACACCTGCCTCGCCCTGGCACGCAAAGCTTTCCAGGCACTGGCTCTGATCCCTGAGCCTTGTCCTCCAGCCAGGCGGGCACACATATGCCCGACACCCTCAGCCTCTGCCCCCAGGCCTTCCCTCGGGCTGCTCCCTCCACCTGGTCCAGCCTCCACCTCTTCTTGACCCCTTCTTCATCTACAGAATATTCTGCCTCCAAAGCCAGAGAACAAAGGGCTCCTCCCCAGGGAAGCCTTCCACTGCCCCCATGCAGATGGAAGTGCCCAGGTTACCAAAGGATTAGTCCAACCTGGTGCCCAGCACAGGGAGGGCCTAGAGAGGAGGAGATGCCAGGAAAGCCCCATGAGAAACCCTCCCTCCCAGCAGAGGCTCCACTACCCGGCGGAGAGGGTCGTCTGGGAGATGGGGACCCCCTACCCTCCAGGGGCCCTGCTTGGCTTCGCAGAAACCTCTCCCTCCCAGACATGTCAACCTCCTGTCCAACTCCACCCCAGGCCTGGCCCTGCCCACCTGTTCTCGGGTGAGAAGAGGTAGACAGACCAGTCCCCTCGGACTTCACACCAGTCAGGTTTGTACACGTCAATCATCTTGCGGACGCGGAAGCACAGCGTCTGGCGAGGAAAAGGCAGAGGGCAGGCGGGTCGGCGCGGCCCGGAGCTGCTCCTCTCTGCCCACCCTGGCCATCTAGCAAAGTGGGGCCACTGGCTGACCTCCGAACTCTCCCCACCCAGGGCAGGCAAGGAGGGCTTCTCTCTCAGGGGCGGGTCCCGCTCAGAGGGGCGCGGTTCCAGCCCCGCCCCCTGCTCTCCCACCCAAGCCCTCTCCCCTAGGCCCGCCCCCTTAGGCCCCGCCCCTGCGGGGGGCCCTCCCGCTCCAGCCCCGCCCCCTCGGGCCCCGCCCCCTTCTGTCCCAGCAGTTCTTCCCGCGGTCCCTTCTGCAGGGTTCCAACGACCGGGGCGGCGCACTCACGTAGTCCATCTCCTCCTCGTCCTCCCCGCGGTCCCGGCGGTCGTCCATCTTGGTGAAGACATCCTTGGCGATGCTGGGCATCCTTCCATTGCAGTCCTCGTGCCCAGGGGCCGGGGCCGGGCCCGCCGCTCTCCAAGCTGCCCTGGGGTGGGTGCCCCCGGCGGCCACCAGCTCGGCCAGGTCCACTGAGTCTCTGGTGTCAAGGGACAGCGTCCGGCGGTGGTGGCGGTGACAGTGCGCCAGGTGGGGACCATGATTCGCGTGGTGGGCGTGCGGGGCGTGCAGGGGCGCCGCCCGGGGCGGTCCCTCGTCCCGGGCACCCTCAGAGGCCCGGGTGCCGCCGCCGCGCTCTGCAGATAGCAGGGACTCATGCTCTGCCGACGGTGGCTTGTGCTTGAGGCTGTTCCAGCTGGAGCGGCGGCTGGCCCAGGCCCCGCTGCGGCCCCACGGCCCATAGTAGGAGCTCCGAGAGCTGGACTGGGAGGAAGCCCAGGGCTCCCATCAGCGCCACCCACCGTTGTGACTGAAGGCAGCCCGCACACCCGCTAAGGCCCAAAGAGGACCGTCCACCTGGCCAGTGGGTGATGGTGGACTAGAGCCCAGAGGTCCTCTCCTGGCTCTGCCTCTCACTCCATCCACATCTACAGACATGTGGGCACATGTGGACACCTCCACCACGTGACTATGCCCCTACCTGCCACCTTACATCTCTTGAGAAAGGTACAGCAAGTTAGAGCATCTTCCCATTTTACAGGAAAGGAAACTGAGGCTCGGGAAAGAACTGTAACTTGTTCACGGTTACAAAGCTTGGACATGGCAGAGGCCAGATTCAAACTCGGGTCTGTCCAACTCCAAAGCCCAGCTTTTTGCCCTACACATTGCTGCTAAGACAAAACCTAATTCTCTACGCTAGCCTCATCGGCACTATTCATTCATTCACTCACTCACTCATTCATTCATTCATTCCTTGTTGACAGCTCCTGCTCTGTCCCTGGACACCCAGGAATGCAGCAGACATAGTCCCTGCCTAGTTCTGGCTGGACAGTCTGGTGCCCTAAGCCTAGGTACCAGTCTGAACCTGGACAGGCAGACACTTCTTCCCAGGGCCCCTCAGCACACACTCGGCAGGTAGCAGCCATCCACAGCACCCCACAAGGACTCACCAGGGAGCGCTGGTCGTAGCTCATCCTCCCTAAGGACATGACACTGCTCTTGCGGGAGCCCAGGGCCATTAGCATGGGGTCTGGCTGCAGTGAGAGGCGGGGGGCGGATGCTGCAGCCCCAGTCGGGCCCAGACGTCCACCCAGGGGGAGACTGGGGTCCAGGTGCCCATTGGGGGTCATGGGGATTGGGCAGAGCTTGGGATCTGAAAGGGTTAGGTAGCGGGAGAGGCAGACAAAAGGACAGAACAAGAGCAAAAGAAGCCGTGAGACAAAGAAACAGACATGGACAGAAATGAAGAGTTTTTCCAGACAGACCTCCTCCACCAGGAAGTCCTCCTGGTTGGACCCCATCACATGTGCCTCCCCTCTGCCCCATCCGCAAGGCTCTCAGCTTTATTTTAAGATGAACAAACCCCTTGCTTTCCATGTGCAAGGTAAGCTCCCAGCTTTGCCCAACATGGGAACTCACTCCTGTGCCCACTGCAGGAAGAAGGCAGAGCCGGTCCAGCCCATTAACTGAGAAGGACACAACATGGGCTGGGCAGATTTGTTCCAAGCTGCCCAGTGGTGCCCGGAACAGAATCCAGGCATCCTGAGGCTCAAGGCTCTTCCCAACAGGCCATGCTGTGTGGTGGGGGGAGGGGACTACGGCCACCCCTACGGCTAGAATTCAGGAGAGCCGTGAATGTCACTGGCCTTTTTGAGAGTTAGCAGAATGAGCAGTCCAGGAGCCTTGGCTTGAGGGCAAACCAGAGGCTGCGCGTTTGCCCCCCACAGATCTCTGAGTAAGAGTCCGGGACTCCCAGCTGAAGAGCGAAGGCCTTACCTCCACTGCTGTCCAGGCCCTCCTGGAGCTTGTCAAAGTCCTCCATGTTGGATGAGCTCTGGTCCTCTTCGGAGTAGGAGCGATTGGCGTCGCCCTGGGAGACCGTCCCTCACATTGGAATGAAAGTCAGCGTAGCCCTTCCCTCCCTCCTGAATTTTTCAGTGGGTGTTTTCACCCTTCCCCCCATTTTACAGATGGAGAAACTGAGGCTCAGGAAAGGGAAGCAGGAAGCTAACGAGGACCTAGGCCACAAACCCTCACCTGCCTGGCTAGACATACCCCGAACCTCCAAAAATAGAGGGGGTGGGATCCAGAACCCCAGATCTTGGAGACTTAGAATCTCAGAGGTGGAGAAGCTTAGTCCTCCACCCCTAGGGCAGGGACGGGATCCTTGACGTAGCCTCCATTTGCTTGCTCCCTGTGATGAGAAGCTCATCACCTCGTTGGCAACCCCCTTCCTCTGCGGACCCATTGCCTGCTAGTCCTCTTCCATCCAAACCACCCCCTGCCTGGTCTTGTGAAGGCCCCAGAGGGCTGCATCCTTCCCCAGAGCCACAGTCACCTCCGCCTGGAAGCCCTCCACCAGGATGGCCACCAGCAGGTTGAAGAGCACATAGTTGCCAAAGGTCATGAGGGCAACGAAGTAGAGGGAGGCCCAGGGGGAGGTGGAGGCCATGCCGTTGTAGAGGACAACGTTCCAGTCCTCCTGGGTGAGGATCTGTCGGGGGAAGGGAGACAACAGATCAGTCCCTGAGGATCCCCAGGCCCCAGCCCAGCCCACGGGGTGGCCTTGCTGCAGGCCCGCGTCACACACACCTGCCCTGACACTCGCTCCCCACTGACGGGTGCCCCCTCCTGGCCGCTCCCGCACCCCCACCCTCTCAGCACCCTACTCCGCAACCCGGGGCACGAGCCCACCCTGCCGCCTTCCCTTGCTGCTTCTGCCCCCACCACACCTGTGTGCACACACCCATTCAGACACGCAGCGCTCGGCCATGGTCTCAGGAAAGAATCCCAAAGCGCCCAAAGTCTCAGGCAGGAACAGGCACCGGGTGTCCAGGCCAGCTCCCAGAGTCGGGGCTGTGCCAGGCTGGCCACGCACCACGGACCTGTCCCTGGAGGCAAGGGTTGGGGGGCCTATTTGTCCGCCCGCTGCTCTTTTCCTGGATTCTCTGAGGCTGGAGGCAACTCCAAAAGGCAATCCCGGGAGAAACCCCTTCCCCAAACACACCTGGACACGTGCCGCCGCTCACCTGGAACACTGTGACGATGGCCCACAGCAGGGAGTCAAAGTTCTTCCGGTCGGGGACCGTGTCTCCCGTGTCTGTGCGGAGGCTGAATTTGCAGCCAAAGATGTGCATCCCGAGGATGCTGGGGGAGGGAGGGAGGTGGCTCAAGGGACTCACGCCAAGCGCCCTGCCCACCCACCTTCCTTTCTCAGAACAGCCCCATGAGACGGCAACAGCCAGCGTTGGTCCCATTTTACAGAAGTGGACACTGAGGCTCAGAGGGCGTCAGGATTCACACCCAGGACTGGGGTGTTACCCGGAGAAGCTCAAGCAGCCACATTCCCCGGACTCCCGCCCACGGACCCGGCAGGCCTCACGGGCATGGTCCCCAGGGTGGGTGGGGCTCACCTGAAGATGAAGATGAAGAGCATGAGCAGCATGCAGAAGGTGGCCACGTTGTCCATGGTCTTCATGAGCACCACGAGCTGGCGCCGCAGCGCGGGCATGAAGCGCACCAGCTTCAGCACCCGCAGCAGCCGGAAGGTCCGCAGCACCGACAGGCCGCCGTCCGCCTGCCCCACGATCTCCCAGATGCTGCGGCCCCAGCCGGCAGGCAGGAATGGCGAAGGGAGAGAGGCGGGAGTGGTCAGCAGGAGGCCGGAGGAAGGCAGAGGAAGAAGGAGAGGCCGGGGAGGGCCAAGAGACAGACAGCCGCTCATTCACTCATTCATCCCGCGAATATTATTTCACAGGTCCTTGTGGCTCCGTAGCACCCTAGGTCTGGAGCTCTGAACCTGGATTCCATGCAACACCCACCCCCAGAAGTCTATGGCCCACGAATATCACTGACCTCTTCTTGAGATTTAACATTCTTTTGATTACGAATGTCAACCACAAACAGCCGAGAATTAGCAGTCCCTATGACCTCGAGGCCAATCAAAATCACTGCTATTTTTCCATCACATGACAGCCAATATAGATATTTCCAAATATTACTTATGCTCATCCTTTCTTTGAAATAACGGTAGTCGTGGACCCACTGCTTGCTTGCTATTTAATGCATTAGCCCAGAAGCACATCGAAATCACTCATTTTCAAATATTTTGATAACTGCATTTCAGTGTAATTGGCTTGCTTTGACCTCATGTACTTCATTTACTGGCTGCGGTCGGTGCATTAGATTGCTGCTCCCGCCCCGCTTGGTTTCTAGGCCCTCAGCCTGGGAAGGTGCTGGGGGAGGGGACGAGCACCTGATGATGACAATGACGCTGTCGAAGATGTTGTAGGGGTTGCGCAGGTAGTCAAAGAGCCCGAAGGCAGCCAGCTTCAGCAGCATCTCCAGGGCGAACATGCTGGTGAAGACCACATTGCAGATCTCCAGGATGTTGGTCAGCTCCTCGGGCTGTGGGGTGTCGGGGCAGGGGGCGGGGACCCAGTCAGGCCAGAGGGCAGCCCTGGATCCCCCGCTTTGGACACCCGTCAGCTCTGGGACACCCCCTCCCCCCCCCGGGGACACCTGGCTCTGCCACTCTGGCTCCATGACCTGCAGATCAGTGTCCTTGCTGGAGCTCCATCTCGGCTCAAAAGGAGAAGAGAGAAAAAAAGGAAAAGAAAAAGAACCCAATCCTGTGCTTCTCGCCTGGTGTCTGGGAAATCCAATCAAACTGCCAGGCCCTCTCAAGCCCAGATAAAAGGAGAAGGCACCATTTGTAATTACATTTGACTCACGGAATGGTTCCCAAAGGGGACTGGGACCCCGAGAGAGGCCCCTAGTGGGGAGGGGCTGGGGCCCGGCATCGCTGGCTGAGCCGGGGCCCAGATGCGGCTCAGAGCCACCAATTTCCCAGCCCGCCAAGACGGAGATGAACGATGTGCATGGTGACAGTCGGTAACGGCGATCGCCCACCTTGGACCACACGCGCGCCGCGCACATGCTGCCGGCCCCCCCACAGCTGATGCCGTGCCCGCCGCTCGGCTCGCCCGGAAAGGTCACCCGCCCACTCCCCTCCTCCCTTGCAACAGCTGCTTCTCTAGTCAGGCGCACACCTGTTAATCTTTCTCTAATGGACCATCCATCACTCCTGCGAGCATTTTTCTGGGAGAGAGACAATAAGCAGGCTAGAGAGACGGATAGACAAATACAGACACGGTGAGTGAGAGAGCAAGGGGGAAGGGTGGCTGGAGAGGGACAGCGCGGCCATGGGAAAGACAGACAGACAGACAGACAGACAGGAAAACATAAACACCGAGAGTGAGAAGCAAATGCAGGGTGTGGAGAGACAAGACAGAGAGAAAAACATAGTGAGGGACCAAGATCATGACACTGTGTAAGTTAGAGACACACCAGAAAGTGAGAGAGAACTGGCAGACAGACAGACAGACAGAGGCTGCACAGAGGTGTCCTGAGATGGCAAGACCCGCCCAGTGGAAGATGAGGTGCCGAAGGGCAGAGAAACCAGGTTAAGCCGCAGAGGTTGGAGGACAGAGGGCAGACGAGAGAGGCTGCAACGGAGGTGAGGCCAGGAGCCGGGGGAGACGGGGCTGGGGCAGGGCCAGGACCAGCTCAGCCCTGCTGGATGCCAGGCTTGGGAGGCTGAGCTGCCCAGCCTCCGGCCATCTCCGCAGGGGAAGATAAGGGCCCAGCCGGGTAGGGGTCTCTAAGCTGCCCTTAGGAACCCCTTCAAGCCCAGCTTCATCCCCAAGATAATTACAGCTGCTGGTGTTAAAGCGTCTCCCAGGGGCCATGAGCACTGTCCACGAACTGTCCCATCTAAGCACAAACACCACCCTACGGTATCCCCATATCTCAGAAAAGGAGCAGTGACTGCCCCCGGCCACAGCCAGGCAGTGACAGAATCAGATCTCACACCCAGGTCTCCTCCCTCTGCCCCCCTCATCCCCAATAGCCCAGGCCCAGGGGCCTTCCGCCACCCCGCTTTTCTCCCCCGAGGCTCCGGTTCAGCACGGACACACCACCGCCCTGCTTACAAACCTTCTGTGGCTCCCCGCTGCCCTAAGGCTAAAGTCAGTCGCAAGAGTTGTCACGGACGGACAGCCCCCTGGCCTCCCGGGCTGTCTGCCCTGCCCGACGTGCCCAGCCTCCTGGAGGCTTCTGGGTCTTTCTCGGGAATGCCTATGCTCCCGGGGCCTAAATCTGTTCCTCCTCTGGCTCCCTAATGAAATCCTGGTCACCCTTCGAGATCCATCTCCGGTGCCACCACCTCGAGGAAGCCTGCCCCAACTTCAGCTCCGGGTGGTGCCTCTCTCTCCTAAGCCCTCGCAGAGCTGGCATGTCAGGCACTAACCACCCCATCTTCCTCTGCCCAGAGTCACTCCAGACCGGGGTTGGCAGGGACGTGACGGCGCTGCTGAAAAGAGCATGAACCCTGGTTCGACCCATCCACTGGTATGAGGCCTTGAACACTGTTCCCTGGGAACTGGAGCCAGTGGACACGCGCCACCACCCCCCACCCCCAGGATCAGCCCTGCCCCCGGAGGCTCCCTGCACCCCTGCCCTGCTAGCCACTCAGCCTGGATCCTCTTTTCTTTGTCATCCAACTTGGTGACCGTCCTCCAAGTCCAGGACAGCCTTGCCCAGCTGAGAAGGGGTCGTGGGCCTGGACAGGTTAGGGAGAGGAAGGGGCTGAGATGGCCTGTCCCAGGAGCAGCGTCTCCCCACCCGCCTCCTGTCCATTTTCTGGAACCTCCGATTCAACCTCAGCGTCTCTGAGCCCAGCGCTGACAGCTGCTCCCCATGTCACGCCGGGCAAGCCAGTCCCCTTCTCTGAAGCTCGGTTTTCCCATCTGCTCAGTGGGGTTAAGACACTCACCCTGCCTGCCTGCCGCACGGGCAGGGGGCTGCTGTGAGGGTCACACCGGGAAGAGAGGTGACAACCCGTGACGGCAAATGATGAGGGGTCTGGCCGCCCAAGCCGACCCCACCCACCTGCCTGTCACTTGGCCTCAGTCACATACTGTCCCTGGCACCCCTGCCCCGGGCTATGCAGGGTGCGGGCAGACTTCAGCACCATCCGACCGCCTCGTGGGTCACACGCAGGCCCCTGCCTGGCTGACTCCCGCTTTCCTCTGTCACCTCCTCCCAGCCAGTTCCCGCGAGGCCTCTCTGTGGCCACAAGGAACCTGGTGACACTCTCTGGTGGTTTTGGCCGCAGTGACCACCTAAAGGCCACAGAAGCCACAGTCTCACCTCTCACTCAAGCACCTGTGGCCTCACTTCACAGGTAGACTAGGAAAGCGATGCCCAGGCTCTGTCGTGCCCTCACCGCCTGCCACCCCTACCCCGTGGCCTTGCCCAGCTCCCTGCATGCAGAGTGTGTGGCCCGAGCGTGGCAGAGGCCCCCAGGCCACTTCCCCTCTGCTGTCACTTCCCCTGCGAGAGAGGGGCTGCGTGCGTTCACCAGCCTCTCCTGCCCCTCCCCTCCCCTCCCTGCCCCCTGGCAGCCCTGGGCAACCTCTCTCTGCAGGCGCCACCTCAGACAGGGCTGCTCAAAATAAACCTGGGGGCGGGTTGCTTCCTGCCAGCACTGTCTGGGAGCGAGGGGCGTGGAGCAAAGCTCCGAGGCCCGGGCCCCGCGCAGAGCTCGGTCAAACAAATGCTGCCACCCGGAGCTGCTTTAGAGAGAGTATTTTTAAGATTCTCCCTCCCCCTCACTTTTTCTTTAATTAACAATTTTTTGAGGCTCCAGACAGCAGATGGCAAACTCACCCCAAGGGTGCTGGCCTAAGGCTCCAACAAAAGAGTCACAAGCCTTTCCTAACTAGAAAGCACCTACTATGCGCCAGCTTCTTAATGCAATTAACACTCCCCCATCCCCCACCACCACTCTGGGAGGAGGGGTCCATGTGCCCATTTACAGGTGGGGACGCTGGCTGAAGGAGGTCAAGTGACCTGGCCAAGGCCATCCTGCCTGTCAACAGCAGACCCAGGACGGAGCCCAGATCTTGAGCGGTGGGGTTCAGCTCTCTGGTGGTCTTCAGGGTGTGGGCAGGTGGGTGTTAATACCTGTTTGGAGGATGGTTTTGAGGACTCAGTACAGCAGGCGGGACCGGGGCCTGGCGCTTAGTAGGTGCCAGGGAGCCAATCCTATGAGCGAAAGAGCATGAAGCTGGGGAACCTGCTTGTGGGCGAGAAGGCCAGGGAGGATCCTGTGAAGGGACAGAGGCTGGCCGGTGAGGGCGACACAGTGAGGCCACCGGGGGCGGGGAGGTCCCACGGTGTCAGAGAGAAGAGGCTCCCCCCATCTGGAGGTGAGGAACTTTGCTCAATAGAATGTGGTAGAAGGAGTGAGGGGCCACTAGGCCAGGCAGGGAGGAGGTTTAGGCAGGGACCGTGACCTGGCCCGAGGCTGGGGCTGTGGGTAAAGAGAGAGGCTGGACCCTGAGAACGGAGCAGCCCCGGCCACCCTATTGCCTTGGAGAGATGGCTGAGAAGTCGGCAACTAGTAGCACGCTGGCAGACGGGTCTCTGAAAAATAGCCCTGATCTGTGGTGTATGCCAATTTCCACGGTGTAAATACTCCCGCCCTAGCCAATTTCAAGCTACCAACTGTTTCCAACAAAAGGCTTGCAAAATCCTTGAGTATGAGAATATTGGCGCTTGCAAGCTGGTTCTACAAGCCCCTGGCAGGAACAGTGCTCAAGCTCTGGTGTAGCACGGCTGTGACAGGTGCCCTTGGTACTGCCCCACCCAGAAGCTAGAGGCAGCACCCCAACAATGCCGGTTCCCCCCAAGGCCTTCCCCGGGGAGATTGGCCTCACCAGGCCTCTGTCCTCTGGCTGGACAGGGCCAGGCAAAGGCTGGACCCTAGGCGAGGGGGTCCTGGCTGCCTGTCCTCCCCAGCTTCACCCTGCACAGCGCCTTCCCCCGCAGCCCTCCCCAGAGACGTTTTTAATTAAGCTGGAATGGCTGGCAAACAGGCAGCTACAAGCAAAGTGTGGCGGCAGCCCCAGGGGCCGCATTTAAGTAAATTGAATGGAGCCCGTGCCTGGTGAAGTAATGAAGAGGGAAATGAGAGTGGGGCCCACCCCGGGGGCACAGTGGGCGGGCAGGTCCTCCCGCCCACAGAAAGAGGGCCACCGGGAAGCAAAGGGGGCTTCGGAACCCTAAACCCTTCAGGAAATGTCAGTCTTGCCACACAAGATGTGGGTTCAAATCTGGCCCCTGACCTTGGGCCCGTGACAGCCCCTCCCCGGGCCTCAGATGGGGTTCCTCACAGGGCTGGGGTGCAGGTTACAGTAGGGACCCCACCTAGGGGCTGAGGGACAATGGGAGCCAGAAAACGATGTTTTTCCAAATGGAGCCAGGGCGGGATGTTTCCAGGCTGTAACCGTGGAATAAAGGATGTCTGTGCTAACCCTCCAAAACTCTCCGTCCTGTAACCCACAAATAGCCTCCTCTCCTCTGTACACATCCCCCCACCATGCTCTGGCCACCTGCCAGAAGCCGTCCCCTCCCCTAGGTGCTCTCCCACCTTGGGGACCCTCTCTCTGAACTCACCTCACCTCTGAACCCCCAGCAGAGACCCTGGGACACACCATTCAACTCAACCAACACCCTCCCAGCGCCCCATACACCCAAGCTGGGGACAAAAGAAACAACGGGTGTGACCACAAGGAAATGAGGGAGAGCCTTTGTGGGGTAACCTCGGGGTCCCCCCCAGCTGTGGGGCAGCTGTGGTGAGGGAGGAGGATGAGGGGGCCTCAGGGACAGGAGGACCCTCCACCTGCTGCGGGTGTGCTGGGGGCAGAGCACGAGGGGCCTTGAACGTTTGCGCCCAGGGCAACGGGGGCTGTGGAAGTTTGGGGTGGGCAGGGGAGACCCCGGTCTCTGGAAAGATCACTCCAGCAGTTTTGGGGGAGAAGAGGCAGGAGGGCTCGTGTGGAGAGGAGACGAATGGGAGTTAGGACTCGGCCGGAACCGGCAGCGGAGGGGCTGTGGGCAAGCTGGCACCCACCCTGAGGTGCAGACGGAAAGGAACTGTATCCGCCGCATTCTCAGCCCAAGGCGTCACTCGGTCAGGCATTGACCTGACTCTGCCTCCCCTGTGCCTGGCCCTGGGCTGGGCACCGAGGTCACACGGAGGAATGGGACCATGACGGGGGCTGGGGGTGGTGGGCAACAGACACACAGCAGGTGCTGGGCAGCCCTGCGTCCCCCAGGGCCGGCCCTCCCTACCCGTACCCCGAGCCCGCCCCACTGGCCTGCTGGTGGTGCTCGATGCCCATGCTGACGGTGTTGACCAGGATGGCCATCATGATGCCCCGGTTGAAGTACTTGCTGTCCACGATGCCGCGCAGCTTGGCCCGCGTCTCCCGCCACACGTCTCCACACAGCCCGGCGGCCCCGTCTGCCTGCTCCTCCTCGTCCTCCTTCCCCAGCTCCGAGGAGGCCGCGTCCTCGCTGCTTTGCGCCCCGTCCCCACCGGCCTCGCCTCCCCCCGAGCCGCCGGAGCCCGAGCCCTCCTGGCCCGAGTCGCTGCTGCCCGGGCCCGAGGGCCGCCGGCCGGCGTCGCGCTGGCAGCGGGGGCAGCTGGTGGGGTCAGAAGCCAGCATGGCAGAGATGGGCTGCACCAGCGTGTGCGGCGTCGGGTCCAGTGGGCTGTGTCGAGGGCACAGCTCTGCAAGGCAAGCAGAGGTGGAGGTCGGTGACTCGGGTCACGCTCGAGGGTCGCAGAGGAGGCAGCCCACGCCCGCACCAGGGGCTGGCTCAGAACCTGCGTGTGCGCAGGGGGTCTGCCCGAGCCCGCCAGCACCCCCGCTTGGAGGCTAAGAAGCTCGTGTTTCCTGGGGAAACAGCTTCACCTTCTGCACTTTGGGACTAGGAGCGTCCACCTGGCCAGGCTCTGGGGCCGATTCTATTAGCTGATGTGTGGACTGAGCCTAGAACAGGCTCCGTCACTTCCTGGCCCCTGGCCCCCGCTTAGCCACTGATAAACACTCCAGGAACCCCAGCCTCTCCCCACTGTCTGGCTTCATGGCATCACGGAGTTGGGGAAAAGGCTGACAAGGAGCTTCTGAAAGGCCGGAGTGGAGGGCAGACACCCCTCGGAGGAAGCCATGGTGGCCCGGGGCGGAGGTGGGGCTGGGGAGAGGGTGGGGGGAGAGGGGTCTTATCATGTCCTGGGCGGCAGGAGGCAGGAGCCCCGGGCAGGGCAGGCCCTCCCTGGAGAGGCACCTCCCCCGCCCCCTGACCTCCGTCTGTGGAGGGCTGAGTCAGGGTTCACCCCGGGGAGCAGCGGAGAGCCACTGAGAAGGCCCAACATGGTCGGGGGTGGGGGGCAGGAGCTGTCGCTCCCTCCACTGCCCGGGGAGCGGGTGAGAAGCTGGGCCGGGCTTGGACCCAAGCCCTGTGATCTGTGAACCATTTCAAGGTGTCAGAGACGCCCTTTCTGGGTGGTTTGGTTCCTTCTTTACATTTGTCTGTGTTTTCCTAGAATAAACAGGTTTTGCTTGTGTAGCAAAAAAATAAAAATGAAAAGAAAAGAAAAAAGCATTAAAGGGAAAGAAAACCCTGTGATGTCTCCCCTTCGTTTCTACACTTGTTGCCAACGCACCTCCCAAGGCCTGGACGAGGCTCTCGGATTCATTCCGCCTCTAGACCAGCAGGGTGGCCAGAAGCCCAGAGGTGGACCAACTTCGGCACTGGAGGTCAAGGCCAAACCCCTCCCAGCCTAACTGGACCAGGGGCTGGCCCCCTTTGACGGCTGTTTCCCAAGGAAGGGGACCGGGGGCAGCACGGAGGCCCAGAGCAAGGGCCTCAACCTCCCTCCAGAAGCCTGTCTAGGGCTTCCCTCCCCGAAATGTGTCTGGAGAGGGTGGTGGGCGGCAGCAGGAAGCCCTGAGCAGTAAACACCCCCCCACCACGTCATCCAGGAACGCGGGGTGCCAGCCTTTCCCAGACCCCAGCTCCCCCATCCACGTGCTGGGCCAGCCCACGGGCCACCTGGAGCCTCCTGCAAGGCCACGCCTGGACGGCTGGCGCCCGGGGACGGGTGGGCGGCAGCTCGGAGCAGGAATTCTGCAGCTTGCCTCTCAAGAATCTTAGATTCCCAGAACACGAGCGCTGCAAGAGCAGGGCCTGGGGGTGGCCGTCGCCCACAGAGCATGGTCTCATCCTCGCTCCGCGGCGGGCAGACGGAGACATCAGAGCGTGTGCGTGTCCCCTACACGCCTCTGCAGGGCTGGCCAAGGCCCCTTTATTCCAGGGGCCCGACCTCGCTGCTCAGGTGTCCTAGTAAGCGGGCAGGTGGCAGCAGGAACCCATGGATGGGGGGAGCAGGTTGCAGTGGCGGAGGGATTTTATAGTCCGGCAAGACTAAGGCGGACCAAGGACGGACCACTGTTCATTCTTCGGAGCCTGGAACCTAGCGCGGAGGCCGAGACCCTGCGCGCAGAAAGGGAATTCCTCCAGAGGGGCAGGGGGTCCTAAGAGGGGGCGGGGAACTGCGGGGTGTGAACTGGAGCCCCTCCCCCCGCAGGAGGAGCCCCTCCCCCCGCAGGAGGGGGGAGATCTGGGTTCTGGAAACCTCTGCTCGTGCTGGGGAGATAGGACACTTTTGCCAACAGCATGGTTTCTGAGACCTCAGCTGGAGGCTCACCAGGCCAGCGTGGAGGCCCGGGGAGGCAGGGCCACTTACTGTAGTGTCTGGGCTCCTTGGCGTGGGGCCCGGGCTTGGCAGAGCCGGGTGCACCCTGGCCCGAGGCCTGGCGCCGGCTCTGCAGGGCCTGGTAGAGACCCAGGGCCCGGCGCTTGGCCTTGCGCAGGATGTGGCAGACGTACTGGAAGATCTCCTCGTAGCAGTCGCCAGGCTCGGCGTAGCTGGCCACCGTGCTGGAGGACAGGTAACGCTGCCGCTGCTCCAGCATCAGCCGGTGTTCCCGCTGCTTGGTCTCCGAGAACTGGGTCGCTATGACAACGAGGCACAGGTTGATCATGAAGAAGGAGCCCACCTGTGACCAACGGGAGGAGAGGACAGGGACAGAGGGGACGGTGGGGTGAGAGAAAGTGGAGGCAGGGGGCGGGAGCGTGGGAGAGGGAGGCAGAGACACGGAGAAGGAGCCATGCCGGGGCCGGCGATGGAGATGGAGGGACAAAGGCAGAAAGGAAGACACGAGCGGCGGGGACAGATCCAAGCCACAAAACAGGTAAAGGGAGAGCCAGAGACAGCCAGGGTACAGAGAGGCGGAGAGCAAGGAGAGATATGGAAGGAGAGTAAGACAGGCTCGGAGAGGACAAAGACGGAGGGTGTGGGAGACGCAAAGTGACAGGGGCAGGGGGACAGGAGAGGAGGAGGGGAGGATGGTGGGCCCAGAGGGACGGAGAGGCACGGGCACAGACAGTGACAGGAAAAGACCGCTGAGGCCTTGCTCCGGGAGGAGGCTAGGGCCCCAGGACAGGGGTGGCCCAGCCAGCTCCCCAGGTCCCCAGGGGGCCTGCTTCCAGGCCCACTCCCCTCGGCCCCTAGGTCCTAACCACGACTGCCCTCCTGCCTGGGACATCAGCGCTGAGGCCAGGGAGGGAGGCAAGCCTCTCTCAGGCTATCAGGGCCCCGATTTCCAGCCCAGCCCGGCCCTTACTACAGCCTTGACTTTGGCCCCAGCGGGGCCCCAGACAAGAAAAGAGAAGCTTCTCTCAGAAGCTTGGACGGGTCGGGGGGGTGTGTGTTTTGGGGGGGGTGTACCCAGCTGATGCTAGAGATTCTGCCACCTCAAGTCCCAGGGCCCAGCTCCAGGGGCCACCACAGTTGCAAGAGCCCTTTCTGCCCCAGTTTCCAGATGGCAGGCTCCTCCCAGGCACGTGCTAAGCCCCGGAGCAGACTGGGGCTCCCTGCCAGCAAGAGGGGGCGTTTGGCCCTCCTCTAGGCTGCCGGCCAGGAGGCTCCTGCAAGTCACAGCCCCAGTCACTGGTCCCCCTTCCCTCCTCCGCACCCAGCATGGCTGGGGAGCTGGGGCTGCTGGGGGTGGGGGGCTTCCTGGCCCAGAGGACTCTGGGAAAATCCCCTGCCTCTAAAGTGAGAAGGTGCCTCACTCATTTGCTCTCTCCTTCATTTCTTTCACAGGCATTTCGCAGAGACCCGCTCCGCAGGCCTGTGTGAGAGGCAAGGCCCCTGCCCTCTGGGAGCTCACGCCTGCGGCTTCCACCCAGCCCGCCTCTGCAGCGGCTATCCCTGGGTCACCAGGCAGCTCTCAGAGACAGTTCTCTGGGCCTCCGCTGCCCCATCTGTGAAACAGAAGGCTCGGATGAGCTTAGGAGCGCTGGGGCCCTGGGTCCAAGGGCTCAGGACCCCTCACTGGCTGGGTGGCCCAGGCCAGGCACCTCACTTCTCCGGGCACAGGTTCCACACCTGAGAAACAGGCAGGTGACCCCGCACGGTCACCTGTGAGGTAAAATGGCAGCACGGTGGCTCAGGCTCAGCTCCCTGAACCCTTCCTAACATCTGGGAAACTCAGCATCTGCAGCGTCCTGCCAGCACCCCTTCTCCTGGGACAGGGCCACCTGGGGCCCCATAACGGCAGCAGTAACAGCAGCAGGGCCCGTCTATAGAGCAGGTGCCATGTGCCCGGGGCTGTGCAGGCTGCAGGCTCCGTGTCCTCTAACCCTCCCCAAGGCCTGTGAGCCGACTGCTGGCACAGTCCTCCACTTAGCTATGAGCTCGGGGGGCAAAGGGCCCTGCCCAAGATCACTCTGGGGGTTACCTTGACTCCCACCTCTGACTCCATCAGGAGAAGCAAATGAAATGCTCTCCAGTCTCTTTCCGGAAGTCCTCTAGCAACCCCAGTGGCTCGCAGTCCCCCCCCCCACAGCAGGATTCTGTCTGGCTTCAGGGTCTCTGCCAGGTGCCCCCAGCCCAGAAGGCTCTTCCTCTGGCCCCCTCCCACCACTACCCACCCCCACCTCCCCATTCACTCCAACCTTTAAGGCTCGGTTCGGGCATCACCTCCTCCAGGAAGCCTCTCACTTCCCCATCCCTTCTCCAAGCTGGATTAGAAGCTTCCTTCGGGCTCCCTCAGCCTCTTGGGCTTCCTGCTCCCATGGCTACTAAGATGCTGTCTGGTCCCTGCCTTCCCGACCATACTGTGCAGTCCTGAGGGCAGGGCAGGCCTGGCTCCACTCTGCTTAATGTGCCGAGGCATGAACAAACCAGTGGATGGACAGTGATGCTGAACGAAGCCTGGGTCCCTCTCCTTTGACCTGGGATGTCTCCTTTCAGGTTCAAAGCCCCGGCACCCCAGGACGGCATCGAAGCTAAGCCTACAGCAGGTGTGTCTCAGGTCAGCTGGTCCTGAACCCCCAGGTCAAAGTCCCACCAGCCCAGGATGGGGGGCTACCCCACAGGGCCAAGCATGCCCTCTCTTGCCACCAGGAAACCAGAGAATCCAGCCTGGCGGCGGCAGGGAGCCAACAGTGACTCTCCCAGGAGTGAATCACCTTGACATCTGGGGATGGTGCTGTGGCTAAAGCGGAAATCAGGCATGACAAGGTGGGTGAGCTCTCTCTGGAGAGACTGGGGGCGGGGCTGGGAAGGAGGCCTCACTGGGGAGGTGGAGAGGGCCCCCCTTCATCTCCAGGTCTCTCCCACAAGCCCGAGAGGTGGGAGTCCCTCCGAGAATTTCAGGGAGTTGCACCAGCTCACAGCCAGGCGGGCCCTTCCCTCCAGAGCCTGCCCCAAAGCAGCCCGGGGCTCCCGCTTCACTGCGTCTCACCTTCCCGCCCCCAGGGCCCTTGGGAAGCCTCCATCCTGGGGCTGCATCCCTGCCACGGTCATAAAGGAATGTATTCTCAGAGACTCCGAGGCAGAGGAACATGAGCAGGAGTGGCGGGTGGACCTCAATGCCCCGAAATGAGAAATGAAGGCCATCGGAAGTGATGGATGCCTCCAGCAGCCAGGCCTGACGAGCCGCTTCAATCACCCGCTGCTCGCTGCACTGAAAACTGCCCCTCCTGCTCTCTCCCACTCAGCTCTTCGGGCTCCGATGGGCACGCTGGGGCCTCCCAAAGAGCGCCCCCTGTCTGGTCCCCTGACCCACAGATCCTTAAGCTTGCCCGCGGATCAGCCTCCCTGACACTTACTATGATGAGCAGGATGAAGTAGATGAAGTTGTAGAAGGAGTGAGCGTCCATCACGTAGTACATGATCTCCACCCAGCCTTCCAGAGTGATCACCTGCGGCAGGACAGAGCCGGGGGAGAGAGCCTGAGACGGCCAACCCTCCAGAGAGGCGGGCAGCAAGGGAGCCGCAGACAAAGGCCCCACTGTGTGCAGGGATGGTCTACGCACATTCTCTCTCGTAATTCTCCCAAGGGCTCCACGGGGCAGCCGGCCTTCTCCCCATCATGCATGAGGAAAGTGAGGTTCAGAGAGGTTAGGGCACTTGCTCAGTGTCACACAGCCAGGAGGGAGTGGCCCTTGGACTTAACTCAGTCCCTCTTGATCCAGAGCCCACCCACCTTCCAGTCGTCCACATCCAGGGCGGGGAGGGCCGGCAGTGGGGGGCCCTGGGCTCCAGCTCGCCCTCAGACCCCTCTTGGATCCTCAGCTGCTTCTTCAGGGTGGGGGATGAACACAGCCCACCTGGCAGGGCTGGGGTGCAGCCGAGCTGAGCCCAGGAGTGCGGCTGTGATGAGCCTGCTGTGACTCTGTCACACACACACACACCCCCCACTGTCCCAGAGAGGGAAGCAGAGGAGCCTTGGGCAAGACGAACGCTGGGCCCTCCCCAGCGCCAAGCTCTTGTTCGCTTCTGGCAAAGGCACGGAGCAGCGGCCCACGCGCTCAGTGCTGAGCGGTCCCAGGACGCAGCTGCTGGGCTGTGACACAGCACGCCTTGCAGCTCTGAGTTCTGCGATCCTGCCGCTCCACAAAGCAAAGTACACAGAGCAGCCACCTGGGTAAGGCCAGCGATTCTCACCGATCGCCCTTTGCACCTGCTCCTCCATTCTTCCTTCTTCTTTTTCTTCCTTTTTTTTTTTTTTTTTTTTGGCCATGCCTATGACATGCAGAAGTTCCCAGGCCAGGGACTGAACTTGTGCCACAGCAGTGACCCAAACCACAGCAGCAAGAACACCTGATCCTTAACCCACTGAACCACCGGGGAACTCCCTCCATCAGGTAACCTTAACTGAGCACTGGGCTCTGCTTTCATCGTCTGGTTTATTCTTCCCAACCGCTCAAGGCAGGGAAAACCGTTCTTACCCCCATTTTAGAGATAAGAAAACCGAGGCACAGAGACATCAAGCAATACACCCGAGGGCCTGCAGCCCTTCCTTTGAACCTCAGTTGCTCTGTCTATAACGCTGGCATGATAATACCTGATGCACCAGCAGGTCAGGCAGATTTCAGTGACACAGGTGGCAAGTGTCTGGCACAGAGCCCCACCTGCCAGGTGAAGCCGCCCACCGCCCTTCCCCTCCCCACCCTCGAACCCGGGCGCCAGCCTGGGGGCCCCTGCCAGGCCCGAGGGCCTCACCTGGAAGATGACGATCCAGGCATAGCCAATATTGTCGAAGTTGATGGCGCCCTTGTGGGGGTTGGCACTACCCGTGCGGCACACGTTGTAGTAGCGGTTCCAATTGACGCAGAGCCCGCTGGCATTAAGATCCTGGCGCCCCGCCCCAAAGTCATAGACGTCGTCCTTGGACAGGCAGCACTCGCGGCCCTGCTCCTTGAGAGGGGGGATCTCGTGACAGCCCATGATGCCGTTGTCACCGGACAGGGAGCAGATGAAGGGCATCTCGTCATCCTCTTCTGGCTGGTAGTAGGGGGGCAGGGCCACATCCCCTTGTCTGTCCACAGTTGATGGGAAAGAGGCGAAGGGGTGAGGTCACTGCCGTGCAGCATGGCACGGTGGGACCAACAGGCAGTCTGGCCTCCAAGCCTTCAAACATGCTGTTCCCCCTCCCTCAGACAACCTTCCCCGTCTCTGTCATGGTCACAAAAACTCCCAGTGATCCACTGTGGGCAGTCCAGGGCCCCCCAACTAGGGAGCCTTCCCTGGAGGAGCCTAAGGAAAGACTGTGTCCGGCACACACCTCCCCATTATCGGGGAAATGCACCCAACTGCCCCAGGAGGCTGGAGCTCCTGTAAGGTAAGTCCTGGGTCTCAGCATCTCTAGTACCTGCATACCGTTTGGCTGGCACACAGAAGGTGCTCAAAGGCGGAATTTTACAGATTCAACAGATAAAGGTATGACCCTCTTCCTGCTCCCCGCTCTCCCATCTATGTGATGACCTTAGGCTGGTCACTGCCTTTCTCTGGACCTCAATCTGTAAAACAGACGACAGTACCTGCCCTGCCCATCTGATTCATAGCATCCCCGCTCAAAATCCCAACATGTTTTTGTCACTGGAAACATAGACGTGTTTTTACCTATGCAACCTGGCCAGATGGTTCCAGGATTTATGTGAATGGGAGAACAGTCACGACAGGTTTTTAAAAGAAGAAAGATGAGGGAGGGCAGCCCTATAAGAGATCAAAATACTCGACAACTACAAGTATTAATACAGTGCAGTACTGCAACAGGAGCAGGAAGGTTCGTGGAACACTGCAGGACACAGGGACAGACCCATGTGTAAAAGAGAACTTACTATGTTGTGAAGACTAAGCCTTTCACTTCCATGGGGAACGGAAGGACTAGTCAATAAATGACATTAAGGTATCTGCTATCCATTTGGAAAATAATATAGCTAGATCCCTACCTCACACCATATACAAAAATAAACTTCTTGGAGTTCCCACTGTGGCTCATTGAGATCAGCTGGCACCTCTGCAGCACCAGGACACAGGTTCAATCCCCAGCCCGGCACAGTGGGTTAAAGAGTCCAGCATTGCTGCAGCTGCAGCGTAGGTCACATCTGTGACTTGGATCTGATCCCTGGCCCAAGAACGCCATATGCCATGGGGTGGCCAAAAATGAAAAAACACAAAATAAAACAAAACTTCCTCAAGACATGGTATCAAGGAGTTCCCGTCGTGGCTCAGTGGTTAACGAATCTGACTAGGAACCATGAGGTTGCGAGTTCGATCCCTGGCCTTGCTCAGTGGGTTAAGGATCCGGCGTTGCTGTGAGCTGTGGTGTAGGTCACAGACACGGCTTGGATCCTGCATTGCTGTGGCTGTGGCGAAGGCCGGCGGCTACAGCTCCTGTTAGACCCCTAGCCTGGGAACCTCCATATGCCGCGGGTGCGGCCCTAGATAAGGCAAAAAGACAAAAAAAAGACATTGTATCAAAAGGAAAAAAGAATGTCTGTTACCTTATCATTAATTGTTTATATTGACTGCACATTGAAAATAATATTTTTGGTTATATTATGTTAAGTAAAATATATCATAAAATTTTCAATAATAAACTCCCGGTGGATTAAAAAGCATAAATGCAACAAAAGATCACCACAAAAACATTACAAGGAGATCTGAAATCGTCTTGTTAATTCAAGAGAGGGAAGGCCTTCCTGTGTGAGACATAAAATCCAGACTCTGTGAAGGAAAAGGTGGATGAGACAGAGTACACACAAAGTAAAGTGTCTGTGAGACAAAAGATAGTGTGCAAAGCAAAAAGACAACAAGTTGAGGCAAAGCAGAGACAGGCAAACGTTTTCTGTAAATGGCCAAATAATATTTTCTTGCAGACCACGTGGTCTCTGGCCCAATCGCACAAGTCCTCCACTGTAACATGAAAATAGCAAGTGGGTAAGTAAGCAGGCACGGCTGTGCTCCAGTAAAACTTTATTTACAAAAGCAGCCCAGAGTTTACCATCCGCTAGGATAAAGTATTTGCAACATATAAAACAGATCAAAGGTAACCATCTAAAGGATACTGAAATATCCTATAACTCAATAAGAAAAAGAACCCAGGTGGGGACAAAAAAGGACCAAGGAACAGAAAATTCACAGAAGAAATCAGAAATGGCCTATACATAGGAAGAGACGCTCACCTCACTAATACCAGGAAAATGCAAACAAAAATAACAGTGGGATCATTTTACTTCCATCCAAACAGCAAACATTCAGTGGTGATCAGATTAAAGGGTGCAGGAAGGGTGACACGCTCATACACTGCAGGCAGAAGTGTAAATTGATATAAACATTTAGAGGGCAGTCTGGCAACATCCATCAACCATTAACATGCAGGCATCCAACCCAAATACATATGGTCCCCTGACGGTGATAAAGGCACTGCTGCAATTCAGTGGGGAAAGAAGGGACTTCTCCATCAGTGGCACTGGGGCCACTGGGCATCCATATAAAAAAGGCATCTTGACCCCAGCCACATGCCACACGAGCAATTGTTTGGAATGGAATACGGATCTAAATGTGAAAGATAAAACCAAGAAAGCCTCTAAAAGAAAGCTTTTAGAGGATCTTTCATGACCTCAGGTTAGGAAAAGATTTCTTTTTCTTTTCTTTTTTTGCTTTTTAGGGTTGCAGCCACTGCATATGGAGGTTCCCAGGCTAGGGGTCCAATCAGAGCTACAGCTACTGGCCTACACCACAGCCTCAGCAATGCCAGATCTGAGCCGCGTCTGTGACCTACACCACAGCTCACAGCAACACCGTATCCCTAACCCACTGAGTGAGAATAGGGGTCGAACCTGCAGCCTCATGGTTCCTAGTCGGACTTGTTTCCACTGCGACATGATAGGAACTCCAGGAAAAGATTTCTTAAACTGTATACAAAAAAAAACCCCGATCCTAGAAAAATGCTTGGTGATCTGGCCTTCATTACAACTGAAAGCTTCTATCCATCAAATCACACCATTAAGAGACTGAAAACAGCACACTGAGACTGCACAGACATAGACAACAGACTTGTGGTTGCCAAGGGGGAGGGGAAGGGAGTGGGGTGGATGAGAGTTTGGGGTTAGTAGATGCAAACTACGACATTTAGAATGGCTAAGCAATGAGGTCCTGCTGTACAGCACAGGGAACTATATCCAGTCTGTTGGGATAAACCCTGATGGAAGATGATATAAGAAAGGGCAGGTAGGAGTTCCCATCATGGCTCAGCGGTAATGAACCTGACTAGCAACCATGAGAACCAGGGTTCGATCCCTGGCCTTGCTCAGTGGGTTGGGGATCTGGCATTGCCGTGAGCTGGGTGTAGGTCACAGACGGTTCAGATCCCATGTTGCTGTGGCTGTGGTGTAGGCCGACAGCTGAAGCTCCAGTTCAACTCCTAGCCTGGGAATTTCCATAAGCTGCAGGTTTGGCTCTATAAAAGCAAAAGGAAGGAAGGAAGGGAAAAGAAAGAAAGGGAAAGAAAGAAAGAGAGGAAGGAAGGAAGGAGGAAAGAAAAGGGAATGTGTGTGTGTGTATATGACTGGGTCACTTTGCTATACAGCAGAAATTGGTACAACATTGTAAATCGACTATGCTCTAATACAAAATTAAAAACACATGCAAAAACAAAACTGAGACTGGAATCCAATGGCTGCTACACATTTGGCATACACGTATATCCACCAAAGGACTCAAATCCAGGACATAAAGAACTGCTACAGGGAGTTCCCTTCGTGGCTCAGTGGTTAACGAATCCGACTAGGAACCATGAGGTTGCGGGTTCGATCCCTGGCCTTGCTCAGTGGGTTAAGGATCCGGCGTTGCCGTGAGCTGTGGTGTAGGTCGCAGACGCAGCTCGGATCCCACGTTGCTGTGGCTGTGGCAAAGGCCGGCAGCTACAGCTCCTGTTAGACCCCTAGCCTGGGAACCTCCATAGGCCGCAGGTGCAGCTCTACATTAAAAAAAAAAAAAAAAAGAACTGCTACAAATCTGTGAGAAAAAGAAAGGGAATCCAGTTTTAAAATAGCTAAAGACCATATAGACACTTCACAAGAGGATAAACCAATGGCTGATAAGTACACAGAAAGGTGCTTTTTACACTACTCATCAGGGAAATTCAAGTTAAAAAAACACAGCGAGGAACCACTGCCCTCTCACTGGGATAGTGAAAGATATAGGACTGAAAATTCCAAGAGCTGCTAAAGATCTGGGGTAGCTAGAACTCCGGGGCTTTGCTAGCAAACATTTAATGCAAAACCATCCTGGAAAACCATTTGGCAAAGCTAAGGACCACATGCACTCCCTTAACCCAGCAATTCCACTCCTGGACATTTTACCCAAGAGAAAGAATGGCCATTTCCACCCAATGCCACGGCCAAGAACATCCGTGAGTCCTAGACCCAAAAATCAGAAACCACCCAAATCAACAGTTGAATGAAAAAAACACGGAGCGGTATATTCACTAGTGGAATCCTCACAGCGATGAAAAAGAGGGAGATACTGACACACACAACCGCTGGGATGAATGTCCCAGACCCACGGCACGGAGCCAAAGAAGCGGACACAAAAAGCAACGGGCTGTGGGATTCCATCTAAAGAAACCCCAGAAATGGGCAAAATGCATCTATGGTGACAGAGGTCACAAGAGCTGCTACTCTGGGCTGAGGAGGATGGTGACGGCGAGGGGGCAGGAGGGAGCCTTCCCGGGTACGCGTAAGTCTCTCGGGTACATTTACACAGGTGTGTAACCCAGGTGAAACCTTGCTGAGCTGTACGCTTAATCGCCTTGTCCACTACAAAGTATAATTTATATCTTAATCCAAAAAAGTATTTTTAAAAATGGACACGGGGGCACGTCTCATTTTATTGAGTTTTGCTTTATTATGTTTCTTATAAACGGACAGTCTGCAGCAACCTGGCACGGAGCAAGGCTGTTGGCACCATTTTTTCCAAGAGCATTTGCTCGTTTTGTGTCTCTGGGTCATATTTTGGTAATTCTTACCCTATATCCAAATTTCATTATTACCATATTTGTTATGGCGATTTGGGATCGGTGATCTTTTTTTTTTTTTTAAACAAATAGCTTAAGTATTTTATTTGTTTGCAACTAAGCTTGTTAACACTATATAATGAAAATGTACAAAGAATAATGTTGCAGTTTTTGGTTAGATTTAAGTCAAAGACATTCATTAATTGGGATCGATGATCTTTGATGTTATTAGCACTGACTCAAGGCTCAGATGACGGCTAACAATTTTGGACACTAAAGTATTTTTTAATTGAAGTAGATATTTTATGCTATAGCACAATTAATAGACTACAGTATAAAGTAAGCATGACTTAATATACCCTGGGAAACCAAAACGTTTGCATGACTCACTTTATTGTAGTGGTCTGGAACCCAAACCCGCAACAGCAAAGGTACGCCTTATCTTTGACCAGCAATTATGAGTCCCACCATTGATCATACACATATGCAAAGACCACAAGCAAACACGATGCTCCCTGCAGCCTTGCATGGAAGAGCAAAAGCTTGGAAACCACGCAGAGTCCATCAAGAGAAGCTGCCTCGCTAAACTGTGGTACATCCGTGGAATAAGAAACACGGATTAAAACACCCTCGAGATTGCCAAAGCAATTCGCATTTTGCAGACCTGTCTGGGGTGTAAATGGTCGTGTGTGAGCATTAATGCCTAGACAGACTCAGAGAGAAGGGACCGGCTGCCTCGCAGAGGACAGCAGAACGGGGCTCGGATTCCAGGCCCTGCCGCTTCCGAGCTGGGTGACATCGTCCAGATTCTTTGCTCATCGAGAACCCCCAAGCTGCCCATCTGGGGTCTCCCCAGGGGCTCATGTGCCTGGAAGGATGCTTTTCTGCTCACTCACTGGGGGGCAGTCTTGGCAGGCTTTGGAGTCAGGGACACCCAGGTTCTAATTCTATCTCGGACTTCACCAAGCTGCGTACCCCGAGGCAAGTTCCCTCCACCCACCCACCCTCGGCCTGTTTCCTGGTCTCCACATGGGATCAAAAGTTAAGCATCACCTTCACTGCCCCTGTCACCCGGGAGCATGTCATCCTTGCTAACCAAGGAAATAACCCAGTCTGCAGACACCCGAGGACCAAGTAAATACACTCACAAGTGAGGTAATTTCAGGCAAAAGTGGTGCCAAGAAAATCAAACAGGAAAATGCAATCGAGGGTCTGGGGGCGGGGACAGTGAGGGAAAGCCACCAGGAGGAGGTGACATTGGGACTGAGCTGGGACCATGAGAAGGGGGCTGCCTCGGAACGACCTAGGGAAAGATCCATGTCCAGTGACACAGGGACAGAGTGGCCTGGATGTGGCCTGAGCCCCCAAAGCTAAGAGCTCATACCTGCCTCTCTCCATCTTTGAAGGTCAGACCACAGAAGCGGGGGCCCGTCTCCTGCCGCCCCAGGCCTGCCTCTTCCGAATGACTGGCCTAGTACGGGCTCTCCTCCGCCACACAGGGCCCTTACCCACGGGGCGCCCGCCCCTGTTCTGCCCAGTGATGGGCAGGTGAACCAGTCCCTTCCCCAGGCTCCCCCGACCCCAGCTCTCCAGCTTAGCTCCATCCCCACAGCCCACAGCCGGGCCGAGCTGAGCAGTGTCCCCGTGCTCCTGTGGTCCTTGCTCCCCAAGGGCAGAAACTCCGGCTTCTGCCACATCCTTGGCTGGAGCACTTGCTGGGCAAGAGTCACTACTCGGGTGAATCTGTCGAGTGAGAGGACGAATGAAAATGCCTCCACGCCCTGTCCCCCTGGGGGGCCCGGCACACCGTGAGAACGTGCATAATGCACATCGGCGACACGAAATGAAAGTCATGTCCAAACACACAGGGGCACGTGTGCACACCAGAGACGCTGCTTATCTCAGGCCGCTGAGAGTCTGCAGACGTCAAATTTCTCAGACAATTCAACCCAGCTCCTCCAAGAGCCAAAGCTTGATTTCTGTTTACGCGGCTTTGGACAGGTCTCTCCAAAGACCTGCCCACCCCACTGCTTCCAGATGCAGGCAGGCCGAACGTGAGCTGACCTTTCCCTGATGACTCAGAGGCTCTGATGGGAATGTCTGTGCTATAATTAGACAGCCGGGCTCCACGTCTGCTTTTGAGGTTTTCTGTCTTCGTTTTCCTTGCTGGCATCACTTCTGCTTGGGTCTTAACTACCCTTCCCCCTCCTGCCCGACCTCCTTCTAGTTTGCTGCTTCCACCCTCTGGGCCCCAGTTCGCAATAACCAAGTCAGTTAAAACTATGTACTAAGCAAGAGTCACTAGGAGCTGAATTAGCATCTATGACCTATTTTCTTTATTTTTTTAAAAAAGTTTTATTTTTTATTTTTTGCTTTTTAGGGCTGCACCTGCAGCATATGGAGGTTCCCAGGCTAGGGGGCCAATCGGAGCTACAGCTGCCAGCCTTAACTCACTGAGCGAGGCCAGGGATCAAACTCACAACCTCATGGTTCCTAGTTGAATTCGTTTCCACTGCGCCATGACAGGAATTCCAATTTTTTAAAAAATTTTTTATTATAATTGATTTGTAATGTCGTGCCAGTTTCTGTGTATAGCACAGTGACCCAGTCATACAAATATATGCACCCCCTTTCTTATACTACCTTCCATCATGTTCCGTCCTAAGAAACCAGACATAGTTCCCTGTGCTATAGAGTAGGACCTCATTGCTTATCCATTCTAAATGTCATAGTTTGCATTGCATTTGGAGTGGATAAGCAATGAGGTCCTGCTGTATAACACAGGGAACTATATCCAATCACTTGTGATGGTACACGATGGAAGATATTATGAAAAAAAGAATATATATATATATATGTGTGTGTGTGTGTGTGTGTATAAAACTGGATCACTTTGCTGTACAGCAGAAATGAACAGAATATTGTAAATCAACTAAAATAAATGTGATAGCTTGCATCCACTAACTCTAAACTCTGGTCCATCCCATTCCCTCCCCCTCCCCCTCCCCCTCCCCCTCCCCCCCAGCAACCGCAAGTCTGTTCTCTGAGTCTGACTGTGCGTCTGTTTCTATTCTGTAGACAGGTTCATTTGTGCCATATTTTAGATTCCACATATAAGTGATATATGGCATTTGTCTTTCTCCTTCTGACTTACTTCTCTTAGTAGGAGAATTTCTAGTTGCATCGGTGTTGCGGCAAATGGCGTTATTTCATTCTTTTTATGACTGACTAGCATTCCATTGTAGATACGTTATCTATGGCCTATGTTAGATGGGACATTATGATACCAGTTTTGAGAGCTCAGAGGCCTTCTGAGCTCATTTTGGCATCCAGCCATTCATTGGAGACCCAGCAGCAACTCAACTGAGCATATCCCTGAACCTCTCTGAAACCCTGGGAATCAGGGTTGGGACCAGGTGCTCAATGGGGAGACCTCCCTGGCCCTGGAACACGCAGCACCACTGCTGCCCAGGAGCCATAGGGCTGGGGGCCCGTGGGCGGGGGGGTGAACTCACATGGTGAAGTTCTCCTCCAGGAAGCAGCGGTTGCGTAGCAGGCCCGCCCAGAGCTGCACGCCGATGATGCCGAAGATGAAGAAGACAAAGAAGCAGAGCAGGAGGACGTTCCCCAGCATGGGCAGCGTGTCCAGGAGCAGGTTCACCAGGATCCGCATACCTGGGAGAGGGAAAGGTGGAGGGATTGGAAGACAGGAGCAGAGGTCCCGGAGAAAAGAGAGGGAGGGCAGGGTTCCAGGAGCAGAGACAAGGCGGTGGGCAGAGAGGTGGGACACATGGGCAGGGGTCCTTACTACCCTCAGCTTGCTCGGTGGCCACCAGACAGACCTTCTTCTTGGCATCTGTCCCCCCACCCCCGCCGCCGCCAGAGGCCATTAAAAATGGCTCTGGGCCCCACTACACTTCCACGAGATCATGGGTGAATAAGCAGGCATGTATAGAGCACCTCTTATGTGCCAAGTGCTTTTCTGGGTAATGCACAGATCTGATCTCCTCTGGTCTCCATGACAACTGTGTGAGGGCGGTAATGTTATCCCGATTTTATAGAAGAGGCAGCTGAAGGTGGTTCATGGAACTGAAGCTACTTGCCCACAGTCGCACAGACAGGGAGCAGCAGGGTCTGGATTTAAACTACATGTCCTGACACCAAGCTAGCACTCTTTCCATGACCCTGCATACCAGGAGGCCTGGGACTGAGGCTGGATCATCTCCCTCTGCCTAGCACCCACCCAGGATGGGCACAGTAGGTGACTAATAAATGTATCCTGAATGTCCTTCATCTCCAGAGCCAGGACACATCAGTACCAGCCAGAACCACCCTTCTGACCCACCCCACTGCATGACGGAACCAGGCAGAGCTGTCAGCCACCTACTTCGGAAGAACCTTGGCCAGCCAAGGGACTCAGACCCAGCCTGATGCCGGAAGAAGAGGACTTCCCCTTTCCTGAGAAATAGCTGCCATGAGCGAGCTGAGCCAGAGGTGATAAGAGGAGAAAATGGGGAAATGGGAGTAGAGATAGGGCACCCCAGGGAGGATGACGAGGTGACCCAAATGGAGCTTCCCACAGGCATGGGAAAGGGAGCAGCGCTTTCCTGGGGAGGTCTGGCACCCCAAAACCCTGCAGGCAGGGAAAGAAAGTCTGCGGAAAGCACGGAGCCTCTGATTTAGAGAAAACCAGATTCAAATTCTCACCCTGCTGGCCTCCAGGACCTGTGGGACCTTGAACCAGTCCCTTCTCCTCTTAGAGGACAAGGTCCCCCAGCAGATGGGCTCAAGAAGACAGCAGCCACCCTACAAAGATTCCCCAGAGGCCACAGCCAACTCTCAGCAAACCCGGGGGCTCCCACCCCACAGAGGAAGTGAAGAACGCACTCATCTTCCAGCCATTCACGTCTGTCTCCCCATCCTTCCCCTCTCCCCCACCTGCCCTGCGCTGGCCCCCTGCACCCTCTGTGCCCCCTCTCTCTTTCTGTGGGTTCAGTCCCCCAGCTGTGAAAAGGTCCCAGTCCTCTCAAGTCTGAGTGATGTCATCCACCATCACAGCTTCAGTAACTGCATGTCACCCACTCTCTCCAGACTTCTCAAAAAGACCCAGCCATCCCAATCACTGAAGAATCCACAGGAATACAAGCCCCAGACAGGTGGGTTACCTCTAGGGTTTTCCTCAACCCCCACTTCCCAGTCCTATGAAAATAGAACCAGGACCCATTCCTGTCAGGTGGTTTGGGTAGGCTGACGTGGAGATCACATGACCGAGGCCTGGCCAATCAGCACAGTCTGTTCCCCTAGGCTCAGTGATTGGTCCAGGATGGGCATGTGACTCCAGCCAGGACCAATGAGGGTCTGCACTGAGACTTCTGCTGGAACTACAGGAAGAGAGATGCTCTCTTTCTGCTAAGAGGAGTTAAGCCTGGCGCTGCTGGACCCATATCGCCTCCGGTGGATAGTGCCGGCCTGGGGTTGAAGCCAGCCCAGGGAAAGCAGAGCCCCGGACAAAGAGGGAGTGATTCCTGATAACGTATACCCTAGAACACAAATCTGAGCATGGCGTCGCTTTGTGTGAAAACTGATGGCATTCCCATCAGCTACAGAAGCTGAGTTTTGTGGACCCCTGGCAGGTGGGGGCAGGTCTCTGGAAGGACGAGCAGAGGGCCATGAAGCTTACGGAATTGCTGTAAAATGTGCAGAGATGCTGCCATGAATTTTTCTGGGAAGAAGGTCCACAAAAGTGTCTGTGGCCCCAAAGAGTGTCAAGAGCTGGTGGGTCGCCCTTGAGTGCACCCCCCCCAAGATTCTGTGATTCAGTGAACCCGGCCTACCTTCCTAGGCTCGCCCGCCCCCCTCCGTCCCCAGTGTCCACCCTATGTCTAGTAATATTGAATTATTTAAAGTACCTTAGAGATACCATGGGATTAAACACCTCCAAGCTTTTTTACTCATGCAGTGCGCTCTTTCTAGAACACTCTTCCATCTCTCTTGTGTCTGGCAAACCCCAGTTCAGCCCATCACAGCTCAGCTAAGGATCTGCTTGCTCTTTGAGAAGACTTCCAAAACCCCTTCTCACCCCATCCCTCTCTCTTCTGCTCTAGGCAAGCTCAGCACCTCTGACCTAGCCTAGGATCCACGTACAGTTGCTCAGGTTGCATATGCCACAACCTTGGAGGCACCATTTACCTCAATGTCTAGTCTTCTTCTAACCCTAGCGTATAGTCGTCTGTTTACTCTCCTGTCTCTTCCTCTGGGCTATAAGCTCCTGGGGACAGGGCCTATGTCTGAGTCACCTCAGTGTCCCCAGAACCCAGTAGGTCCTGGCCCAGAGCAGAGGCTGAGCCAATATTTATTGAATGATTGCTCTTGAATGAATGATGTGATATGTCATAGGGAGGGAGCGGAATGTTGGAGAGGGGAGAATGGAAGGAGGGGGACAAGGAGAAGGGTGGCCCTGTCCAGATTTTTATGTACTCCCAGGGCGAAGATCGAGATGGTTATTAACAAGGGTCATTATTTGGGATTTGCATCACGAGCTCTGCATGGAGTGATTTCCAATCAATAATTAATGCCCACCCTCATCTTCCCTCCACACAGAACTAGGTCGGCCTCCTCTTGGGAGACACAGCGGGGCTCCCGTGCAGGCTCCTTTCCCCGGCTGAGAGCAAGCCGGGGTGAGTGAAGGCTCAATCCCCCACCTCCCCACACCCGCCTCCCCAACGGGGTAGCCAGGGGGTGCACAGAAAAGGGAAGCAGGAAAACAGAGCAGATACCCTGTAATCCATCCGAAGTTTAAGCCAGCCAGTTGCAGGCTCTTCTGGGGCGCAATCATTCATTCAGTCATCAAACATTTATAAATACTTCTGCGTATCAGGCACAGTGCTGGGCGCCTGGAGGGATCCAAAGTCCCATTTTTCTGCCCCCTCAGAGCTTATAGCCTACCAACCAGGGGACAGGGGACCACAGCGTTGGGAAAGGGACGATGCCTGCGGAGTGAGGGCAGCTCCGGGCATAGACCTGGAGAGGCTGACTTGAGCCAGATGACAGGAGTTGTGGCAAAGGCACAGAGGTGTGACCGATCAGAGAGGGCATCCAGGCTGTGCAGCAGGGGGACTCTAAGGAGAGTGTGGCTCTCCGCTAGATGGCTAGTCAGGGAGGCCCGTGAACAGATTTCTAAGCAGGCCGTGGCCTTGATCGCCTCCGGGCTTTAAAGAGGCAGGAGTGACCCTGGAGGACAGGACAGAGGCAGGAGGCAAGCAGGGAGGGCCAGGCGGCGGCTGTGAGAAGGGGCTGGATCCGAAGGGCCTGGAAGAGGCGGCTCCTCACAGTCCCAGCCTGGCTGCTCCCTGCCTGCTCCCCCGGGGCCCCCGCCTTCATTGCTCAATTAATTACACTTCCCAGTTCTCCAGGATATTGAAATTCTGAAAGGCTCCTGAAAACCTGCCTGGCTGGCTTCCCTGCATGGCAGCCCGGTCCCTCCCTCCCTCCCGCCCGCCTGCCTCTGCTGCACTGGGCCCAGCTCCCTTCACAGGCCCCCCTGGGGTCCGGGGGGTCCCAGGGCCCCGGAGCCAAGGCATCATTAGCTAATTAGGGACTCTGTCACTTCTGCGCCAGGATTAGGGAGCCAGGGGGGACCCCGAGAGAGCCCAGCTCATCCTTCTTTTAGGCTGCAGTCAAGTAATTAGCGAAGGCAAGTCCGACAGCTCCACGCGGCCCTCAGTTCCCCTGGCACTGGGTACAGGGGACGGAAAGAGAAAGAGAAAATGAAACCGGGAGAGAGAGAACTGTAGACAGAGTAGAGATGATGGAGAGAAAGAGACAGGGACGGCCTTTAAGACCCGTCACCACCGGCGTCGGACCAACCTTGCTCATCTCCCTTCCTGCCTTCCCCCAGCCAGAGCCGCCTCCTCCAGGCAGCCTTCTCTGATTCTCACCCCCAGGCGGTCCTGAAGGCCTCCTGCCTCTAGTTCCCCCACCGCTCTCCTCTGCCCTCTCTCAGGATGACCTTACCGGCTCTGCTCTCGCAGGGGGACCTTTCCAGCCTTCGGCCTGGGGTTCGGGGGACCAGGTGGGCCGTGACGGGGGCAGGTTGCAGGTGACCCGTGAGTATGGTTGAGGGCCCTGCTTCCCAACTACAGGGAAAGGGGATCCTAGAGTCCTCAGAACAGCCGGGGTAACCCCCACCCTGAGGAACGGCCAGAGCACCAACCCAAGCAGGACACCCGGGACCGGTCCTGGCTGGGCAGCCTTGAGGCAGAGCTTTGCCCTCTCTGGACAAGAGGCTTCATCTACAGAACAGGACAGCGGTGCCTGTCTAGCCTCAGGAATACTCCAAGGCCACTCAGAGCGGGGTGGTCCTCAAAGTCAGAAGCCCCCAGCGGCCCACCCTCCCCTGAGGGGAAACTGTAAATCTTTATGGCACCTGCCCCGCTCACAGCCCCCCACCCATCGGGCTCCGGTCTGGCGCCCCAGCCTCACCTCCCTCCATCCTCCACACCACCCTCAACGTGCCAGTCGGACCACACATGCCCCCCAGCACCCCGACTCCCACCCTGCACACACCATGCCCCCACCGACACCCCCTACTCTCTGCCACAAGTGTTCCTGTCACTCCTGCGCTGGGGGTAACGCCGGGTCTGCTTCCCCGGGCGGGACAGGGCCCAGGCTGGGGCTGGACTGACCCACCTCCAGTTTCTAGAAAGCCCAGGCTCTGGGTCACCGCCGGGCCCTCTCACACCCTCGGAAGGCCATCTCTCCTCCATTTTTAGGCCTCGGCCGTAGGCTCACCTCCTCCGGGCCCCAGGCTGGGCTCAGGCCCTTACCATGAGCTGCCTCGGCCCCACCCTCGCCCCATCACAGCACTTATGACAGGGTCGTTGGCCTTCACCAGCGCACGCTCTGCCCTCCTCTCCCCGCCGGGAAACCAGGCACGTGAGGCCCATCGGGGCCCTTGGCACCCTCCGATCCTGCGCAGGGCCTGGCACAGAGTGGCCCCTCCAAGGAGGGCAGCGTAAATGCATGGATCTGCTCAACAAGTATTCAGGGAGGGCCCACCATGTGCCAGGTGCTGTTTTAAGCTCTAGGGAAATATCAGTTTAAAAAAAAAAAAAAAGACGCAGCCGCCTGCCCTTGTGAAGCAGACATTCTAGGCCAGGAGACAGACATGCAGAGAAACAGCAAACACTGTAAGTTCCGCATTTATTGGGTGGTAAGTACTAAACAAACAAAAAGTAGGAGTTCCCTCTGTGATTCAGCAGCTTAAGAATCCGACTAGTATCCATGAGGATACGGGTTCAATCCCTGGCCTTGATCGGTGGGGTTTAGGATCTGGTGATGCTGTGGCTCTGGCACTGGCCTCGGCTGCAGCTCTGATCTGATCCCTAGCCTGGGGACTCCCGTGTGCCGCAGGCACGGGCTTAAAAAGAAAAAAGAAAAAAAGGTAGCCTGGGGGAGGAAATGGGGAGTGCCAGGTGGGGCCGGGGAGGGACAGGCTGATATAAAATGGGCACCAAGAAAGTCCTCGTTGGCAAGATGCATAGAACAGAGACTGGAAGCGGGTGAGGGCGCCGGCCGTGTGCACACCCGGGGCGGCTTCTCCAGGCAGAGGGGGCAGCCAGGGCTGAGGCGGGAGGGGCTGCCTGCAGGCAAGCCTGAGACCCTGGCTCCTGCCCACATCGCGTGTCGTGGGACCAGGAGAGACGTGGTCTGAGGGAGGTCTGAAAGGAGCAAATGGACTGGTGGGCCTGGGCGAAGGCGGAGGCCTATTAGGGAACACGGCCTGCTGGATGGCGTGCGAACGCGCGTGTGTGACCCCAGTGCACGCACGCGTGCACACACACACATATCTCCGGAAAGGGGGCCGAGCCTGGAGGCTGCATGGCGAAGAGCCTGACGGTGGCCGTGTGGGTGGCTGCCTCTGGAGGGCACTGCCTTCCCTGGGGACAGAAACGGGGAGCACTGAGGGGGAGCCCAGGTGGGATCCGGCCCCTGCCCGGTGCCCTCCTGGAGGTTGTCACGGCCAGATGCTGGGCTTTCCCCGTGACCCTCCAGGCTGGGGACCAGGCCTTCCATCCATCTGCTCCTCTCCGTCCCTCCCGGCCTGGCCCCGCCGTCGGTCACCTGACATCCCGACAATGCCCATCTGGCCGGGTCCAGATGGTGATGGCATTGGGCAGGGACTCGGTGCTGGAGACGTTTTGAAGGTTGGGCTGGGGGTGGGATGCAGGTGGGGGTGGGAGATCGGATCGGGGGCATCTCCAAGGCTGGGGGCCCGAGAACAGAGGCCCGGAACAGCCCCCACGGTGTTGGGACTTGCTGGGATGTGTGGAGTCTGGGGTGCCTGGTGTCACCCGTGCGAAGTCATCGCATAGGAGCCCAGGGACCAGATGGATGAGCAGTGAGGTCCTGCTGTGCAGCACAGAGGACTCTATCCAATCCCTTGGGATAGAACACGATGAAAGACAGTATGAGAAAAAGAACGTGTGCATAGGTATAACTGGGTCACTGCTGTACAGCAGAAATCGACACAACATTGTAAATCAACTATAATTCAAAATTTTTCTTAAAAACAGAGCTCAGGGTCTGGGGTTCAGGAGAGGGGAGTATGGCCTGGAGTGCCCTGCGGGTGGCATCAGGGTAGAACCCATCCCTAGGTGGCACTGAAAGCCAGGGGCTGAGGGAGATGAATGACAGGTGGGCAAGCTGATAGGGCTGCTCAACCTTCTCACCTCTTCTCTCCAGGGGCCCCAGGACCAGACCTTCTGCCCTAAGGATAGCAGGGCAGCAGCCAGGCAGGGCCCCCGGATGGCAGTAGGGGGGCCAGGCGATGGGGGTGCGTTTCCTGGGAGGCATCTCCCCGAGGGCCCGGGATGCTCTCTGCAGACAGGAGCTGTCAGCGCGGATTAGCACGGCCGCTCTGCCAGGCCAGCTCAAGTACAAAGAGCCGGACTCGCGCCAGCCTCTGCCAGGGGCACAGCCCGCAGTCCAAGGCGGGGAGGGCAGCCCCGGGCAAGGGGCACCGAGGCTGTGGCTGGCCACTGGGCTCCCCTCTCTCTCTGGTCTGGCCAGGTCAGTGGCGGGCACTGAGCAGCCGGGAGAGGCCGCCTGCTGCTCCTGCCATGGCCGATGCCAGCTAATCAGGGCACAGTGGGTGCTGGGAGGCCGGGCCAGGCTGCACACCTCCGGGCTGCTGAGGACACAGCTGCTGGCCCCAGCCCAGCCGGGGAGGGGCCTGTGGACTCAGTGGGCGGCCTGAACGCCCACTCCCGAGATAAGAAACAACCCCCAGGCGAGGAGTTGGCACCCTGCACTCACTAGCCCGGGGGAGGCTTTGGCGTCCTCCCAAGACCGTCAGTGCTCACACCCTAAGGGGTGGGCCTGGCCCTGTCCCCCGAAGGTCCCCTCCCCCACCGTGGCCCCTGCTGCCCTCTTACGAATTCTTCCAACGTCCTGTCCCCCTTCCTCTGTGCAGCCTCCTTAAAGTAACGTGGTGGCCCTTCCCCCCCAGGCCCCTGCCACCTCCATTTCAGCACATGTGCCCCCGGCCCATAGCTCCGGCTGCGGTCCTCCCTGTGGCGCCACCGTGGACCCAAGGCCTGGCTCCACGGCCCCTTAGCGGATGTTACTTTGAATGAATGGACGACCACACGGTGGTTCTCTCCCCTGGTCTGGCGTCCTGTCCAGGATTCACTCCCTCCGCCACGAGCTTCGCCCCACCCCCAACCCAAGCATCTCTCTCCCTCTCTCAGCCCCGGCTGCTCTGTCCTGCTCCCAGGTAAGACTCTCATCAGATGTCCTGGCCAGGTGTTCTCCCACCTGCCCCCATCTCTTCCGAAAGGCGGCAGGCCTGGGGAACCCGGGCCCCCCTACGGTATCTCCCCTCCTCCCACCTTCCCTCCCTTCCTTCCCCAGGAGCTGCCAGACCCTCCTTCCACGGGGAGGCCTGTGCGTGCCAAGAACAGACAGTCTGAAGTCCGAGGTCCTGCTTGGGGTCAGAGCCTCCTTCAGCCGCACCCCAAGCCTTAGTCAACACACGCGCTAAGTGAAGATGCTGAGATCATGCAAGCTCTGGCGGAAGGTCCCCCAGGCCCCTCGCCAGTAGACATGGAGCGTGAGACCCCCACGTGATCAATGTCCAGGGTCGGCACCCTCACTGGGCCCCTTCTAGGAGCAGGTGTCATCGGGATGTTTTGCTGCCCCCCAGCCTGGCAGCGGAGGGCTGGGACCCCACGTGATGGACAGAGAAACTGAGGTCTGAGAGGCGGAGCCACTGGCCAAGATCCCAGACACAAACCCTGGTCTAACTGATGTGGACGCGAAAGTCTGTAGCCCCGACGCTGGGACCCTCCCTCTGCGAGGCAGGCCAGGACCGGGCAGTTCAAGGACAGCTATTCTACACCTGGCGCTGCAGACTAACCCAGGTGGAGGCGTGCGTGCCATCCCCCTTGTGCAGACAGCGGTCTGAAGCAAGAGAAGGCTCTTTCCCCGGGTCCTACAGCTCACTGACGCAGGACCAAGAACGCTGGCAGGGCCACTGAGTCCACGCTCTGCACCCATCACCGCGTCATCCTCCCTCCTGCTCCAACCTGTCCCCCTTGGGCTGCACAGGGCCCGGCACCCCGAGAGCTCTGCACCCCGACAGTGAAAGGCATTCAGAACCAAACTGGGGGCTAGGTGGGGAGACAAGGAGCCTTGACAGCATTACTTCAGCCCACGGGGCCTTTCTGCTTTGAGCCTGGATGTGGGCAAGGGTCCTCCCCTGCAGGTGGAGTGGGCGGCTGAGATGCCTTTGCACTAAAAGGAAAGGAAGGAGGTTGTGAAAAGGACCAAAAAGCTCTGACCCAGGGACTGTCAGCTGGATGGACGGGGATCTAAAGGTGGGCAGTGGTCCGGGCGAGGCTCGGCCTTCCTGGCAGCTGCCCAGCTTCCCAGGCCTCCCTCCCACCCCACCTCTGCAGCCCGGGCCCGGGGGCACAGCGGCCAGGTGCAGATGTGGGCCAGCAGCTCAGACTCAGCTGGCTCAGGCTTTAGCAACAACTGCCCTAGTTTCTTATTGGAGGAAAAAAAAAAAAGCACTCGATTTTTAAGTGGCTTGGCCAATGGGCTTTGGGAGGCACTGCAGCTGCGTGAGGGGTGTGCAGGCTGGGTGAGGCCTGGGGTCATCTGGTGCCAGGAAGGGGCACTTTCAGAGATAATCCCGTCCTATCGTGCCAAGGCCCAGAAAGGGATAGCGACTTAGGAAAGTTTACACAGGATGTCTAGAGCTCCCTCCCAACCTTCTCCCGCCTCCTTGCCTTTACCCATCAGTGGTCAAGTGGCCAGGACAGACCCACAGGGGGTGAGGCGGAGGAGCATATTTTACGGGCTTCTGTAAAGAGCACCCCCACTCCTAGGGGCCCCACCATCCTGGACAAAGTCAGAACTATGCATCTAATCAGTCCCTCCTCCTCCTTTGTGCAAGTGGGGAAACCGAGGCACAGAGACACCAAAGGGCTTCCCAGGTCACACAGCAGGCTCCCGGCAGAGCTAAGAAGCAGAACTTACATTCGCTGCCAACCCATCTGAGTCTTCCTGGCTGATGGTGTTTTTAAACCACTTTCGAAACGCCAGGCAGCCACCCCACTCTCCACACCTTTGCAATTAATAACCCCTAATTTGACTTCACCTAGTCCCAATTCTCTAGCCTGCCATCTAGTGGCCAAATTGAAAGCTACAGGCTATTGTTGAAAAGAATGAGTCCCAGGGCAGAAGCAGCTCTAAAGATAAATGGGACGACTTGGGTGTTTAGGGAAACATCTAGAAAAAAAGGAGGCAACCAATCAAACTTCTCAAAGAGACATTTTTAAGAGTCCCCCCTCCATCGCCGCACGTCACTCATTCCCCGGTGACTCTGAGCAGAACATGTGGCACTGGGAAGAAAACCACCCCTTCTTTAGATGAGGGTCTGGATCCGTGAACCTGCTCAACAGCCTGAGACTCCTATTAATCAAGTTGCTCATGAGTATGAGTTTTTCTTAAGTATAAACTTAAGTATAAGTTTTCCTTTCCAGAGGGGCACACGGTTATATTTTGGATCCTGGAGGGTTTATGCTCCCAAAAACTCCCCCTCACCAGGTTCTGAAGAAGCAAGATTCAAGATTCATTTGCCCCTGAGAGGCGGAATCAGCCCAGAACAGGAACAGAACCTGGGCCTCCCAGCGAAGCCTGTTAGCGGGAAGGAGGCCCCTGAGGAAAGACCCAAACTCCTCTCTTGGCCTCTGGGCCCCCAGCCTCTGAAACCAACTAGCACCTCCAGGAGCGCAGGGCCCAACCACGAGCCCTCCAGAGAGAACTGGATGGACCGGCCCTGGGGGCTTGGCTGGGACCCCACCCACAGCTGGGAGCCACCTAACCTGCTCCTAACGTGGGCAGTGAAGTTGGGGGGCCGGGGGGAGCAACACATGTGCCCACGTGCATATCTCCAAGTGCACACAACCCACACATGTGCACACTCCCCACACATGTGCACACAACCCACATACATGCACACACTTCTCACCTACACACAACCCACACACATGCACACACCCATACATGTGAATACAACCCACACGTGCACACAACACACACACATGCATACAACCCACACACGTGCATACAACCCTCACATGTGCACACACCCCACACATGCACACATTTCTCATATGCACACAACCCACACGTGTGCACACACCCCCACTTGTGTACACACATCTCACGTGCACACAACCCACGTGTGCACACACCCCCACATGTGCACAGCTAGTTTCCTATGGATACAAAGACCCTCACCCGTGCGCACACGCACACACACAGATCTACGGAAACCCACCCACAGAGAGCGACCCATACCCTGTGTGTCTATCCTGCCCTGCCCCCAGATTACCTCTTCTCAAATGTCCTGGCACATCGCTGTTCCCACGCCTGTCTGATCCCAAGGCCTGATGGGAGATGCAGGATGGCCTACAAGCGCCCGTGTGCGACCCCAGCACATGCACACACAGTTCTGGAAAGAGCACCCGGCCTGCGGGCTGCATGGCCAGGAGCCTGACGGTGGCCACGTGGGCCCCTGCCTTCCCCTGGGACAGAAATGGGGAGCATGGAGGGGGTGTCCAGGAGAGATGCGGCCCCTGCCCGGTGCCCTCCCTGCTGAGGGTGCCCGGGCCAGACGCTGGGCCTCCCTCGTGACCCTCCAGGGTGGGGATCAGGCCTTCTGTCCACCTGCTCCTCTCCGTCCCGCCCGGCCATCCCTCACCCACGTTGCCAGAACAGTCCCCTCTGTCCAGCTCGCCTGCCGCAGTCCTCACCTCTACCAAGCGTTTCTAAAACATTCCCTTCCCTGGTCAGTCCGCCCACGCTGCTGGGTCTCAGCTCAGACATCACCTCAGACCCCCAGCGCCCCCCACGCTGCCCCTCCCCAAGCGCCCGTGTGCTCCATGAGCCCGGCAGCCTCTGAGCACCGACTGCAATGCGGCCCTGGCCCAGGACACCTGCTCCGTACACCTGCCCAGTGCGTCCACTTCACACCTATGCACCGAGTGCCTTCTACACACCAGGAATGATTCTGGGCGCTGAAGGAACAAAATCCCCCATGTGGTCAGTTTCCCAGTAGAAAGAGGTGGGCACGAGGCGGGGGAACACGTGCCACTGGGGGAGGTGAGCTGGTTAGAAACCAGCTCCAGTTTAGTACCTGCCACTGACCTGCTGTGTGACCTTGGACCGGTCATGGACGTCTCTGGCCTCAGTCTCCTCGTTTATTAAATGGGGTAAATATGACCTTGACCTAGGTGATCTTTAAGGAGTCCCTTAGGCTTGGTGGTGAGTGGGAAGGACAGAGAGAAGCTGGTACCTAGGACGGCCTCTCTACATCCCTGCCCTGCCCCCGGGAGAGTCTCCCCAGGACAGTGGGAGGGGCAAAGGTGGCCCAGCCGGACAGCACCTCCCCCTCCCCCACAGTTTTGGTTCTCACCACTCACTCCCCACCCCCACCTCTCAACCCCTCCCCCTGGATCGTCACCGCATCTCTCAGGGGCCCGAGGAGTTTCCCACCACATCAAGGCTCATGTGCGGGAAAGTGACCTTGTATATGCGACCGTGAGACCCCGGCCCTCCAGAAGCCCCTCTGTACCTCACCCAGCCTCAGCCAGCCTGTCCTCCGGGTTACGCTGATCCATAAATACCCTGGAGCAGGGCCTCCCCCGCTCCGCTGACCTGCCTAGGCTGACCGACACACTCTGTAAGCCCAGAGTCCGGCCAGCCCCACAGGCACTCAGGGCACATGGCTACAGAGAGGTGGCCCGGGAAGGGCAGTGGCAGGGCCCCCCAAGGCCCCAAGGTGGGTACTGGGGGAGTGGGGACAGTGCGGACCGTGCAGGAGACCGAGGGACCAGAGCCCTCCCATCTTCTGCCAATGACAAAACTGAGGCTCGGGCAGGGAAGAAAAGCAAGGGTTCAGACAGAGGCAGGGAAAGAGCTGGGCTTAGGGCAGATAGAACCCTGCTCAGATCCCCGCCTTGCCCCTGAATTGCTGTGTGACCTTATGCAAGCCACTTAACCTCTCTGAGCCTCACACAGGTTGTTGGGGAGGTGAAGTCGGCCATCAGCATGCCGAGAGTCTGGCATCCAGGAGGTGAGCAGGTGCTCATAAAACTCCTGTCCTTCGCCTCTGCAGGCAGGACCCTGCCCGTCTCCTTCCCTGGACCCCATCCCATCCCTGACCCAGGGCAGTGGAGACAGTCAGGAGACGTCCTTGGCAAGTAACCTCATGTCTCCAAGTCTCAGTTTTCTCATCTCAGCTTTTCATGAGAATAGCCCACCTCCCTCCTAGGAGGATTGTAAGGCTCAAAAGAAAGCACAGAGATGAAAAGCTCTGAAAGCTGTGTGAGTCTGGGCAGATGTCAGGGTTTGTTGTTCGCAGATAACCCCTCTCAGCACTAGATGGGTGGACGGATGGCTGGGCAGCCGGCCAGATAGGGGAGTGGGTGGATGGACCTTAGCAGGGCGAAACTACGGGGGGCGGTGAGTGGGCGGGTCAGGACCTCAAGTTCAAGTCAGTCAGCACCAGTGGGGGGCCTGGGAGCCCCTCCCCAGCAGAATGCTGCACAACCACGACGCCCTCCCGCCAACCAAGCGGCTTCTTTTCACACATACGCCCTTCTTGACAGCAACCCTTAAGGAGCCTTGTCCACAAAAAGCCAGAACTTGCTGCAATCTGAGTCCTCTGGGGCCCCAGAGGCATCAGGGCCACCCTCCAGTATCCCCAGGCCTAAATACTGGCCCACTAGTCCCCAGGAGCAGAGCCCACATCTGTCTGGTCACCGAAGGACCCCATGCCCAGCACAGGCCTGGCACCAGAAGGTGCCGGCCAGTCTTTTTGGAGTGAACGAGGGGCTGGGTGGGCCTGGGACAGGGCAGGGGGCACCAACTCACTGGGCACACGGTTGATGGCTTTGAGGGGCCTCAGGACACGCACGGTGCGGATGGCAGACAGGTTGATGTTCTGAAGGTCCAGGGAGTACTCGACCATCCTGCAAAGAGAGGGGAGGAGAGAGAGGCTGAGAGCAGGAGGGAGAGCGGGAGCCGCGGGCCAGGCCACCCGCGCCCGCACCTGCCTGGGACCGGCGAGAAACATGATCCGATCTCAGCTGAGCCCCAGTCGGCCCTGCGGCCTCGGGCTGTCTCCTTGGGCCCTTCCCCTCCTCCGGAAGCAGGGTTGGTGACATCGACCTCCTAGACTGTCCTGGGGGTCCCAGTAGAGGTGACCGGGGGTAGAAGGAATGGAGGGGCAGAGTCCCTGGGTCCCCATGGTGGGCCCAGCACTGTGCCCGGCGGCTCCCGCCCCCCACCTCCAGGGACGCCGTGGAAACAGGGAGGACTCGCCCGTTCCTCAGAGAGAAGAACGAAGGAGCTGGGAAGCCCCCGGGACTGACCCCAGACGGTGACCAGATGTCACCGTCACAGCAGCAGCAGCAGCGTGGGTGAAACCCTTGCTGGGGACAGAGGTCAGAGTGGAACCCCAGGGTCCTCACTGCCCCAAGTACCCACCAAGCCAGGGTCAGAGGCCCAGATTTATGATGAGATGAGGCTGAAGAGGGTGAGTCAGGAGGTGTCGCAGGTCACCCTGGAGCCACACCAGGTCTGCCCCGCTCTTCCTCTGAGCACCTGCCAGGCATCAGAGGCCACGTCCGGAGGCCTACTTTGCCTGCAGGACTAAGCCCCTTTCCCAGGCACGCCCACCCAGCCAGCCCCTGCGAGGTGCCCAGGCTCCAGCCCCCCGCCCCCCTACCTCCCTTCTGACCGGAATGCCCCTCCCCCGCCTCAGTCCTTGCAAACCTCACTCCGGCTCCAGCTCCATGCAGATGCCCCTGAAGTCCATAGAAATTTCTCCCCCGCTGAGTCCATGAGGAACCAGGCCAGACCAGGGGCTATGGACCCAAGAATGACTCAGACCTGGCCGCTCTCCTCAGGGGTCCATACTCAGGCAGGGGAAAGGCTCAAAGGCACTGGAGCCTCACCACTGCCCTAGTTCCTGTCCTCGGGGGCTCACCAAACAGGTCTGCCCACCCAGTCAACTCGTCCTGCAGCTCCTCGGAGTCGGCCTCCTCCAGGAAGCCTTCCCAGATCGCCACAGGAGGCCGATCTCCCAAGGCCCCTCTGCAGCTCCCTGCCCGTCCACCAGATCTCTCTTGCCACCCGCCCCCCTCTCCCCCTGCTGAGAGACGGGTCCAGAGGCCTGCAGCCCCAGCCTGACCCCAGGCGCCCCAATCGCCAGACCCAGCCCCCCCAACCCTGGGACTCCGGCACCGCTGCCAGCTCCACCTGTCACCGCCGTCAGCGGGAAGTGAAGGTTTTTCCTACACACCGTGCAAACCTGTCCGATTGTTATGAAGCCACCGCCCCCTCCCGCTGCTTGAAGAGTAATTGAGTGAAAGCTTCGTTTGCCTGAAATGCCTCCATCCAGCCCCCAGCTTCCTGGGGCACAGACTCGGGCTCCCATGCGCTCGCTCTTATACACACACACACACACACACACACACAAGAGACACAGGCAAATGCCCACGCACAGCCACCGGCTTGTGTACACACACACACGCACACACACACTCACTCCTCGGACACTGCCAGGCACGCTCACTCTTGCCGGAGTTCAAATTTCAGATAAAGGGGTGTGACCACAAAAGTGACAGAGACCCAGGGACCAGAGACAAGGGGGACCAACGGGAAGGAGGGAGGGGTGGTGCAGGGGGCAGCAGCCAGGCTGAGAGAGGGCTGAGGCGCTCCTGGGGGCAGAGGGCGCTCTGAGAAGGGGGCGCCGCGGGAGCAGAGCTGCACAAGGACCCCGTGCGTGGGTGGACGAGCCAAACTGTCATTGTCATATTTGGTAGAAAGAGCTCTCCAGGCAGCCAGGGAGATGTGTGTGACGGAGGCGCTGCGGGGGTGGCACACACGGGCACACAAACAGGCTCTCACACTGGTGCACACACACACACACACACACACACACACACACCAGGCCTGGGAGAGCCACCGTGGCAGGCAGCCGGGCCCAGCTCCAGCCAGCCCCTCCCGCCCCCCCCCACACAACCACAGACCCTCTTCCTTCTGTCTGATCCTCTCCATCCGGCCCACGGGCTCGGGTTAGGCTTTGCTGGGTGTGCTGGAGGGAGGTTTCCTAGCCCGCGCCAGACTGAACACCCCCCAGGTACCACGTCCTGGGAGCCCCCAGCAGGTGCCAGCCTCGAGTCTGTTCCCATCCCCACAAAGTCCCGCAATACCACAATGAAAATAAATAGATGCTTCGCAGATGGGTGGGTATACAGAGAAGCCAATGGGTTTTGAGTGCCTTTTGTGGGAGTTCTCGCTGTTTGCCTTTGTTAACCTGCTTGAGGTTATATCGCCAGACCCCACCTCATGCGTCTCTACGCTCCCCTGGACCAGAGCAGCCCAGCTGCCAGCCTCACGGGCTCGCCTGCTCCGGGAGCCCAAGGATAATCCCACCTGCTCCCCAGCTCCCCGGTCCCACAATGCCTCGCGGGTTTGGTGCCCTTCCCACCCCCACTCAAGGAACCCTTAGTCCACAGTCTGGGACTATTGGGGGGCCTGAGGGAGGTTGGGTTTTGTTATTTAGGGCTGCACCTGTGGCATAGGTAAGTCCCCAGGCCAGGGGTCAAATAGGAGCTGCAGCTGCCGGCCTGCGCCACAGCCACAGCAACGCGGGATCCAGGCTGCATCTGTGACCTACTCCGCAGCTCGTTCGGCAACGCTGGATCCTTAACCCACCGAGTGAGGCCAGGGGTTGAAAATGCATCCTCATGGATGCTAGTCAGGTTCCTAACCCGCTGAGCCATGATGGGAACTCCCAATTGGTCCTTAATTAAATGAGGGGCACCCACCACAGCCCCTGCCCCCGGGCCAGGCTGCGGGGCAAGAATGGGAAACTACAGATGCTTTGTTAGGGACCCAGGGAGAGCAATCAAGTCCACTTTCCTGATGTTTTCCTCGAAAATAAAGAGAGGGACTGGGCCCTGGATCCCAAGTGAGATGCCGGTTCTGCCTGGATGTCACCGAGGCCCAGGATTACCCAGAGTCCGGAAACTTCAGGGTCTGAAACCCCCTAGACCCCATCTCAGGGGAGGCCAAACAGACTCTGCCCTCATCTCTGAAGGGTACTAAGCAGGCCCAGAGCAGCACAAATGGCCCAGTCCCTTCCCTTCACCTCTGACCTGACCCTCCACTGCCAAAATACCCCGAGAATTCATCAGATGCAGCCCTCAAGGTCCCCTTCAAAAAGCCCCCAAGAGAAATTTCTTGGAGAATTTAGTGTTGAGATCTGAGCTCCGAGCTTCCTGGCAGTCAAGGCAAAAGGGGAAAGGTGATGCATCGCTGAGTTCTTAGCAACATGAACGATCCTGGCCGTATGGATTCTTTCAAGAAATCCATTTGCCAGAACATTTCCCCAGGTCCTAACTCTCTTCTGTATTTCACAAATCTACGGGGGTGTCCTGCTGCAGCTGCATCTCCTGCCTGGGGAAGCAAGATCAGGCATAAAGGCTTTAGGTGAAGAAAGAACAGCAGTGAGGAATCCAGGAGTTCTCATCCTCCCCTAAGGGAAAGAGGATAGAAAGGTGGACATTGGGAGTTCCTGCTGTGGCACAACGTGATTGGCGGCATTTCTGGAGCTAACCCTAACCCTAAGAGGTTTGATTGCTGGCTCAGCACAGTGGGCTAAAGAACCAGCATTGCCATAGCTGCAGCATAGGTTGCAACTGAGGCTTGGATCTCACCCCTGGCCCTGGGAACTTCCATATGCCGTGGGGTGGCCAAAAAAAAAGGAAAAGAAAAGAAAGGTGGACATCGGACAAGGATGGGGAGAGATGGACTAAGTGAGTAACTGGAAAGTAGGAAATTGGGGCTTAAGTCTGTGCCCGGGGAACCACACTGTCCTGACAGTGACGCTGTGTACCAACCAGCCCGACACGGGCCTAGCCTGGGCACCGGCCCTCTCTCACAGCTGCAGCAGCCTCCTGCCTCCTCCCCACACAGCTCATCCTGCATGAGCCCAAACCTCCTAAAACGCAAAGCTAGCTGTGTCACTCCTGGGCTTAAACCCTCAATGGCTCCCCGCTGCCCTCAGCACCAAGTCCAAGCCCTGACCGTGACCTTCAAGGCCCTCCGGTCTGGCCTTGGCCCCTCTCCCCACCCCCTGCTCCTACTCCATGAATCTCAGGCACAGGCCAAGCCCACCGAGCTCACCAAACACGCAATTCTCTGCTCACTCTGGTCCATCAAGACCCGCCCCCCTCCATGAAGCCATGCTCAACCGCTCCCTGCACCGCAGGCTGAATTCACCCCTCTCCGCTCTAGCTCCCTCCACACTCTCTTCACACCTCCTGTCTGGTCTGGGCTCCCCCAAAGCAGATTCTGAGCCCAGGGCTTGGGAGCAGCAGTTTATTTGGGAGGTGATCCCAGGAGGCACAGAGAGGGAGGGGCAAAGAAGGAAAAGCCAGCGAGGGGCTGTTTCTGAGCTGGTTACTGAAACAGGGGCACCGTCCCAGCAGGGACCCCGGCTGGGAGAGTGCACCATTGGGTGGGGGCAGCTATGACATCTGCCACCGGCTGGCTGGAGGCCCTGCCCCTCTCTCCTCTGACACAGCCCGCTCCAGCCCTGCCACACACAGCCGCGCCGGCAGTCTATGCAGCAGGAATAACACCTGTGACGGAAGCTGCCACCTTCCACCCCCTCCTTACTCCCTCCGCCCCGGCTGAGAGCTGAGGGAGCAACCCCCCCCCAAAAAAAGAGAAGGTGCTGAGAGGGCCGCTTGGTGGGTGAATAACCACCCGGCTGACTTCCCCCAGGCCCCAAGTAAGACATCACTTGCGGGAGTGAGAAATTAATCCCTAATTACACAGTTACTTTATCGCGCAGCTTCGGTGCTAAGAGTCTAAAAAAAAAATCAACAAAAACCCCCACTACCTCCTGCCAGCTCCCAAGCGCCTAATTAGGTAAGTAATTTTGCTTTAAAGTGAGCACTTTCGTCCTGACATCACCCCGGAGGAGAGCGACTGCACCCAGCTCCCGGCGGTGTCATCTGGGGAGAGGGGCCGGGTGTGGCGGCGCTGGGGTGGGGGCCGTGCCAGGGCCCCCTGCGCTTCGGGGCTCCTGCCACCAATTCCCAGGAGTCGCCCCCACCCCCAGTCTCCTCCCCCGCCCCCGTCTCCCCCGAGAGACCCAGGCCTGGTCAACCAGTGGACACCATCCCCGGCCACCGTGACTGGTTCAGGATGGACGTGTGACCCCAGGCGGGCCACAAGCTGCAGCCAGCCCTTGAGCTGGGACCCTGCAGGGGAGAGGAGCTCTCCCTGGCTAAGCCACCGCCAGGAAACCCGGAGGCGCTAATGGCCATCTTGCCTCCGTGGTGGCCTGAGGATTCTGCCAACACAGAGGAAGGCCGAGGCCAGAACTGGAGAGAGGCAGGATCTGACCATATGGCGCGAGCACGCCCTCAGGCTGCACCCTAACCGCTGATCTGCCCTGCTTTCCCCGGGGCGCGTGAGCCGGTTCACTCCCTTCGGGGCTGGGGTGTCATCAAAATTGGGTTTGTGCTGCTGGCAACTCCGAGTCCTGCAGATTCCGAAGGGTTTCCGGAGCACTCGCTGCTTGCCAAGCACGTCACATGCCTTCCCACGGTGGAATTATGGTGTCCGCCCCAGAGGAGGAAGCTAAGGCTCAGAACGAGCCCAAGACACACAGCCGAGTAGGGGGCGGTAACTCCGCATGCCCCCCCCACCTCATCGGTCATCAGGCAGGGCTGCCATCTGGCTCGAGAGCACCTCCAGCAGCTGGCCAGGTGGCCGGTAAGGGCCACACAAGCGGCAGCATGTGGGGTGGGTCCAGCATCCGCAGGGGCAGTGTTGCCCGATGGTTAGAGCGTGGCGCCTGGGCTCCCACCCCAGCTCTGCTGCGACCGCACCGTGTGACCTTGGGCAAGTCGCTGGTTCGACCTCATGGGGGGTGTGGGGAAGGACGAGATGCATTCGCATACGGATTCGGTGCTTAGAACAGGGCCCGGCACGAGTACGAGCCAAGTAAGTGTCAGTTATTATTACATCACAGCGTCATGCGATGCCGTGGTTCACACTGGCCCACGAATCACACTACGCCTGCTTAAACCCTTCCCTGGATCCCACTTCTTGCCAAGGAAAGCCCCGGCGGTAAGGACCCCCGGAAGCTCTCTGACCATGACCCCAGCACGGTCCACCCTCCCCCGGAACATCTCCCAGAGTGCACCGCGCTGTTTCCGGCTGCCGTGGCTTTGCACCTGCTGGTCCTTCAATCTGGAGTGCCCTTTCCAGCTTTCCGGATCCCACCCCCGGGGGCAGGGGGGTGGGCGACGAAGCTCTCCTGCCTTGTGTCCCCCTGCACCCCTGGCTCTGCGGTGTGCTGGCTGCTCCTTAGGGGCTAGCTCAGAGCCCTAGCTGGGTTCCCCCCGCGCCCAGCCCAGGGCGTGGCTTGGAGGCCGCTCCCCATGCCAGCTTGTCAAACGAATAACTTGAGGGACAAGATCAGAGAGAAAAAAATTAAAAAAAAAAAAAAAAAGCTTGGAGCTGACAAGAAGCAAACATAAAATATAAAATGACTGAGAGTTAACATCTTTCCAGGAAAAAAACCCCTCCCAGGAGATGATCTCTGTGTGTGGCTGATAAAAATAGGGTGTTTCCTCGATCTTTACCAGGGACCCACGGGGGCTTTCTTAAAGTGTAATCTGAGATGTAGCTAATGGAAAGGAAGCTGAGATGCTGGGAATGGCAGCGCATCTGTCAGGAGGCAGCTCTGTGATGACTCAGGCTTGTGTTGGTTGAGAACTAGACCACTAGCCTGAGCCACCATCCTGGCACCTGGCACGTAGTAGGTGTTCAGTGGACGGGAGGAGGAAGGAAATAATGGAAAGACACGAATAGGGAGTGGAAATATCAACCCTTGACTCTGGCCAGTGTTTAATGACTTATGGGTCATTTTTACCCACACAGCCTCACACAGATCCTATGAGACCAGAGGAACAGGGTTTCTTAAACCCACTTGACAGGGAAACCGATGCTCTGAAATCAGCTCGGGTCAGGCCAAGTTCAGAGCAAAGGGGGAACTGGGGGCCACAAAGGAATCTGGGGGCCTCAGCCGCAGGAGATCCTGGACCTTCTCTTGACAAGACCCCACTCAAGGGACATCACTCCAGTGACTTTATCTCTGAGGAGAGCTGCCAGATAAATACAGGATGCCCAGACAAGTCTGAACTTCAAGCAAATAACAATACATAATTTTTTTTTTTTGTCTTTTGTCTTTTTACGGCTGCACTCGTGGCATATGGAGGTTCCCAGACTAGGGGTCCAATCGGAGCCACAGCTGCCGGCCTACACCACAGCCACAGCAATGCCAGATCTGAGCCGCGTCTGTGACCTACACCACAGCACACGGCAACGCCAGATCCTTAACCCACTGAGCAAGGCCAGGGATCGAACCCACAACCTCATGGTTCCTAGTCGGATTCGCTTCCGCTGTGCCACAACGGGAACTCCGGCAAACAACAATATGTAATCTCTGAGTATACAGTCCAAACATGGCTCCTGATGTGCCTCCCACAAAATTCAGCTCCCTTACTCCAGAGTGGTCTTGGCACCGCGGCAAGAAGGCATAGCTGCTGGAAACCAGAGATTCTCTGGGCTCTGCCACAGCTTGAGGGAAAGGCCTGTCTTCCAGGACTCACCCCACATCCTTCTGAGACAGCCGGAGAGGCTGCCCAAGCCCCCTTGGGAGATCAACTGTAATACTTTGGCCTCCAAAAAGGTAAAACCACCTCATGTTGTGAGTCAGCAAGCGCTCTGGGGACAGGCGCACCTGAGCTCATACCAGATCTAGCCCGAACAGGCTGTGTGACCTGAGGCAGCCTGCTAAACTCTCTGAGCCTCCATTTCCCCATCTGTGCAATGAGGTCAACAACCCCAACTTCTGGAGTTCCCACCGTGGCTCAAAGACAACGAACCAGACTAGTATCCACGAGAAGGCAGGTTCCATCCCTGGCCTCACTCAGTGGGTTAAGGATCCAGCGTTGCCGTGAGCTGTGGTGTAGGTCGCAGACGCGGCTCGGATCTGATGTTGCTGCAGCTGTGGGGTAGGCCAGTGGCTACTGCTCTGATTCAACCCCTGGCGGGGGAACTTCCATATGCCACGGGTGTGGCCCTAAAAAGACAAACAAACAAACAAATGCAAGTTCTTGGGATTGTGGGTATGTAAAACAGCCCCGCCCTGGCAGGAATTTCAGTTCCGTTAACCCACCTAAATAGCGGTGGTTTGTGCCTACACAGACCCCCCTTCTCCGCTTGTAGGGTAACAGTGGGCTTTTCCACATCCATCCTCCCCATGTTTAGGCCACGTGGTAGGAGAGGGGCCAACTCACTTGTGTCTGGCCAATCAGAGCTCTGCCTCATTTCAGCCACGGTGATTGGTTCAGGGATGAGCACATGACCCATGCCAGCCAATCCAAGTCAAGCAGACTCGGTTCTGTACCCACTGGCCTGGCTGAGAAAGCAAAGGTATTCTTCCATAGAATGGAGCAAAAAGGCCGTGTGCTCCGGGCTGCCCACCAACACCCCTCAACTGAGAAGAAAGCTCCAGGGATGGAGGTCAGCACAAAGGAAGGAGAACAGCTGTGGGAGTGGAAGACACACTGCCTGGTGACACCTTCCAAGAGTCTGGATTGAACAGGTCCTTAAGCCAGAGCCCCCTCAGCTTTCAGTAAAGGAGACGATAAGCCCCCTTAAAACAAGAAGTGCTGGGTTCCTGACTGTATGACTGAGAGAGTCCTGATTGATTTATGATGACTAGTGTCTGGCTTGTCACCCTGTAGCCTGAGACTCTCTGGCGATTTACCCCCTACCCCACCTTGGATGGTATCTAGCATCCTGTTTCCATGGAAATGGACCGGAGCCGTGATCATCTCTCTCCCTCTCTCTCTCCCACTTTACTCCATATGCAAATGAAAAATCATCCACTCCAGGACTCCCCCTGGAAGCTTCCCAGGTCCACACCCAGCTAAGGGCCAGATCAGCTTGAAGAAAAGGGCCCCAGATCCCCCAGCTCTGGGGTAACTGGGCTCAAAGATACAGAGCAAATACATCACGGAGCCTCCACTCCATGCTGGCCCAGGGCCAGGCTCCGGGGACTCCAGAAAGATGGTTCAGCCTCGTCCCTGCCCTCGGAGCACCCAGGCCGTGGAGAAGACAGACCTGTAGAGTCCAGGGTGAATCAGGGTGTAAAGTCAGTGACAGAGCCAGGAGGGTGCCCTGGGGGTCTGCTGACACATGGAGGGCTTTCTGACCTGGAGATGATGCGTGGAGAGCATGCGGGAGGGAGGCCGGCAGCAAAGGCTCCTGGAAACAGCCCACTGGAGACCCGCAGATACCGGTCACCCCAGTGGATCTGCTGACCGACATGGTTCCCTGCGGAGCTTACACAGGCTGGTAACTGACTTTAGATTTCTCAACAGACCCCACACACACACACCCCCCATCAGCCCAGGCAGTGCTCTGGAGGCTCCGACCAGGACTTGGAGGCATAGCAGTGCCACGGCTTTGGCCAAGAAGCTCAGGCTTCTTGAGATGAAGTAACTCAGGCCCTAGGAGAGGAAGGTGGGGACCCTGAGAGTTGCCCACCCACCACGCCCTCTCTCTTCTTCCAATCTTGCCTGGCCCCAAGGAACAATTCTTGGTTGATTTACCCAAATGCAATGATGTTTTCTGTTTTCCTAACTTCCCTTGCAGCTAAGGATAGCCGTGAGCCCCGGTTCTGGCCAATGTGCTGGGACAGGTGAAGGATCTAGAAAAGAAAATGTTGCTTCTCAGATCCAGGTGAATGGGCAGGGCTGGCGTAGCCTTGCCTCCCTTCACCCCACCTGCCTTTGGTACAGACACAACGCCCACAGCTTCAACAGCCACCTTGTGACCATGAAAGAGAGACCCGGAAAAGGCCAAGAACAACAGGTCCCCACATCACAGACCATCAGCAGTAACCACTGACCTCAGAACTTTCTGTTGTGGCAGGAAAAACACCCCAACGATGTGCTCAAGCCGCTGCTGCTCACGTCGTTTGTTACTTGCAGCCAAACACATCCCTGACCCAGCAAGCTACGCAGAACCAGGATTCAATCCCAGCCCATGGAGCCAAGCTCCCTGGGTTCAACTCCTGGCTCTGCCCCTTAGCAGTCCGTGACCTCAGGCAGGTCACTCCCTGTCCCTGTGCCTTATCTGTGAAATGAAACTGACCGCAGTCCCTCTCTCGCAGAGCTAGTCTGAAGATTAAGCCAGATAATGCACAGCTTCAGGCCCCCAGTGAGTACTCAGCAAACAGTAGCTGCTCTTATTTTTACCACCTGGATAATGCCTAAGAGGATTCAATTCCCTTTGCTTTTTAAAGTCCCACTGATGGGGCACTTTGGACAATAGGAACTCTCAGCAAGCAACCGCAGAGGGGACATGCTTGCCTGATCTTTTCCGAAAGCTCTAGTCCAGGGATAAGGAACAATTCTTATTGACATTTTGTTTCCCAAGAGCCTGTAAGAGTCAGGGTGTAGAAGCGGCTTCCAGGGTGTGTCACGGGTCCTGATCCAGCCTCTGCTTCTCCCTCCCTGGCCAAGGTGCCGAGTTCCCGATGTGACTGCTGTTTGTGTTAATATTATTAATGATGATAGACCTTCTTACAAGGAGTCCCCACTGTTCTGGTGACAGAGGACATCTGCCTGTCACGAAAATGAATTCAGATCCTGGACACGGCTCAGAGGGGGCGCCCTCCCCCGCCTCTCACCATTCCTGGGGTTCCCAGAACCGGAAATCGGGATTTTCCCCAAGGAGGGGCCCTGCAAGGGTCAAATGAAGTAGACCCACTTGCATCGGGGCTAAAATGCAGATTCTTAGACCTGCTGGGTGTCTGGATCCCCTGAGCGAGGCCCAGGAATCTGTATTTTAACATGTGCTCCAGTAATCCCCTTGCGCCCTGAATTTTGAGGAGCACTGAGAAGGGGTCAGGGCTGTGACTGCGCTTGAGGACCAGGCAGGGTGCCCATTCTGATCTGCTCACACCCACCCCTTCAGCTGCTCCATTTCCCACGCTGAGGCCCTCTCCAGGGTTCCATCACAGTCAGAAGCTTTCAAGGGCTTTCAGACTCAAGACCACTCCTACTCCCTGCACTCATCCAGGGCAGGGCCCACACCCGCCACGCCCTTGGTGAGGGTTCTGGCTCAGCCTCCTTCTGGAAAGGTCCCTACAGCCCAGCCCTCCAGCCCTGGCTCACCCCACCCCCCAGCCCCAGCCCCAGTCATCAGAATTCTCGGGAAAGATTTTAACAGAGGTCCTGGACCCCTCCCCACGGCTGTCCATGGCCATTGTATGGTTTCAGTTAGAGGAGGAGGCAGTGCTGCCAGCACGATGCACTAGGGAGACCAACACATAAAGAAGATATCGAGTTCAACAAGAAGGTCCTGGAATATCTCACGACTTCCTAATGGACAAAGGCAGGAAAGCCCAGCTTAAATCAGACGGCGAGGTAGGTCCACCAATGACCCAGGGATTACTTCGTCACGCCCTGGAAGAGGGTCTCTAGTGACGTGCCACAGGGCTTGCTGTCCTGGGCCAATCAAGTAACATGTGACTGAATCAAGACTCCGAGAGCTCCGTACAAGATGAAATTAGTAACAACAAATGCACAGGCTGATATCTGGGTTTCTTAAATCAGCGGTGTTCAGTTCCAGGGGAGAGACCCGGCTTGGGGAGTGAACATGACCGCGGGGTGGGGAGCGTAGCACCGCCACTCAGCAGGTCACCACAACCCCGCACGGCCCCCTGGGGGCAGGCAGCCCCTTCTCTGCCCCCTGTCAGTCACCGCTGGGAGGCTGGGGTCCTACTCCCCGGCCAGGGACCAGGACAGCCCGGAGTCCAGAAGGTTGAGCCCACCCCACCTGTTCTTTGAGAAATGGTGGAAGGGGCTGGGGACATTTTATGTGGAGACTCGGAGACTCGGGGAGGAAGGGAGCGGCCTTCCGGTGTGCGAAGCTGCCAAGAGTCTGTCCGGGACGCCCCGCCCCCTCTCCGGCTCCAGCTCAGGACCCACGCCCCCCCAGAACCCTGGGCTACACCGGCCTCACCTTCCTCAGACAGTCCCCTCGGGCCCTCTGCGTGTGGTCCCCTCTATCGGAGACACACACACCCCCCAACCTCTGCCTGCTCGGCTCTTACCCCCAGGCCTCTCTTTCTCCAGAAGCCGCACGCAAATCCCCCCCATCTAAATCGGGCCCCCATTCCACACCCTCATGGCCCTCTGTCCTTCTTTGCAACAGCACTGGTCCCAATCTAGCATTTACCTGGAGCTGCCTTCTCTGTTTTATAGCCTCTGTCTAAATCGTGAGCTCCATGAAATCTCGCTAGCATCTGTCTTGTTCACCCCGTGTCCCCACTGCGCAGCGCCTGGCATGTACTAGGTGCTCAATAAATGCTGATTTTGTGAGGGAAGGGTCCTATCAGGTGGGAGCTACAGGACGACAAATTTCAGCTCTGTGAAAGAATTTTCCAGCACATTAGGCTGTCCCAGTTGGCAACCGGCTGCCTTATGAGCTGCCCCCAGCGGCAGCATGCCAGCAGGGATGTGGAGCTGAAGGCTCTGACCTCTAAGGAACCTTCCAGTGTGGAGGTTCTGTCTCCTCCATCGCTTGAAGGGGGAGCCAGTAATTTGGGGAAGGGGAGGAGCAGGAAGGAAGAAAACATCCTCGGATGGCAGGCCCGTTACTCGGGAAACGGGACATTTATAGCTCTCGGCTTGGGTGGGGCTGGGGGGTGGGGGGCGGGGACTGGACTCTGAAGCCCACGATTGTGGCTTTCCAGCCTGCCCTCTGCCCCCACACCATCCCTAGGCACAAAGGACAGCAAGGACTTAGGACTGGAGTAGGTCTGGGTCACCAGAATTCCCAGCATCCCACACGGGGCTGTCCACCACCCACAAAAATGCCTCCGTTGAACCTGCGCCGTCCCCCCAACCGAACTAGGACAGGCTACATAATTTTCAGCGCCCAGTACTAAGTAAAAAAGTAGGGCCCCTTGTTCAAAATGTATTAAGAATTTCAAAACGGTGAAAGCAGAGCACTAAACCGAGCATGGGGCCCTTCGGGACTGCACACGCACCCAGCGCTCCCTTCCCTCCCCCCACCCCAGGAGGATGCTGGCCTGGGGACCCCACCCCACCCTGCCTCCACCTCAAGGCCCAAAAGAAAGATGTCACACAGAGACCTCGCCACGATGCTGAAGCCAGGCCAGCTCCTCACTCAGCTCAGCTTAGATCTTCACTGTCTTTATTTATAAATATGAGCAGACGGGACGGGGGGATCACTCAGCGACAAAGAAGACTCTTCCAGTCAAAAGGACAGAGCGGGGGCGGGGGGGCATGGGGACTCTCACTGGGAGGCAGTGAGGGGAACCGGCAAAACAAATGACTTCCCTGAAACAGGAGTTAAGACAAATCATCCAAAAACTTGGAAATACGGCAAAGGGAGGGCAGCATACTTCTCAGAATGTTACACGGAGCATTAAAGAACGGGCCGTCTAAGGATTACTTCATTATCTAGGGGAATACACCTTTGTTTGATTCGCTCTTCACTGTTAATTAAAAGTCTGGCTGCTGTGAAATTACACGCGAACTCGGAGATCCTTGCACATGATTTCTGCCCAACATAAAAAATAACCCCAAAGGTTATGGTTTTAGGACCCTCTAAGGCCGTTAACCAGCTTTGATTCTAATGGCCTCTTATCCCCCCATTTTTTTGCTCCAAAGCCTGTTTTCCTAATTCTGCTGATTACCATCCTGCTGGTTCCTCATTAATGAGTTGAATAAATCTGTGATACATGTGCCGTCTAAGATTTGGGTGAGGACAATTTTTTTTTAATTTTGGGAAATTACGCCTTGACTTCAGGATCAGGGCAGGACTTTTAAGCAGCCCCGTTTGTATCTATAAAAAGATGTGAGTGAACATTACATCCATAAAAACAAGCTACTCTGAAAAATAAAAAATTCAAGAACAAGAAATGATCCTGGGAATTAAAAAGACACACAGGTAGGAGTTCCCGCTGTGGCACAGTGGGTTAAGAATCCAACCGCGGCAGCTTGAGTCCCTGCGGGATAGGTTCAATCCCTGGCCCAGCGAAGATGCCAAAGCCGCTTGGATTCTATCCCTGGCCTAGGAACCCCCCTATGCCATGGGTGCGTCCATTTAAAAAAAAAAAAAAGAAAGACTCAAAGGAGATGAATGTTTCCATCGGGGACATTAAATAGAGAAAAGGACATCATTAGTGCTCCTGGAGGCCAAGTCAAGAAATCCTCTCCTAGTACAGACGAAATCTGTGAGAGGGGAGAGATGCAGAGAATACGGGAGGAAAATAACCGTACTGGGAATTTCAGCAGCGAGCAGAGAAGATGAGGCGATCACCAAAGAAGACAGAGAAGAATTTCCTTCCTGAGCTGAAGGAATATACGAGTCTTGAGTTTCAAAAGACCCCACAGACAGCGATCTCATTCCTAGGCCTGCCCTCGTGAAATGTCGGAATTCTGTTCGTTTGCTTTTTGTCTTTTTAGGGCTGCACCCGTGGCACATGGAGGTTCCCAGGCGAGGGGTCAAAATCATAGCTACAGCTGCTGGCCTTCGCCACAGCCACAGCAACGCCAGATCCGAGCGACGTCTGCGACCTACACCACGGCTCACGGCAACGCCGGATCCTTAACCTACTGAGCAGGGCCAGGGATCGAACCTGTGTCCTCACAGATGCTAGTCAGGTTCATTTCTGCTGAGCCACAGTGGGAACTCCAAATGTCAGGATTCTGAAGGTCAGGAGAAAACCTGCAGGTTTCTAGCAAGGAAAAAGCAGTCTGTCTCTGGAGAAGGAACCAGAGTTGCAGTGGCCTCAGCTGCCACATTATGGTGTAGATTTGGATGGTACCACGTGACAGGTTCCAAGAGAGAAAAACTGTGACTCTAGAACCACACAGACGAAAACTGCCCTTCAGGAGTTCTCACTGTGGCTCAGCGGACTAAGCACCCAACTAGTATCCATGTGGATGCAGGTTCGATCCCTGGCCTCACTCATTTGGTCAAGGATCTGGCGTTGCTGTGACTATAGCGTAGGCTGGCAGCTGCAGCTCTGATTTGATCCCTAGGGCCTGGAAACTTCCATATGCCACAGGCGTGGCCCTAAAAAGGGAAGGGAAAAAAAAAAGAAACCTGCCCTTCATACACGAAGATCAAAGGAATACGTGTTTGGACGGCCAAGCCTGAAAAATGACACTATCCACTATTTTCTTTTAAAAAAAACTACTTAAGGATGTCCTCCAGCCAAACCAGAATGAGAATGAAGTATCTGACAATGGGGTGACGCAGTTCACAGGACACCACAGGGACCCAGCGCAGCTGCTTGTTCAGTCTAAACCATCATTGACAATGTGCCTGTGAGATCAAACACAGTTCTGGGGAAAGCGTGCTCCAGAGAGCGCAACGTTTTAAAGACCACCGGGGCGCGAGCGGGTCATCTCCCCCGGGAAGCATCTGTGGTGCTCAGCAGAGGTGTGGTGGTCCCAGCTCCCCGTCTCAGCCCTGCATCCGTCTGCGCCCCTTCTCAACGGCGTCACACCAGGAGCCTGGCACGCACACGCGTGCAAACGCACACGCTCTCTCCGACCCCAGCACGGGTAACGTCACACTGTTAACACCTGCTCCTCCTTCAGCTCTTGGGTGTGCGGCACCCCGTCAGGTAAGTCTCCCAGCCCCACCCCCGAGCCCCCAGCCAGGCCCAGATGTGCTCTCGGTAAACCAGGAGCCTCTCCCAGAGCCCTGGTCTCAGCGTGTGGCCACCGGATGCCTCTCTCCAGACGGCAGTTGGGAAGGACAAGGCCTGGATCTGGATCTGCCACCCTCCGTGCCCCTCATCAAGGCCAGCGCCGAGGCTCAGCAGGAGCCCATTCAACCCTCGGCTGCTGCATGAATGTGTGGATGGGCCCCCGGCCCCGGTTTGCCCAGGAAAGCAAGGATGAGGCACAGAACAGAGTCCGAGACATTCTTAACAGGCTAAGTTGTCACCTGGTCTCTGACTGTAGCTGATGTCTTAGCGGAAATAACCACAGTTTGGAGTCAGACAATACCCGAGTCTGACTTGCTGAGTGATCCAGGCTGACAGTAACAACAGGTAACGCTTACCGGCTGCTCGCTTTGATGGAGTTACTGTTCGTTATGTATTATCCCCACTTCACAGATGAGGAAACTGAGGCTTAGAGAGGAGAAATGGCTTTCTCGAGGTCATAGTTAGTTAGTGTCAAACAAACCCAGGATCAGATGACAGGGCAAGAAGACACACAATTTACCAGAGTGGGGAGGAAGCAATGTCTGTCTGTCCGGGCCATTCAGCAAGGGGACAGCAGTCCTTCCATCACAGGGGTCAGGGGGGCCCAGACAATACTACACAGACGCATGGTTATTACCAAGAAGCCCCAGAGATTATTCAGATTATGTCTGGCGTGCACCAGCGGCTCGGACTCGTCTCTGTGGTCTACCTACCCCGCCATGACAATGAAGAAATCCAGTCGGTTCCATGTGTCCCCAAGGTAGCACTTCTTGCCAAAAATGCCCAGGGCCACCATCTTGAGCACCATCTCCATGGCAAAGAAGACAAAGATGAAGTCATCAAAGACCTGCAGGGGCAGGAGGGGGGCAAGAAGCAAGGGACAGCGTGAGGTTCCAGTGCAGGACCCAGGGGTCAGAGCCACGGTGTGAGGTGGGAACATGGGCACGGACGTGAGGGGCCAGGGAAAGACCTGGAAACTTCTTCTCCTGGGCAGGAAGAGAACCTCAGAGACCCCAGTCCCATGCGGTCATTTCACAGATGAGGAGACTGAGGCCCAGCATGGGGAATGAGCTTGCCCAAGGCCATCCAGCCCATCTATTTGTTCCCTAAAAGCAAGCGTAATGACAAGGGAGCCAGAGGGAAGTGGGGCAAAGGGAGTTCCCCTAACAGTCACCAAGCACTGGGCTAGATACTTGACCTGCACCCTCTCTTCACTTCCCCAGATGACCCCATCGATGGTCCCAGTTTACAGATGAGGAAACTGGAGCTCAGACCGCTCAAGCGACTTGCCGGAGGTCACAGGGCGGTGAACGGCAGACCAGAAATGACCCCTGGGTGTATCTAACTCCACAACCCATGTGGAAGCAGCTTTCTCAAAACAAGCCTGGCACCCCCACCAGGCACCAGGCTCAGCGCTGCCTTCTTCTGCCCAGAAAGGAGGCCCCAACAGGTCCCTAATCACGGGCTCGGGTGAGTGCACACTTCCTGAGGGCGAGGCCTGGGTGGAATTCCTCATTCCGGAATCCACGAGGCTACCGTCAATTCAGTTTAACGAACGGGCTCTGAGCCCCTCAGGTATGCAGGACACAGGCTGGGTAGCGGCGGGCACAGGGGTGAGAATTCAGTGCCATCTAGGAGGGGAGCCAGCCTTGTACACTGAGGTTAACTGAGGGCCCAGGGCTGACCAAGGAGCTAGTTACCCACTTGGACTCCAAATCCCACCCTACCCCCACCCCTCAGAGATTCTAATTCTGCAGGTTTGGGATGGGCCAGGGATCTGGGTCTTTAACAAGTGCCCTGAGGCCCTGGGCCACTTGGGAGCTGCTGAGTCCTGTGGGCAGTTCCTCGGGGGAGGAATCTGAATTTCTCAGGGAGACAAAATTGGATGTTCCCACATCTGTAAGATGGGTATAACCCTAACACCCTGCACTATGGATGTACGGCTGTACGTGCGCTGCAGGGACCAGAGGTCGGGCCTCCCCCGGGGACCTCCGCAAGATGAGAACAGCAGAGAGGTCCAGGAGGCCGCTCCTAGAGGCATCGAGAGAGTTACTGAGCCCTGCCTTTACTCCAAGAGCACTTGGGAGCCAAGGACAGGCTTCTGCAGGGAGTGTCAGGTCACTGGTGAGTTACCAGAGGGAGGTGAGGGAGTGGGGAGACCAGGAGGAAATTGGTGGTGGGAGAAAAGGGGGCTTGGACTAGGGCAGAAGCCTCGAGATGGAGAGGAAGGGATGGAAGGGAGAAAGGATGGAAGGGAAACGGGTAAGACAGGCTGGGAGAGAGGAAAAGGGACGAGCAGAGCAGAGAGCAAACAGAGGTGAGGGCACAGCAAGTGCTGAATACGTGGTGGTGCGGGGCGGACGGGATGGGCAGGGCAGGGGCGGGGCGGGGTGAGGGCGGGGCATTGGGGGGAGGGCGGGGCATGGGTGAAGGCGGGGCATTGGGGTGAGGGCGGGGCATGGGTGAAGGCGGGGCATGGGGTGAGGGCGGGGCATGGGGCGGGGCACAGGAGCCGGCCTCACCTGCAGGATCTTGCAGCGGTCTGACAGACAGTCCATATCGTCGCAGGGCTGGTACATGCCAAGTGTCACGCAGTTCAGCAGGATCACCAGCATACTGACACATTCAAACCACGTGCACGCCAAGTCAAGGACAAAACAGTTGGGGGACCGCGGCCAGGAGGTCAGAATGCAGCCCACCCGCCACAATCACAACCCCCCCACTCCCGTCCCGTGCCAATACCCACGTTTTCAAAGACCTTGGGGACCTTGGAGCCAGCCTACCCCCCCTCACAACAGACACGGCCACGTGAACCAAACCCAGCAGGGAACCCAAACCCCACCAAGCCACTACCTGCCAGGAGCCGCCACCTCCTTGCCCCAGCGGGAGAGTTCCCCCTCAGACCCACAAAGGAGAGGTCCCCAGAGGCCCAGCCGGCGGGGCCATCTCCAGACCGTCCTGGCCTCTCTCGTCTCTGACCACCTCCCTCTGACTGTCACAGCCTCCCCTCTCGGACCACCCTGCTGCTCCTGACCCACACCCCGTCCAGGTCTGCCTGAGCTCTGGAGCCGAAGCCTGCAGAAGACCCACCCAGCGTGGCCGAGACTGGCCAGTCATCCTGCCCTTCTCTCCTGTGGTCGGGTTAACAGCTCATCGCCAGGCTCGGGCGCCTCCCCAGCCCCAGTACCAAGCGGGGAGGGCAAGGCCTGAGGGGCAGGACGAGTGGGCTCCGGCAGCCAGCGCCAGGCCGCTCTCCTCATTAACACCCTCCTCCTTCCTGGCTGGTTCCTGCCCGGCCTTAGAACACAGACGACCCAGAGTCCTAGAACCAGGGGGGCCGGAGCTGGAAGGGACCTGCGGCCTGGGTCATTCACAGGTTATCTTGCTGACATGCTCGCTGTCTTTATCCACAGCTAGAACCTACATTCCAAGGGGCCAGAGGTTTTGCATTCAAAGCTCTAACAACGACAGGCATCTCAGAGGCGCTCAATAAAATGTCTGTTGTGTGATTAAGTAAATCTCTCTGGGCCCTGCCCACTCTGACACCCAAAGATTCTTAAGTGTCCCCAGATGAAAGCCTTGGCCCCTCAATTTCAAAGGCCCTTGCTCTGAGCTCAGATGGAGCCATGGCGGCCAGACCGGCAGCCAGACCTCACCCCGCTGGGGCGATGAGTACCTCCCGCCTGATGGAAGACTGACCTGGTTTTCCTGGCAACAGCCTCCCTCCCATCCCCAGGTCCTTGCTCACCTTGAGACGCTGACTCTCCTCCCGCCCTCCACTTCAGACCCTCCTCGCCCCAGCCCGGTCCTTCCTGTCCCCCCACCCCTCTGCCACTCTCCCGCCACAGCCTGTAATTAACTTCACCCGCTGCCAGGGCCCCCTTCTAGCCTGAGCATCGTTCCAGCAGCAGCTTCATCATTAATTAACTTTTTTGAAGTTCAAACGTTCTAATTACCAGCGAACGTCCCCCATCCCCCTTGCCCTTCCCCTCTGCCAGTCATGCTCTCTCGCCTTCCAGCCATCCCTTCCGCTCCCTCTGCCTTTCCTGCCAGTTTTAAGTTCAAAGTGCACTTGGCAGGTGCCTCACAGGAGCCTGGCAACCCCACTTCTTCCTCATCAAGGTCCTGAGCAGTGGGGGTCAGCAGGCCCATTTTACAGATGAGGAAAACTGAGGCTCAGGGAAAGAAGGAGCCTCTCCTGGGTCACACAGCTGGGGAGCACAAGAGCTGAGGTTCATACCAGGCCTGCTCTCCTCTGTGACCCATGGCCCATCTCTGCCTGTGTCACCCGGCTCTCCTCTGAGGCCTCAGCCCACCCCCTGTGTCTCTCCCTTGGACCCCGAGCAACCTCCCTGCTAACTTCCAGCTCTGGTCTCTGCCCCTCCAATTTGCCCTGCACACAATCCCCATGCATTTACCATGTGGCCAACCCTGTCCAAGCTCTTTGCAAGTATTATCTCATTTAATCCTCCAGCACCATTATAAGCCCCATTTACAAATGAGGAAACTAAGGAGTCCCTGTCGTGGCTCAGTGGTTAACGAATCTGACTAGGAACCTTGAGGTTGCGGGTTCGATCCCTGGCATTGCTCGGTGGGTTAAGGATCCAGCGTTGCTGTGAGCTGTGGTGTAGGTTGCAGATGCAGCTCAGATCTGGTGTTGCTGTGGCTGTGGCTTAGGCTGGCATCTACAGCTACGATTAGACCCCTAGCCTGGGAACCTCCATATGCCGCAAGTGCGGCCTTAGAAAATGCAAAAAGACAAAAAAAATAAATAAATAAAATAAATAAAAATGAGGAAACTGAGTTACAAAAGGGAACACGATTTGCCCAAGGACCCCAGCTGGAAAAAGGCAGAGCCAGGACACAAAACCACCACCTGCTTTTCTTGCCCCCCAGCGACGTTGCCACTGCCAGATTAATCTGCCTGAAGCACAACTCTGATTAGACCTCTCTCTGGTTCAAAATCCTTCCATGGTTCCTCAGTTCCTGAAGGTCTGGCTCATCACCGCCCTTGGCCTGACACCCAAGGTCTCCTATATTTGACCTCATTGAACTATTCTGGCCTTATCTCCCACTGGCCTTGGCATGCACGGAACTTCTTGCTGTCTCCAAGCATCTCCTTTGCATGCACTTCTTTCTGCCATCTCTACCTGGCAAACTCCTACTCATCCTTCACAGCCCCAGGTCATTGGTCACCCCTTCCCTTGAAGCACCTTTCCCCAGTCACACAGTAGTGGCTTAGCTTCTTCTCCAGAAGTGCTCCCACCCACCTGGTCTAGCTCGTATATGACAGTAATGAACTTGGCAGTAATCCCAACTACTGCACGCCAGCTCCCTAGGAATACAGCCCTAGCTCTCCCCCATGGCCCAGTGGGGGCAGATGGAGAAACAGGCCTGGGGAGCTGGAGTGACCTGCCCAAGGTCACACAGTCAGCGAGTGGCCCAAACAGCCTGACTCGGTGCCAGAGCCACCACCACGGGGCCTCCTCTGTTGCTCATCCCTTGAAGGGGCAGATGGAGTGGTTTTCACCTCTAGATTGCTCAGCTTCGGACACCGAGATGGACAGTCTCGGCCCTGCCCCGAGGCGCTGGGGGGAATCCCAGATGGCAGAGCCTGGGCCCTTTCCAGGAGCCCGTGAGGCTCAGAAGTCAGGCCAGAGCTGGCATCACTGCCTGCGGTTCCTGACACGCTCCCCCACTGGCTCTGGAATCAAAGGCACCAGCCCTCCTTGAAGGGAAACCGGACCACGTGGCGCGGGGGAGGAGGGCGTCAGAGGGAGTAAAGGTCCCAGGCTGAGCGAGTCGGTGGCCTGGCCCAGTGCCCAGTCTTTCCATCATTAGTCACTGAGGAACTCCAAGGGCAGTCGGGGAAAGCTCCAGGGTTCTGGGACGATTTGACGGAAGACAGAGGCCCCAAGAGGGTGGTGAGAGATTTCTGGGCAACAGGGTGGGCAAGGCCTGAGTGCCGGCTGCACGAGGCCAGGGCGTCATCAACAGCCCCGCGTTGCCTCCTACAGCAAGGCTCAGGGCCCTGCCACCCTCCCACTTCACCACCCAGACACCCACCCCTCTCCGGGTGAGCTTTTGTCACAGAACAGCCCAATGAGGTCCTCAGAAAACACCCGATCCCATCCCCCGCTTCACAGGGGGCAGAGGGCCATCCCAGTGACGTGGCGGCCTGGAGCAGAAGTGACCCTCGGACAAGAGACGCCCCCACACACAGAGGTCCCTGAGCCACAGCTGGATTCCATGCCCCACAGGAACCCCACGTGTCCCCAAACGTCCAGGCTCCACGTGTGTAGCAGCCACCTTCGATCATCTGAAGCCAATTAGATCCACGCCAGGCAGCCACGGGCACCTCTGGGGAACACGGCCATCTGATCAATAGTTTCCTTGGCAGCCCCTGGCTGGGGTGGGGCCCCACCCCCTCCCCAGACCCCCCACCCTCCACCCCCGCCTTGCTAGCAGTGCCACCTTTCCCTGGGGCCTCAGAGCCCAGCAGTGAGTTAATGAGCACCTAGTGAGCGCCTGCTGTGTGCCAGGCACTCGGCTAACAACAGCAATATCGGTAAAAACGGCAAACGCATCTCAAGTGTTCTTGAGTGTTTGTTTGCCAAGGAGCTTTCTAATCAAACAGCATGCAGCATCTCATTTAAACCTTACAGCAAGCGCAGGAGGCAGGGCGCTCAGAGGCGCCAGAACAGAGCCCGCGTAGCCGTGGACTGGGGACCGGGACTTGTCACGCGTGTGCAAAAGGGAAAGCCCCTCTCCTTGTCAACCTCCCCTATGTAAGACAGCTCACGGTCTCGCGCTCTTTGGCTCTTGAAGAAAAGCCACCTCACCAGCAGGAGACCGAGACTCCCGTGCTGGTGTTACGTGCTGATCGCTTCATATTACTTTGAAGGAGAATAAGAGCTGTTATCACAAACCCGTTGGACACTGCCTGCCTCACAAATGCTGAATCTTCACTCACCGCCTTTGAAATACAATCAGGTCAGGCCCAGCCATGTGCAGAGTCACCCTGGAGCTTCAGCCCAGTCCCCACAATGGGCAGGTACTTTTGTTACCCCCATTTTAGAGATGAGGAAACTGAGGCACCGGTGCTGGCTCCAGCCACGGCCACCGAGGGTCACGCGGCCAGTGTATGACAGGGGCAGGATTTGAACTGGCCTCTGCTGACTCCAGACGCTGTGTTCTTGGCCACGTGCTCTGTGGACCCGGGCACAGGGCGTGGACTGGCATGCGCTCAGTGGGATATATGCTTTTCCCTTCTCGCCCACTTTGACTCTTGCCAGTCAGGGCTGGGTCAGCAGTAAGGCGTCAGGAAGGGGGACAGTCCACCCCCACAGTGGCTGGGAAGGAAGGACCCATGGGCTGGAGATGGGGGAGGGGAGGGGAAGCTGGCGAGGGAAGCGTGCTGGTCTCAGAGCTTCTAGTAAAGGCTGAGCTGGGTCAGAACCGTAACTCCGCCCCGCGGTGGAGATCTGGAAGGGCAGGTGCCTCGAGAAAGCCAGGAATGTGATCTGGGAGCCCAGGTCAGGTCACCAGGGAAGCCACGATGCCAAGGGCGCCCACGAGTCTGCCACTTCCCAGAAAGAAGAGTGACCGGCTGGGCAGTACCCAAAGCCCGAGCAGGCCCCTCAGGGCAGCCTCCTCTCCCAGAGCCGGAGCCAGAGGCCTGCACGGTTACCATGGCAACCGCCACCCTCATCCTGTAGGCCCAGCTGACAGTCATGGTTTCTGCAATTTTGGGGGGCTCTGGCAGGGTGGGTGGGGGTGGGAGTGCTGGGTTTGGCTGGGGCAGCCAAGTTTGTCTTTATTTTTGTCAAATCCGACATCAGATCCATTTCCCAGGGTGCGTTTCAGTTGTCTAACGAAATCAAGCGGAGGAAGGGGGCTGGGAGCTGCATCCTCCTGGACCAGGGAGGCAGGGAAGGTGGGCGAGCCGCTGTACCAGGGCTCCTGCCCGTTTCATCCCCAGCAGGTCCCCGGAGGGGCACTCGGACCTCGGGCCTCCAGCCTGAGGTTTCCGAGCTGGAGTCTTCTGGGCCAGCTCTGTGCTCCTCTGAGGCTGGGTTCACAGCAACCTGCTGTGTACCTGTGCAACCGTACCCTGAGATCACCCAGGTTCGCTCCTGCCCTGGAGACGCGCGGAGTGCTTCCCAGAACCCAGCACGGGGTAGAAGAAGTGGCTACCATTTTGAAGGGGCTAGGCTTTAATAGAGGCTGTCCATTTACTCACTCATTCATTCATTCATTCCACCTATTTTTACGAGCAACAATCACTTTGGAAAGCTGCTTGGCAGCATTCGTTAAAACTAAACAGGAAAAAAAAAAAAAAAGCTACATAGAAGCCCATGCTAGGATCCAGCTGTGCCTCTCCTGGGTCCAGACCCCAGAAAAATGCCCCTCTCAGTCCACAAAAAGCCACATGTTCTTCCTTTTTTCTTTCTTTCTTTCTTTTCCTTTTTTGGCTGCCCCATGGCATACGGCGTTCTCGGGCCAGGGATCAGATCCAAGCCACAGTTACCACCTTAACCCACTGTGCCAGAGCGGGGGATCGAATCAGGATCGAACCTTCGTCCCAGCACCCCCAGGATGCCGCCGACCCCACTGCATCACAGCAGGAACTCCAAGCACGTGTTATTCTTAACAGCCCCAACCTGGGAACAACCCAGGAGTCCATTGACAGGAGGGTAAGCCGGGTGGCAGATTTCAACTGGGGATGATGCTGGCCCCCGGGGGACACGTGACCGTGTCCGGAGACACTCTGGGTTGTCATCACTGGGGTGTGAGCGATGGTCCTGGCATCTGGAGGGTGGAGACCCTACAAGGCACCGGGCGGCCCCACCGCAAAGAATTATCCAGACAACAATGTCCACAGTGCCGAGGCTGAGAAACTCTGTCGTACTTCAGCTCTTTGATGGAACACTAGACAGCGACGAAAAAGGACGAACCAGCGCAGCAGCCTAGACAGACCCGCCAGGCATAGAAGCCAGACGCCAAAGAGCAAAGAGTGTCTGAATCCAATTCACGATATAAAAACCCAGGCGAAGCGAACCAGCAGTGAAGGGGTTTGGAACGGCAGCAGCCCTGGGGGTCTGTCCATTGTGGGTGGGGACAGGGGAGCTCACGGGAGCTGGGGCTGCTCTTCTTGGCCTAAGTGGGGTCGCAGGAGTGTGTTTATATGGAAAAATGCCTTGAGCTGGACATTACAACTTGTGAGCGCTGCTGCATGCATGTTGTGCCCCAATAAAAAGTGTCACAAGGAGTTCCCGTTGTGGTTCAGCAAAAGAACCTGACTCGTATCCATGAGGATGCTGGTTCAAATCCCTGGCCTCATTCAGTGGGTTAAAGGATCTGCCGTTGCCACAAGCTTCAGCATAGATTGCAGATGCGGCTTGGACCTGGCGTGGCTATGGCTGTGGCGTAGTCTGGCTGCTACGACTCCGATTTGACCCTTAGCCTGGGAACCTTCATATGCTGCAGGTGCGGCCCTAGAAAGACCAAAAAAAAGGTGTTTCAAAAATGATGAAAAGCAAATGCTATAAGGAAAAATATCCACGCGAATGTGGGTTCAATCCCTGGCTTTGCTCAGTGTATTAAGGATCCAGTGTTGCTGTGGCTGTGACCTAGGTCGGCAGTTGCAGCTCGGATTCGACCCCTAGCCTGGGAACTTCCATATGCCGAAGGTGCGGCCCTAAAAAGCAAACAAACGAAAAACCACAAGCACCTGCTGGGCACCTGCTGTCCTGGACACCCACGGGGACCTCCACCATAACCCTGCGAGGGAGGGGCATCGTCCCTGTTTCACAGACTTGCCCAAGGCCACAGGGAGGGGCAGAACCAGAATCTGAACCTCACACCATCCTGTCTTCGGTTTGTAGGGACTTGTTCCCGCCAAGCCCACAACAGCCTTGGGAGACAGGTAGGCAGACTTCGTCACACCCACTTTACAGACAGGAAAATGAAGGTCCAGGGACTTGCCCACGGTGACACGGTGGTGGAGCTGAGATGGAAAATGGTTCCACAGAGCGAAACAAAACTTCTGGGCAGATGGTCCTAGGCCTCTCTCCACTTACATGCTCCTAACGACAGGGAGCTCCCCACATGACGCAGTGCCCTGCCCAGGCTGACCGATTCCGGTTCTAAGCTGTGCAGCCTCAGATCCCTTAGAAGGAGGGAGCCCTCCTTCCTTCCTCGTCCCTGCTCCCAACTCCACTTCTTAGAGTCCCCGTAATTTGACAACTCATTGAATTTGGCCAAAGTCTCTGTTTCCCAGATGCCCAGCAGGCCTCCGTGCCCAGTGCAGACAGCCGGCATGGGGGAGGCGATGGCGAGAGAACTGGGGCCGCCAGCTTGGAAGAAAACCCGGGGCGGATGGTCCACAGAAGGAAGCTCCAGGCAGGAGACCCTCCAGGCACCACACTTCGGCCACCGCTGAAGAGACGGGCAGGGACGGCCCCTTGGGGCCAGGGTCCCGCTGTCTGTGGGCTGGCCCAGCCTCAGAGAAGGCGCACTCACAGGGGAGCCTCCTGGCGTCCTGGACAGGGAGTGGACGCCTCCCCTGGGCCCTTACAGCACCTTGGACGTCCCCCCTTATAACGGTGTGGTCTGTCCTGGCCTCCCATCCCCAGCCAGGCTGGGATCTCCGTCCATGGACAGAGCATATCTGTCCCTTTCTGTGCCCAGAGGCCCCCCTGGAGCAGCAGCTCAGAGGGATCTGCAGCCCCAGGAGGGAGTGAGGTCCTGGTCACTTGGAGGCATCAAGGAAGCCGACATGGTCCCTGCCCTCCAGAAACCTCAAGCAAATATCTCTGTGTTGGTGGAGACGAAGCCAGAGAGGGTGAGGGTTGGACAGGGGGTGATGACACTTCTGTTCCCCACCACACATCTCCCCTGCCCACCTCTGACCACACACGCGTATGTGCTCGCGCGCGCATCCCCGCGGAGCCCTGCAGCCCCTCACGCACCTGCACACGCTAAGGCACGTGCCCACCTCCGCACCCACCGGGCAGCAACACCGGGCTCAGCCGACCCTCTCTCTTCCTGCACCAGCGACTCTCAAGTGGGTTGTTGTGCCCCCGTAATGTTTTTAACTGCATACATTTTTTTTTAAAGAATGCTTAGTATTAGAAAGGAAGGAAGCCAGTTATGTTAAAACAGTTGTCAAAATATTTTTTAGCAAAATAAATTTGTGATGGAGGACTATATGTGTTTCGTTATCAACACAATGAATAACCAGAGCCAGGGGCGGGTCTGATACTGTGCGCCTGGGAAGCAGCCATGAATCTCAATGATATTCTGGGAGCTCCACAACGACCATGAGGCGGCTTGGAAATATCGGTGACTGCTGCTGGTGACAGTCCCCGCAGCCGCCAGCAATCCCACCGAGCGTGGTGGCCTCCATTCATAGCGGAAGGAAATGCTGCATTTCAATTCGAGGACAGTGAAAACGAACACGCAACTTGTGCCCATCCAAGTTCACGAACCTCCGTTTAAGCTCTTTATTCTAGAACTTCTCTCCTCCTGGGGCCCCTGGGCAGGTCCCCTTCCTACTTGGTGGATGCCACGCCTTAAATGCTGGCCCTTCTGGGGGGGGGACCCCCCCGGCTCCATTCCCTGGCCCCACCCCCACCCCCACCGCCTTGACCAGGGCTGGCTAGGCCCTGGGTCTGTCCCAGCCACAGGCTCACTCACCACTGAAGTGGCCTCCCAGTCACTGCTCTGGGATGTCTCTGGGAACCTCAGACTCATCAGGTCAGAACGGAATAGGTCATGGTCTCCCCAGACCGTCAGATTCGCCCCTGAACTTCCCACCTCCGTGAACGAGGTCCCCTTCCCTACTAGTCTGCAAGTCGTCTAGACTAGAACCCTCCAGAACCCTCCTCCCTCTCATCCCCACATCCACTCAGAGACCTGTCATGTCACTGCTGAAGTCTGCCCTCCACCCCGCCGCCCGGGGCAGCCTCCTCCCCAGCCCTGCCTGCTCTGACACAGCCTGACGGATCCTCCCAAACCCAAAGCCTTCCGTGGCTCCCCGCGGCCTTCCAGAGAATTTCCAAACCCCTTGGCTCGGCGTCCCTTTGAATCAGGGTTCTCGGCCAGCCTCGTCTCTGTCCACACACCCTCCACCATCGACGTCTTTACTAGGACGCACTTCGCTGAAAGCTTCGCTGCACACGTACTCCGGGCAGGGCTGAGGGTCAAAGGCCTGAAGAACGGATAGGCATTAAAGGAACACGGAGCCTGTCCTCAGGGAGCTCACAGTCTAGCAGAAAGCAAGGTCGACGAGTCAGGTGCAAAAGACCGCGAGAAGAGTGACGGCGTCCAGCGGAGGTCTGGCTGGGCGCTCAGCACGTGGCAGGTGGATCGACGAAGAAGTGAATGGAGGGCTGGGTAAAGGCGCTGAGGGTGGGTAGGTAGGAGGGTGGGGGTGGGACGGTGGGTGGATGAATCCATGGATGTAAGGACTGGGTGGATAGGGGGCTGGGTGGGCAGATAAATGGATGAAGAGATGAAAAGATGGATGGCTGGGTGGCCGGGTGGATGGAAAAATGGATGAAGTAAAGAAAGGTGGGCGGGGCGAAGGTGGATGGGTGGACAGTGGATGGGTCACGAGCAGGTGCTTAGGAAGGGGACTCTCAAGCAAACGGCAGCTCCAGGATTCAAAGCCACGTTTATGTGACCGCAGGAAACCTTTCCAGCTGGGACTCAGCACCGTCCTCGACTCCTCTTTCAGTGACTCCTGCCCTCAGCCTCAGCCTCCTCCCCAAGAGACCCTCAGCGCCGTGCTTTCCCCATACTTTCGGAGCTCCAAGACCTCAGGGACCACCCAGGCTAGCACTTCCGAGCCTCAGCAGTGACAATGACACTGAGCGCTGGATAACCCTCTGTTGTGGGAGGTCCCGAGCATAGTAGGATGTTTGACCTTTACCCCCGGGAACCAGCAGCCCACCCTCCCCGAGTTACAGCAGCCAAAAGTGTCTCTGGACGGTGCCAAACGTGCCCTGGGGGCAAAATCACTCCGGAGTGAAAATTGCTGATACTGCACAAACTTCACACGCACGCACACACGCGCACACACACACACACACCAACACAATTTTAGTGACGAGGAAACTGAGACACAGAGAGGAGGGGTGACCTCCCTGAGGTCACGGAGCTGGCACGTGGGCTCAGCCTCTCCTCCCAACCCCGCATCCTGAGCCCCCATATTCATACAGCACCTCACAGTCCACCGAGCCTTCTCCTCCTGCTTTCTCAACTAGATGAGCCAAATGGAATCTGCTGCCCAGAGAGGTCAAGTTGTTCGCTCAGTGTCACACAGCAGTAAGCACCAGCATCAGGATTTTTTTTTTTTTTTTTTTGTCTTTTGTCATTTTAGGGCCGCACCCGCGGCATATGGAGGTTCCCAGGCTAGGGGTCTAATCAGAGCTGTAGCCGCCGGCCTTCGCCACAGCCACAGCAACGCGGGATCCAAGCCGCGTCTGCGACCTGCACCACAGCTCATGGCAACACTGGATCCCTAAACCACTGAATGATGCCAGGGATCGAACCTGCAACCTCATGGTTCCTAGTCGGATTCGTTTCTACTGCACCACGACAGGAACTCCCAGCATCAGGATTTGAACTTGAGGAGAGACGAAGGAGACAGGGGAGCAGAGCAAGGCTCCACAGGGCAGCTGGGGACGGAAAGGTGGAAGGCAGCCCCCAAGGAGGGCTGGAGGGAGATGAGCAGGAAGACATTTGGGCTGATTAAAAAGACATATCGATTTCTCTCCAAGGGAAACAACCGGGGCTATTTGTCTCCCAACAGGACCACGAGGCGGGCTCGGGGAGGCGACAGGTCAAAGCTGCCTTCTGACACGAAGCTGCAGACCAGGCAGGATGGACAAATAAAAATTCAATCGTGTTTTAAATGCCCCAGGAGGGGGGCTGACTTTTCATTAGCCAGCCAGCCAGCCCTCTCTCTAATCGGCCACTCTCTGTCAATTACAAGGAGACTTCCGGTCGGGGCTCACAGCTTTCACGGGGCTGGCTGCACAGGGTCCGGCCGGGGCCCCCGCGCCCCCCTCCCGCAGCCACCGCCAGGCTGGGTGACCCGGACAAGCATTTCACCTCTCTGGGCCTCAACTGTCAGGTGCACAGGCTCTAGAGCCGGCTGAGCTGCCGCGAGGATGAACCGCACGAGCGCCCGGGAGGCCCTCAGCAAATACCAGTGCCCTCCCCAGCACGGCCTTCCAGAATCTGGAGCCTGAATGTCTGTCCAGGCTCACACTCCAGACTGTAGGCAGCAACCCTGGTGAGCCCAACTTGGTCCGGAGCCTCTGACCTGGATGTTTCCTCAACTGGGGTGCCATCCTCCCGCCTTCCACTGCCCCCTACCCCACCATCAGAGTCTCTCCGGCCCTGCTCCTCCAGCACCCATGTCTCTTCCAGCATCCATGTCTCCTGCAGCACCCAGCCTCCTGGTAACCACGGCCCCTCTCAGAGTAGTCCCTCTGCCCAGCCTTTATGTCACTTTTCTTCATTGGAATATGGTTGGGGTGTGGCTCTGCCTCCCTCATCAGGCTGGGGACTCCTGGGGGTCACTGCAGGGTGTCCAGGCCTGGTACATTGTGGCCCCACCCAACACGGCTGAACAGCCCTGGGGGCACCTCCACTCGAGTCTAGAACAGTGTCCAGTGCTATCGAAGCTGGACTTCAGTAAACATTTGCTGAATGAGTGAGCGAATGAATGAATGAATGAATCAATCAATCAATCAATATTCATTTTAGGAGCCTCCTGCCTGGTCTCCAGACCTTAGTCTCTCCCTCAAGCATCTTCCATTCTGCTCTAGGAGGGACCATTCTTTTTTTTTTTCCTTAATGGCCACACCCGCTGCCAGGGATTGAATCTGAGCCACAGCTGCAAGCTACACCACAGATGTGGCAATGCAGGATCCTTAACCCACTGTGCCACAGTGGGAACACATAGGAGGGTCTGCTCTAATAAATGAAAAGAGCCATGTCCTGTGCCTGCTGGACACCCTTCAATGGCTCCCCAGTGCCCACCAGATGAAGAGCAAGCTCCGACCTAGCATTTCAAACCCTGCTCTCCAGCCCCTGCCTCACACTGTTCCAGCCACACGAAACTCCTCACTGTCCGCTACACTATTCTCTCTGCCTAAAATACCATCCCTCAACTGTTCTCCTGGAAAACTCCTACTCATGCAGCAAGACCCAGGCCAAATGCCCCCTCCTCCAGGTAGGCTTCACCAATGCTCCTAGGCTGAGTCAGACAGCTGCTGCACCTGTAGCTCTCTTTATACGGAAACTTCCAGGAATTCTCTTCAGTGGTAATGAAGTATCCATGAGGACACGGGTTTGATCCCGGGCATCACTCAGTGGGTTAAGGATCCGGCATTGCCGTAGGCTATGGTGTAGGTTACAGACACAGCTCAGATGCCCCATTGCTATAGTTGTGGAGCAGGCCAGCAGCTGCAGCTCCAGTTCCACCCCTAACCTGAGAACGTCCATGGAAGGAAGGAAGGAAGGAAGGAAGGAAGGAAGGAAGGAAGGAAGGAAGGAAGGAAGGAAGGAAGGAAATCTCCAGGTGGCAGTACCTGAGGGTGCCCTGTGAGTCAGGCTTTCCCTGGTCCAGCCAGGCTGCCCTGACTGGTGGTCCAGTCCATCCTGCTAACCAATGAGGGAGCAGCAGCCGCTCTGACCACCACAAGCATCCCCAGGGCACAGCTTGATGCTGACTTTTACTTCTGAGAAAAACAACCTTCTCTACACCAGATGGAGGGAAACGGACAATTTCCCAGGCATGTGTTGCTTCTTTCAGCCACACTTGCCATCCGTCTGGTCAGTCCCATTGGGCCAAAACTGAAGGAAGGGGGGACTCCCTCCCCCCAAAGACCCCCTTTCCCAGCCATGAGCAGAACCCAGCCTGAGAGTCTGGGGTCCTGGGTTCCAGGCTGTCCTGGCGTTGCCGACCACTCAATGTGTGCAGGTCACACTCCCCTCCTGGGCTTCAGTCTCCCCAGCTGTAGAATGGGTAATCGGCATACTCCCAGCCCTGTCACTGCTTGGGAGGAGCGGAGAGAATCTGAGAGGTCACGGCGAGCAGGAAAGTACTTTGTAGGCTGGATGGTGATGAACGAGACCATCTGTGCCAGGCCCAGGCATTGGAGACCGAGTAAAGTGAGAGCTCCCTGGGGTCTCAGGCCTGGAGGAGGAGATATATCAGATAGCAAACAATTCCCAGAGGCAGGAGGAGAGGGGGAAGGACCGATAAAGGGTCGATGGGTTCTAGAGAGGGAAAAGCTGCAATCCAGGACAACTTCCTGCAGGTGGTGGCCAGGAAGCGTGAGCTGGTGGCGCTGGCGGGATCTGGCACCATGGAGCTGGGGGCGAAGGCACTGCGGGGGGGGCAGAGCCAGCAGAAGCCAAGGCGGGGAAGCAGGGGTGTCAGGAAACACCAGCGGCTTGTCTGGGCTTCAGAACAGAGTGCCTGAAGGGACCTGGCAGGAAGGCGGCTGGAGGCCAACCAGGTGGATGGCAGAAGGCCCTGAATGCAAGCAGAGTGAGACCATTCTGGGGGTGAGAGAGAGGCGCTGGAGGTTTCGGCCCGAGGAAGAATAAGCAAACAAACGAAAGAAGGTAGAGCGGAAGGGAGGGGACAGCACTTGACAGATGACAAACTGACAAACCACTTCCACACTGGGAGCCCCCGGGGGGGCCCTGAGGGCCAAGGCCGGCAGGGAGGAGCCTGTGGGTCCGCTGGAGGTGCACCCGCCCCTGGCCCACAGCTTTGGGCTCCTGGCCAGGCTCTCCCTGCACTGTGAGAAGCCAGCTCAAGCGACGCCAGCTGTCAGTGGGGTGGGAGGGGTGAGATCCCGGGAGCCACCTGTTTGGACAGGAAGAGGTGGACGAAGGCAAGTCCAGATCTCCCAATGGCCCAGACTCAGGGACAGGGCTCAGGACAGGAGGGGTAGAGATTAGATTAAGGGAGGACCTGCTGATAGCCAAGAGCCCTCAGAAAGCCCTCAAGGTCCTTAGCAGGTGGCCCAGGGCCCCATCTGGTACAACAGAACTGAGAGGTAGCCCGCCAGAGGCAGGGGGATGGATGCAGTGATGAGAGCAGAGGCAGCAGGGTGATGGAAGAGGGGTCTTCCCGCTGGTGACGGCCCTCCAGCAGTCACCTCCCCACAGTTGGAGTTTTCCAGGTTTACTCCCTTCTTGCTCCCCAGCCTTCACGCCCGCCCCACTGCAGAAGCCAGCGTATTCCTACCCTCCTGCCTTCAGCCTCTCTCCCGGGCAGCCCAGCTCGCAGGCGTCTCAGAGCATCATCAAAGATGTGGTGCCCTGCAGCCCACTGGCCTTCAGGACGCTTGTCCTGAGCCAGGGTACCCGAGCCACCCCAGGTAGCCTCCTGCCGGCAACATCGGCCCTAGTGTGGACACAGCTGCCACTCCCCACTTAGCAGTTTGCCCAGGCAGTGCTCGCCCTGGAATTTTCACTGGACCCCTGACAGGTCCAACCTGGGGTCGCTGAGCCTCCCATTTCCCAGATAAGCCAACAGGGTCAGCAAAGACAAACGCCCCTCAGCCAAGAAGCCAGGACCAGGTCATCATTCACGCTCCATCAAGCCACAGTCCCTGGGGTCACCTCTGAGTCCTCTCCTTCCAGCAGCAACCCCAAGGCAGCCACGCATCCCCCAGCCCCCGGGGCCACCGTCTTCCCTTGCCACCATCGCACAGGTCCCCTCTCATGGTGGTCTCCTGGCTGCCATCTCTCCAAGAGAACCAGAGTGACCTTCCCCTGCACAAAATGGCCAGAGTCGTCCTCTGCACGTGTCTGGTACGCAACCCGCACCCAGTAAAGGCGTGTCGGGTGAGCTCATAAAAGGATGAATGAAGGCAGGCTGAACAAGGGCCCATTCTCCGGCTCAGCAAACACACTGAACGCTCACGATGAGCAGCACAGGCTTGGCACCTCGGGGCCACCGAGATGGGGGACCTTCTTCCTGCCCAGTGATGAGCCGGGTCAGAGGGTCCACAAGGCGGGGGTCTCGGCCAGGTGGACTTCAAAGCAAGAGCACCCACAGACCCCAGCCCTGGCAGCAGAAGGCTGGAGCTAGGCAGGGGACCGGCAGCAAACGGAAGTGGGACAGAGAGGCAGGTGAGGACCGGGACCGCAGCCACAAAAGCACGGAGTGGGGAGCCCACCCACAAGGAATGCACGGAGCCCTGTCCCTGAGGACAGGTGCTTCCTGGAGAGGGCATGGCCAGCAGGGACATGCGCCACCCTCCCACACCCCCCACACCCCCTACCCCCAGCGGGCAGCGGCTTCCTGACCTCACTGCCCAAATCTCCCCATCCTGCAGACAGGGAGACCGAGGGCAAGAGAGGGGAAGTGACTTGTACAAGGTCACTGGCAGCTGGCGTCTCCTGGCTCCCAGCCCAGGCTGGCACCCTCCCCCCACGCAGCAGAGCGGCAGCCTTCTCCCCACCATGCATGGCTGGTTCAAGCCGCAGCGGAGGCGCTGGCTCAGCGCTGGCTGGGCGGGGGAGGCAGCAGCCAGGAGCAGGCCTGGAGGGAAGGGGGCTGCAGACTCCTCGAGGAGTGGCCCCTGGGAGGCCACAGTGAGGTGGTAGCCGAATGGAGACACTGGGACCCAAGAAGACCCTTGCCCAGCCACCTGGATCTGCAAAGCAGACGTCCCTGCTCCGGTGGAGTGTGGAGAACCCGTGTCTCCAGGCTCTGCAGGTGGCAGCAGTGTCCTGGATAAAGGCTGAGCCTGGGGATTCAGAGAACCTGAGATTCTCATGCCAGCTTTACCACATCCAACCTGCGCAACCTGGACAAAAGTTACTCAGTCTCTCCGAGCCTCTCTTTCCTCCTCCTGACAGCATTCAGCTCTTGGGATGGTTATAGGGGTTGAAAGGTGATAATGCAGGCAAAGCATCCGGCACAGGAAGTGCCAGCTCTTGTTATTATCACCCCCTAGCCTCCCTTTGCCTCAGGCACGCAGCCGGGCGCTTTGCAGGAATCATGGCTATTCCTCTTTAATCATCCCATTCTAGGGCCGAGGAAACTAAGGCTCAGGGAGGGGAAACTAGAGTGAGTACAAACCGCCACTGGCCCTTCTCCCACATGCAGCCAGACACACTCCTACAAAAGGCTTCCAAAGTCATCTAGGGTGGAAAGTACGTTTCCAGCTGATCAGTCATGCTGCCAAGGGTGCCCTGCTGGAGGATGCTGTGATCGATTAGTAATGTCTGCATGGATGAGGGCATGGCTACTTGCAGTGTAACTGGCCCAAATTTACCGAAATCACAGAGATAGAATCTGATTTTCCCTGGAAACAATGTCCTCTTGAGGCATCCTGTTCTATCTCAAGGCTTGATGTCCAGTGTCTTATTGAATCTACCATGAACAGTGTTTACTCAGCTGTACGTGAGAGCCCTTTTCACCTTTTGGGCACAGGTAATAAGAGCGATAACCACACGTATGGTGGTTTTTCTAGTCCACAAAGATTCGTTACTGCTTTGGTCTTCAGTGCAATCCTGTGAAATGGCGAAACACCATGATGCTTTGACAGGTAGGGAAACTGGGGACCAGAGAGGTTAAGAAACCGGCTTATGGTTGCACAGCAAACAACAGGCAGAGACAGCCTGTGAGTCTGTCTCACTCACTCAGGCCCCCAGTGTTTTCCACATGCCACCTAACCATGAGTCAAACGGCACAACCAACCCCCTGACATTTCAGAGCCAGAGTCCTCCCAGCTGAAACCCCTCTGAGAGCACATGCTCCCAGCCCAGACCAGGCAGGCAATGGGGCTGACATTTGGGTGCGCGGACCTTTCCCACCCCGGCTCGCCAGCTCGAGGAGGGTCCCAGCAGCCTTCTGGCTTTCCAGTGAGTCAGCAGTGACTCAGGGACTTCCTCCGGGCTGGGCGAGGTGCTGAGTCAGGGAGCACCAAGTTTCAAAGGGCAGCTGGCTCTGAGCCAGGACCCCTCCACAGCAGGGACACTGGCGCTCAGGACAGTCTGCAGGGGCAGACCTCCGGCCCTGCCCCGCGCCCTCCCGGGCCTGCTGGTCCTGAGAGCCGCTCCCACTGGCCTGACCTTGATGCCCACGTGTCCACCATTCCTTTGGGTTCTTGACGGGGAGCTGAATCCTGCAATGTCTGGAAATGTGAAGGGTCATTTTTGGTTGTCACAATGATTGAGGGCCACTACCTAGCAACATTTAGGAATACCAAAGGTCCAGTACTGTGCAAGACAGCCCAGAACACAAAACGATGTCACACTCAAAAGGTCAGCTGTGTCCCCATTGCTGAGCACTAGGTTAAGCCTGACCCCCTCTTTTAGCTCCCTCCCGGGAAGCTGCATCAGGAGGGAGGTTTCTGTCCTGGGGAAGAATGGGGAGCCCTCAGCACCTGATCAAAGACATCCCTCCCCACCCCCAGGACCCTAAAGCCCAGCCAGAGTGCCCCATTCACTGCTGGAAAACCGGCGGGGCCGCCGCTGACACGCATACCCAGCAAACACCGAAGGAGCCCCTGCAGTGCGCCAGGCACTGGGCTGAGTGCTGGGGTCCTGCAGACAGTGAGACAGGCTCAGTCTGTGCGCCGGTCACCTGACAGCGCCCTGGAGCAGGCAAGTGTCATGTCAGACTAGGAATCCCATACTAGTGACCACAGAGAGGCCAAGGCGAAACCACAGAGGAGGCGACACTTAAGCTGCGATTTAAAGGATGCAACCAAGGATCTGGCCAGGCAACGGAGGGTGGGAAAGCATTTCAAAGGGAAGATCATGTGGAAGCCACAGGCGAAGCAGAGTGAGGGAAGCGGGGCGGGGCCCGGACCGGCCAGGACTCTGCTCCTCCAGGGTAATGGGGGCGGGTGAGGGGTTTCAGCAGGCGGGTGACGTGAGCGGGAAGATCTGTGGGGAGGTTGCCTGCACCTGCCTTCCCGGCCCCAGATGGAGGCACAACAGACAATAACATGTGAGCGGAGCCTTGCCCCACAGGTTGGGGTCCAGGCCCTTGGGCTCCCCATCCGGAGCTTGTCACCGCTGCAGTCACCCACCCGCCAAGTGGCTCAGTCACCAGGATCTGGGCCACGGGCCAGGGACCAACTTAACTGTGCCTCCCCGCGAAGACCTGGGGCTAACACCCAAGGGTTTCCGGAGCCGGCTGACCACTGCGCCGACCCCCACGGCCCCCCGAACATTCAGAACATTCATCGTCCCGCACGGCCCGAGGTCTCGCAGCCTCACCGCCCGAGCTGGCTCCCCACCACCGCAGCGCCGCAGCCTCAGCCCCGACCTCAGGCCCCCTGAGCAGAGAGGAAGGTGAGCCGGGCAAAAGGTCCCATCGAGGAAGACCTGAGGCCCTGAGCAGGACCCACATGAAGCCAGGCCGCACAAAGGATATGGGTTACACACCATCTTGATGCACCAGTTCCGGGGGCTCGTGGTCTGTCGCAGGCAGAAGAAGGCAACAGGTGCCAGGTCCGGGTGAGGGACCTCTGGATCGACTCCATCCAGGGGCTCCTCCGGGCCCGGAGGGGAGGGAGGGGGGCTCTGGGGCCCCGGCTGCTCCGTGACTCCTGGCTCAGCTGCCGGGGCTGCTGTGGCAGGTGAGGGGGGTGGCGGGGAGCTCTCAGCCATGTCGGCGCCGAGCGGGGAGCCCTGCGGAAGAAACAGGCAGCACTTGGCGGGGTGAGCCTGGCACCCACCTCTCCGTCTCCCCTCCGCCAACAAGGGGACTCGGCCCAGCCCAGCCTCAGGCCCTGCAGGCCCCTCGCCCTCACTCTGGCCTTCACCCCGGCAGCCGTGAGGATTAGGAAAGAGCTGAGGGTCCAGATGCACCCAAGTTCAAATCCACTTCCAGGCAGGTGGTGGAAAAGCCTTGCTGAGCTTCGGTTTGAGGAGATGAAAAGTGGGGAGAATTCAGCCGTCTTAGAAGGTGGTGATATTCCTCTGAGTTTGTTTGCTTTTTTAATGAGACTGGAATTGTATATTACATCACTGAAGGTAAAGAAAATTTGCAGGAAAAAGCACAAGTTATTATAAAGACAGGGTTTATCGCCAGAATGATGTGAGTTTGAGGTTAAGGTGCTGTGGGTCCAGATACCACGGGACCTGGGCAAACCAGACGTAATCAGGGCAGACTTCCCTGAGGAAGTGATCCCTGAGCCAAGATCCAGAGTTGAGCCCAAGGACGCCCCTACCCACAGCCTCACAAAACTGAGGACCCAGAGACCTCCCACGCCAACCTCTTTGCTTTACAGGTGGAGAAACTGAGGCTCAGAGACGGGACAGGCCGGGCACACAGCCAGGTACCAGCAGAGACAGAACTCCAGCAGGGCTGGCATCCTGGGTGGGTCACCTGGCTGCCCACCCATGGCCCCAGGCTCAGAAGGACTCTGGGCTTGGTTTAATACTCTGCTGTCACCAGCGTGAAATCCTTCCTCCTTTTTGATCCAAGGGGCCCCCAAGTTCATTTCGCACCAAGTCCTACAAATTAGTCAGAATTGGTCCTGACCTCACCTTGGAGGTTGGCATGGGGCCTCGTCCACGGCTCACAGCAAGCCCAGAAGCAGATGGGCTGCTTATTAAGTCCATTTAGCAGATGGACGAATCGAAAAGGGAGGGGCACGCCAAGGCCACACCCTGGGGCAGGTCTGGAGGCCAAGCAGCCCAGCACCGGCCCTGAGATTCAGTGATGACCGACAACGGCCTCGCTTGGCCCCCTCCACGGCCGGCCAGCGACAGGGCCTGCCCCTCACCGTTCCACCCAAGAGGCCACCAAGCCCCGAATCCTCACCCACCGGGGTCTCCTGAGCCCTGACACCTTGGCAGTGCCAGGCTGGGCAGTGGAAGTTAGAGAGGAGGCCCACATCCCTGGCACCCACCCAGCCGCTGCCCGCAGCCGCTAAGTCGTCAACTGAGCTGCTCAGAACTGATACATTTGGACACTTCTCTGGCTCCTGGGGGCAGCAGGCAGGAGCTGGCGCCTCCCAACACGTCGCCCGGCTGGTCGGCGAGGCAGAGTTTATCTCCGGAGCTCAGGGCTTTGCTCTTGGTTCCAGAAAAACAGTCGTGGGCCTTATATAAGCTTCCAGGCACCTTAGCCCGCCACGTGTCAACCTCTGGGCAGAAGAACATTCTCCCCGGAGTGGCTGCGGGTCTGCTCACCGCCCTGCCAGCCTCAGGGTCCACCACTCCCCGCGCGAGCCCCTCGCGCCCGCCAAACCCCACTTCGTCAGATCCTAGAGAGCTGGCTGCCTCCTCCAGGCCTCTGCGCCCACCCCCTGTTTTTCTAGGCCCTGACAATTCATGAATCTATGCAACAAATATTTCCTGAGCACCTATTATGTGCAGGCAGTGTGTGGGCTCCGGGGTTACGCTGGCGAAGAAGCCCGACCTGGCACCAGCACGCATTCAGCCTTCACTCCAGCAAAGGAGAGAGGCACACGGGTCAATTCATTTCTCCCTCTGGGTTTCCATAGCTCTTATCACTACCAAACACGCTGTATAATTTATGTATTTATGATTTAGTGTCTGTCTCCCAAAATGAAAGAGGCCTCAAAGAGAGCAGGAAGTGTGGTCTATTTTGTTCACTGCTGTATCCCCTGGCACCTGGAACAGCGCCTGGAACATACTAGGTGCTCGGTAGGAATACCTGTCGCATAAGTAAAAAGTGCTGGGAAGCAAATCAGCAAGGGGGTGGGGAGAAATCCACCTCGACCTCTCTAAAGAAAGACATTTAAGAGAAAAACAACAAGAATCAGAAGGCGCCAGCCATGGGTGATCTGGGAGAAGGGCCCTCCAGGTACCAGGAACAACATGCACAAATGCTCAGTGCATTTAAGGAACAGAAATGAGGCCAGCGTGGCTGAGCCAGGGGCAAGGAGAAGGGATGAAATTGGAGAGTCTGGCAGGGCCCCTGTGTGCGCTCACATTTTATTCCAAGTGCAACAGGAAGCCACAGAAGGGTTTTTAATGCAGGGAGTGGTGTGGTCTGGGGTCTGGGTTTTTAAGCCATCCTTCTGTGGGCTGAAGAGAGAGTGGGGCTGAGGGGCAGGGGGGGAGCAGGGAGAGCCAGAAGGAGACTGGGAAGATGGGCTGGGCTGGCCTGGGATGCTGGTGGGGTTGAAAAGAAGAGGGTAGGCCTGAGACCTATATCAGAGGCAGGAGAGTCTGGTCTTGCATCAACCCCAGTACCACCCCACCCAGCACCGCCGAAACCCCACCTGCAAGCACAGAGGTGATAAGCGCTGCCATGGCTCGGGGACTACACATAGCCACCTCCTGTCCTCACTCTCAGCCCCATTCACTTTGTAGTAACTTGCTCCGTACCTCTTTTGGCCCTGTTTAAAGCTGTCACACTGTGTTGTCGTCCTTTGTCCCCACACCTCTCCCCCCCCACACTGTGGGGCCCTTAGAGACTGCTAAGGCCACCAGCCCACTCTCCAGTGCCCACCCAGCCTCCACCCTCTGACCCGCTCCCCAGTGCCCACCCGGACCGTCTCCCTCTGATCTGCTCCCTCATAGCTGCCCAGACCACAGCCCTCCACCCTGCTGTCCATTCCCAATTCCCTCGGCTCGTGCCTGTGCCCCAGCCCCTGTTCCCAGCTGCCCATGTGCCTATGGCTGGAAGCTCTTGGGGAATTGGCATCTGGGACCCGCTGGGCTTCAACCTATCTGCATGTAGAGCCTCAGAGAGACCAGAGGACTTGCCATAGGCGGCAGTTTTGGTGGCTTCAAACTCAGGTTCATCCAGCCCCAGAGTCTGAGCTGCCTCCACACCCGGAGCAGTAGTGTGGTAACTGCCCTGGCCTCCCTTGGCAGGGGTGGGAGTGTGACCCGACCATGTCTAGAAAATACCCCCTCAATCCTGACTCCACTGGCCTCTTCAGTTTCCTCTCTGCTGAGCTCAGCCTTCCCCCTGCCCGCCTCTGCGGGCCCCCGTGAGGAGACAACGTGACAGGGATGGACAGGCTTTCTAGGACCCATGAAGGTGGATATCCAAGCACGCGTGTGGCCAGCCGTGTCATCTCCAGCCCTGTTTTTGCTTTCACCACCTCCATCACCACCACCACCATCATCCTACCATCACCACCATCATCACTATTACCACCATCACCACCGCCACCATCACCACTAACACCACAGTCACCACCATCACCTCCACCACCATCACCTCCATCACCACCATCATCACCACTAACACCTCCATCACCATCATCATCACCACCGCCACCATCACCATCGTCATCCCACCACCACCACGGTCATCACCACCATCACCATCTCCACAGTCACCATCACCACCACCACCATCACCACCGCTACCATAACTACCACCATCACCTCCACCATCACCACTACCACCAACAAAAACAACCACCACCATCACTCCATTACCAAAACCAACAACCACTTCCACCATCACCACCACCATCTCAGCATCACAGAGGCTCTGATTAAGTCTGACCCTGTGCCAGACAATGGACAAAGAGCTTCCATGCATTGTTTACGTCGATTCTCACCACGGCCCCATAATGTACAGGCCATGTCTATTCCCACTTCCTGGAGAAGGAGACTGGGGACCAGGGAAACCCAGCAGGCCCAGAACCACCCAACTAGTACAGAACAGAGTCAAGGTCTCGGTCCGGGTCAGCCACCCCTGAGCCCAAGCACTGAACCATCACAGGCACCACCCTGGGACAGGGAGAGATGCTCTTGGACCAGTTTTTCCCTCCCAGCCGAGTCACTGGGCAGTGCAGACATAGTGTTAGCGTTGGTTCAGCCAAGACACCAGCACCACGCCCAAGTCTTTCCATGTCTGTGGGGAAATCTGCCTCCCAGGTCCTCCGGCTGCCACTCCAGAGCCCTGCGAGTGTGGTGTGGGGAAGCTTCGTGTCTGCTGAACTCAGAGTCCTGGTGGAAAAAGAGCTGAGACCTGGCCTGGGCACCCCAAACGGGGTGTGTGTGTGTGTGTGTGTGTGTGTGTGTGTGTGTGTTCACAGGGAAACACAGACAAGCAACTTGTTTATCCCTTTGTCAACAATCACACATCAGCCAATGTCACAGCTTGAAGAACAAGCAAAAGATTCATTCTGGGAATTCTAGAATCCAGGAATCTCAGCATCAGAATATTTTAGATTCACCCAGAAGCTTAGAGTCCCAAGACACTGCCTTCACTAACCTTGGACTCTACAGAGTGTGTTTCAGAGCGCGGGCTCTGGGAGCCGACACCCACCCACCTGGGCCGGGCAGGGACCTCGGATACCCTGTTTATAAAACCAGGGCGACAGCTGTTCTGCGGCAGGGAAGATGAGTGGGGATAATGCACTTGAGTGCCTGACCACACACCGGACACTGGGCCAGCGCCCAATGTGCCCGTGATGGACTCCCGTGCTTGTTAGCCCGTCAGCCATGGAATTCCAGAACCCTGGAACTTAGGTGCCCCAGAAACACGTGTCTGGTTTTAGACCCTCTGGGCTCCAGATCTTTATACGAAGAACCTCTGAAAAGAATGGGACCCCTGAAGTGGTCTCATCCACCGGCGCACATTCAGCAGCACAAAGACCAGACAGTCACACACACACACAGTCACACACAGTCACACACAGTCACACGTAGAGACACATACATACAATCACACACTCACACAACACCCAGTCACATATATCCTACACAGTATCACACTCACAGACATGCACACACAATGCACACTCACACACAGATTCATATGTAATAGCTGCTGACACACATACATTTGCTCACTCAGACATGCACACACACTCCTGATCACACACACACACGCCCACACAGGCAAACAGCCATTCTCATACAACACACCAAAGCAGAGCCTACATCTTGCAAGCTGGAGAAAAGTCTATGAGGCTGCAGGAAACCTGCCTCCCAGAATCTTCCAGCCGGCGTCTGAGTCCCTGGAACCCTCTGTCTGCTCCCTCTTCCGCATGACAGCCCTGCAGATGCGTGACGACAGCCCGCCCACCCCCAAGCCTCATCTGCCCCAGGCCTCTTGTCACCAGCTCCCTCATCCATTCCTTGGGTGACAATTTCCAGATCATCTGTTCCTTGGGACTTCTCCCTAGTTATGCTCGAGATTGCATTTCCTCAGCAAGGGCTGCATCAAGTCACCCAGAGTAGGGCAGACGGGTCACCTGCCTGCTTCTGCAGGAACAGAGAGGGAACTCTCTTGATGCAGCCTGGGAGCCCCAGAGCCTAGGCCATCCAGTCAGATGAAAGCAACTCTGCGGCATGTGGTCCACTGGTCCCCTCGGATCATCTTCAGAGGCTGCAGCCAAGTCAAGGCTCCTCTAGCCTAAAGAGGAATGGCTGAAATCTGGCCTCCAAGGGCAGAATCTGATACAAAACTTGCTGAGCTTGCCTATATATTGCTGTCACCTTGGTTCTGTCACCAAAATCAACAGCTAGCCCTCCCAGCTTTGCAGTGTTCAACGAACTAGATCAGCAACCCCTCCCATGATGGCAAACAAGAATCACAGCCAAGTTATTTGCTGAGCACTTACTATGTGCCAGGGACCTCATTACAACGCGATAAACTAAGCCCTTTTGCCCTTTCTAATTCATAGGTAAAGACACTGAGGCACAGAGCTGGGATTTGGGTGTGAGGGGTTCAAATCCAGGTCCCCGGTTAAAGGGTTATCCAGGCCGGGCTGAAGACAGAAGGCTGCAGCCCACTCCGCCATCCCCAGTAGCTGTCCACCTGTCTGCCACTAGGCACTGTCATTTGCTTGGCGGCTTTCAGCCTTATGACAAGTGCCAGCCAGTGAGGCTGTGCTGGAATCTCTGTCAGTGTGTTTGAACATTTCCCCAGCAGGTGACTGCTGATCATCTTTTACTCACTCTGCCAGTAGGGCCCTGGGTCTGACTTCAGCTAACAAGTCAGGGTGCCCGTGTCCCCTGCCAGAGGGAGAGTGTCCCAGCGGAAAGCACTGGGTCAGGAGTCCCCACTCCATGCCCCCTGCGTGGCATGGTCTCACCAAGCTTTCATTTCCTCTCGGACAAAATGCAGAATGGGATTCTTTCTCTACCTCCCCAAAGGGAAGGCAAATGGGGGAAGAGGTTCAGAAAGTACCTTAGTGAAAGAAAAACAGCTTCCCTGTTCCAGGCCCCATGCTAGGAGACATTTCCAAGCCTCACGAAAATCCCTGAAGGTGAAAGTCATTACCCCAACGCCCTGCTGATTCAAAGCGCCTCACCCCTTGGGACCGGGCCTGTGACCCAGGCTGGCTCACGTCTCTCCCGACCAGGAGAGGAGCCGAGGGATCCAGGGAGGAGGCCCAGGTCTCGGGACCCACGGCCAGTGATGCAGGCCTGACTGCTCCTCGGGGCTGGCGGTCAGCAGTGAGGAGAGGAAAACACTGATGCCCTTCTCAAAAAGCCTTATCAGCGAGACCACCCCAGCCGGGACAGGAGAGGGGGCCTCGGCAGAGGGAGGCCTCAAAGACGCAGGGAGAAGGTCTGCAAGGTAGAGCCAGGGCTGCTCTGACCTTGGCCCAGAAAGACCATGGCCTCCACCCTGGAGAAACCGCTTCCTTCTCATCCTCTTCTGTTCAAGGAGCCCCAGCAGCTCCCAGCACGTGCTCCAAGGGCAACCAGACACTTTGTATTTTCAAAGCCTTCTGCGATCTGCACCCCCCACCCCGGATCAAACACTGGTTCTCCTTCCTGAAAGCACTCAAGGAAATCAGGCCCTGTGACAGGTGCCCACCTGGCACCTGGAACAGGGGACACCCAGGCCCCTCCCAGGGGCACAGAAGCTCCAAGAGGGCAGACTTGGTGTGTAACCTTCTGTTCACTGCTATGTCCCCCGTTACCACAGAGGGGCTTGGCCTGTAGAGGCGCTTAATAAATACAAGAGAGAAAGCGAGAGGAGGAAATCAGATCTGTTTTCTCCCCTCCTTGGACTGGCAGCCACGAGGGGGAGAGCCTCAGCCCACGTCTTCCTGGATGTCAGGATCCACAGACCCGCAAACCTGCGGACCCACGGACCCATGAATCCGCACACCCACAGACTCACAGACACACCCCCCCACAGATCTACAGATCCAGGGAGCCACAGACCTGTAGAGGAGGCACAGACCCACACGCGTTCACAGAGGGCCACAGACCGCGGAGCAGGGAGCGTGGACCCACAGACACACTCCCAGCTCCCGGGGCTGTCTCTGAGCCCCCAGCCTGGCGGGGGCCTAAGGGTTGAAGACACGTTCATATCCTGGGAGTATGTGGAGTGAGAAGAAGACGGTTCGGCAGAAAAGAACAAGTGTGTGGGGGTCCGAAGGGAGCGAGGGGAGGAAGGACAAGAAAGAAGCGGGGGCAGAAAAGGAGGAGAGGGGAGGAGGGCGCCACCCCCGTGAGGCCTGCACCCAGCCCAGCAGGCTCTCTTTCCCAGGGTTTTGAGCGCCCGGAGCCCCGGGCCACGCACCCAGAGACCAAGGCAACTGGGAGGGTGGGGGTACAGACGTGAATCAAGAAGCCCCGCAGGAGCCTGCTCCACTGCCCTGGAAAGGGGTCAGAAGCTGCTGGGGGCAAAGCCCCCTGAGGCCGGGAGCAGGGACAGAGCAGTGCCCAGAAACAGACTTTCTGGGAGGGCGGAGGCCCTGGGGAGCCCCACGTGGGGCACAGGGTGAGGGTGGCGGAGACGGCAGTGGAGGGCGACAAGGGGAAGAGGGTCAGCGCCGCCCCTCCCCCCCCAGGTTCAGGATGTGGATCCAGGACCACAGGGAGGCTGCAGTCACGCCAGTCCCTAAAACTGCTCCCAGCTCGGCCACGGGCTCACTAGGGGCAGGCCGTCTGGAGCCGGCGACAGAGAAGGGGAGAGGAGGGGTTCTGGAAGCAACCTCGGCCCCCGCCTCCCCCCACCCCAAGGTCAAGGGGAGTCAGGGCACAGCGACGTGGGAACTGCTGCTTGGTGCCCCCTGGTGGGGCTAGAAGATGCCCTCTCAGAAGTGCCTGGAAGGGTGGGGGTGAAGGGGGCGGAGAACCTTGGTCAATGGAACGGGGAGGGGCCTTCAGCCAGGCCCATAGCCCCTCCCCCAAGCTGCCGCTCCCGCTCCCGGCTCCGGAGGCAGGGCTGGGAGGCTCTGAGCAGCCAGGCGCAGAGCTCAGAGGTCGCCACCACCCTAGGGTGTCCGGGCCCCTAGGTGTGTGCTGGGGGGAGGGGGCAAGTCTGGTGCCAGCTCTGCAAATCCCAGGATGTGCCTGTCCCTTTTCCTCTCCTCCCCGAGTCTGCAGCCCCAGGACCCGTCCGCTCAGTGCCACCTGCCCTGTCACCCACTGCATCCTCTCACGGTAGAGGTGGGAGGGGACAGGGAGTTCTGCAGACTCCCTGGCCAGTCCCCCTCCCAGGCCAGGGCCCTGGAGCCTGGACAGAAAGTTTGTCCTCATGGGTGGACAAGAGTTTCCAAAGCCAGTCCTTGGGGCTCAGGGAAGACACTGATCCAAGAGGAGGCCTGACAGCATGGACAGGGCCTAGGATTGAGCCCGAGGGGAAGCAGGCCCCCCTCCTCGGCCAGACCCTTTCTCACAGGGCCGAGTCCACGGAGCCACAGCTCCATCTGCATGGCACCCTGGCCCTAGGCTGTGCCAGGATCTGCTGGGTAAACACCCCAGGGGGTGAGAGACAGGACACACTGGCTCCCTGCTCAGGCCAACCAGCTCACCCCGGCCCCTAGGACACTCCTCACGTGGCGTGTCAGACCCCAACATGCCGCCGGGCACAGACGCAAGCAAGCTTCCTCCCTCTTTCTCTCTTTTCTCTCTCTAACACACACACACACACACACACACACACACACACCCTGGCCCCAGAACATAGACTCCCAGGGCCAGAATACAGCTCAGAGGTCTCCCCAGACGCCAATCTCATCCACAACTCAGGAGCCCCCAGACTCTGAAAGGAGAGAAACAGAGCAGAGCAGCTGACTGACGCCTCAGCCTGGGCCCATCCAAGAGCCCGCTCCCCCAGGCATCGTGACCTCCTCACCAGAGGCCTTCCCACCCCCTGCCAAGGCCTCTTGTCCCCCACATCCCCCCACACACACCACCCAGCAGACAATTAAAACCCAATCAACATAAACACTCATTATATAACCAGCCCCAACCTGCTGAGAATTCCTTTTACCCCCTAGAGTCCCAGCTCCGACCCCCTGTAGGGTCACAGACTGGGAGGCCTTGGGCACCCCCCTGGTACTAACCCCGGAGGGGGCCAGCCCCCACCCCGGCCTCCAGGAAAGTTAAAGGCTGCCTGGGTTCCCCCATTCAGTCCCCCCCCCCCAAAACCCGCTGCCTCTCTCCCTCCGCCTCCACACCCAGCTCAGCCCCCTGGCCCTGGCGCCAGCTCTGGTCCCCGCTGGCCGCAGAGCCGCAGCAGCGGAGGGGCAGCGGGACAGACACACAGCCTGGGCCCCCGGCCGGCAGCCTGACTTGTTGAATAAATTTCTGCAGCGCTGGCTCAGCCGGCTTCAGCATTGGCACCGAGAGAACTTTCGTGGCCTTGGAGAAGGGACCGGTCAAAGTTTCCCCGTCCTTCCTCCCAAGGCACCTACCCCGAAGGCAGGGTTTGGGGGGATCCGATCCGATGGGCACGCGCCGGTGGGGGGGACCGGTCCCCAGAAATAAATAAATAAACGCCTCAATAGAGAAAGAACCCGACGCGCCAAGAAATTGGCAGCGTAGCGGAGCCCTCCCTGTCCCCCCCCACCCGCACCCGCACCCCCACCCCCACCTGCACCCCCATCTACCTTGGCATGGACGTGGCCGGACAGCGGGGGGTCGTCCAGGTGAGAGCCGCAGGGGTGACGCGTCCCCCCGAAGCCGGAAATCGAGGAGGACCCGCAGCCCCGCCAGCCGCCCCCCGCCAGTTCAGGATCAGCTGAGCCCCTGGGGCGCGAGGGGCGGCGGGCGGTGGGCAGCGGGCCCCGGGGCCCGGGCCATGGCCGGAGGAGGCGGCGGGCTGGCGGGAGTGTCGCGCGGCTCCGGCGGGCGGCGAGAAGCCGGTGGCGCGGACGAGCCGCGGACCGAGCCGGAGTTGGAGCGCGCGGCGGGCGGGCGGGCGGGAGCGCGGCGCTCCGGGGCCGGGGCCGGGAGCGGGGGCGCTGCGGGGACCGAGCCCGCGGGTAAGTGCCCGGAGAGGAGCCGCGCGGGCGGCGGCCCGGGGCGGGGGCGCGGGGTCGGGGCTGCGTCCCTCGCCCGGCTCGGCTGGGCTCGCCCCTCCGGCCCCGGGCTCGAGGCGCGGGGTCTGCGCGCGGCGGGGGCTGCGGAGGAGCCCGAGCGCCCGGCGGTGCGGGGACGTGCGGCGGCGGCGAGACCGAGCTGCGCCGCGTGCGAGGCAAAGCCGTCCTTATACTGACACCAAATGTCTTCGGGGAAAGCTGCAGGCGCGGGACGCTGGAGGGGCGGGGGGGGGAGGCGTGGAGGCGACAGACAGACTGACGGCGGCGGCTGGTGAGCCCCCACGCCTCCCCAGAGGGCAGGAAGCCCCCAGCCTCTGGGCCGCCTCCTTAAAATTCAGGGTGGTGACTGGGAGAGGGTCCTGCCCTCTCCACATGGGGGGTTGCGTCATGCGTAAAAAGGGCGGGCCCATTACTGACCACCCTCAAGTCCCGGGTGCCTGGCTGGCCACGTTCCCCTCCCGGTCTTCACAGTAATGCTGGGAGAAGGTGGGGAGGGGGCCCTCCACCGCCCCAGGGAGGGGCTGCCCATCTAAGACCACCACCTCTTATGCGGCGGAGCCCTGCTAAAACTCAACTCCAAATGTCACTCGGCAGTCCAGGTAGCCTCCCCCACTTCTCATCCACACCCAGCTTCTTCCCAGCCTTCAGAGCCGCCTCCTCCAGGAAGGCATTCAAGAGGATGGAGATGCCTCTTTCTCCAGCTGCAAATGCCCCAGCCTCCCCACTTCCCCTGAGCAGCCTGGGTCACGGGAGCTTGAGAGGTCCGGAACCTCAGCTCAGCTCTCCCAACCCCACCTCATCTCCTTAGAAATGGGCTGAGGTCGTCGTGGCGGAGGGCGACGGAGGCCAGGCCTGGGCCACTTGGTCTGGTAGATGGGCAGAGGGTTGAAAGAAGGTGCCCTCGGGTTTGACTCCAGCTCGGCCGCTTCCTGACGGGGGGGCCTTGGGCAAGCCCCTTTTTAAAGTCTCCTCATCTGTGAAATGGGGATGAAAGTTCACACTTGGCAACACGAGAACAGTCTAAAAAGGGTTTAGCGCTGTGCCTGGCACGTCGTCACTTCCTACCTTTCCATCTGTCCAGGGAGACAAGACAAACCTTTGTCGCCAGACCACAGCACAAGGTCATGTAAGCACACACCAGGCGAGGCGGTTTCGCGTAGGCTTGGACACAGCGGGCCAGAAGGCATCCACGGGTGGGATGGATTTATTTCAGAACCGAGTGGGCTTCAGATCAGAAGTCTCAGGGAAAGTCCTCATCAAAGGCCAGAGGCTTACACTGGGCCTCGAAAGGATTATGCAGGATTGAGATAAGAGGAGAGGAGGTGAGTGGAGAGATGCCGTCAAGGAGGGAGAGAGGACGTATGCAAAGGCATGGAGGTCGGAAGATTGTGGCCCCCTCCCTGCCCCGAGGGCTGAGCGCCCAGCTGACAGCCCCCGGCATGGGAGGGTGAGAGAGATCAGGCCGCGAGGCAGGGAGAAGATGCCAACTCTGCTTGCTTCCTCTCCCTTCTCCTCTGGCAACATTTCCATTAAATTCAAAGGCTGGGTGAGACCCAGAGAAGCCACCGGATGGTGAGTTCTCAGGACTGGGTCTTTTCAGCTATAGCCTCCCCAAAGCGACTGCCCAGCAACCCCCCAGCACACACACACACACACACACACACACACACACACACACTTGCATACCTGGGGTGACACAGATCTCACCACCTTCTGGGCAGCTCCTTTGCTCTCTGGGCATTTCTGATCATTTGAAGTTCTTTTCTTAGATTTAAGGAGAAATCGGCCCGCCTCCATAATCCTCATCCCTTCCCTATCCTGGCAAGACGAAAACCCCCTCCCCAGCCTCCTTCAAGCTTCCACATTGGCAGGAAGTCCTGCTTCAAGTCCAACCTAAATGCTTTATGCTTCAGTTAAAGCTCTTATCATCCACCCCTTCCCTCTCAGCACAGGAATGGACGCCATGGACACGAAGGGTGTGGATCAACTAAAGGACACAAAAGAAGTGTTGATAAGGGGTGACCCCCAAACCTGTGGGGGGAAAGGACTGCAACGCCAGGTCTCCACATGAAGCAAGGCTGCGGCAGTCCCTCCTGGAGGCCCCCGCTGGCTGCGGGAGCTTCATTTATTCATTATTGCTATTTATATTGTACCTGGTATTTGCAGAAAGCTGCAGCAGCCGCGAACACTCATTAGGCCCCGCCAAGCCCTGGGACCAGGAGGCGAGTGAAACGAACCCTGGCCTGGAGTCCCCTTGTGCACCCACCTGACAGCTGGGCCAGGCTCTCCAAACCTCCCCCGGGGACAAGGCCCAACCCTTGCTGGGCCCTCACTCCCCTCTACTTCCACAGCTGCTGGGCGGAGAAGCCCAGGCTCGCCTCTGTCCCCGAGGAGAACTTTCTGGAATTGTAATGGCTGGAGGAGTAGGGAGCATCTGTCCAGGGGGATAAGCAAGCTGGACTAAAGGAAGCCGGGGCAGGACTCCTGCCCTAGGACAGGAGGTGAAGTCCCTTCTCAGCCTAAAGATCCTAGGAGCACAGAGACCAAGGTTCCAATATCCTCAGAATCTACGCTGACTTACTTCTCAAACACAGAGTGCTTCTCTGCCCCAGGCCCTGCTCTAAGCCCTTGACAAATATTAACACATTTAGTCCTTGCCACAGTCTTGTAAATCGTCACTGCTCTTTTACAGATGAGGACCCAGTGGCAGAGAGAAGTTAGATAACTTGCTCAATGTCACGCGGCTAATGAATGGCAGAGCTGATACTTGAATTCAGGGGGCCAGGCTCCAGAGTCTGTGCTTTCAACTAGGATTCTGGATCCTAAGATTCAAAAACTCTGAGTCAAGGTATCCAGGATTCCAAGCTGGCAGAATAACTCCACCTCTGAGAGCAGGGAGGGGAGAGCCCGAGAAATGATCGCATCGGCCAACCCGTGTGTCCATTCGAGCATGTTCCTCCGAAGCATGGAGAGGGCCGCTCTCAGCCCAGTACGCCAAACACCTAAGAACCAGGCCCTGGGAGAAGCTCACCCTGATCAGAGCTTGGGACAGGAGAAAAACAATGGCGGAAAACATTTAACATTCCAAGAGATTTCACTAAGCATCTAGTGGGCGTCACGCCCGTGCCAGGGCTGAAGGACATGGTGAGAAGGAAAGGCCCAGCAACGCTGACTGTGGATGAAACAGAGAGAGGATCTGAAGTCAGACTCAGAGGGAAAGTGTGTCAAAAGCTGGGCCTCCCGAAGGTGGTGGGGCAGGTGCTTGGTGGGCTCGGAGAGGCCACGGTGGACCCAGAGCCCAGGCTGGAGCGCCAGGGCTGGATGGGGCAGGGGAAGCTGCAGAGGGGAAAAAGCAGAGAGTGAAAGGAGAGGAGAGGACTGAGAAGGCGCGGTCACAGGGAGGGGAAGACCGATATGCCAGTCCCGCCTCCCCTCAAGCCCCCAGGACATTGCTAGATGCACCCAGGCCTTGTGAGAGTGAGGTTTTCTTTTTCTTTTTCTTTTTCTTTTTTTTTTTTTTTTTTGCTGCCTTATCTAGGGCCGCACCCGCGGCATATGGAGGTTCCCAGGCTAGGGGTCTAACAGGAGCTGTAGCCGCCAGCCTTCACCACAGCCACAGCAACGCGGGATCCGAGCCGCGTCTGCAACCTACACCACAGCTCACGGCAACGCCGGATCCTTAACCCAGTGAGCAAGGCCAGGGATCGAACCTGCAACCTCATGGTTCTTAGTCGGATTCATTAACCACTGAGCCACGAAGGGAACTCCAAGAGAATGAATCTCCCGAGGCCAGCCCCGGGCAGGTCAAGCCAGTCCACCCCCAACGGGACTAAACTGGCAGAAGCAAAGGTCAGAGCTGGAGGGGCCCAGGAGGACACCTGAGTCCCTCCAGAGTCACTGCAGCCACGGGAATCCCGCCCAGACTGGAAGGATGGGGGTCCGGCGTCTTGCTCAGCTGAGGAACAGGGGTGCCTGCCCTGGACAGGCGCCCATCTCCTTGAGCCCGCCTAACCGTGGCAGCTGTCCCAGGTGAGAGGGCTCACACAGCTCATTTTACAGATGGGAGAACCAGAATCCAGAGAAATTGAGTGAATTGCACAGGGTCACACAGTTAATGAGCTGCAGAAGCAGGATTCTATGCCAGACTGTGTGTGTGTGAGAGAGAGAGAGAGAGAGAGGAAGAGGATGGATAGAGATCTATCTCCCACCTGCCCAGGAAGGAGGCCGGGGACAGCAGAGGAAAAAGGGACAGACCTCAGGACTCCCAGGTTCCTGCCAGGTGAGAGGCCCTGACTCACAGCCAAAAGGAACGTTGTTTTTTTTTTTTTTTCAGTCTTGCCATGGCATGCCGAAGTTCCCAGGCCAGGGATTGAACCCGTGCCACAGCAATGACCCAAGCCACAGCAGTGACAACGCTGGATCCTTAACCCCTAAGCCACCAGGGAACTCCCAAAAGAAACCTTCGATGCCTGGGAGCTTCCAGGATGGGGTGTCAAGAATCCAGTCTGGGTGCAAATGGACAGGGCTGCTCGATGCCCCTGTAGTCTGTGATGGGGGAACAGGAGCTACAGTGGCTTTATTCCAGCATGGACATCAGAGAAGAGACTGGCAGGAGGACTGCCCACATCCCCCAGGCCAGGCGAGACACCAGAAACCCCCTCACATGGGACTGGCGCTTAACTATTGGCACATCACCCCCTTGGTGGGTCACAGCATCCGGTATGCAGTAGGTGCTCAGTGTTTGCTCAGTGTGTTTCTTGAATGCCAACGCTCCAAGAGGTCATCTCCAGATCAATTGTATTGATGAGGAAGTCGGGGTCACGGGATGATGTGATGCCAACAGCCACTCCAGGTGGTCACTCAGAGACATTTATGGGCCACCTGCTACGTGCCGGGTGTCGGACGTACAGAGATGAGTGACACCTAGCCCAGGAGGCGGATGGCTGTGTTCAGACAGCCTGGGTTGAACACAGTGGAGAAGGGCCCCCTAACCCCGACACCACCCAGGAAACTGTCTTTTCTGGTGGCAGGGGGTCAATGCAGGCTTCACGGACATGGACACGGTGACCGAGGGAAGGCTTGGAGGGGTCATGGGGGGGGGAGCGGGGAGCGGCGAGGGCTTTCCCGGCAGAGGGTTGGAGGCAGGTCACCCCAGGCAGGGGGCAAGGGCGGGAGCAAAGGCCCGGGGGTGTGAAGGGGCAAAGCTCCTTGTGGGGACAACCTGGCTTTGAACGCCAGGCTGGGAGGTGTGAGGTCAGCTTCGTCCTGGCAGCCGGGGCTGGGTGCCCTGGGAGAGGCCGTTGCGGAGGGCAGGGTGAGGGCTGGAGTCCTAACTCGCCTGGGCCCCGCTGCTGACAGGAGGGACTGTTTGGGAGGCAGAGGGAGAGGACGTTTAAGGAGGGAAGACCCTGGTTTGTGGCCCCTCCCCCAGCAGAGGCCCCAGGCTCCTCCCTGCCTGGGAAGCGCCGCTCTGACGCGGGAGAGACAGGCCCAGCGAGGGAGGGAGAGCTGATTAGAAGGATGAGGAGGATGGGATAAAGGCCCTGGGAAGAGAAATGACACGGAGTCAGCAGAGTCAGCGGAGTCAGCGCAGACGGCAGGGCTCCGCCCACTCTCTTCTGTCTCTGTGGGGTCCCTTCTCTTTCTTTTCCTCTTTCCCGCCTCCCTTCCTCCTCAGCCGTCTCTCTCTGGCTTCTCCATGTCCCTCTGTCCCAACCCACCTTCCTCCCAGAACCTCCCCGTTTTCCTGTCTCTCTTTTGCTTTTTGCTTTTTTTTTTGGGGGGGGGGGAGGGCGCACGGTGACCACAGCATAGGGAAGTTCCCAGGCTAGGGGTCTAATCAGAGCTACAGCTGCCAGCCTACACCGCAGCTCACGGCAGCGCTGGGATCCCCGACCCACTGAGGCCAGGGATCGAACCCACACCCTCATGGACCCTCATGGATACTAGCTGGATTCGGCTTCATTTCTGCTGAGCCTCGATGGGAACTCCCTCCTGTTTCTTCAAATTGGGGGTCAGCTCCCTCTCTGTTTTCATGCTCCGAGTGTGTAAGTCCACACACACACACACACACACACACACACACACACACACACACACGCACATGCACTCTCTCATTCTCGCTGCCTTTTTCCCTCTCCCTCTCCTGCTGCTTGAAGAAAGAATAATAGAGCAGGCAACCCTTCCCTTTATCCTTTCCTTTGCTGGACAAAGGCTGGCACCCCTGCAGTCAGGCCTCTGGGAAGCCACTTGCAATGTCGCCCTCAAGGAGAGATGATGGGGGCTGTGCAAATGGAAGCGGGGCCCTGAGCTGGAGAGGCTGGTTCAAGTTGGTTCTCACCGTGCACCCTTGGGACCCCGGTGGCTCAGGAGAGGTGTTCAGGATGTGCATTTGAGGGAGCAGCACCTCGGCCTCCTGGGATGGCCAAAATCCCTCCTTTTAAGGTTCAGCTCTTTGTTAAAATTGGAACCCAACCCACCCCCACCACCTCTGTCCCAGGAAGAATCTCAGAGCCCAGGTCCCCAGCATCGGGGCCAGCTCTGGGCCTCTGCTGATTCTGGGTTTGGGGGAATAATCCCCAGTCCTGCCCTCTGTTTGGCCTTGGCCTTGGACAGGAGAGGGTGGGGGAAGGTATGAAAAGCCATAATCAGATGTCTCCACCTAGAGGGTGCCTTCACAGCCTCAAGCTCAGCGCAGTCTCCTCCCTGCATCACAGCAGAGCGAGTCAGAGGTCTCTCCCTCCTCACACCCCCACCCCCTTGTCCTGGTGGCCAAGCCCTCTGTCCTGCCCCTGCCCCTGCCAGACTGGGACCCCTGCAAAGAAGGCAGAGCTGGATAGAGAGCAGGTGGCAGAGGCTTGCTGAATGAATGAATGAATGAATGAATGAATGAATGAATGAATATTTGAATAAATGAATGAATAATTGTCACACAGGAGGTGTGACATGGCAATTTATCTCTTCAGCAGTCCCTCTCCGAGCCCCAACCATGTGCTAGGCACAGCCGTAGGCCCTGGGGGTACAGCAGTGAGCAAAACGATGTCTTTGTCCCTCATGAAGTTTATATTGCAGTGGTCAATGGATCGGAAAAGGCGTAAGATCCAAGTTCCCATTGCAGCTCAGCAGAAATGAATCCAACTAGTATCCATGAGGATGCAGGTTTGATCCCTGGCCTCGCTCAGTGGATTAAGGATCCGATGTTGCCACAAGCTGCCACATAGTTCACAGATGCAGCTCGGATCTGGCGTTGCTGTGGCTGTGGCATAGGCCAGCAGGTACAGCTCCAGTTCCACCCCTAGCCTGGAAACTTCCATATGCCATGGGTGCGGCCCTTAAAAATACAAAAAAAAAAAAAAAGTGAGCTATATAGTAATCACATCTGATCAGCCTATAGAGAAAAATAAAGCCCTGGAGACAGACAGACAGTGAGGGCAGTGGGGTCATTTTAAGTGAGGTAGTCAGGGCCGTGACCTGACTCTGATCCTGGATCACCCTGACTAGACAAGGAGTGGGTATTGCTCTAGGGCCAGAGGACTGATGCTTTCTCAGCAGGTTCCTTGGTCCCTGATGCAATGGCCACCGACATGGGGACCTCCCTGCCCCTCTGAAAGCCCAGACATTCCTCCCTCTGGGTCAGCAGAGCCTGGGGCTCAAGCTGCCCCACTTTCTCTCAGTCCCTCCCACCTATCTCTCATCTTCATTCCCTTCCACCGTCTCCAGGGCACACACGTTCCCTTCCATAAAACCATGGAGGGATAGGGAACGCGCTGCTCATCCTCAGCAGGGATCCGGGAGGCTTCCTGCAGAGTGGCTTTCAAGATGCACCTGAGAGGAGTTCCTGCGTGGCACAGTGGTTAACGAATCCAACTAGGAACCATGAGGTTGTGGGTTCGATCCCTGGCCTTGCTCAGCGGGTTAAGGATCCGGCGTTGCTGTGAGCTGTGGTGTAGGTTGCAGACGCGGCTCAGATCCCGCGTTGCTGTGGCTGTGGCTGTGGCCTAGGCTGGCAGCTACTAGCCTGGGAACCTCCATATGTCACGGGTGCAGCCCTAAAAAGCAAAAAAAAAAAAGGATGCACCTGAGAGAGTTCCCATTGTGACTCAGTGGAAATGAACCCAACTAGTATCCTTGAGGATGTGGGTTCAATCCCCGGCCTTGCTCAGTGAGTTAAGTATCCAGCGTTGCCATGAGCTGCAGTGTAGGTCACAGATATGGCTCGGGTCCCACGTTGCTATGGCTGTGGCACAGGCCAGCAGCGGCAGCTCCGATTTGACCCATAGCCTGGGAACTTCCATATGCCACAGGTGCAGCCCTAAAAAGACAAGCAACAACAAAAAAAAGATGCACCTTGAAGGTGATAGTGGCGAGCCATGGATTAAGTGGGGAGATACTTCCAGTGGGGGGAGGTGTTGCAGCCCAAATGATAATTCGAACATCAAATCATAAACACAAAGTCAAGGGAGCAGCATGAGCCAACTCATTGAAGCAAAAAGCACACACCTGACGGAGAGGCCTCAGGTGTTCTGGTGACCAGCATGTCCTCACAATCTCGCCACACCTATGAATTCCCTTGCTTCCCTCCTCCGGCCTCCCAAGGTGAGAAGGGGCATCACGTTTCTCTGGCAGATTCAGAAGCAAGGACCAGAGAGGCCAACAGACTGGCTCAAGGTCACACAGCAGAACGCAACAGGGCCCAAAAGCCAAGCCTGTGTCCATTCTCTAGATAGCCTGGAGCCAGCGGCCACCCTGCTCCCAGTCTTTAGGGACCTGGCAATCCCTGCCCCCCAGGCCCCAAACCTCTGGGTAAAACTGAGGAGCAGTTTGTTACTGCTTTCACTTCTGGGGCACAGAGCTGCACCCCCCAAAGAAGGAGAAACACACAGAGACTCTGACACACAGTTCCTGCACTCCTGTGTGTACACATGCAGACCCACAAACACCACAGACAGCCTCACACGTACACCCAAGCAGACAGAATTTTTATTAAATACACCCTCACAGCAAGGCGCAAATTCACGCACACGCATCCACACTCCCTCTCAAGTACACACCGCCACTTCAGTGTTAGTGTTATTAGGTTCGCACAAACACAAGAGCAAAAATACCCTTTCTCAAACGCGCTCGCCAAGGGAGAAAGACATAGTTAAGGGTGGGGGAGCCAGAGGGAAAGGAACAAGAAAGAGGAAAAGGAAGATGGAAAAAATCAAGGGTGAGGGAGGGAGCTTAGAGCATCCAAGAGGAGAGCGGTTTAGGGAGAAAGATGGGCGAGGAGAGGGGAAAGATGGGGAGAAAAGATACGGAGATAAGGAGGCAGTGAGGGGACGGAAAATGAAGACGGGGAAGAGAAGGGAGCAGGAGACTGTGATTGGAGCCTAACTTTAGCTGCAGCAGCGCGGATGACTCACGCTCGGGGGGAGCATTGGGTTGGCTCCAGGTTTCTGTTTATATACCTCCATGAGCTAAATATACAGGCTAAGGGGTTCTTCAGTTCTGGTCCAGCAGCTTTTCTTCGTTTTTCCTCCCGCCCTCGCCTCCTCTCCCCAGCGTGTGCGCGCGTGCACACACACACACACACACACACACACACACACACACTCAGAGCCCCTCCCTCTCCCTCCCCCAAGCCCACAGGGCTCTGCCTGTGCCCTCCTGCGACCATCAGTGCCCTTGCCTGAGGCTTTCCCCACCAGTGTATTGGCTGCCAGGAGTTGACCATGAGGCTTGGCTCCAAGCTCAGAAACAACATAGTCCAAACTACCCCTTTCATTTTTTTGGGGTGGTGGTTGTGGTGTCTTTTTAGGGCAGCACCAGTGGCATATGGAAGTTCTCAGGCTAGGCGTCAAATAGGAGCTGTAGCTGCCGACCTATGCCACAGCCACAGCCACAGCAATGCCAGATCTGGGCCACACCTGCATCCTACACTGCAGCTCATGGTAACACCGGATCATTAACCCACTGAGAGAAGTCAGGGATCAAACCCGTGTCCTCACGGATACTAGTTGGGTTCGTTACCACTGTGCCACCACGGGAACTCCAAACCACCACTTTCTGATGCCGGGAGTTCAGGTGGGAAGGGGTGATGCCTGCCAAAGGTCACACAGCCTGCAAGGAGCCCCACCAGAGCTTCCTGTGGCTGCCAGGCTGGAAACTGCCACACGAGACAGGGGTGAGGGCTTGAGGCGGTGGGTCTGAGAGCCCAGGGGCAGCCAGGCTGGGGCCTGGAGAAGACAGAGTGGAGCATGGAGGGAGAGTGAGCATGGGCCGATTCCTACAGAACAAGGAAGAAACGGAGCTAGGGTACGTGGGACGGGGGGGCGTGAGTGAGGGTCTTGGGAACAAAGAAGAAAGAGAGTCCCATGGACAAAATCATCTCTGGACCCACAGGGAGCTCCTCGGACATCATCAGCCCCCAGGGCAGCTCGCTGCACCCAGAGCCCCTGAGCTGATCCAGCCAGCCCAAGGAATGAGCAGAAATCACCTCCCTAGCGCCCGGGTCGTGTCGCTGTCCGTGGTGCTGAACCTCGCCATCGCCCCTCCCCAGCCTGGGCGGGGTCCATTCCCACCCAAACTTCTCCCGGCCGCGCAGCGGCGTTGAGGAAAGAGATAGCGGTGGGAAGGCGGGGTGCTGGGGGGTGAGACAAAGAACAGAGATGCGGAGGGAGGTGGCCCCAGCCAGAGATTTTCCGGGAGAGAGAGCAATGTCTCCTTTGACACCGTTTTCAAATAACCGCGGCGACCAAGCTCGCCGCGGCGAAGACGGCTCACAAGTGGAGGGACCAAAGCGGAGTGAGATGCCTGCAACCCGGGGGCGAGGGTGGACTCAGGGCAGAAACTGGGCAGGCCGAGAGGAACGTCATCAGAAGGAATCGCTTCTAGTTTTCCTGGGCTTCTACTACCCATCTTGAGGAAAAGGTTGTGAGTTTTCACACTGTCACAGAACAGAGCCGCGACTTCCGTTTCCCAGGGTACGTGGCTGTTTCATGTACTCCTGACAGCTCCGTCACCTTTCTGACTGTCTCGAAAATTTCTGTTTTCCTCTGGGAACGTGGCAGGGCGCCACCCCTCCCGTCCCCATCACACGCCGGCCTCACACCTGCCCCCAGTGTTCCAGCTTCACCTGCCTCTTCCCTACCCCGTCTCATGCCTCCTGCTGTGCCCCCAGCACAGATTGCCGTCTTTCTCCCTTTTCTCCTCCTAGGCCCAGCTCCTCTGTGTTCCCCGCTGGACACTGCAGGGCAGAAAGTACCACTTTCATCTCAGTATCCCCAGCAGCCAGTGTAGAACCTGTCATACCCATTCACTGAGGTTTCCCTTCCATTTATTTATTTACTTACTTACTTACTTATTTATTTTCAGCCACTCCAAGGCATATGGAGTTCCTGGGCCAGGAATCCGATACGAGCTGCAGTTGTGACCCAAGCTGCAGCGGCAGCAACGCTGGATCCTTAATCCGCTGTGCTGCGTGGAGATCGAACCCGTGACCTAGCGCTCCCGAGATGCTGCCCATCCTGTCGCACCACAGCGGGAGCTCCTCCATTATCTTGTCGGTGAGTGAGCTGAGCCAAAGAAACTCTCGACTGACTCTCCCAGGATTGGGAAGAGGGGGACAAACTGCCGCCTCCAGCGAGGGGTGTTGTAGGGGTCCCAAGGGGAAGTGTCCAAGAACTTAGGTTGAAACTTAACTGCCCGAAGCAGACTTAGAAGCAGCTTCATAGATTCCTCCCTCCCCGCTTTGTCCCATTTTGCAGATGAGAAAGCAGAGGCCGAGCGAGGAAGGGGTCTTGGGGCAAAGTGGCCCAGGGAGGTGGTGGCATCCCAAAGCTGCCCCAGACCGTGGGGAGGTCCTTCTGAGTGGCAGCAGGTGGGGAGGGGGCTGGCTGTCTCTCCCAAGCCCCTGTACCCCAGCTTGGCCCTAGGCACCCCCCAGGAGAGAATCTACCAGCCCCGTGGAAAGACAGTCCCGCCCTCTCTCCTCCACGACCCCACCTGCCAGAGAATACCAGCCATCAAATAATGAACGATTCCTAATTTAATTACATCTTTAATTCATTCAGGTCTCGGAGGAGCTTTGAGCTGGAGTCTGAGATGCTCAACAGTCCTCAAAGGGAGGGAGGATTTCCCTTTCCTGTTTCAGGAAAGAGAGAGAGAGGCCGCCACCCCATTCTCCTCTGGGACTGTGTGCCCCTTACTTTCCCTGTAGGGAATCCCTCCACCAGGCTTGGACTTTGGGACAAGCAGGGTGCTGGCAGAGGGCCCCAAGGCAGCTGGTAGAGGAAACAAGGAGTATTGGGGAACACATACACACACAGTATTTTTTCTTTTTCTTTTTTCTTTTCCTTTTTTTTTTTGGCCACAGTGTGCAGCAGCTTGATGTGGGATCTCAGTTCCCAGACCAGGGATTGAACCCAGGCTGCATCAGTGAAAGCATTGAATCCTAACCACTAGACCACCGGGGAGCTCCAACCACCCCAGTTTTGTGGGGCTTTTTTTGTTTTGTTTTTGTTTTGGTTTTTTTTTTTGTCTTTTTAGGCCACATATGGACATTCCCAGGCTAGGGGTCTAATTGGAGCTTCAGCTTCTGGCCTACACCACAGCTACAGCAATGTTAGATCCGATCCTTGTCTGTGACCTACACCACAGCTCATGGCAACACCGGATCCTTAACCCATTGAGCAAGGCCAGGGACTGAACCCTCATCTTCATGGATATTAGTCAGGTTCATTACCAGTGAGCCACAATGGGTATTCCCATATATATATATATTCTTTCTCATATTGTTTTCCATTATGGCTAGTTACAGGATATTGAATACAGTCCCCTGTGCTAAAGAGTAGGACCTTGTTTTTTGGGGTTTTTTTTTTGTCTTTTTGCCTTATCTAGGGCCACACCCATGGCATATGGAGGTTCCCAGGCTAGGGGTCTAACAGGAGCTGTAGCTGCCGGCCTTCGCCACAGCCACAGCAATGTGGGATCCGAGCCGCATCTGCAACCTACACCACAGCTCACGGCAAAGCAGGATCCTTAACCCACTGAGTAAGGCCAGGGATCGAACCCGCAACCTCATGGCTCCTAGTTGGATTCATTAAGCACTGAGTCACGATGGGAACTCCGAGTAGGACCTTGTTGATCCATCCTTTTTTTTTTTCTTTTTAGGGCCAAATTTGTGGCATATGGAAATTCCCAGGCTAGAGGCCACAGCCACAGTGACACTGGATCAAAACTTGCATCTGCAGCCTACCCCACAGCTTATAGCAATGCGGGATCCTTAACTTACTGAGTAAGGCCAGGGATCAAACCCCATCCTCATAGACACTATGTCAGGTTCTTAACATGCTGACCCACAACGAGAACTCCGTGTCTAACAACTTTCATCTCACAATATAATCATGGGCCTTTTGCAAAGAGGGAAACTGAGGCCCAAAGGAGAGGAAATGACTTACCCAAGACTAGGTAGGTAAGAGGCACCACCAGGACTCAAAAGTATTCTTTCTGGCTGAAAGCCCCTGCCCACGAGTCCTACCCGCACAGAGGTCTCTAACACCCAGTCCCCACATCTCTGACAAGGAATCCCAGTGGATGCCTAACCCAAGAAGGCTGACACTCCATGGATGAACCTCTTAGAAGTATTTGGGAAATCCTACGCCTAGGTGCAAATTTCATCAGCTATAATGATAACCGCAAACACTTATATAGTCTTTATTCTGTTAGGCACTTTCACATATCACCTCATCAACCTTCACATCAGCCCTAAGAGGCAGGCGTTAGGACTATCACCCCCATTTTACAGATGTGGAAACTGAGGCAATGTGAGGCAAGCAACCTGGCTAAAAGTTCACACACCTGGGAAGCAGTGGGTTCTTAGAGTCCTGAAAAGTAAGGCTTAGAATTCTGACTCTAAAGATCAGGAAACAGGGAGTCCCCCAGTGGCCTAGCAGTTAAGGATTCAGGTTCGATCCCTGGCCCCGGAACTTCCATAGGGCTTGGGCGCAGCCAAAAAAGAAAAAAAAAGAGATAAAAGATCAGGAAACAGGCTGAGAAGTGTCAGGGCATTCCCCCAAAGACACACGGAAGATGCCTGAGCTTGAACTCACACCCAGGTCTGACCTCCGAGTCCCAGGCTCTCCACTGCCTTGAATAGGTGGGAGCCTCAATTTCCACTTTTGTCAAATACGTCTGACACTTGTGTCACAGGTTAGGACCAGATGTGAACTAAGAAAGGACTCTGCAGTGGATAGACACCAAAAGCATGGTAGTTATGTTCAAGGGACACTAAGAATGTGTTCGTTTATTTATTGTTTGTTTTCAGAGCCGCACCTGCTGCATATGGAGGTTCCCAGGCTAGAGGTCAAATCAGAGCTGCATCTGCAGGCCTACACCACAGCCACAGCAACGCCAGATCCTTAACCCACTGAGCAATGCCAGGGATCAAACGCGCATCCTCATGGATGCTAGCCGGGGTCGTTATTGCTGAGTCACAATGGGAACTCCCAAGAATGTGTTCATTTAATCCTCACAACAACCTACGAGACTGACATTATGGTTAAGCACAATTTATGACAAAGAAAGCACAGAAAGTGTGAGTAACTTGCCCAAGGTCACACAGCCCGTAGATGGTGGAGCTAGGATTTGAATCCAGGCAGCCCAGGAGTTCCTGTCGTGTCTCCGCGGAAACGAATCTGACTAGCATCCATGAGGATGCAGGTTCAATCCCTGGCCTCGCTCAGTGGGTTAAGGATCCATTGTTGCCGTGAACTGTGATGTAGGCCCCAGACGCGGCTTGGATCTGGCTTTGCTGTGGCTGTGGCGTAGGCCAGTGGCTACAGCTCTGATTCGACCCCTAACCTGGGAACCTCCATATGCCACAGGTGTGGCCCTAAAAAGACAAAAAAAAAAAAAAGAATCCAGGCATCTGACCCCAGAGTCATGTCCTTACCCACCCACTCTGCTCCCTCCTCCTGGGAGCGTCAGGGTATGGGGTGGTGAATGGAATGGAGCCAGGATCCAGGCCTGGGGGGACACAGGAGGCTGTCACCTTGCTGAAAAGAGGGGAGAGAAGAGGGGGATGATTCTGGGGCCAGATGGGGGGCAGGGACACAGTCTAGCGCCCCACCCCAGGACCAAGGGGTTCTATAAGCCTGTCTGTGCCAAAGCCAAAGCCATGAGGCCCCAGGCACAAATGGTTTGTATGGGGGGAGGGGCATGTTCCTAACCCAGGGGCTGGCAGATAAGGCGACAGATGCCCTAAGGGCCACATGAGCCACCAGCTGGAGGAAAAAGCTGCCTGCCTCCCAACTGGGTTCCATCCCTGGCCTCACTCAATAGGTCGGGGATCCAGCATTGCCGTGAGCTGTGGTGTAGCTGGAAGATGCGGCTTGGATCCTGAGTTTCTGTGGCTGTGGCCTAGGCCGGCAGCTGTAGCTCTGATTTGATCCCTAGCCTGGGAACCTCTATGTGCCGTGGGTATGGCCCTAAAAAGGTGAAAGAAGAAAGAAAGGCAAAAAAGGTGAGAGAAAGAGAGAGGGAAAGAGAAAGAAAGAGAGAAAGAGAGAAGGAGAGAAGGAAGGAAGGAAAGGAAAGGAAAGGAAAGGAAAGGAAAGGAAAGGAAAGGAAAGGAAAGGAAAGGAAAGGAAAGGAAAGGAAAGGAAAGAAAAGAAAAAGCCCAAGTTGAAAACTCTTCTAGGCAGCGTGTCCACGGGTAGGGCAACGTCACTGGGAAACAACAGGTAAGGTCACACGGGCTCCCTCTCCCCTGACCCCACCCATGGGGCCCTGCATTTTTATTTTGTGCTGAGATCCACAAATAGGAGCCAGTCCTGTCCTCTAACAGATGCCCCTCTCCCACTCCCACCCCGCCTCAGGCCCACCAGCCCTAATCACCCCAGGTCAAGGGGCCCTGTCTTCCCCACCAGGCTCATCGAAGGTGGCAGGGACAGAGTGAGTCGTTGTGTCTCCAAAACCCAGTACCAGGGTCGAAAGCAGACCCTCAGGGCCCTGGCTGGGCTGGAGCCCCTGAGGTGGGAGCGGATAACTGGCCCCTCGGGGGGTCCTTGGTGGAGTTATGGGGCAAACCTCTAACTCTGCTTCGTCCGGAGGGGGATCCTGCCAGTCCGCTCTGGCCACATCCTGACTCTGGCCTCAGGCTCCTCGCTGGGAGGTGGCCTCTCAGAACACACCCAGTTCGGAGCTCTGGGGTCCGAGAAGTCCCTGCCAGCCACCCAGCCCCTGTCCCCTGCACCCTCAGCTCCACCTGCATGGGGTGAAAAGATTCAAGCACTTTATACTTTCCTTCTCACCAGCTGGCAAAGGAGGCCCAAAGCGGGCTGGCCGCAAGGATGGGCAGGGGCAGACTCTGACCCGTCTCTCAGTGCCCCCTCTAAGCCACCTCAGGATCCTGGGGGCGCTTCCTCCGTGGTTGAGAAGCCTCAGTCCACCCGCAGGCCTCAAGCCCAGCTCTCGGTTTCCTGGTCCTCCGCATTCTCAAAGCCTGAGCCTCCAGCCAGACAAGGTTTTCCCCCACGAAAAAGACATAGGACCCTGAATCCATGACAACGCCTGCTCCTCCTCGTTCGGCCTCTGTGCATAAACTTCACATGACACAGGTCGCCCACCTCCGGGGGCTCCTGGGAACTGTCAGGAGGGGGCTGGGAGGTGTATTAGTTGGGATATGATAGACTATGCTGCAGTAACAAATGGATCCTTAAATCTCAGAGCTCTATGAACTACGGCAACGATAGTCTATTGTTTATATATGTCACGGTTCCATTGGACCCTCCTCTGCCATCTGCGAATATTGCACCAAGGTTGTGGTAGCAAAAGGAAAAAGAGCTAGAGGTGACAAGGGATGCTTTTAAGAGCCAGGCCAGGCCCAAGTGGCCTCCTCCCCTCCGCCAACACGCCATCAGCCAGAACTCATTTTTCTACCCCACCTAATCGCCAAGGAAGCAGCGCCAGAGGTTGGGGAAGCGGTTAAGAGAGTTAATCCCTTTCCTTGGCCTCTTCTGAGAACTGAACACCCACCATGTTCAATACCTGGCCCCTCCAAGACCACCCTTGTCTTAAGGAGATGCAGCCTTACCAGCTTAGCATTAAGAACTCAAAATCAATCATCAGATGCATTTTACAGCCATCACTCCCCCCCCAACACTCTCCTCCTCCCCCACCAGCACTTAGCACGAGGCTGCAATCACCCAGAAGTTTAGAGGCTGAAAGGTTTGCACAGAATGGGCCATGCTCATTCTTTCTCTCTCTGTCATAATTGTTAATTTATAATTTATACTCTCAGCTATTTCTAAAGAGGATTTCTTAGCAAGGGAAATAAAAGATTATAAATCATTTGGGGAACAGGACTGAGCTGGAGAGACTTGAAAGTTGACAGGACACTTATTACAGTTTAATAATAATAATGTCAGGCACACGGAGTTCCCGTCGTGGCTCAGTGGTTAACAAATCCGACTAGGAACCATGAGGTTGCGGGCTTGATCCCTGGCTTTGCTCAGTGGGTTAAGGATCCGGCGTTGCCGTGAGCTGTGGTGTAGGTTGCAGACGCGGCTCGGATCCCGCGTTGCTGTGGCTGTGGCGGAGGCTGGCAGCTACAGCTCCTGTTAGACCCCTAGCCTGGCCCTCCATATGCCGCAGGTGCAGCCCTAGATAATGCAAAAAGACAAAAAAAAAACATAATAATAATAATGTCAGGCATGAATGTAATCAGATACACTGATTACTGTATACAGTAATAAGGCTATTCAACCTGAGCTTCCTAGCAACACAGGGAAAAAGGGAAACTTCTTCCTCCATATAGTCAGCCCTTCCTGCTTCTTTGGCCATCTCTCTTTTCCTTTCACAGAGTTCCTTCTCTTTATCCTCCCTCATTTGCAGATCCACCGGGGTTAGAAAGACACCCCACCACCACCACCACCACCACTACCACCACCACTTTTTAGGCACTCGTATTTCTCTTGCAGGGAAAGGCCAGCATAAAGCCAACTGGCTACAGGTATTCCAGCCTAAAAAACTGAGCACACACACACAGGATTTGAAAGTCACTCTCAGGCCATCTTTTGGGTCTTGGTTCAGGGATAGAGCAGAGGCTAGAACTCCAGGGTGAGAGACACCCTACTTCCTCTTGGGGAGGCGTCCGGGCCACGGCTTCATCAAGCACCCTGGAACTGCACCTGATGTCCTGTTCACTGAATCCCCAGCACGACCCTGCAAGCGAAGCCTATAAAATCTTCCCCAGTTTCCAGATGGAGAAACTGAGGTCAAGAAGGGACAGGACTTCAGCGAGTTTACCCAGCTCTCTTGCCCCGTAGACCCCACCTCGGGGCAGGAGACCCCCCAAGCTGGGGGTAGGAGTTCTGAGAGGGGGAGAAGGGGGCGTCCCAGGCAGGGCCCTGCTTGGTCAGGAAGGTTCCGGAGATGCAGACAGGCTCTCCACTCCCGGGCCTCAGTCTCCAGTTGCCATGACAACAGGGCCTCCCTTCCCCTTGTTTGTTGTCAATTTGCATTTTAATGGAGATGTAATTAGAATTAAAAAGCTGAGGCTGGAAGAGATCAACCCTCCCCCGTCCCCTGGGAGCCAGAGCCCCACCCCCACCCTCCGCCCCTCCCAGGGCCCTCTCCTGAAATTATCCCTACCTCCCTACTCCCAGTGTCTGTCCCCACCGCCCGGTTGGGGACCCTGAGGCCCTGAGCTGAGATGGGACTTATTCAAGATCTCACAAATCCGCAGAGTCTGCTCTGCCCGAGGACCCCGTTTTCGACCCCCTCCGTGTTGGTGAGGTCTCAGACTACGAGTTGGCTGAGAGGAGTTCCCGCTGTGGTGCAGGGGGTTAAGAATCCAACTGCAGTGGCTCAGGCTGCTTCAGAGGTGCAGCCTGATCCCAGCTGGGTGCAGTGGGTTAAAGGATCTGAGGAGTTCCTGCAGCTATGCAGTAGGTTGCAGCTGCGGCTCAGATTCAACCCCCCGGGCCCAGAACTTCCATACACCGTGGGTGCGGACATAAGGAAAAGCGAGTTGGCTGAGGGGAGAGGTGCCGGCTTGCTGAGGGCCTCTCAAGTCCTCTCCTGCCTCTTACCAGCTCGCCTACCCTCTCCCTGCAATGTCTCAACGTGTCAGTGGCCCTGGGAGCCTGGCAGGGTTGGGGGCCCCTGCTGCCTCACCGCTGAAGGAACTGAGGCCAAAGAGGAAAGGGGTATGCCGAAGTCACAAAGCAAGTCAGTGGCAAAGCTGCGTCTTTAGCATTTTAAGGGTTGAGCCCTTAAAAATATCCTACCTTTCAGCGTAGGCTCCACCGCAGCGCGGGTTTGATCCCCAGCCCCTCGCAGGGGGTTAAGGATCCGGCATGGCCGAAGCTGTGATGTAGGTCATGGCCGTGGTTTGGATTTGATCCCTGGCCCGGGAACTTCCATACACCTCTGGTGCAGCCAAAAAATATCCCACCTTTGACCCCATCTGACCCCAGATCTCTGTGGAGAATTTCTAGCGGCTTCTTCCTGAGTCTTTATTAAGTTCTTAAAATCAGTCATGCCAACAATTTTATCTTTTCAAATCACTGAAAATTGGCCAGTCTGCCTTGGCCTGGACCCTCCCCTGCCATGGGCTGCTATCCCTGGGACCTGTGTCTGGGTGCCACCCCGAACCCCACAAACCCTGGGGCCAAAGACACAGGCCCTGGAGAGACAGAAGTGGCTCACAACTGCTGAGAGTGTCACACAGATGTGTGAGCACTGCCAGGCCCAGACAGCCCCCGTTCTCCCCAAACTCCCGTTCCTGCACACAGCCTGGCTCCTCGTAGTGCTCAGCAGATGTTTGTTGAGTGAATACATGATTAAGTACCAGGCCCGGTGCTGAGGACATTCCATGCCACCTCCCATTGCATGCTCCCCCTCCAACAGACCCCGGCAGGGGACACCATCAACCCCCACAAAGCTCCGAGAGGCCACGTAACCTCCCCAGGTCACATGGCTTGTGAGTGGCAAAGGCTGCATCGAACCTGCTGGCTCCAGGTTCTCACGTCTTACTCTGCCCGTGTGCTGATCACAGGAGCACGGAGGTCCAACAGCTACCCACGTGTGCAGGTCACACACACAGACCTGGGCACAGGTCATGGGCACATTGCTGACCCACCTGGCAATCCGTTTTCAAGCTTATGGCACTTACTCTGCCCAAAATGCCACTCCAAGCACTTTGCACCTGATCCCCACAGCCACGCTGCCAGGAAGGGACCATTACTATAATCAACATACAGATGAGGAAACCAAGGCACAGAGACATCATGTGACTTGCCCAAGGTCACACAGCTAGTGAGTGAAAAAGCCAGAATTGGAACCTGTCCAGCCTTGCTCTGGAACCCACACTCCCACCAGACCTCAGGACCCCAGAGCCAGGAGCTCTGGATCCCCACCACCCTCAGCCCTGGGAGGAGGGCTGGACAATACTGATTGATTGATTGATTGTCTTTTTAGGGCCGCATCCATTGCACATGGAAATTCCCAGGCTAGAGGTCGAATCAGAGGTGCAGCTGCCGGCCTATACCACAGCCACAGCAACTCAGAATCCGAGCCACGTCTGCAACCTACACCACAGCTCATACAACGACAGATCCTTAACCCACTGAGCAAGGCCAGGGATCGAACCTGCATCCTCATGGATGTTGGTCAGATTCGTTTCCGCTGAGCCATGACAGGAATTCCATTTTTTTTTTTCTTTCCATATTTCTCAAAGCCCAACTCACAGAGTAGGAAACAAGCCCAGAGCAGGAAGGCGGGTTGCTTTGGGGCACAAGGCTGTATGAGCCCAGGCTGTCAGACCCAGCCCCTGAGTATGCCCCCAGCCCTGCCCATTGCCCGACACCTCCCTTGGCCCCGTGGTGACCTAGAGGGACACTGACACAGGAAGAGCCTCACCTTTCGGAAAAGAAAGCTCCAGAGACACTGAGAGGGAGGAGCTGAGACCAGAGGCCAAAAGGTACCCACTCCCTGGCCATTTAGAACCCGACAGAATAGAAATGGATTTTCACTTGAGTGATCTTATGAAGGCACTTCGAAGCCACTGAGTGGGAGGTGACAGGGAGGGAGGGAGAGGGGCCTCTGCGTTAATGCAGGACAAGGCGGCAGAGGAAGGGACAGGGCCCGGCACACGGAGAGGAGACTGGCCATCACTGGTCCCCATCGGAAGAGGCAAGTGGAAATTCCATTTGGGTTTTCAGGCTGGAGGTGGAGAGAGGCCAGGAACTTGGGGGGGGGGGGGGGGGGGGGGGGGGGGGGGGGGGGGGGGGGGGGGGGGGGGGGGGGGGGGGGGGGGGGGGGGGGGGGCGGTGCCTGAGGGCGAGGGAAGAGACAGAAAGAAAGACTCAGAGACAGAGAGAGGACAGAGATACGGAGAGACAAGAGTCAGAGACAAGGCAGGGGCCAGGCACCCTCACTGCGATGCCTCTTCTGTGTCGTCCAGGGCCTCAGCTGAGAGCAGTCACTGAGGGGTCCCCAGAGAAAGAAGGGCCCAGGGCAGGCAGGAGCCCAGCAGCTCCCCAGGGGACATCAGGCAGCCAGGACAAGAACCCACCTGTGAGACCTCAAGACACCCTGCCCCCCCCACCCTAAGGACAAGGAGCAGGAGAGAGGTGCCCCCGCCCTGAGCCTGTCCCATCAGGGCTCCAGGACAGGCCTGACACTTCTTAGATGCTCAAATGCAGGCGCCTATTTCTTGCCCAGAGTGGGGTGGACGCATCTGTAAATCCACCATGAACAGTTGCTGGGCTCTGACACCCAGTCCCTATTCAGGTAACATGGGCTTTACCCATATTAACTTACTGGCTTCTCACACTCATTTTATTAAGGAGCTGAGCCCATTGAACAGATGAGGAAACTGAGGCGCTGTCTGTTAAGGGATCACCTAGGGTCACAAAACCCCTGACAGTGCGTGCCCTGCTGTCATTTGCACGCCTTTCCCCAAGAAGACTTCACCTCCCTGCTGGGCAGCCCAATATGCTGGCTCTGCCTCAGCTTCCCCACCCAGTCTTGGAAGGCCGCGGGACTGGGACAGCAGGAAGCCAGGGCCGCGCAGGGAGGGCCACAAAGAGTCAGATGTCGCCGAAGGGCGTCCTGACCCCAGGCACTGACAACCCAACCTGGACCTCAGCGGACCGGATCCGTAGCCACGCTGTGCGAGAAAGCTGTCCTGCGGCGCCACCTAGTGGCCGGACTAGCGGCTCGGCCCTTTCCAAGTCCCGCGGAAGTCGAGGCTGAGCTGAAGATCTTGCAAGAATCCACCGCTTCGCTGGGACATTAGAATACAAAAAAAAAAAAAAAAAAAAGCTCTCCACCACAGAAACCATGTGCTGACCACCCTAGGTCGGGAGGAGAAAGAGACTACGGTCTAGCTTGGTCCTCTACTCTCCTGAGCAGGAGACTCACCCACCCAACTACCACCTGGACATCTCTGCCTTCATCTATCTGATTTGTGTATTTACAGAGGCTTTACTATAAGCCAAGCACAGTTCCAGGTGCCAGAGATGTAACAGTGAACAAAGAAAGATCCTTGCCTTTTTAGAGCTTATAGTGGGTGAGGAAAGTGTCAATAAGAAATAAATAGGAGTTCCCATGGTGGCTCAGCAGAAACGAATCTGACTAGCATCCATGAGGACACAGGTTCGATCCCTGGCCTCCTTCAGTGGGTTATGGATCCAGTGTTGTCATGAGCTATGGTGTAGGTCACAGACACAGTGTTGTACCCAGATTGTGAATCCCCCAAAGACCACCTCAGGAGCCGAATCCGATGTAAACACACGAGGGTCTTTTATTCAAGCTTGAGCAGGGGCTTCCATCCGCACAGACGCAGCGGCTTAGGTAGGAGAGCCCCGAGTTACAGCAGATAGGCGTTTTTACAGCCAGTGGAGTGGCGCGAATCATCGCAGAGTAGTGATTGGTTAGCTTTTTGAAAACCTGTTTGTGTTAGCCCTGGACTGGTGCACTTAAACATAAATGGTTACTGGGCTCTTAGGCGCCTTTTTTTTGGCGCATGATAATTAGCTGCATCTAGGAATGGTATCATGGAGTGATGGGCTGGACATATTTGCGGTTCCTCCTGGAACTTGGAGTGCCCTTTGCCACAAGGTGGCGGTTTCTTCTCTAAAATGGATTTGCTTAGGCTCTTCAACAGCTCAGATCTGGCGTTGCTGTGCTGTGGTGTAGGCCTGCAGCTACAGCTCCAATTCGACTCCTAGCCTGGGAACATCCATATGCTACGGGTGTGGCCCTAAAAAGACAAAAAAGAAAAAAAAATTAATTAAATTAAAATAAATGAATATAATAAAAGACATAAGAAAACAATCTGGCTATTTCAGAAGAAGGAAAAAAGAGCCTGTCTGACAACATCGCTGGGCTCCAGGGGCCCCAGAACCCTCAGGGCAAATCCGTGGAACCTGATGCAATGACACCACCCTTGCTCCTCTGGGGCCATTCTTGACCCAAGGGACATGCGCTCACTGTAGGGTCCTACTGCCTGGGACACTCCTCTCCCATGTGGCCAGCTTGTCTTCTCTCCCAGAGGCTTCCTGAGCCCCATAGCTTGACGGGCCCCACCCAGCACCCCAGCACTCTTCTGGGTGGCTGGCGCAGGAATGCAGCCCATAAATGCTCAGGCCAGGCTGTCTATCTTGACTGCCAGCTCTGACACCACCTGTGTGTTCCTTGCTCTCTCTGTGCCTGATTTTCATCTCTTGTAAAATGGGGAAAACAGTGTTCCTACCTCAGAGTTGGGGGGTGGAGGAGGGGGGTAAGTGAGTTAACAAACGCAAAACACATAAAACAGCACCTTGACATAGTGGGGTGTTTTTTGTCTTTTTACCATATCTACGGCCACACCCGCGACATGTGGAGGTTCCCAGGCTAGGGGTCTAACAGGAGCTGTAGCTGCCAGCCTTCGCCACAGCCACAGCAATGGGGGATATGAGCCGCGTCTGCAAACTACACCACAGCTCACGACAACGCCAGACCCTTAACCCACTGAGCAAGGCCAGGGATTGAACCCGCAACCTCGTGGTTCCTAGTCAGATTCGTTAACCACTGAGCCACAATGGGAACTCTGACATAGTGTTATTATAAACGTCTGTTTAGGTGTTTCTCTCCCTCCTGGACTAGGTGATAGAGGTTACTGAGGTTCATTCAGAAAGGACCCATTGGAGTTCCCAATGTAGCGCAGTGGAAACGAATCCGACTAGTATCCATGAGGATGCAGGTTCGATCCCTGGACACGCTAAGTGGGTCGGGGATCCAGAATTGCCCTGAACTGTGGTGTAGGTCACAGACGCGGCTTGGATCCTGCGTTGCTGTGGCTGTGGCATAGGCCAGCAGCTGTAGCTCTGACTCAACCCCTAGCCTGGGAACCTCCATATGCTGCAAGTGTGGCCAAAAAAAAAAAAAAGACTGAGTCATCTGCGTGACCTATACTCTACAGTGTCGGATATACAGGAGGCCTTCAGAACATGTTTGCACAGTGAATTCAGTGGTTCCTCCTCATTCATCACTCATTTATTGTCTTCTGCATGCCAGGTACTAGGCTAGGAGCTGCAGGTGGAGCAGGGAACAAGACAGGATTCCTTCCCACAGCAGGAACTTGTAAGCCAGAAGTTCTCAAAAGCAGTGTCTTCCGCCTACACAGCATCTCACCGGCAACGCAGGATCCTTAACCCACTGAGTGAAGCCAGGGATCAAACCCACATCCTCATGGATACTAATCGGGTTCGTTACCGCTGAGCCACAATGGAAACTCCCTAAGTGACATATTTTAATGAAAACAACTGTATTTTACAAAACAAAATAGTGGGAAAACACATACTATTTTGCATTCTTGCAAATGCCTTTAATGTCTTGTTTAAAGAAGACAGCCGTTAAGCTGAACTCTGTCTCCGCGATACATTGCTCTGATTGAATTGCATCAAAAAACTACAAAAAATGCATTCTCCTTTTTCATAAAAATTGAGAATACTAACACTCCGCCCTGTCCCCGGCCTCCCCCAAGACGGAGCAGCCAGGACCGAAAGGCTTAACCTTCCAAACCGCCGGGCTAGTGGTAGACGACTTCCTGGAGAAGGTGTGGCCTGGCTCGCCAAGGGTTGGCTGGATTGCGATTGGACGACAAATGCGTCCTTCCATGTATCGGCCCCACCTCCAGACCCCGCCCCCTTCCCGCCCAGTGGTAAACGTAACGCATGCGTCCTAACGCACTTCCGCCCGCTCACTGCGGACCTTCTGTTCACGCCCCGGTTTCCGCCGGGAGAAGAAGGGTGTCCAAGGCGGAAGTACTTGAGGTGTGTGGGCGGGGCTGAGCGCAGTTATGTCGGCGGCTTTGCTGCGGCGGGGCTTGGAGCTTCTGGGGGTCCCCAAAGGTGAGGAGGGAAGGTGGGAGGGGCTGGGGATGGAGTCCGGGGGGGTGCGGAACGATCCAGGCCGGTCTTAGCCTCGGTGGGATGGGAGCCATGAGCGCACCCCGATCCGGATCCGTCCGTTTCTCTCTTCCCATTACAGCTCCCGAGGCCGCTCCAGGCCAGACTAAGCCTAGCCAGGCTCCAATGAAGCGGTCCCGGAAGGCAAAGGCAAGCCAGGCACAGAAACTGCGGAACTCGGCCAAGGGAAAGGTGCCCAAGTCGGCGCTGGGTGAGTTTGGGGGTGGGCTGGACTGCTGCTCCCGGGATAAGGGCCTGTGCCCTGAAGGAGGGGGCTCTTGAGTCAGAGCTTGAAGCGTTCCCCAGACATTTCCAGAACACCTTCTGTGCGACAGGCGCAGGGAAGGGCCCTGGGAACACGGAGGTGAACGAATCACTTCATCCCTGCCCTCAAACGGAGAGAGAAGCATCGTAGAGTTTCAAAATCAGCATATAAGTTGCAGTGATGAGGTCTATGCGGTAAGACTTAAGTGCTCTGAGAAGGACTTAAGGGCCAAATCAGACTTCTCTCTGGAAGCAACATTTAAGCCCGGACCTGAAGGAAGTATAAGAGTGAGCTAGGGGAGGAGTCCTATAGAGAGAATGGCATATACAGAGTCAGAAAGAAATTTGTCGCCTTTGAAAATTTATTTATTTATTTATTGCCTTTTGTCATTTTATGGCCGCACCCGCGGCATGTGGAGGTTCCCAGGCTAGGGGTTTAATCAGAGCTGTGGCCACTGGCCTGTGCCGCAGCCACAGCAACGCAGGATCCGAGCCGCGTCTGCAACCTACACTACAGCTCACAGCAACGCCGGATCGTTAACCCACTGAGCAAGGGCAGGGATCGAACCTGCAACCTCATGGTTCCTAGTCGGATTCGTTAACCACTGCGCCACGACAGGAACTCCGCCTTTGAAAATTTAAAAGAAGCCTGGTAAAGGTGACATACAGTGAACGAGGGTCAGAGACAGAGCATTTAATACAAATTAAAACTCCTTGTGCCTGGTGCTTTTCTAAGTCTTGTACAAATATCCACTGATTTAATTCCTCACAGCAACCCTGTGAGGCTGGTACTGTTATTACCCCCATTGTACAGGTGCAGAAACAGGCACCTGCCCAGATGGCACAGGTAGACACCAGGCAGTGCGTCTCCAGAACCCTGCTCTCACCTGCTCCATTCAGCTAGGAGGTGCTTGCTGTGGCCTGAGCAGTGGTGATGGTGCAGAGATAGCAGAATTGTGCAGGTGGCTGACACTGAGGAGAGAGCCTTGGGGACAGTCATCGGTGTATTGTCTGTGAGGATGGAGGGGGAGGGAGATGCAGCGAGAATGGTTTCTAGTAGAGCATCTTGGGCGATGTGGTGCTGCTTACCAAGACGTACAAACTTAAGACAGGAGGGTGTGGACTGGATGGCAGAGTATTTTGACTTGTGGCAGGACTTCATCAGCTCCTAGTGCATCTTTGAATCCCCAGGGCGCATAGAAGGTGTTCAGGTATTTGTTAAAAAGAACTATGAGTTCTAAGGAGGAAACCCAATGTGAGCCAAAGTGTGGAGGCAGGAAAGCGAGACCCACTTGAGCAGCAGTGATGCTGGTATGGAGCAGGAGCGCGTGGTGCCCCAGGTCACTCCTCCATCCCAGCCGTCATCCCACCGCCCTGTCCTGGCACAGAAATGATGTGTGAGGGGACTCTCAGCCTCAGTGGCTGCCGCTTCAGTCTGAGCTACATTGTTTATTGCCTGGATTGTTGAAAAACCTCCTGCCTAGGAGTTCCCATCGTGGCACAGTGGTTAACGAATCCAACTAGAAACCATGAGTTTGCGGGTTCTATCCCTGGCCTCGCCCAGTGAGTTAACATCCAGCGTTGCCGAGAGCTGTGGTGTAGGTTCGGATCTGGTGTTGCTGTGGCTGCGGCTGGCAGCTACGGTTCCGATTAGACCCCTAGCCTGGGAACCTCCCTATGCCGCCGTGCGGCCCTGAAAGGCCAAAAAAAAACACCTCCTGCTTAGTCTCCTACCTTCCACCCCCAGTAATCTTGTCTCACCACAGCACCAACGTGATCCTGGAAATTCCTAAGACAGACCCGTCTCTTCTCTGCCCCCCACCCTCCAGGGGCTTCCCGCCACCTCCGTGAGAGCCTGAGTTCTCGCAGTGCCTCCTGAGGCCCCACGTGGTCTGCTCCCTCCAGCCTCAAATCCTAGGGCCCTCCCCGCCCCACCCCAGCCATTTTCTGTTCTCCCAGCGCGTTAGTCACATTTCTGCTTCAGAGGTTTTGCACTGGCTGTTCCCTTTACCCAGAATGCTCTTCCCCCACAGTGTCACACTCGCCCTCCAGTCTTTGCTCAGATTTCATTTCAGTGAGGCCTTCTTATACCCTCCTATTTAGAATTGCCAGCCTCCCCCTGGCACTCCTCATTTCTGTTTGCTATTCTGTTTTTCTCCATAAAATGATCACTCTTTAAAAACCATTTGCCTTGTTTATCATCTCTTCCCACGAAATGTCAGTTCCACGAGGGCAGAAGTTTTTGTCTGTACTGTTTCCTGCTCTTGCACCTAGAATAGTGCTGATACACAGAAGGCCCAGGGCATATTTGTTGAATAAGTCACTTGAGCAGCTGGCACCAAGGGGGACTTGGAGCAGGATCTGCGTGGAGTGTGGTTTTGATGGAAGAGGCCGGGCTGTCACAGTGATCTAGAAGAGGGATGATGGGGCCTTTGGTGGGACCGTGGGCGGAGGGGCTGAGCTGGGAGATGTCAGAAGGGGACCAGAAGCCTCCCATGGAGTGAATCTGAAATGGTGCCACCCTGCCCACCATCCACAGCTGAGTTCCAGAAACGAGAGCATCAAGGTTACCTTGGAGTAAACCTGAGGTTTATGACCAGCGCAAGAAGCACGGTGTCTGAATCTGTCACCCGGCAGGTTGGTCAGAAGAATGGGCTGTGGGAAGGAAGCTGGGGGCTGAAGGCTGAGGCTGTTCCTGGAATCCACGGGCATCTCAGCCCTGAGCATGGGGTGGAGGTTGGGCCACCCTCAGGGCTCCTAAGAGCTGGAGACACTTGTGTTGGCGGGGGGGCCTCCCCCCAGGACCAGGAGCAGAGCGGGGGAGGGGGAGGCTGGGCCCGGCATTACTCCCTGCGACTCCTTGGGCCATGGCTGGCCCCTCTGTAAGTGGAAGCAGGGTGCCCTGCCTCCCGGGACAGTGAAAGGGCAGCCCTTGGTCAGCTGTGCCAGGTTGTGTGGCCCCAAGTGGCCGGGAGTCACTCTCGTGCCAGAGTCACCAGCCGGGGCTCCTGACTCCCACACGCCCGCAGATTGTACGTCAGAACCGGGGCCGCAAGGCCTGCGACCGGCCTGTAGCCAAGACTAAGAAGAAGAAGAAGGCCGAGGGCACCGTGTTCACCGAGGAAGACTTCCAGAAGTTCCAGCAGGAGTACTTCGGTAGCTAGGCTCCCGGAGGGCCTGGCCTTCTCCTCTGACCTCAGCCTCCGCGGCTCGGGGCCTGGCGGGGAGGCGGGAACAGCAGGGCTGGGGCTGGCGTGGACCTTCGCCCCCGACATCTGCTCAGGAGGGGTCGCCTCCTTGCCGGGAAGGAACGTTTCTGACTGTTGTGTCTGCTTTGGCCTAAGGAGGGCCTCTGCGCTGTTCGCAGTGGAGGGCCCGGCCCTGGGCCCCCAGGGACCGCACCTCTGCTTGGAGGAGGACTGGGTGGGCTTCCGGCTTCGAATAAACGTGGCCCAGTGGCTGTGAGCACTGCCCTGACCTACAGGGTGTCTCCTGCGCCCCTGGCGCCAGGCAGCCTTCTCTCCGTCCCCACCCGCCCCCGCCTACCCTCAGGCCGCCTCCCCTGGGGGCTGAGTAGGTAACTCTTGGGGCAGAAAGTGCCCGCAGCTGCTGGGGGCTTGTGCCAGGGAAGCAGACGCCAGCACCTGGGCAGGGAGCGTGTGCCCTCTAAGCACCAGAGGCAGGGGTGGAGGGGTCAAGGGTCGCTTGTTTCCCCTCTTAGCTCTGCCACGTGAGGTGGGGGCTAGCGGGGCAACTCGGAAGGTGACCTCAAGAAACAGGGCTTCGCACCCGGTGTGTGTGGAGCAGCAGGGCAGTGCTGGGCCCGGAGCTGCACCCCGAGGAGACGGCAGCTGGCTCTACAGCCAGGTGTGGTGCGTGCGGAACAGATGCACAGCAAGTGGTAGGTGGTGCTGCCCAGACTGGACTTGAGTGTGGCATTGACCACAGGTCCTAGAAGCCCAGGAGCCCCTCCTGTGCAGAGAAGGCCCTGGGTTCCTTGGGGCAGCTCCACCCCCGCCCCCACCCCAGGCCTAGGAGGTTCCTCGGCCATTTCCTGGTAAAGGACAAGGCAGGGCCCTGTGGCTGGGGAGCGACCTGCCGTAGGTTCTTTTGTGCCAGAGGAGAAGGTTTTACCACCCACACACCCAGATCTCGGGTGTCTCCTCCTGCTTTGCATCCTCAGTGGGGACAGGAGGGGGCCACAGAAGTGCCTGAGGCAGAGTCGGAGCAGGGCCTGTCTGCAGGTGCAGGAGTAGGACACGCACCAGGAGGTCAGAAGGGCTCCTTCCAGGCTGGGGGGAGGCTGGGCTTTCCCGGGCCCTCCACGCCCTCCCCGGCTGAGCTTCAATGACCCCGGTGGGACGGGACACTCAGGTGTCCTTGGAGATGCGTTCCCTTCCTCTTTAAAGCAGTTTAGCGAGATACAGGCTCGGCTGCTCGCTCTCTCGCTCACCGGGAGTTTGCTTCGGAGAACAGGCTGACCAGGGCCCCTTTGCCACTGTTAAATAACCACAGTTCAGGTTCCTGCGCCCTCCCCGGCCTGGAGTGGAGGCCCCCCCGCAGGGCAGGTAGTGAGAGCAGGGCTTCGGCTCCTCTGCTTGTGAGTTTCCAGTAAGTCTTAGGTCCTGTTTGTGCCAGGACACTGGTGGGGTGTGTGACTGTGCCCCCTTCCCATGCCTGGTGTTAACGCTCCCCCCCGAGTCTGGTCCTGCCGGTGGGGAGTCAGCAGTCACCCTGGACGGTTCTGGTGCGGGTGGTGGGGAGGCGGGAGGGGACTGCTGACCCTGAGCTCCAGGGCCTGAGGACTGACAGGTCTGCTGGGAAAGGAAGGGACAGGAACCAGGAAAGAGGACACTCAGTTGTCACATTGAGGCCAGGGCTAAAACCCACTGGGCTGCACCCCACAGGCCCGCAAGTCCTGTAGTTGCCCAGCCTCGAGACCCAAGAAAGAGCCGGAGACAGTGACAGAGACATCAACGGCTTAAGTGACACCCCACCGTGTGTGGCAGCCAGTGAGCCAGGGCAGGCAGCCGTCTTCACCACTCGGGAGGAGACCACTGTTTACAACAGGGGGTGTTGCATCACGGGGGCTCCACAGGTTCCAGGGGCTAATTAAGCCTTATAATTAAGAGAGCTGGATAGTCACGCGAGTGGAGCAGGGGGTGTACAGAGACCAAGAGAACAGCCATCTCCCCCCACCCCCCAGGCACCTGCAGCATGTGAAGGTTCCCAGCATAGGGGTCAAATCAGAGCTACAGCTGCCAGCCTACACCACAACCACAGCAATGCCAGGTCCTAGGCCTACTGAGCTGGGCCAGGGATCAAAACCCACATCCTCATGGATACTGACTGGGTTCTTAACCCACTGAGCCACAATGGGAACTCCAAAAGCAGCCGTCTTGCGTGCCCTAACCGTATAGACCTGGAGTAAGCAGCCTTCTCACCTGCATGGATGTAGAGCACTGGTGTCTCAGGTGGTTTGGGGCACCTGACACATGCACCAGGCTGAGCAAAGCTGGCCAAGCCAACAGGAAGGAGAACCCCAACCATGGCTTCCATGGAGGTGGGTGGGCTGCTCGAGTCGTCTGCACTCATTGGGCCTCTCTGGACGGGCTGGCCAAGACCACGAGCAGGAGCAGGGCAGGACTACTACTCGCCTGCAGTGGGACTTGCCCAGGGCCCAGCAACAGGCCTGCCCACCAGGCCTCTCGGGAGCCAGGGTGGACAAAGGGTTTAACTAAGGTTGGAGTGGAAGCTGGGCCGGTCCTCATCAGGTGGCCTCCTCTAGCAGGGCTGGGCCAGGGAGCCCTCTCCAGGAAGTGCGTGGGACTGGGCCCACTCGCTCCCACCCGGAGACTTTTCTCAGGGTGCTCTCCCCATACTCCACATTCACAACTTTCCCCAGCCTTCAAAGCCCAGCTCAAGGAGTCCTCTGGTGGCTGTGGCTGTTTAAAGCGGTTGCTCCAGTTCGATCCCCAGCCCAACTTGTGTGCCTCAGGTGCAGCCAAAGGAGAATTAAAAAAAAAAAAAAACCCCGGCTCAGGCGCCCTTTACTTCAGGAAACCCATTACGACCTCCCAGCCAGGAGGTTCCCTCCGCTGAGGCGGCCCAGCCTTGGATGGACAGTCCTGACTCCTGGAGCTGTCACTGCACCTGCGTCCCCTCTACTGGGCTCCTTGCCAGCCCTACCTGTATGTCTAAGAGGATCTAAACTACCAGGCCAGGACCGGCGCACCCTCTGCCAGCACCAGAACTGACATAAAACCCTGCTCTTGCCACGGAATTCCTGTCTCAGGAAACGGAAACTCCATCCTTTTTCAGGCCTGTCTTTCTCACACCCCGATTCCAGCTCAGCTGCCCGCGCTGGCCCCTGCCGGAAGGAACCTCTTTTCATGTAGAAGCCGGCTCACCCCTCCTGCTCCAGAGGCTCCCCGAATCACTCAGACGACTGTTCCCACCCCCCACGGCCCCTCCTCCCTGCCCGGAATAGCCATCCTGAATGAAGTCCCCGCTGTCTCCCATCAGGTCTGCTTATTATCAGTACCCCTGGCAGAGATCGAGTCACCACCGAGTCCCCAGCACCCAAAACACTGACTAGCACAGTGACTGCTCATGAGTAGTTGTAGAAACACGAACTCCTGACCTCCAGGACCTGCAACCGCAGTAAGCAGCCCCCGCCTCTGGGCAGGCAGCAGGGACCTGGCACTGGACCGGCAGCACCCTCCAGCCCCACCAGGGGTAACACCCAGCCCGCCTCCACCCTGACCAGCCCATAGGTCTCCTCCTGCAGGGGGCTGGGCCTCCGCTTCACCCCAGTAAACACGCCTTCATGCCTCAGAACTCTCAGGAAATGGCCACAAAGCTATAATTTTTTCCTCAGGCACTGCAGATCATCCTGGATTGGGGCATTAAGACTGCAAAATCAGCCATCACAGAGTTTACCAGTTAGAAACATGGCAAGTAGGGAGTTCCCTTCATGGCTCAGTGGTTAACGAATCCAACCAAGAACCATGAGGTTGCGGGTTCCATCTCTGGCCTTGCTTAGTGGGTTAAGGATCCGGCGTTGCCGTGAGCCGTGGTTTAAGTTGCAGATGTGGCTCGGATCCAGCGTTGCTGTGGCGAAGGCCGGCAGCTACAGCTCCTGTTAGACCCCTAGCCTGGGAACCTCCATATGCCGTGGGTGCGGCTCTACATAAAGACAAAAAAAGAAAAAAAAAACATGGCAAGTAAACATGTATACAGGTCAACTGGAGAAAGGACAATGAAGAAAAAGTGAGACCTAGTGAAAGAGGTTGAACACCAGCACTTCTGAGCCCTGCAAGGAGGGGGAACTAGCGACAGGTAACCCTTGCCAAAGGAACAAGTGCCAAGGCCGAGGCAGGGGTGAGCTGGCAGAGGCTCAGAGGGGAGGTGACCTCCTGGAGCAGGGCCAGAGTGGAGATCAGAACACCCAGTCAGCTTCTTGCAGGTCTGGAGAGGCCTTGGCTGTAGCGACCCTGGTCAAACACACCTGCACTGCCTCCCTCAGCAACCCACAGGGGTTTCCTTGTAAGAGAAAAAGTGGGCCACCGAAATTGATGCTGGGTAACTGGCACGAGCCTCGCCAAGGTGCCCAGGTCATTTCCAGGGCCACTCTCAACCCCCCACACCCTCCTGCTGCCCCTTACCCCGTACCAAGTTGAGCAGACAAAGCTGTTGGGCTGGGCAGCAGGAGCAGCATTTGCAATTTACTTCTGACCCCAGGAAAAAAGTGAGAAACGTGGCTCCAAGGGGATTGACTGGGACATTTATCGGAAGAATCCAGACACAGTGATCTGCAGATGTACATTGACTACAAAATAATTTATTGAACCACACAGCTAAAGCCCTAGCCTATGTACAAGCACATGCACACCCCTGCAAGTTACCTAGGGGGCCCGTTTCTTCCCCCGTGCCTTGCGGACCTCTTCTATCAGATCTTTTAGATACTGAATTTCCTTGGCCAAGGAATCTGCCTTCTCTTTCAGAGCCTCATTCTTCTTTTCTAGCTCTTTACATTCACCAGTGAGGGCCTCCTGCTCTGCCCTCTTCTTCTGGCGGTACCTAGTGGCTGCTGTCTTGTTCTGCTCCATTTTCTTCAGCTTCTTATCTAGCTTCTCACCCTTTACTTTTGCTGCTACCACCTTCTCTCCAGGAGGGTCATAGGGCTTGGGCCGAACAGAACCACAGGGGACCCCTGGAGAGAGCAAGCTCCTATGTGGAGAGCCCCTGGAGGTGGAAGGGCTGTGCTGCGGAGAGCCCAGATAGGAGTCTGGGCTCATACAGACGCCACTGTCATTATCTGAGGGGGCATCCTCCTCCTTTATACACTGAGGAATCAAGGTAATGTAAGTAATAGAGTCTGGCTTCCTATCTCCTTCAGAGATTTCCACTTCACCCTCTATCTCTAAACTAAAGGAAGCATCTGGAGTGGAAGACAGGGCCCCTGGGGAAAGGGGAAGAGTTTGCAAGAACATAAAGGGGGCAACCTGGTCGTTTGTTGGTAAACTTTCTGGGAGATGGCCAATTGGGCTCACTATCTGCGGGGGCTCCTGGAGTGGGGGGTCAAAGAGATCACATGTGTCATCCAACGTGGCCAAAAGCTCATCTGGCATGGTTTCCAGGTCATCTATACCCAACAGGGCATCGAAGTCGAACTCCTTCAGATCCATTTTCTCCACCATCCAATCTGTCCCGGAGAAAGCATCCTCTGCAAAAGATTCAAGAGGAACGGAACCCACTGAGTCAGACGCGCACGGCAGCAAGGCTTCATCACCAGACCCCACTAGCAGATAAAAACCCACTCACCCTTGCTGTTGTCTGAGGCACTGACCAACCCATCCACAGCCAGCCATTCGGAGGAGCCCGCCTTAGCCTTGTCGCCGGAGAACCCATGAGGTTTGAAGTGCTTGGCCACCTCCAGGTATTCGTCTAAGAGCCCTAAGCTCTCTTCAGCCCCCAAACCCGACGGGTCGAAGGGGGACATCAAGCCCCCCACCAACACCTCGCTGCTCAGGAAGCTCGTCTCGGCCATGTTGTGAGGTTTTGATGGAATCGAGGAATGTGCTTAATTCGAAGGTGTCTTTGTCGCTTACAGCAACGCTGCTGCTGAATGCCGTGAAAAGCCTTAACAGGAAGCAGAAACCAAGCCCCATTAGAAAACAGCTGGTCTGACCATTTCACCTTTCCACCCATGAGGCCGGACGGCCAAATCCTAACTCCGTTTGGCTGTTGAGAATCGAGGGCCGCAGGCCCATGGTGTCAACCTTCCCCGCGTCCCCCTGGCGGCACAAGATGGACGCCCGGCCGTTCCCCGACCCGCCGCAAGAGGAAGGCGCCCCATCCTCCCGGCCAAGTCCGGCCCCGCCCACGCCCGCCCGCCCGTGACTCACGCCGCGGCCGCCGCCCTGCCTCGCCGCCATCTTGGCCGCTGCCACGTTTCGTGGGGCCCCAGGAGGAACCCCGGCGGTCCCCGGGCAGAGTTACCGAATACTCCGCCCCACGCCGGAGCAGCGCAGCAGCCTCCCGACCCCGTAGCGCTGGCGGTTCGGAAACACCCCAACAGCGACCACGCCTCTCGGGCGCTCGTAAAACCGCTTCCCTCTCCGCGACGCGGCCCGACCGCGCCCCGGCAGCTGGTAAAGAACCCTTCACCGACCCGGGGACACACGGCCAGGGAGTCGGGCCCCGGTACTTACGCCATGGCTTAAGCCGCTGGGGGGTGCCGCTGCAGAGCCTGGTGCTGCTGCCGCCGCTGCAAAGGCCAATGCTGCCGCAGGCACTGCTGCCTCTAATACGCCATGGCGGCCGCGGACCCTGCGGGAGCGGAGGAAGAAAAGCGCGCACTCGCAGAGAAGGACTACATTTAGAGCCGGAAGGAAAAGAAATGGCGGCGGTACGCCGAGCGCAGGTCCTTTATAGACTCTGCCGCTGTGAGAACGCGTCACAGAGCATATTCTTCCGCCTCGGTCACGTGACCCGCCCTTCCCACCCACGCGCTTTCATTTATCCGACTCTCCGACTGTTCTCAGTCTCCGGCTTTTATGTCGAGGGAGTAACTGTGAGGACGAAATGAGTTACTTTCATTTACAGCCTCAAAAAAACAAAGGGCGCACTACTTTACAAGGCTTTTAAGATCAAAGAATCACTCCAGTCCGCCGCCGGGAAGCGCGGAGGGATATTCCACACTTACTTCCGGCGTTAGTGCGAGAGGCGGAGAGACAAGTCTTTCATCCCAAGAAAGGTTTTTATTGTGAAGTACGAGGTCTCCTGGTTATCGCGCGAGCTAGTGGCGGAGAGCGCGCGTGGAAATGATTGGTTAGGCATGGTGAGTCATATATACATCGAGTTTCCATTGGCTCAGGCTCCGAGGTAGGCGGGTTGTTCAGTGAAGGAGACCCTGATCTGCGCGGGAAGGCGGGTGAGGCCCTCTTGTCTTTCAGTACTCCGTGGCGCCGCTCTGCAATAGCTACCTCAGCTCCGCCCACCTGAGCCGGCCTTGATTGCCCGGGGTAGCCCTAACCCAGATCCAAATAGTGGCGTTAGGTCCGGGTCCTCTTAATCCTTGGAGAAGCTCCGAACTAGCGACCCGGTTCAAGCCCAGAAATGAAATTAGGCAAGAGTAAATGTCATTTCGTCTACATTTTCACATGCACACACTTGCAATTCTGAGGACGTGCGAGTCCTTCAGTAACTGGAAAGGGAGACTGATGACCTTGGCTGAGATCCACCTACTATCAAAGGCCTGCTCTGCCTTCTTACTCTGTAGAGTTGAGTCGAGGAAATGCATAATCCTATAGTCTAAACGATTGTATTTTTACACATCCATTCTGCTAAAACATAGACTTACTTTTTTTTTTTTTTTGCTTCTTAAGGTCACACCCATGGCATACAGAGGTTCCCAGACTAGGGGTCTAATCGGAGCTACAGCTGTTGGCCTACACCACAGCCACAGCAACGCAGGATCTGAGCCGCTTTTGCGACCTATACCACAGCTCACGGCAAGGCCAGCCAGAGCCTTAACCCACTGAGCAAGGCCAGGGATGGAGCCCAGCACCTCATGGTTGCTGGTCAGATTCCTTTCCACTGCGCCACAATGAGAAATCCGAGTTTGCTATTCTGTTAAAGAATGAAACCTATGATAGGGGAACTTCTTTCGGTTTACGCAGTTTCAATTCCGCTAAAAAGCAGAGATTTTATTCAGCTGCTCTTTCTTCTTTTTTTTTTTTTAACTTTTTGTCTTTTGAGGGTTGCACCTGCTCATGTCATGTGGAGGTTCCCAGGCTAGGGGTCTAATCGGAGCTACAGCTGCTGACCTGTGCCACAGGCGCAGCAACGCGGGATCCAGGCCGCGTCTGCAACCTATGCCACAGCTCACGGCAACGCTGATTGTTAACCCACTGAGCAAGGCCAGGGATAGAACCCGAAACCTCATGGTTCCTCGTCGAATTCATTTCCGCTGTGCCACGACAGGAATTCCCAGTTGCTCTGTCTCACTCTAGGGTAGTTTTGATTATTTCCCCATTCTAACTCCTAGGCATTAACCACTTCCCAGCGAGTCCTAGCCCACTTAGGGGAATTTGTATGTTTGGAGGCCACAGTCCGGATTAGGGCCAGCAACTTGCCCCCTCTACTGGGCAACTGTCAAGAGCTAGGTGAAAGCTCTTCCACCATCCTCCAGCCAGGCCCTGTAAGGGTGGAAACCTTGAGTTTCCACTTCCCTTCATTTCCGTGGGCCTTACAAATATTATATGTGAGGATCGTGAGGTCAAAAACTGGGGAAGCACCGTCCTACATAACTACTAAGCATTCATTGATTTGAGTCAATCTGTGCAAACCATTTCTTTACAGTGGTAACTAATGACTAAAGGGGTGAAGTGTCTTGCCTGGTGGCGGCAGTATGGGATAGGAGTTATGACAGATTTTAAGGGCAAATTCCAAAAAATCTTGGCTTTTCCATCTATTAGTGGGCACATTTTGGTTAAGTGACTTATCCCTGAGTCTTAGTTTCCTGATCCGTAAAATGAGGCTAACTACGTGTATTCTTATCCTTAGAACAAAGTAAGATAATATATTCAAAGCACTGAGCCAGGGGCCTGGTACCTGCTAAGTGCTGGATAAATGGTTGCTATTACTACTGTGACTAAGACTCAGGACTTCTAACCCACCTCCCCATCGCCATCCCATCATCCTGCTTCCTCAGAGGACTGTTATTTACTGAGATGAAACCAAAAACTATAAACAACTGGGATGTGAAAGCATACAGGATGCTAGGTGTGGTTTTTCCTTCCCCTTGGGGAATCTCAAGTATCTGGATATATGTATACAAGGTATCTAGTCTTTCGGTGCAAAGGCAGTAAGAATCCCCTGAGCCGCTACCCAAGTCTTCCGAAGGTGTAATTAGGGAGCCAGGGGGCATGTCCTCCTCTCTGCTGTATGGAGGGACTCGTCAGTGCCTCTGGATGGCCATCGTACAGATAGTTGAGAAGTAAAGTAACATCGCCCCAATCGGGCACTGTAGGAGTGAAGAATAACCCCGTCCGTTCTGTTATGGAGACCCCGATCAAGCTCTGAAGAACCAGTACCACTCACGGAGGAAGATGTTTCGTATCACACACACGAGTCAAAGCTGTCGGAAAGGAGACGTTTGTTTCCTTCTTCCCAGGCTGTGGAAAGGCAACATGTCTCCCCAGCTTTATTTCCTCCCTCAAGGAGAAAAAGGATAGTAATTTTGTGGGTCTTGGGGCTAAGCTGCTTCTATATGGATAAAATAGGACAGAAAGACCGGTGACTGACTCCAAATCTATCAGCTAAACACATCAACTGCTCATTGAAGGGCAGGCAAGTGACTGGGAGGCAGGTTGTGGACATAGTTGCAGGGGCCAAGAAAATAAAAATAATGAGGTGATCAAAACGAAAAGATAAACAACATGCTGTACATAATTAACTCCAGAACCCACCTCTCTCGTATTCTGGCCACCTGGAATCAGCAGTACCTAACAGAGCGAGCTATAGGAGTCCCCTGGTGGCTCAGCAGGTTAAGGACCTGACGTTGTCACAGCTGTGGCTCAGGTCACTGCTGTTGTGCAGGTTTGATCCCCAGCCTGGCCTGGGAACTTCTACATGCTATGGGCCTGCCCCACTCCCACCAAAAATTTAAGAGGGCTGCATCTCACAGTTCTAGTCTTAATGTCTCTTACCATTCTCTTTGGCCTTGAGCTTGAGCACAAGGGGCAGAGTTCTAACACAACTTGTGAGAACAAAAGTCCTCAGCCAGGGCCGTGGTCTCAGAAGTGCCACGGCAGCAATCTGGATACCGGGACTCCCTACTTCCACAACCCTCCTGGGGCCTCTGCAGGACCTTTTGATCCTGAAGCTGATTCCTCGTCAAAACCACCTGAGCTCTCAACCTGAATGGAGTACAAGGGAGCAAAATCAGCTAATCTGTGGAGTGTGAACAGGAGGCCCCCACCAGGGGCTGAGCCCGGGAGGAGACTGCTGGCCTCACAACACAGCTTTTCCAACCGTGAACTTAAATTATTTTATTTGAAAAAAAAAAAGAGTCACAACCAAGTGTATTAAGAAAAATTCTGTTGTCCTAAACTCATGTTTCAGGAAGGGGCAACAGAGAAAACCAAAATACACTTTGAAACTGATTAGGTTTTCAAAATGAGTATTTTTTAAGCATTAGGCTATGTGGTTTGCTAACCTAGATGGTGCAAAAAAATTTCCAGAGGGAGAAGTAGGAACAGATGCAACTACTTCAGGCAAAGGTGGGAGTTACCGAGTAGGAAGGCGAGAAGGCGGGGAAAGGCCCTACCTCTTCCCCCAAAGGTTAAAAAAAGTGAATCTTGAAGCACTTGACTGTCCTCTGTGTGTTATGATAAGACTTGTCCACCTCAGACAGCAAACCCATCAGGACCAGAGTTGATCCCCACTGCTTCTAGTTCTGAGGACTTCTAGGAGGTTCCTGCTTGTGAAATGGCAAAGTTATGGTTTTTGGTTTTGTGAAACATAGGTAGGAGACAGAGCTGCCCTTAGAAAGATGCTCTTTAACGAGAGGAGATAAGCTCAAATCACAATTACACTTGCCTTTGATAATCTGAGACTAGGTCTTTAAAAATCTCTTTTTTGAACTCTCCTTCCAATGTTTTAATAGAATTTGGTCAGAGACACCGGCTTGGGAAAATCGGAGGTTTTATAATACGTCAGGAAAACCAAATCCTTTCTCAATGAAGCATAACCCATGCTTTTCCAACGCTTTCAGCCCTCCCCTCCCCCTCCCTCCTCATGACACCCGATGTCAGGCTCCACCCCACACCCTCTGCACTATCATCCAGGCTAAGACCCAGCACAGACTGCACAGCCAGGAGGGAGACTCTCTCTCAGGGTTCTGGCCTTTATATATTTTTCATTCTCTCTCAATGTCTTTGTACACATGAAACGTCTGAACCATTTTAGGGAACCTTTGGGTACAGATGAGAGAAGAGGCAGACAGATGCTCCAGATACAGCCAAGGTTAACCCTAGCTTTCAACCTCCTAATCCAGGACAAAAAAAGGAGACCGGGATCCCTACCCTCAATTCAAAGGGTAGCTGAGGTTTCAGTGCTATTTAAAGAATCATTTCATGTCACTGTCATTGGGAAGGAATGTGACAGCAGCAGAGAGCTTCACCAGAATCTCACTGATGGAGAGGTAGTAAGAAGAAAAATAGTAGGCTTGACGGAAGGAGAACAAAATACTGGATGGGCAGATTGGAAACAGAATTTTCATCAGCCTCTTGCCACACAGAAAAAAAAAAGAAACACAAAACAAGAAGATGTACTGACAATGTGTATTAAACACTCCTCCCCGTCTCAGGATACTTTTTACATTGCAATAAATAGTGCAATTTTAGCAGCGGGAAACAAGAAGGAACGCGGGAAGGACCCACCTCCCTGTGACACGCGTTCCAGCCTTGTGCCCTCTTCCTAGACGGTGCGCATCTCCCCGGGTGCTGGGCGGGCCGCAGGAGGGGAGAAGTCTGCGTGGGCCTGCCTGCCCTCTGGCCTCTGGCAGTGCCTGCGAAGTTCAGCAAACACCTCGCACTTTCCTATGGCAGACACTGGGGAGCCAAGGGCTGGCTGTTGGGCCTGTTCTTGCTCTAAGGCAACATCCTAGAAAGGCAGGGCCTGACGGGAGAAACAAGGTCGCTGAGCCCCAAGTGTGACTGGATCTTCCAGCCGACGTTCAGCTGCCTGTCAACCTCTAGCACTGACTGTGTCCTTGAAGGCCTCATCCCAATTGGCAATAAGGCAAGAAGGGGGCAAACAAGAGCCCCTTCCCTCCCGGTCAGTCTGACTCCTGCACACACGGTGCTGGGCGGCAACAGCCAGATCAGGCGCAGACGTCAGGCACACAGATCCTCCCCCCAGGCCCTCTCCAGGCTCCGTTCTCCAGCTCCGCACTCTTGCTGACGGCCACTAAGAACACAATCTCCGGATAACTTCGCAGCAGCTAATCCTGGCCCTCACTCCCGTGTGCGCCAACAACAATGTTCCCATGAGAATTTCTCAGCACTTACGGACATAAGTTGGTCAAGAGGTGGGGGGAATGGGCTTCTTTTCCAGGAACCTGGGTCAAAGGCCAGCTTTTCACCAGCTTTACCCCCAGAAACCCTAAATACTGTCTGAACACTCTGCAGAGTTCAATTTGAAACATGCAATCACAGCTTCAGGGACAGTCAACTAAAAGGCAACATCTTGATTAGGCAGATGTGCTCCAGGAAAAAAGAGGAAAACAGAAGGTGCAAACAGGAGGAAAAGACAGAGAAGACACTGGAAAGGGGCAGACCTGGGCCAAAATGCAAACACCAAGTGGTCTCAACAGCTCAGGCCAGGTTCCAGCTTCTCAATTCATTCAAGAAAAACGACCCTGGAGGAGGAGGAGGGGGAGAAGAGGAGGAGGGAGCACAGTGTTTGGTAACAAAAATAGAAAGGGTTGGTGAGAAAAGAGAACAAAGAGATGTCATTCTAGCCAGCATGAAGCGACCAGGGCGGTGACCCGCAAGACAGGAGGCACTGAGGGACCCTGTGAGGCACCAACTACATAGCCAAGTGTTTCTAACGGAGAACCCAGGGCCTGACCACCTGACACCCACTTTGGCCTTCACCTGCCCTAGGTCTGCAGCAGCACCTCCGGCTCAGACAGTGAGCAATAGAGGGTGTATCCCAATTCATCTATTTCTTCAGGCGTGAGCTCTGCAAATAAGTTCACCTTGGGGTTTAGGACACTGGGCAGAACTCCAGCCTCTAAGTAGCTGATGAGTCCCCTCAAGGCCTGCAGGAATCGGTCGGCCAGCACATCTGCAGACCAGTCGGCCTCCTCCTGGGCCAGGTGGAGGATGACATTGGTGAGCTGGCTGGCAGTGAGGTGGCCCAGAGCCGGAGTGGACTTGCATATGGCCTTGAGGATCCTGAGGCACAGAGAGCGGCAGCCCGAGTCGGCCTGGTCCAGAGCCCGCAGGCGCGCTGTCTCGGCAGGACGCAGGCTCAGCCGCCACAGGTTGTCATACTGGGCTAGCCGGTGTGGTTTGGCCACCAAGACAGTGTCACCCAGGGTCACTGATGGCAGGAAGTCAATGAGGAGATGCTTGTCACGCTCATACTGCACCTCCAGAGTCAGGGCCTCTGGGGGTGGTGCTGGTCGAATCACATAGTCCAAGAGGGACCCGATGGCGGGCCAGTTGATGGAGCCAGCCACCACCTTCTCAAACGTGTCTGCCACTGTCTTGGGAGAGAGGTAGCCCCCAACCACACAGCGGTCCCAGTAACTGCTACCACGAGGAAAATACTCCGGGTTCTCACGGCGAACTAGGAAGAAACCAGGGACGTTCATGATGGTGTCCTCTCCGGGGACACACGACCACAGGTTCTGCTCCAGTACAAGGGGCACAATGAGCTGGATGTGGTCGGCGGTCACCACCTGGGGTAGCAGAATTTAAAAGGTTTTGAGGGATTTCACCTTCTCAAGAGACAAGCTTCCCTAAACACAGGTCCCACCATCTTGGGTTCAATAAAGGAAACTAAGAATTCTTTCACGTAACCGTATCAATTCAGAGTGAGGATTTAAACCCAGCCGTGTCAGACACTACAGCCCAGGCTCGTTCCACGTGCCACACTGTCTTGACAAAGAAGTATACGTGACAGAGTTCCCATCATGGCTCCGTGGTAAAGAAGCCAACTAGTATCCACAAGGACGCAGGTTTGATCCCTGGCCTTGCTCAGTGGGTTAAGGACCCAGCATTGCTGTGCTGTTAAGTCGCAGATGAGGCTCACATCTGGCGTTGCTGTGGCTGTGGTGTAGACCCACAGTTGCAGCTCCGATTCGACCCCTAGCCTGGGAACTTCCCTATGCCATGGGTGCAGCCCTAAAAAGAAAAAAAAATACACGTGACATCCCCTGTGCCTTGAAGGCCCGAGAAGAGGGAAAACTAGAAAGGAAAGACAGGATAAGACTACAGGAAGGAAGAGGCCTCTTACAGCTCCCTAGGAGCTGTGTGTATGACTGCAAAACAGGGAAGGGTAAAGGCAGGGCTGTCCAAGTGCTACCGCAGAGAGCGGAATTCAGAAGCAGCTAAGCCCAGTCCCTCTGGCAGGCCTAGGACACTGATCTTCTGCACCCACAGCACAACTGAGAAACGTCCTGGTCAGTACCCAACCCAACCCTTCATGAGAACTCCGTTACCTGCAAGTCATCATAGAGGCTGCCACTCAGGTACATGTCCCGAAGGGGCATGTCAGGCAGCTTGGCCCGCAGGAAGCTCCGGAGCTCGGCACATATGTCCACAGCAGCTTGCTTGGCCCGAGCCTGCTCGCCAGCAGGGATGGCTGCCCGGTTCCGGTAGTAAGTGAGAAGTTTCTCCTGCAGGGACATGCGGAGTCGTGACTTCTTCAAGTCTACCTGGCCCTTCCTGGCCAATGGCTTGGGCTGGGGTGGGCAGAATGTATCTGCCAAGGCAAGAGAGAGAGGCACGTGAGCTCTTCCCGGGCTCGCTCAGTCCACAGCTGCCTCAGTCCCGGAGAGGGCAAGGGCTTGGGCGCAAAGGCCTAGACTGGTGCCTGGCCCGTGTCCTTGAGAAAGGTGTGGCATGCAGGAGTGGGACTGAGAGCCCCAAGCTCGGTCTGGAAGGGCCAGCGGCCTTCCTCACCTGCGTCAAAGGCCGAGGAGCCTGTGGGGAGGGTCTGCAGGGACCTGCTCAGGCCCGTCTTCATGTCCTTGTTGAGCAGGCGGGGGGAGCCCATCCAGTTTGGTTCTTCCCAGCTCCTTTTCCCAGAGTGGCTCAGGCGGGTGGGGCTGGTAGGGGCGCTGATCGCCCTGTCGTACATCTGAAAGAGCAGAGAGGGCTCAGCGCGCAGGCCTCTTGCTGTTTCCCTCCTTCCCAGCAGCTTGGCCTTAATGAGCTCAACTACTGTTTTTTCATAACCTCGTTTTCTTCTAGATTATGGAATATTCTGCTCTATACAGAAAATCTCAAGAAATACTAAATGATATAAATAAGAAACAGATTTATCCATAGTGTCATAACCCAGAGATAACTGTTAATATTTTGTAAACTTCCTTCTGGAAATATACGTTTATGTAATTAGGGTCCTCCTCTGTATATATACACTTTTTTTTGTCTTTTTGCCTTTTTTCTAGGGCCACACCCCACGGCATATGGAGATTCCCAGGCTAGGGGTCTGATCGGAGCTGTAACCGCCGGCCGATGCCACAGCCATAGCAACGTGGGATCCGAGCCATCCCTGTGACCTACACCACAGCTCACAGCAACACTGGATCCTTAATCCACTGAGCGATGCCAGGGATCGAACCCGCAACCTCATGGTTCCTAGTCAGATTCATTAACTGCAGAGCTACAACGGGAACTCCGTGTATATACACTTATGAAACCTAATTTTTTCACTGATCATTTTTATCACTGCCCCCATATCATCGATGAATCAGTGTTGGAGTTCCCATTGTGGCTTGGCTGGTTACAAGCCCAACTAGTACCCATGAGGACGCGGGTTCGATGCCTAGCCTCAATCAGTGGGTTAAGGACTGGCATTGCCTCAAGCTGTGGCACAGACTACAGACTCAGCTCAGATTCCAAGTTGCTGTGCCTGTGGTGTAGGCCAGCAGCTACAGCTCTGATTCGCCCCCCTAGCCTGGGAACCTCTATATGCTGCATATGCAGCACTAAAAAAAAAAAGAGAATTGGTGTTGGCCATTATGGTATAATTGCTGATTACGAACACTGTACCTTATTAATGTACCATAATGTTGAACACTGATTCATTTATTTAACAAATACATCACTGAATGGGGTGCAGGCATTGTTCTAGGTGCATAGAATAAAGCAGTGAACCAAAGAGAGCCAGTCCCTGCCCTCGTGGAGTTTTCAGTCTAGTAAAGGAATACAGGCAAAACAGTAAACAAGTTAAAGTATGCAGCTGTAGATGTTACGAAAAGTAAAGCAGGAAAGGGAAACAGGAAATACATACATGCTGGGGGTGCTGCTGTTTTAAATAAGGTCGTCAAGGAAGGGTATTTTAGTTTTCCACTGGCTAGGATAAACTTCTTTATTTGTACCTACAACAAGTCCTTTAGGGCAGAGTCCTATAGGGAGATTTACTGAATTTTCTCTTCTTTTCTTTTTTTTGCCTTTTAGGGCCGCACGCACGGCATATGGACGTTCCCAGGTTAGGGGTCTAATCGGAGCTAGAGCTGCTGGCCTACGCCACAGCCATAGCAATGCCAGATCCGAGCCTCGTCTACAACCTACACCACAGCTCACAGCAATGCCGGATCCTTAACCCACTAAGGCCAGGGATCAAACCCGCAACCTCACAGTTCCTAGTCGGATTTGTTTCCACTGCGCCATGACGGGAACTCCTACTGAATTTTAAAGTCACCTCTAATAATGCCAAATTACATTACATTCCCATTAGCAACATCAAAGTCTTATTCTAGGTCAGCGCCACTCAGCAGCCTCACACCTCTCCAGTCCCTGGCCCTGGCTGAGTATACTTACCCGCTTAACCGCCAGTGTAGCAATGCCCAGCATGGCTGCTCCACCCACCCCCAGCACCAGTCGGGCATTGGAGAGGACGAAATCGATGGCCGTGCCAATGCCATTGTCATCCTTCTTGCTTTTGCGCTCACCAGCGCCTGCCATCGCTCACCTGAGGATGAAGGCAGAACACAGCCATCACCACGGGTGACCTCGACCAGCCCTCCTGCCCCCTCCCCCATGAGGCCTGTCCCCAACAAGTTCAGGGTACTCTGTGCGTTCCAGTAACCAAATCCTCCTGCCTCCAGCACTCCATGCTCTAGGGTCAGAAAGGGAGTATCACGGCCCTTGACGCAAGGGGGAGGAAATGATCATGCTGGCTGTGGGAGAACCTCTGCACCAATCTATTGAGATTACAGAGAGCATTAAGCTCATAATCAATTTTTTCTTGTATTAGAGTGAAGTACCACACCATGAAATACACTCACTTTTTTTTTTTTTGGCTACCCCGAGGCATATGGAGTTCCCAGGCCAGGGATCAGATCCAAGCCGCAGTTGAGACTTACACAGTAGCTGTGGCAACGCCAGGTCCTTAACCCGCGGTGCCAGGCCCAAGATGGAACCTGTGTCCCAGCACTTGGGGGACGCCACCCATCCCGTTGCACCACAGCGGGAACTCCCACCACGTAATACAGACGCCTTCCCAGCATCATAAGGCAGACCACGTTCTGCTCCTTTGGCCACTGCTTGTGGATGGCTAGACCTGAGAAGGTCTAACATAATCAGAGCAGACTTCGTCTAATCCCATCGCCTCACTTCACACACACAAAGGTGACTTGCCAGAGGCCCCAGAGAAAAGGAGTTAACAGCCACATGCAGAACTCTTAACTCCTAGCATGGCAATTTTTCTGCTGTAGCCTGTTTACCCTTACCTAAATCAAACTGTTCCTATTCTACTTTCTGCAGAAATAATGATAACGGTAATAACAATAATGATAAATAGTATTCATCATTGTTATTACTACAGTAGTGATAATAACATGTACCACAAGTCCATGTGTGAGAAAGGTCCAAAGACGAAAACAACTCTCTGAGGACAGTCCAACTTGACAGATGTACAGGGACATCTTAGGGACAGTGTACAGAGGGACTACAACAAGCTCAAGTGAGAGCAGCACTGTGAGAGAGAGAATAAGCCCAGTAGTCACTGGAGACTCAGCTGTTAACTGGAAAACAAACAAACAAAAGTCCACCTGCTCGAGTGCAAACGAACTAAAATGTGCTCACCTTAAAGGAGTTCACGGGCTCAATCAGAAGAGGCCGGCTTCCTAGACCGCTCAGGGGAGGCGAGCACACCTTTGCTCCCTGGCAACAATGCAGCCACCCTAACTGAAGTTCCTCTGGTTCCCAAATAAGCCATTTCCCACGAAGTTAAGAGCCCTGGGCCCGACCCAGATAAACGATCGCAAAGTGGCTCAGATCTGAACACTGCTCTTAACAGTACTGCTCCTCTCTACCCTCCCCGTGCTGCGCACCAGGAACACCACCAGGAAAGACGGGGGTTTACCATTCACAGTACACCCAGTACACCCAGGACAGACAGACAAGACCACTGGTGCATCTTCCAGGGTGAAGTAACACTCCTGCTAATACCCTCACAGCTGGTATCACATCTCATGCCTCTCTCCTATACCTGCCCCCGTAACAAGAAAGAAACACTTCTCACTCTACTTATTCCAGCAATTGAGTTAACGGAGGGTCACTGTCAAATCCAAAATTATTTTTTCCCTGACTAAAGTTCACAACCTTGGTGGCACTTTTCTTTTCTCCACCTTTTAGTCGACAGGAGCTTCAGGTTTAGGGACATAATGAGAGACCACTTGGCCAAATAAAATATATTCCCACTTCAAATGCAGAGCAAGAAAGGCTGAAAGGAGTTGAAACTTTGTATTTATTTACAGGTGAAGTCAGGAACCAACCCTAGCTGTCCTCCCTCCAGTGGCCACTGAGATGGGACACGAACTCATCTGAGGCAGTAACCTCAGCCCGAAGGTGAACATTACAGTCCCCACACATAATACTGGCCACTGTTTTATTTCTTTTAAAACAAAAGAACTCGCCGGATGTTTTTACCGGAGGGAGAACCACTCTCTAAATGACCCCTGGATGTGACGCAACAGAACAAGGAGGCACATCCTCCCGGGCAGAAGCCGGCAGGAGCCTCTCTGGGCCCTTTAGTCCTTGGCCCCTCAGATGACGGGCGGGAACGAGGCAGGGAGGTGGCACAATAGAACAGAGCCTAGGTTTTAGAGTCGGAAATCTAGAGGCTGAGTACCTGCCTTTGCGCCCTGACTAATTAGCTAGGTGACCTCCGATGAGTTACTTCACCCTCAGCTACGTACGGGACTAATGATGCCTGCATGGCCTAAATCACAGGGCGCTGCCGAGAAAACACGTCTACTCAACTACTGCATGTGAACACTTTATAAACTGTAAAAGGACTCTTCAGATGTGGGCTATCATCAAGTCTTTTAAGATTTCCATCCACAGGACAAAGGGTCAACTTCCAGGAGGCAGAGTCAGCAATCCAACCTGTCCTGTGAGTTACATTTTACCTCTGAGACGGAGCCAGGGTGTTCTCTAAAACACACTGGTGCTATCCTGGGCTTGAGGCCCAAACTGTGAAGTTGACTGGGCTTGAGAAATGGGTTTTCCTACTCTGGAGCAATATGCTCCCTGCCCCATGCAAGGGCCAGGTGCCCTCGCAGACCTGGTGACCCGGAAGACAGCATCCAGAAGCTCACAAGGAGAACAAAGTTCCTTTTCTAAAACCAAACTCAAGTCTGTTCCAGAGGAAGCTACCTGTCCACAGTACACCCTCCACTCAGGCTCTGCAGCATTAGCCTGGGGCCTGCTGGAGCCGGGCCCTCCACCTGCAAGGACCCCTCCGTGCAATTAAGAAGGCACCCTATTGTTTAATGGCTTTAGGTTCAGTTTTTCAAGATGAAATAGTTCTAGACATCTGCAGGAATATAATACGAATATTCCTTTTTTTTTTTTTTTTTTTTTTTTTTTGGTCTTTTGTCATTTTAGGGCCACCCCTGCAGCATGTGGAGTTTCCAGACTAGGGGTCTAATAGGAGCTATAGCTGCTGGTCTACGTCACAGCCACAGCAAAGCAGGATCTGAGATGAGTCTGCGACCTACACCACAGCTCACGGCAACGCCAGATCCTTAACCTACTGAGCAAGGTCAGGGATCGAACCCACAACCTCGTGGTTCCTAGTCAGATTCATTTCCGCTGAGCCATGATGGGAACTCCTAATATGAATATTCTTAACACTACTGAACTGTACACTTACAAATGGTTAAAATGTTTAAATAAAAAAAAAAAAGTGGAACAATGCCTGGTGAGCTGGACTGATGGAGAATGTGAACTCTGCTAACATTTCAGACCGGCTGTTTACCTGTCTCCCTAAATAGAGAAATGGGTCTAGGAATGCTCATCGCCCCAATACCATGGGGATGATGAGTAACAGAGGCCCTATAGCTTCCCAGGATGACAGCACAGAACTATGAAAATTCCAACTTATTTTACTGGAAAGTCATATGACTTAAACATTATCTGGCTTGAGTACACACTGTATTGGGCCTGTGTTGAGTGTATACTATGTGTTGGGCATCTTAAACCTATTAATCCCTTTAACTCTCATAACAATCCCATGAGGTCAGTCATATTGTTATCTCTAATTTACAGATGAAGAAACTGAGGCAGAGCTTAAGTTCACTGCCCCAAGGTCACCATGTCAGGAAGTTGTGCAGCCAAGAGTTGAACCTAGGGTTCCCGGTGCTGAGGAGTAGTTTACAGGGCCTCAAGCAGTCTGCAGCTCCACCCTGTTCACATCTCCTCTCCGCTAACCACCAGACCATATACTTCCTGGCTCATTCACTACTGTTTCCCCAGGGCCAGCAGGTTTCACATGTAGTAAATATTTGTTCCATGAATGAGCTATTAATTCTAGGGGTCTTTGGAGGGGTGGGTAGCGACAGTGGTAACCTGTAACCCAACTCACAGTGAAAACAGACATAACACATGCGAGTTCCCATTGTGGCTCAGGGGTTAATGAACCCGACTAGTATACATGAGGACTCGGATTCGATCCCTGGCCTTGCTCAGTGGGTTAAGGATCTGGCGTTGCTGTGAGCTGTGGTGTAGGTTGCAGAGGTGGTTCAGATCTGACACTGCTGTGGCTGTGGTGTAGGCCAGCAGCTGCAGCTCCGATTTGACCCCTAGCCTGGGAACTTCCATATG
>PVHT021183617.1:5392149-5415443 GCA_004024745.2 Catagonus wagneri
TGCTTCCCCCCGCCCCGCCCCCAAGATGGCGAGCCTTACACCTCACCCGCTCCATCTCATCTGGTCAGATTTGCTGCCTCCAGTATCTCTCACCAATTTATTCTCCAGGCTGCCACTGCCATTCCCCTGCTTACAAAGCTGTGATGGTCCTCCACACCAGATTTCACAACCTCAATGGAGGATTCGAGGTCCTTCCAGACCAGTCTCAGCCTCAGCTCTGGCCACCTGCCTTCCAAGTGCACTTGACTCAAGTTTCCAGACCACACCTCTGAGCATGCTTATTCCTGCCTGTCTGCCCAGCCAGCTTCTATTTCTCATTTGAGACAGACCTCAGATGTCCTCTTCCCTATAGCCACCTGTGTTTCCTCCATCGCCACCCTCCGCTCATGCACAGTTCTGTCCTCACCTCCAAGCTCTTTCCCGACCTCCACTACACAGCTGCTCACACCGAGATCACCTCCCACTGATCTCCACATTAGACCGAGCCCCTGGATGGCGCCATCAGTCACCTCTACGCCCGAGCCTACCACAAAGCCAGGGCCAGAGAAGGCCCTGTGGGAAAGCTGCTGAATTAAATATAACCATTAGCTTACAGGGAGACTTCCTGGTGACACTGGCCTTGGAAGTAAACAGAGCTAACATCCCCCTAGCCAAGAACCATTCCAAGTACTGTGCACACTGTCTCATTTAATTCTTGCAATAAGCTGAAGAGGTGGGTACTATTATCATTTTACAAATGAAGAAACGAAGGCCTAGACAAGTTCAGTGATTTGCCTTAAATCCCACAGCTGTTAGCAGCAGTGCCAGGATTTGAACCCAGGCACCAAACTCTGAGGTCTGCACACTATGCTGGCTTTAGAGTCCGTTGTAAGAGAATACGGTCGTGTTTGGGAGAACACAACCTTACCCACAAGAGAACTGAATCCACTGAAGAATCAGCCAACCTGGAACTGAGCTCTAATGGTTTTAACCAATGCCTTTCCTAGCATTTTCATATGTAAAATGTTCTGGGAAACAAAACGGTATCCCAGCAGGGCTTGAAACTCAGGGCATATGTTTTTTATCAACAGAGAACATACTTCTGTTAATCTGTTTGTATTTCGGCCATTGATTTATGACTTAAGGACTCTGGTCGCTAAAAGTCCTTCTCTTGGTTCCCTGCATCAGAAAAAATGAAACTTATCGGCCCACCTACCTGAAGCTTCTTACTGCATCTGTGAAGTGGAGGTGGGGAGGGGAAGGCACCTTCGTCCTCTTTCCCTCGGAATTAGGATGGGAAGAGAAAAGGGAGACTCCTAAACAATCCCTCCCAATTTGCTGTGGAGGAAGACCAGGCCCTTTTCCAGCTGCCTCTCCCGGGCCTCAGGATCCTCTAGCTTCTGATTTTTCCGGAACTCTCGGCGGATGGAAGCAAGGTAGAAGTCTCGATCAGTGTAGCGAAGCTGTCGGCCCTGGCGCAGCAGAGCCCGGTAGAGACTCAGCACCGCCTCTCGGCTCCATGGGGCCATGGGGAACGGACAGGGGCTGGGCGTCAGGCTATGAGCAAAAGGGAAGAAACACAAGCCTAGAATCAGAATTCATGATAGAAGGGCCTACAGAGACTAATACAGCAGTTCTTCAACTAGGTCTCAGAGACACCCCACCCCACCCCCGCCAAGGTCACCCTATGACTTAGTGACAGGGATGGGACCACACCCTATCCTACTGACTCCTGCTCCTGGAAAACTATGGGTTATGCTGAAAAGCCAGGGCTTGACTCTTGGCTCTGCCACTTACTTGCCAAGACTTTGGGCAAAGTACAGAACCTCTCTGAGCATCAGGTTCCTCACTTGCAAAACAAACTGATAATGCTATCTACATTTCTATGCTGCTATACACCGTATGCTAACGGTATTTATCACAAAGGGTTATTTTAAGAATTGCCTGAGATACTGCAGGCAAAGCACCTGCAATAGAACCTTACCCTAAGGGATGGTCTTGAAGGGTTAAAGATAAGGGTTCTCAGTCATAACTGAATCCTAGCACCCCCACTTATGAGCTGATTACCTTTGGCAAGTTTCTTTAACCTCTCTGGGCTTACCTTAGTTCCTTATGTGTAAAAAGAGGGTTAAAATTGTATTTTCCATATGGTCGATAAGAGGATTACATGAGTTAATGTATGTAACCGTGGTTAGAACAGCATTTGGCATCTACTAAGCAGTCTATCGGGGGCAGCTATTATTAGTGTTACCTACTCTCATTTGTATCAGATTTAGTTACACATAAACTGTCACCATCTTCCTTCCGTAACACTGTCCTTACACAACCACAGGGTGTTATCATTTGTAAAGTGCTTTGTCATCCATTATCCCATTTAAGTCGAGGAACTTACAAAGCGGTCAGGGTTCGTAACAAGCTTTAGCACTTACTGTTCACTATATATCATGCATGGGCTAAGAGAGTCCCACGTGACAACTCATCCCAATCTATCAACAACAGCAGTGTCATCCCCATTTTAAGTAGAGGAAACTGATGCTCCCAGAGGGGAGTAACTTGCCCACAAGCACACAGCTGTAAGGGGGGGTGCACTCTTGTCCCCAACTCTGACTGCCTCTGTAATAACAGCTACTACCATTGGCTAGGAGCTTACCAAGCCTATAGCACTTCTAGGTGTTTTACAAACTTTCCCAGCACAGCGCCTGGCACGTGTTAAAGAGGGAACCCTCAAAACGTCCTTGTGTGCAAAAAAAAAAATGATCACCCTTGTTTCTGAAATACAGAAACGAGACGGAGTGGGAGAAATATTTGGTAGAAAGGTTTGGACTTTGGGCCCCAAACCAGCTAGCCATCAGCCTCCGGCCTAGCGCTAGCAGCCATTCCCGTCCCTTTTCCCTCAACTGCAGAAGAGCGCCTCTCAGCTCCCAGGGTCTCCCAGAGTGGGAGATAAGTCCGGAAATCAACAAGAAAAGTGCTTTATGAAGGAGGAGGGGACTGTCACGCGAGAGCTGTTACTACAAGGTCGACCGGCTAGTGGGCGGCTGGGCCCAGGCGGGTCCCCAGTTCCTCCCCTGACGTTGGAAGGGTCTCACCGAGCCTAAGTGGGAAGACCCCCAAGGCTGGGGCAGGCCGGCTCGGAGCCCCCGGTAGGGCTCCGGAGGCTGGGGCGGGGCCGACAAGCGGCCTTGGGGGAAAGCCCAGAACAGGCTAGGGCGACACTCCCGGCGGCCAGGCCGGTAGCCCCGGCCCGGGCCGGATAGGGGGCACCGGCCGCGGCCCTGAGAGGAAAGGCGGCGAGCCCCCAACGCTGGCCCTCACTCCTCCCCTCACTCACCTGCTGACCGCGCGCGCAACTCCTCGAGATTCGTCTCTCGCCCGGTAGCTCTCCTGGGGTCACCCGCCAACATGGCCCCTTCACTTCCGGGACACGACCTTGCGCACGGAGCTGAGGGGAGGAACCGAAGAGAGCCTGGAGGCAGGTGGAGGCGGGAGGACTTCCGGTTTTCCCCGCCTAGGCCCCTCTCGGGGCGGGGCCCGAGCCAGTCTGGTCACGCCCACAGGAGGCTCCGCCTACAGACCTGAGTCCCGCCTCCGTACATGACAGCACGGCGGGTCCTGCCTGCTGAGGGCCCTGCCTGCTCGGAGGTCCCGGGCGTTGTTGTCCCGCAGGGCAGAGTCCGGGAAAGCTGGAGGAGGCAACTGTGCGGGGTGGTCACCCACTCTGCGGCCAGCCCCGTAGCCTGTCAAGGCGTCTGGCCAGGCCCCAGCACTGTCTGCTGATCTCGAGCTGGAACCACGGGGGTTCCTGGGGGACGTTACTCTAGGAAGGCGAGGGGAACCGGCAGGCCTTGGAATCAAGCCCAGATAGCTCCAGCTCTAGTCCCAGTTCCACCACTTAAGGACAGCTGCCTGCCCTCTGGCAAGTTTCCTAACCCCTCTCAGCTTTTGTGCGGATTAAAAGGCATCTGGCAGGAAGGGGTGGACAATTGCCCACCCATCCATTCAATCTTGCATAAATCCTTGTTTTGCAAGCGCTGCCACTGGCACTGCAGAGAACAGATCAAGTCCTCGGATTCTGGTGGGGTCTGATGTCAGAGGAGGTGATAAGAACTGGGAGAAAAATACTGGATGAGAGGATGGAGGGAAAGGAGTTGCTTTTTTTATGTGGAGTGTTGCTAGAAGACCTGTCTGATAAGGGAACCTAGAGTAAGACCTGCAGGAAGAGCAGTCCCGGTGTTGGTCCTCAGGTGGGCCCTTAGCCTCAGCTGTCCCAGGAGCAGCAGGGAGGGGACCAGTGCCAGGGGAATAGAGTGAGCAAGAACTGGGGAAGAGGCAGGACTGCAGGTCCTTATCAGGGCAGGGGAGAGGAGACCATGCTGAGGCAGGAGCCACCAGAAGGTTTGGAGCTAAGGAGGAACGGGACCTGACCATTTGTTTATGGTGAAAAAAAATTATATTTAGAATTAGCGAGCTGGACTCAGTTTAGGTGATCCCACCCAAAGCATCATAGGCGGGGACCAGCCTTCTTCTCTCCATCAGACCCTATTAGGGTGTTGGCCTTGGCTACGTGATGTCATAAAAGCATCTTCCCAGCCTGTCTGATACAGCCTTGACCTCCAGGTGAACACAACTGTGTTGCTATCTTTTATCTCCGTCATGGTGGTCGCTTTCATGGTTCCCTGGGGAACCTGGTGACGGCATAGTGGTCAAGCTGGTATCTTCTGAGGGTATTTGGGCTGCCTTCAGAGCTACAGTGTCTTGGTCCTCAGGAAGGTGGGTGATGTGTGGATCTTTCGTGTGTGTGTCTGTGAGTGTGTTTCAGCACTGCCTTCTTGGCCTTCAGATCCTTTGCTTTAGATTCAGCTTCGGGAGTGTTAGGGGACCATTGATTGAAACTGCCCATCTTGGCGAGGCACGCTTGAGTTATCTCACAACAGGAGGCCCTGATAAGGATCTGGTACCGCCCTGAAGACTAAGGGGAGAATTTGGGAGGGGCCAACAGGAGGAAGGAGACAACCAACCTCCCAGAATCCTTGGTGCTGGAATTCACCTTGGCTGAGAGGTGTGTTGCCACCAAGAAGGATCCTGGGCCAGACTAAGTAAGGGCCAAGCAAGACAACTGGCCGGAGACAACCTGGAAACCAATCTCATTCCCATAAAACCGGAGACTGCAGGCCATGTGGCAGAGCAGTTCTCGTTGGTTCTCCTACTGCTGCTCTCCGCCTAGGTGCCCCTTCCCAAGAAAGTCTTTTGCTTTGTCAGTACCTGTGTCTCCTCGGCCAGTTCATTTCTGAGCATTAGATAAGAGCCCACGCTCGGCCCCTGGAGGGTGCCCCCCTTCCTGCAACAAGAGGGCCAGGGCTTCCTCCTTTGCTTTTGGTACCATCTCCGTGAAAAGGGTCCCTGACTTCTATTTTCACAGGATTGGTCTGGCTTGAGACTAACAAAAAGGTGCTGGGGCTAAAGCAGAGAGCCTGGGCAAGGGGTTGCAAAGCCCCAGGGAAGAGAGAATAGGGGCCCAGACCAGGGGTAGCAGTGTGCAGGGGAGTGGTCAGACCCAGGAAGTATTAAGGGGCAGAACCACAGAATCTACTGATGTGGTGTCAGACTGAAGAGTCGGCCATAGTTTCTAGGTCTTGCCTGAGCAATTGCCCTGCTAGCCCCCTGCGCCAGCCTATTCAGGAGCATCTTACAGGCTTTTCCTTTTTTTTTTTTTTTTTGTCTTTATTTTTATTTTTTTATCTATTTATTTTGATTTTTAGGGCCGCACCCATCGCATATGGAGGTTCCCAGGCTAGGGGTCTAATCGGAACCACAGCTGCTGGCCTATACAACAGCCACAGCAACACGGGATCCGAGCCACGTCTGTGACCTACACCATAGCTCACAGCAACGCTGGATCCTTAACCCACGGAGCGAGGCCAGGGATCGAACCCACAACCTCATGGTTCCTTGTCAGATTCATTTCCCCTGCACCACAATGGGAACTCCCAGGCTTTTCAAATTGCGAAAAGATGGCAGTTTTCCAGGGGCCTAAGTTCTCCACTTTGGTGAAGGAAGACTTCCCATGACGTAGGGAGCCCTGTCAATACCGGGAAGACCATGAGCCCCTGAAACCCCTGGTAGGAAAGGGAGGGGCCCAGATGGGGGCCTTGAGGAGGCTTAAGATTTAAGAACAATATTTGCCTGTGGCGCCTGGGGTCTTAAGCATCATTCTCCTGGAGCTGGCTTGGTGTGAAGGAAACACACTGAGATGGCTCCGGCCCCTACAGCTGCCTTTATTAAGCGCCTGTTGCATGCCAGACACTGGGCTGAGTACTTTACCAATGTTGCATTGTGTCTCATCCCAACATCCCTGTCTGGTCTGCATGACTATCCTGATGATGAAAACCAAGACAGAGTTCAGGCATTTCTCTAAGGCACTGAGCCAGGCAGCTGAGACGCTCTCTCTGAACCCAGGTCTGTCTTACTCCACCGTGCGTGTTCTTTCCACTCTTCCAGGCTGCCCTACTTTGCTCTTTAAAGAACTAATGTTGTGACCCAAATAAATCTAATTGGTGGCATTGCCAGCTGGAAGACCAGGGGACCTTTTTAAATCTCTCCTGACCCTCCTGTTCTGTAGAATATTATTTTTAGGAGGGACGACGGGAGAGGTCCCTTGGGGTCTGCCCTTCAGATCAGCTCCCCTAGACTTTTTCTTTTTTTAATGGAAGTTCCGGGCCGGGGATTGAATCCAAGCTGCAGCTGCAGGCCTACTCAGTGCTGGATCCTTTAACCCACTTTGCAGGGCCGGGGATCAACCCACACCTCCGCAGCAACCCGAGCCACGGCAGTCGGATCCTTGACCCACTGCACCGCAGCAGGAACTCCTTCCCCGGACTCTTCTTTATCTTCAGGGTCTTCTCTTTACTTCCAGACTCCCAGGGCCCCTCCCTGCCCCTCGCCCCATTTCCTGTAACTGAGCTAGTGATACCGGAAAGATGATACTGGAATCCGGGTTCTTGTTCAGGGCGGTCCAAGAATGAACTCCACGAACACACAGGCAGCAAGCAAGCAAAGTCTTTATTAAAGGAAAGCAATAGCTCCCAGGGCTGCTGGGAGGGGGGAGAAGAGCCCCCTTCTCTATTGTCCTATAGGGTTTTTATCACTTAAAATGGGGGGGTGGTACCAACGTGGGGTCCAGAAAGATGCGGTCTTCTCCCACTGGCCTTGCTCAGTTACCTCTATCAGTCCTTGTCCACTAGGGTCTTAGGGGCAAAAATGTCCCCATAATTTTGATGACTTCCTTGTCCTTCTCTTCCCTTGGACGAGGTTACCATTCTTTCATTCCTTTTCTGTCAGTTGAGGGGCGGGTTAGAGATTATGGTCTGTTTGAGGGAAGGCACATTTTCTATAGTAAACAGGAAATTACTCTCTGGAGCCCTTAAACCATAAATGTTAATGAAAGGCCATATCAAAGAAGGCATCGAAGCCCATGTTCCTGCACTGACTACCTGAGTTAATATTCTGTCTCATTAGCGTAACCAGACAGGGCCCTGTGGAGCTTCTGGGCACACAAACTTTTCTGTGGCCTCCATTTCTTACTTTTAGGGAATAAGCCTCAGCCTCCATGACTTTCCCTGAGTCCCAAAGGGCATTTGCTAATCAGGGAAGGGAAGGGACGCAGAGACCAGGGACGAGCAGGCTCCTGGTTCCTCTTTAAGCAATATTTATTTATTTTTTTGTCTTTTTGCCTTTTCTAGGGCCACACTTGTGGCATAAGGAGGTTCCCAGGCTGGGGTATAATTGGAGCTATAGCCACCGGCCTTCACCACAGCCACAGCAACACCAGATCCGAGCCGCATCTGCGACCTACACCATAGCTCACGGCAATGCCAGATCCTTAACCTACTGTGCAAGGCCAGGGATTGAACCCACATCCTCATGGATGCTAGTCTGGTTCCTTAACCACTGAGCCGTGATGGGAACTCCCACAACAATATCTTTGAGCCTTTCTGCAAAACTAAAACCCCCAACAAATGAAAGAACTACTTGATGAAGCATTCAATACTTATGAAATACTTGATGAAAAATTATGAAATACTTGATGAAACTCAGAGGCCGAGTTTCGGCAACACTCGCGTGGCAATGGGGGCGCAGTGTGGTGAGGCAGGCATCTGGCGCCCATAGGCATCCATGGTGCCAATATGTCAGAGCTTTACCTGGTTTACTGAGACCTGAGGGAGGTCAGCCCCCAGGCTGTCACCTCAAGGGAGTCATCAGTGGACAGAAAGAGTGACCAGTTACTGGAGTTCCCGTCGTGATGCAGCGGAAACGAATCCTATTAGGAACCATGAGGTTGCGGGTTCGATCCCTGACCTCACTCAGTGGGTTAAGGATCCGGCGTTGCCTGAACTGTGGTGTAGGTCGCAGACGCAGCTCTGATCCCATACTGCTGTGGCTGTGCCGTGGGCTGGCAGCTACAGCTCCTGTAGACCCCTAGCCTGGGAACCTCCATATGCCACAGGTGCGGCCCTAAAAATCAAAAAAAAAAAGAGTGAACAGTTACTGAGCCCTCGCTGTGCTGCCTCCGCTTGGATGCATCAGCCCCCAACCCCCATTAGAGTCCTGTCACCATATGACTGTCATTGTCCCAGTTACATTCAAGGAGACTGAATCTTTTTTTTGTCTTTTTGCCTTTTTTTTTATCTAGAGCCTTTATTTTGCCTTTATTTTTATCAGATGTCATCGATCCCATATTCACCAGACTAAAACCTGACGTCCCCGGACAGAGTGAGGTTCTGCCACTGTCCTGTGAAATCCTCTCGGCCCACGTTGTACCAAGGGGTGCTGAGACGGGTGAAGGGAACAGAGGCTCGTGCACAGAATACCTCCCTTTGGCGGCAGCAGGAGTAGAGGCCAGGGGCGGTGGATGTGCGGCCTCAGAGCCCAGCCGCTCCACTTACCACCCGCGGCACGTGGAGGTTCCGAGGCTAGGGGTGGAATCAGAGCTACAGCTGCCGGCCTACACCACAGCCATGCAGGATCCGAGCTGCGTCTGTGACCTGCACCAAAGCTCATGGCAACGCTGGATCCTCAACCCACTGAGCAAGGCCAGGGATTGAACCCACATCCTCATGGATCCTAGTCCGGTTTGTTAACCACTGAGCCACGAAGGGAACTCCTGAATCTTTTTTCTAAAGGACTGTCAGATATTTATGAAATGATCCTTCTTTCCCCCAATGCCGCCTTTGTCACATATGAGATTCCTGTGTGCATTTGAGGAGCCCCATCTCCAGGTCTTCAGAATATTGAGACAACTTCGAATTTGCCACCTTCTGGGTCAGGGTGCCCTCCCCCAAGTGACAGCTTTGATATGGCGAATTTCAGCTCACAGGTCAGAGCCCCACTCGGGAGAGCTTAGGTCGTATTTGTCCTAAGGATCCACCAGAATCTGTCCCTGGAGCCTGACCTCTGTGGCTACTTCTTTCTGCACCTGCTCCATCTGCTCCCTTTCCAACTAGCTTCCTCTGAGTGGCCCAGCTCACCTCTTCCAGCCAGGCCATGTCATGGGCAGCACTGCCCAGTGCAGGTGGATTGGAGTCAGGTGTCTACTCAGGTCCAAGGAGATGGGACAAGCCAATGTGATAGGGTGGCAGGGACTCCCTGGAGTTATAACAGGAACTTTGACTTGGTACCTTAGTGGGGAGCTATAGACTATTTTGCAGATGGAAAGGGGTGGTAATAGAATTAGATCTAGAATGTAGAAGCAGGGCTGCTGGGTGTGGTTGTTCAGGTTACACACTGCACAAGGATGCCACATCCAAGAAGCCCCTTTCACATCTTAGACCTTGTAGAGTTGTATGTTTCTTATGACATTTCTTTGGCAGAAGGTAGTGAATTGTCTTATTCTAACGAAAGCAGTGCATTGTGGCAATTTTTCAATAGGTGGAAGTAAATTGTCTTGAGGAAGAGACGCCCTTTCTAATTTTGCAGAAAAGGCTGCATGGGCTGGGAGCGGCCCTGCATGGAGAATGGACTGGTAGGGGAGACTGGAAGAGGGAGAAGCAAGAGCATGGGATAATTTCTGCATTTCTAGGTCAAGGTCTGGGGTGTATGGCAAAGCCAGTAATTGAGACAAGATATGCTCCATGGGATGAACAGAGCTTGGAAGGATCCAGAGTGTGATTTAGACGATGAGCTGTGATGTTTTCACATGTTCTTGGTCCTCTGAGTCTTAGAAATTGACCCACTAATGCCCTCATCTGGCAAAACAGCCTTTCCTTCCTGGGGTGTCTCACTGTGGGGTTTCTCAATCCCACAGGCCTGGTACAGGCTGAAAAACAGGAGGGACCCTCATCAAACAGGGCTCATAATGGGAAAGCCATTCTCATGCCCTTTTCACAGCAGGTGGTCAGAGGAGAAAAAAAAAAAATCTGTTGGCTAGAAGAGCAGACAACAGGAAGCAGGCCGGAGATCCCTCTTATTGGATCAGTAAGGCAGAACCTGGAACTGTCCCTGGACTGTGCTCAGTAATTTCTAAGGGCGTGCTGACACCCCTGGCAAAGCACTCCGTTGACACAGCAGGGGCGGGGGGGGGGGGTTTCCATCCTCAGTGAGATGGGGGATGGGCCAACTCTGACAAAGCAGGGTGTCTGTCCTGTCTGCCCGAGGGCGGGGTCTCCAATCTTTTGGGGACACGCCAGTGCAGCAGATATGACACCTACCGCTACTACCACAATCACCAAGGCAAGTTAGAGGCCTGGGAGACGGGTCACCCCAGGAAGAGGGAGTAACTGTGCCCCTCGGGGAGGCACAATTCAGTGAGGACTTAGGGAACACGGCCCTGGGCGGCACGCTGTTGACCCAAAGGTGAGGCCCAGGTCTGCTGCATAGACAAGACAAATGCTCTAGAGGCGTGTTGCCTTAGAGTTCCTCCTCAGAGTGCCAACATCACCCATGCAAGTTCTGGAAACTTCATTTCCTCTGTAGAAGGGGAGAAAGACCCCCTCCTTCTGGGCAAAGGACAAAAGACTCCTCTGCCCTCACCCCAGCATTGCCTTTGTCATTTCGTGTCATTTTCTAAAATTGATTTTCTTTTGGGGGGGGTCTTTTTGTGTTTTTAGGGCTGCACCTGCGGCATACAGAGGCTCCCAGGCTAGAGGTTAAACTGGAGCTGTAGCTGCCGGCCTTCGCCACAGCCACAGCAACACGGGATCCGAGCTGAATCTGTGACCTACGCCACAGCTCACGGCAACGCCGGATCCTTAACGCACAGAGCGAGGTCAGGGATCGAACCCGCTACCTCATGGCTACTGGTTAGGCCATGAGCCACGACGGGAACTCCAATTTTCTTTCATCATTATAATTTTCCACGATTCTAATTTTTATACATTTGCTTTTCCATCCCGTGGCCTGTGCTTGAAGAATCTGCCCTTCTATCCTGGGGGCGCCCCATGAGAAGGAAGAGGAAGGAAAGCGGTGAGGCCAGCGCGGCGGGTCACGCATGTGCCAGGCTCTCCCACCAGGGGGCAGCGCTGCACCACAAGAAGGCTGGTGGAGCCCTGGTCCTAAATCCCCGCTGGGAGCTGTGTGCTTCGGAGCAATTTTTACGTTTAATCTCCCTAAATCCTAGGCTCCCACCTCCAACCTCACAGGCTGGAAAGTGGGAGGAAATCCGCTCAGATACCACTCAGATTTCGGGGAGTAACATATGCCAAGTGCCTGGCGCCATAGATGCTCGGCAGTCGGGGATTCCTGGAACCATTAACAATGGCTGGAGAAGTGTTTGTTGTCACTCTTGGGAGAGTGGATTCTACTGGCGTCTAGCAGGCAGAGTTCAGGGATGCTGCTGTGCACAGGACGGCGCCCCAACAAATAGCTGGCCCACCAAGTCGGTAGCACTGAGGTCTGGACACTCTGGTCTCCTCCCACTGGACTGTGAGCTTCTAGAAGGCAGAAAATGTATCTTGTCCATTTCTGTACCTTCCTCAGGGCCTGTCACACAGTCGTCAGTGGAGTGGAGGGTTGAATTGAAAGTCAGGTTTCGGCCCCAATGTGGCGGTGGCCGGATGGCATCAGACCAGGGACTCACTGTCTCAGAGCAGGTGGCGTGGCTGACTGCATTAGCGGTGGACCTTCCTGAGAGCTGAGTGAGATCTGCAAGAACAGAGCTGCCTCCTGAGGGCGCTGGCCAGGGCTGGAGATCAAGGGGACTCTTTAAAAGTTTTATAGAATTGAGTGGCCTGGTCAGAGCCTTCTGCCCCAGGAAGTGGTCACATTAACTGAAACAGCTAAATGAAGAAATTCTCTGCCTCCTACAGATCTCAAGAATGTCTTGTCTTCTTCCACCCCCTGCCCACACCACAAGCCTTGACCAGTGCTTGTAGCACCAATCAGTGGAGAGTCTAGAAGTCCCATTCCTGGAAGGAAAAGGGACAGACAGGCAGAGAGATCAAGGACACTGTTATTTCTGTCTCGTTGATGGACAGTTGTCTGGATGAGGGCGTGGCTTTGTCTCCTGTGAGCCTCTATAAAGCAGAGTTTCCTGATGGGGGCCGGGGTGAGGCAGCCTGGCGGGATGGGCCAGAGGTTCTAATTACGCCGCAGAGATGATCCAGTGTGATTTTCCGTAGCAGTGGCCAGTCTGGGCGGAGAACTGGGGGCAGCTGTGGGCGGGGCCTGCAAGAGAGGAAGTTTGGGCCACAGAATTCCTGCTGTCAGGTGGACAGATAGGGTTATATGACAGAGCCACAGCCCTCAGGCTGGCAGAGTTGGGTGATCAGGGAACAGGATGTCAAGGAAGTGGGGTGTCGGACAGCACTGGAGAGAGTCCTGGGTTCAAATCCTGACACCTCCACTGTTTACTGGTGTTCAGTTCAGTCATTCATTCCACCGATAGCTACTGCGTTGTGCCAAGAACTGTTTAGAGGAGACAGACACACAAGCTGGCTCTTCTAAGACCACGTGGAAAGGGTAGTGCTGAAGACCTTCAGGCACAGTGGGAGCCCAGAAGATCAGCACCTAATCCAGGTGTGGAGCACCTGTCACCAGGTTGGAGCCCGAAAGAGTGAGTGAGTTAGGGACAAAATGGAGGCAGAAGGTTCTGGGCAGAGAGAATAGTGTGTACGAGTTTCATGAGATGAGTTCCGATGCTTTTGGCTGTGAGTAGCAAAAAGCCCAACTCAAAGTGTCTTCTTTTTTTTTAAGGGCCGCACCCATGGCATATGGAAGTTCCCAGGCTACGGGTTGATCAGAGCTGCAGCTGCCGGTTTACACCACAGCCACAGCAATGCCAGATCCTTAACCCACTGAGCAAGGCCAGGGATCGAACCTGCAACCTCATGGTTCCTAGTCAGATTCGTTAACCGCTGCGCCACGGTGGGAACTCCTCCAAATGTCTTTACTAAGAGGGAATTTACAGTCTGAGAGAAGTCGTAGCTGTGGGTTTCAGCTGAGGCTCCATACAACAGCCGTGGCTATAAGCTATGTGCTCCACACACACCCCTGCCTTTTTTCCTGGTATTGGAGGGAGGTTCTTTTTCTATTATGCTTGAAGAAGAGAGAAGAACTTCTTTTCTAGGAGGGTCCAGCAATTTCTTCTCTGTCACTGATCTGAACCGGACCACTTGTCCGTCCCTGAAGCAACTGCCTTGACCAGGCGGTAGATACCAAATGGCTTAACCTTGCAGAGTACGAAGATATAGTCAGGATGGTAATAGCTCAGTGAGCCGGGATTGGTTCCTATCTCTGAGCATCCTCACAACCACTCCGAAGTCTGTCCTAGGAAGGCCCTCCTTTCACAGATGGTCCAGGAGGGGAGCTCATCAAGAGCAGGCGGAGGACCTGATGGGGCAGTTGAGGTTGTACCGATGGTGACATCTTTGTTCCCAGTTTGGGGGGCATCCCCCCTCCTTTTCAGCCAATATAGCATGCGCTCTGGTTGATCTCAGCCTGTGTATTGCAACCCCCATTCCAGTCTCAGTAGTCAAGCCATGATCACATGACCTCATTGGCTCTTCGGGGGAGGAGCTTTATTTCTTTTTCTTCTTCTCCCCCACTCCCTCCTCCTTCTTTTTAGGGCTGTACCCACCGCATGTGGAAGTTCCCAGGCTAGGGGTCGATTTGGAGCTTCAGCTCCCGGCCTACACCACAGCCACAGCAACTCAAGATCCGAGCTGCAGCTGTGACCTACACCACAGCTTACGGCAAGGCCAGATCCTTAGCTCACTGAGGGGGGCCAGAGATCAAATCCGAATCCTCATAAATACTAGTCAGATTTGTTACCACTGAGCCACAGCAGGAATGCCGCTCACTTTCTTCTGTGCTGCGTTCACAAGATGAGATGGTGTGAGGACTGGAGCTGCTACAGCCCTCTTGCAGGCATGAGGAGTAAACCCGCCTGAGGATAAGGACAGCACAAGTTGAGATGCAGAGCTGAGCTGAGCCACAGAGAGAGTCAGATGACAGCGTGACACTGAGCTCTGCCTTAAGCTGTATCTGATGCCTTTGCCATTACTGAATTTGCTGCTAGCAAACCAGTAAGTCCCTTCCCTGCTTTACTAGTTTGGGTTAGTTTTTCTTTTCTTTTCTTTCTTTCCTTTTTGCTTTTTAGGGCTGCACCTGCAGCATGTTAGTTCCCAGGCTAGGGGCCACACTGGAGCTGCAGATGCCGGCCTCCACCACAGCCACAGCAATGAGGGATCCAAGCTGTGTCTACAACCTACGTCATGGTTCATGACATCGCCAGATCCTTAACCCACTGAGCGAGGCCAGGGATTGAACCCACATCCTCATGGATACTAGTCCGGTTCATTACCACTGAGCCATGATGGGAACTCCCCTGGGTTGGCTTTTCTCTTGTTATCTGAAAGCAAACTGTGTCAGTTATCGGGGCCACAATTAGGCTGTATAACAAATCACCCCATAGCTTAGTGGCTAAAACAATTCAGCTTATGAAACTGGACTGATGCTTAGGTTGGACTTGACTGGAAAGTTCTTCTGGCCTTGACCAGTTGGGATGATAGGGACAACCAGGCCAGAGTGGTAATGATTTGTGTCACTGCTGATTTTTTTTTTGTCTTTTTGCCTTATCTAGAGCCGCACGTGTGGCATATGGAGGTTCTCAGGCTACGGGTCTAACAGGAGCTGTAGCCACTGGCCTCCACCACCAGCCACAGCAACATGGGATCCGAGCCGCATCTGCAACCTACACCACAGCTCACGGCAATGCCGGGTCCTTAACCCACCGAGCAGGGCCAGGGATCGAATCCGCAACCTCATGGTTCCTAATCGGATTCATTAACCACTGAGCCACGACGGTAACTCTACTGTTGATGTTTTATCTCTGAAAGCTTTCAGTGGTCTAGGACGGGTGCTTGAAAGATGATTGGTGATACTGATGCAGAGCTTTTCTTGCAGATGCTGCAGGACAGGGCTGCAGGCAGTAAGTATATAAAAGGCCAGCTTTTAGGAGTTCCTGTCATGGCTCAGTGGTTAACGAACCTGACTAGTAACCATGAGGATGCAGGTTTGATCCCTTGCCTCACTCAGTGGGTTAAGGATCTGGCGTGGCTGTGAGCTGTGGTGTGGGTCACAGATGCAGCTCAGATTGCGTGTCGCTATGACTGTGGCGTAGGCTGGTGGCTACAGCTCATATTCAACCTCCAGCCTGGGATACTCCTATGCCTCAGGTGAGGCCCTAGAAAGACAAAAAAAAAGCCAGCTGGTCTTTTTTTCCCCCTTTTTTCAGATTGGTCCTCAATTTGGGTTTGTGTGATGCTTCTTTTTTTTTTTTTTTTTTTGTCTTTTTGCCTTTATGTAGAGCCGCACCCGCGGCATATGGAGGTTCCCAGGCTAGGGGTCTAACAGGAGCTGTAGCCGCCGGCCTTCGCCACAGCCACAGCAATGCGGGATCCGAGCCACGTCTGCAACCTACACCACAGCTCATGCAACGCTGGATCCTTAACCCACTGAGCAAGGCCAGGGATCGAACCCACAACCTCATGGTTCTTAGTCAAATTCGTTAACCTCTGAGCCACGAAGGGAACTCCGTGTGATGTTTCTTTGGGATTACAGTCAGGTCAGGGCTTTTTGGCAGCAAAAGGTGAGGGGGGGCCATTCACAGAACCTCTCTCAGGGCGCCTGTGAGGTCAGGGGAGTCCTGTGTGTGTGATTGCTGACTGGCAGACAGGTGCATTGGTCTGTGCGTTATCCCTTCCTTTGTCACTAAAGATGCAGGTCAGGTCTGAGCAAGTGGGCTCGTCCCTGCAGCAGCTGCCCACGCACTGCTGGGCAGAAGAACTATTCAGCTGAGCCTAGCCTGAACTGCAGGACCGTGAGCAAATAAAATGTTTTATCTATGAGATTTCAGGGTGGTTTGTGTTGCAGCAATAAGCAGTAAAGTAAAAAAAAAAGAAAAATTAAAAGACTTTATTAATTTGAAAGAGTGAGTTTCTCAATATAACTGAGTCTCTGGGAATTCACTGGAATAGCAGGTGAGGGGCCAAGGATGCTGGCCAGAGGGCTGGCCCTGGGCAAGGCCTCTCACTCTGAGGTTTAACCAGAACTCCTTGGATGTTTCATGATTGAGGGCACAGGGGTGGGAGCTTTCGGTGGACTCTAGGATGATGGGCCTTCGGGATTCGGGGAGCTTCACGACTGAAGCCCCAACTTGCAAAGTGAACAGGGGTTTTAATGATCAGTGTGGACCGTAGTCACACATTTGCTCTTCGATCCGGATGGAGTTTAACAGGTTGCAAAGCATTTCCCTTTATTTCATTTCAGCCTCTGCAGGCGGTAAAGCTTTCTACGGGCCATTTTGGCAGAGAGGAGGCTGAGTCGGGAAGAGAACCTGAGATGCCTCCCAAGGTCGGGGAGCCTGTCATCGCCCCCACCCCTCCCCGGACGGCCAGGTGAGGGACAGCGGTGTACCTGATGCTCACGGACAGAGCGCGACGTGTTTCCCGGGCTCTGAGGACTCTGCCAACCTCAGCTCACCGTCCTGAGGTCGTGCTTACCTGTCTGTGGTCCTCCTGAGAACTGGGACTGTCGTCTGTCAGCATCCCATGTCCTAGCGCTGGACCTGGCTCGGTCGGGAGCCTGGATGACGTCTGGACGTTCGCACTGGCATCTCCGCCATCCTCTCCGCCCCCTCTGCCTCCTCCTCCCGCACCTCACCCTGCTCCCCCAGTGGATGCTGATGGAGGGCGCAGTTTGGGGGTTAAAAAGTCAGCTTCTGTTGTTAGGCAAACCCTGACTCTGCCATTCACTGCCTTCTTTAATATGTCTAAAGCCTCACTTTGCACATCTGTAAAATGGGAATGATGGGGAGGGAACTCTCTTAGCCCAGAGTCTGGCACCAAATAGGCATTGAATAAATAATGTCTGTAAATATCTATGATGATGATGATTCACTGGTAAGTGGGGTCTCAGGTGGCGAGTGGTTACTGTTGCTCTGTCCCGGAGAGGTGTGGCATCTCCATGTCCTCTGCTCTTGCTCAGTCCCGCACCCATGGGCGCCCTCCTGGACGTTGGGGGTGTGGCCGGGAGTCCAGGAGACAGATGTGCAGGTAAAGCGCCAGGCACGTCAGCCCCTGCTCCGGCCACCTCGACCGCCGTCACTCCTCTTCCCATCCCCGGGCTCAGTCTCCCCATCTAACGCAGAGGCTGCACAGCCACCCCACGAGGGACCGAGGCGGGGTTCAAAAGGTCTCACCATCTCTGAGACTCTGCTTAGAAAATACCCAGAGGTTCCCCTCCCCAGGACGTGCAAGGATCCACAGGGCCTAAGGAAGCCTCCAGAAGTTCCCACATTCTGTGGCCTGGGCACCATCACGTAGGGGAGATGACCAATCCTAGAGGCTGCCGCCCTGGCCTGTCCCAGGGGGCTGGTGACAGGACCGGTGCTGGGAATTCAGGTCTGGCCCTGTTCTGCCACCAAATGGCTGTGGGGCCTTAGGACCCTGTCAGGTGTCAGGAGGAAGGCCACTGAGAGCTCAGCTGTGGGAGGAGCGCTCCCCTCTCAGCAGTGGCACTGGTACCAAAGTCAAAGTCTTCATCTAGGTCCCCAAGGGGTCCCCGCCCACCTCAGGAGGGTGGGCGTGGCCAGACCAGGCCGCTTCTCCTTCCTTCCGTGAGGGACCAGATCCAGCCTCCGTCGGGGTGGGGGTGGGGGAACTGCACCCCAACGGGAAGACAGATGCTCAGAATGGCCCCCCTTCTCCTGACCGGCTCACACCCCACTGACCCAGCAAGCCCAGAGCCACCCACTCACACCCCTTCCTGGCCCAGGGCACCCCCAAACCGGCCATTCAAGCACACCCTTCAGACTTTGTAGCTGCTTTTATTATTAATATTATCTTTTCCTTTAAACATCCCTTTAAGGGTGAAATGAAATCCAACCATTTACAGAGAAAATGATTTCAGAATGTACATATTGATTTTCCCTTACAAAAAAAATAATACTATTGTTATTATTGGTGTCCTTAAATTACACATTTCCCAGGGCCCTGCCTGCTGCTCGGGCAAGTCGTGTTTCCCCACCCCGACTGTCAGCTTTGCCCCCAAGCTCTCCCATGCCTGCCCGTGGGAACCAGTGTGACCCAAGGGTGGGCCAGGCCTCCTCCAGGCTGGAGGTCATCGGGCCCGTGGTTCCCCAGGGAAGAAAGCTGGCTCTGGCGACACGGCCGGCAGCACACTGACCGTCGTTCACAGTCTGGCTTCCCTTTAATACCGGGGGAGTGGCCCAGCGCTTCCCTGCCCCTGAAATCCCCAGTGTATGATGTGAGTAAAAGTGAAAGTCTTCAACCCCATGCCTTGGCCCCCCACCCCTCTGCCAGCTGTCCCCTCCGCTCTGTGGCCAGGCCTCCGCTTGGCAGTGACCATGAACGTGCCGGGCCCTCGGGGGTCTGAGAGGGAAGGTGGGGCAAGGCGACTCTAAGCCCCTCCCCTCTTCCTTCCTCTGCCCCTGAGCCGGTGAACCGGAGGCCAGGACCCCGGGCCAGCCTGGAGGAGAGGGCAGACAGGTAGCGGGCTCCCAGCTGTACAGCCCTCAGGCCAGGAGGACTGAAAGACAGACAGACAGATGGCCCCCACCTCCCCTCTAGCCTTGCTCTCCAGGTTCCCCAAGTCGCTGTCTGCCTCAGTCATTTTGGGGAGTTGCAGGAGGTGTGGCCACCAGCTCCAGGTCCCCAGAAAGGGGAGGCCTGGGCCCTGCTCCCTCCTCCACACACAAGCATATATGTACAGGGACACACTGACGGAGACACGCACAAGTACACACCAAGCATGCACCCATGCCCATAAATACACACGCGCGCGCACAAATGGGCACCATTCCACAGGCAGGCTCTGTGTCCTGGCATCACTGGGTAAACGCCTGAGGGGGCTTTGGGGTGGGGGCGTTCACCCTGCCCCGATGGCAGGCTCTCACCGCGCCCCCCTCCTCCCTCCCTGCCAGCCGCACTCCTCGTGCCCCCTCCTTCCTTTACTGAATGAACAGGGCAGCCCAGCCGCAAACTACTCTTCCCAGCTTCCCTTGCGGCTACTCGCAGCCATGTGCCTGTGACGAAGTGCTGACCAGTGGGATGCCATCACAAGGGACTGTGCCATCTCTAGCTCATGCTCTTAGCAGAAAGGGTGCGCCCTCCCCACGCCTTAACCCGCTTCCCCCAGCGCACGTGACGGTGGGCGCTGGAGCAACCCCTCTACCCGGAACTGGAAGCTGGGATGAAGGACAGACAGCAGAGCTGCCTCCTAGAGCCAGGCCAGCCCCCTCCAGAGGGCAGAGTTAGAAACAAGCTTCAGTCTTCCTTCAACCGCTGTATTTTGGGGTCTCTTAATCACAGCAGTTTAGAATCTACCCTAATACATCCCCTCCCCCATGAGGCAACTAAGGAATGAGATGACATACAACTGGCCTTACTGTCCCTCTTGGGCTGAGCGCAGGCTTGTGGCTCCTTCCTGGCCCCTAGGCAGCCCCAAGGAGGGGCACTTGGGTGATTCTACCTGTGACGGCGGAGAGCTGGCGCTGTGGTCCCAGTGGGAAGGGGTGATGGGGAGGGAGAGGCTCCTTCCCCCAGGGCTGACCTGCTAGGCTGGCTGATGGTCCCACCCACCTGAGAACTGGACTCCCGGCCTTGCCAGGACTGGGTGAGGCGGCCGACCAGATGGAGATATAAAAAGTAAGGAACGCCAAGGGCAGGTCTGGAACCAAAAGGAAGACTTCCCAGGCTTCCCCAGAACCCATGCCGGTGTCAGATCTGGAAGGGCCGGGGAGCACAGGGCCATCTGGTACAGTGTGTCCCGGGGGCAGGAGGTGGAGCTCTCTGCGCGCCCCCAACCCCAGGCCCAGCGCTCCTCAGAGCACTGCAAAGCATCCATTGGCGCTTCCTCCCGGCTGGATGCCATTTTTCATCCCCTCCCACCTTGCCGTCCCTTCTTCCTCCCGGGCCCAAATGCATCTATTTACAGAGCCCTGGATCTCCTGGCATCCCCTTTTCCCACCGCGGGTACAAAGCCCCAGGAGGCCAAAGGATGGGCTTTTCCCTGCGGGGAGCGCAGCTCTCACCTGGCAGCCCCGGGGAGTTCCTGCAGCCCCCCGCCCCCCGCAACGACCACCAGGCCTGCTCTCCTGGCACCTCCCGGCCACGGCACTCTTGGTGGGCAGCAGGGCCTGCTCTCCTCTCCTGACGAGGAAGGGTGTTTTCTGAGCTCAGAGCCTGACCCTGGATTCACAAGGGCTTGAGCAGGAAAGACTCGCCCGCCCATCTACTCCTGGTCCTCTTAAGAACCAGCCAGAAGGCAGAAGGAGGCAGGAAGGTAACAGGAGGGCGGCACCACTCGCCCCTGCCACTGGCCCTATAAGATCATGCGGCCTTAGCCTTCGGCCACGTCCAATTTGTCTCTGGCGGGTGGCCTTCCCTGGGGACCCTTGTTCCGCCGCCCACCTTCCGCTGTGCTCTTGGGCTCCTGGTAGGGGTTGTCCAACAGGTAGCGGAACTGGTGGTAGTTCTTGAGCAGGTACTTGGGGGCATACATGTGCTCGCTGGGGTCCGCGGGCGGGTACTCCTGCTGCGTGCCGTCGAACCAGCCCCCCGTGCGGATCAAGCTCCGGATGTAATTGAGGTCCCGCTTGTCCTCGTAGTCACCCCAGCGGGGGAAGTCGCCGTTCTGGGCCGACACGAGCTTGAAGTAGATGCCCTCGGGCGTGAAGCACCAGGAGCAGTGCCAGCCGGCGAAGTGCAGGGGGCTGCCCAGCGACCACTGCACCAGGATGTGGCCGGTGCGGTTCTCGTACTGGCGGAAGTTGGGCATGGTGTAGTACTGGCGGCGGCGCAGGCGGATGCCGTCCAGCCCGTACACCGTCTGCAGCATGTCCACCGTGCAGCCCGACACCACCTCCAGGGTGCCCGGCTGCTTCCAGAAGAAGCCGTACAGCGACTTGCGCATGTGGAAGGCGAAGGGCTCCGTCCAGCCGTCGTAGAGCTTGAGGAAGAGCACGCCGTCGCGCGCAGGGATCTCGTCGGCGTCGTTGATGATGAAGACGTCGTCGGGCCGCAGGTTGCGCAGCCGCGACACGCCGTCCTGCGTCAGGAAGGTGCGCAGGTAGTCGTCGGCGATCCAGCCGTCCTGCCGCCCGCCCAGCGGGAAGTGGTCCAGGAAGACGTAGAGCACCTTGTGCCGGATGTACTCGAAGGTGCCGTTGGTCAGCATCTCGCGGAACTTGAGCGGCCGCGGCTCCCCGTAGGCCGTGAAGTTGGACTCGCACACCACGAAGGCGTCCACCACGTCGCCCAGCTCGTGGAAGCGCACGTCCAGCAGGTCGAACTCGTGGTTGATGTTGATGGCGTTGATGACCCGCCGCGGCACCTCCCGGGGCACCAGGCGCTCCTTGGTGGGCAGGTTGGAGTACTGCACCACCGTGGGCACCCCGCAGCTCGGCCCGTGCCAGCCCGGGAGGCACACGCACTCCACCCACTTGCGCCGCGCGCCGCGGCCCCCCGGCCGATCCCGCGCGCTCAGCAGGTGCCGGGCCGGGCCCCGCGCTGAAGAGCCGTCGCCCGTCTCCGCCTTCTCCTCTGGCCGCCCCGATGGGGGCTTCTCCAGCGTCTTGGTACCTGGCTTGAAGCAGACGCCCCCCGCTTTGGTGCGCACGAAATACTCGGCGGTGTCCTCCGGCATCGCAAAGTCCACGCGGTGGAGTTCCTCCGTGGCCTTGCTTGGTGACAGCGGCTGGAGCAGGGGCGAGTGGGAATAGAGAGGGGTTCGCAGCAGGTCGGGGCTACCCGGCTCGGGGCTGGCCTGGGGTGTAACCGGGGCATTGTTCCAGAAGAAGCTGGACACCAGGTTAGGGCTGAGGGAGGCCAGTTCCCTGGGGAAGGTGACATAGGACAGGGTCTTAAAGAAGTGCAGGAAGGAGATGAGGCACAGGCCGGCCATACAGAACATGAGAAAGAGCTTGTAGCGTCTCATCTTCATCCTGCAGCAAAGAGAGAGAGAGCAGACTGGTCAGGGCTCTGCAGGCCTGGGTATCTGCAGACCTGGGCCAGGGGAGCCCGAGGCTTTTCTCCTAAGGAAGGGAATGCAGAGACCTTTGCTGCCACCGTGTTTGTGAATGTCCCGGCCAGCACGTGGTGCCCCTGCATGATGTCACCTGCAGGGGACTTCTCCAGGAGTCAAGTCTGAGTCCAACTCACTATACCAAACACCCCTGGAAGCCCCGCATCAAGGAAAGCCCTCACAGCTGCGGACGCCCCTTGCTCCCACCGCCCTTCCCCTGGGAGAACACCAGGTCAGCACACAGCGCCCCTAGCCATCACCCCGCCCTCCACCTGGCCCGCCCTTCCCTGACTGGACCAGCTACATTGCTAGGCTTTGCTCCAGGAACAAAATGCATCCTGGGAACCTGCCCCCCGGGTTTTCAGGCCCCAAGCGAGAGGGAGAGTGGGCTGCAAGCTGCTGACTGGGGTCCCTTCCCAGCACCACCGGGAGTGCTTTCTCATTCTGTCTGTCCATCTATCCTTATCTCTTCATCTTATTAATTAATTAATTTATTTATTTATTGTCTTTTTGCCTTTTATGTAGAGCCGCACCCGTGGCATATGGAGGTTCCCAGGCTAGGGGTCTAGCAGGAGTTGTAGCTGCCGGCCTTCGCCACAGCCACAGCAACGCGGAATCCGAGCCACGTCTGCAACCTTCACCACAGCTCACGGCAACGCCGGATCCTTAACCCACTGAGCGAGGCCAGGGATCGAACCCGCAACCTCATGGTTCTTAGTCGGATTCGTTAACCACTGAGCCACAAAGGGAACTCCCATATTTTTTTTTTTTTTTTTTTT
>PVHT021183617.1:5415543-5475761 GCA_004024745.2 Catagonus wagneri
ACACAGCTCATGGCAACACCAGATCCTTAACCCACTGAGCAAGGCCAGCGATCAAACCAGTAACCTCATGGTTCCTAGTTGGATTTGTTTCCACTGCACTATGATGGGAACTCTGACAAACTTCTTTCACTGAAAAAAATTCGCAGATCTCAAGGGAACACTTTTTTCTTTTTTTTTTTTTTGGCCACACCCACGATATGTGGAAGTTCCCGGGCCAGAGGTCAAACCCGAGTCACAGAAGTGACAACATCTTATACTTAACCCAGTGTTCCACAAGGGAACTCCTCAAGGGAACACTTTTAATTCTAACATAAAGAACAAAATTAAGTGAAATTTCCCCTTCATTACCGCATGCCGGGGAGTTAGACTGATATCCAGGCAGCAACAGTTCCTCTACTTGAGGTGCAGTACTGGTTTTAAATGCAACTTTTCTCGGTTCTTCATAAATACCATATTGGACACCATGCCCAATCAAGTGGTTTTCCCTCAATCAACAACAGATTTAAACACACACACGCACACGCACACACACACACACATACACACACACAATAGATTAAAGCCAGAGTTCCCTGGTAGCCTAATAGGTTAAGGATCTGGCATCGTCACTGCTGTGGCTTGGGTCGCTGCTGTGGCACAGGTTCCAGCCCTGGCCTGGGAAACTCCAAATACCAAAAAAAATAAGCAACCCAACTGATTACAGAGATTTTCGTATCAGTAGAATCAAATCTTCCATTTCCTTTAAAATCTCACATAAGAAAGTTCCCATTGTGGCTCAGCAGGTTAAAAACCCAACTAGTATCCGTAAGGATGTGGGTTTGATCCCTGGTCTTGCTCAGAGGTTAAGGATCTGGCATTGTTGCAAGCTGAGGTTTAGGTCACCGACTTGGCTCAGATCTGGTTTTCCTGTGGCTGTGGCACAGACTGGCAGCTGTGGCTCCAGTTCAACCCATAGGCTGGGAACTTCCATATGTTGCAAATGCAGTGCAGCCCTAAATAAAAGCCGACAAACAAAAAACCCTCACATAACATTCCGTGATCACTTGGAATGAATCACTCTCCGTACATGAGGGATCGTGATTATGACCATTCTCTATGCATTTACACAGTATAATTGATCAATTAGGTTGTGGCTGTGGAATGCAAGCCTTGCGTATTATTTTTTACAACTTTAAAAAAAAAAATTTATGGCCGTACTCACAGCATATGGAAGTTCCCAGGCCAGGGACTGAAGGTGAATCCCAGCCGCCACGTACTCCACAGCTGTGGCAATGTCAGATCCTTTGACCCACTGAGCTGGACTGGGGGTGGAACCTGACCTCCACGGCGACCCCAGCCACTACCAGTCAGATTCTTAACCCACTGCGCCATGGCAGGAACTCCCTGTTTTTACAATTTAAATAAACTTCCTATTTTTGAATACTTGTAGCTTATCAGAAGTTACAAAGATAGCACGGAGGGTTCCTTAACACCCCTCGACCAGGCTCCCCCAGTATTCACACCTTACATCACCATCATACAGGCCCCGGCTAGGAAACGGAAATGGGGACATTACTGTTGACTAAATGCCACATTTTATTCGCATGTGCTTTTATCTCATGAATGAACCTGTGCAGCCAGACAGCACTTTTGACTCTAACCACACAGTCTAGGAAGGTAGGCGGGCCAGCCAGGAGGTTACACCCATTTGGCTGAGTCAGACCAGCGACTTGGTTGGGGTGACCCACCAAGTCATAGGAGGGGCTGAGACTGAGATCTGTGAAATGGGTACAGTTACTGGGGTGAACTCTTGCTTCTGTTAGAGCGAGACCCCAGCATAATCTTTCTCTAAGCTACATGGTCATAAGGTACAACATCATGAAATGTCTGAGTGAGAAGAGACTTTTTTTTCGGCTGCACGCACAACACACAGAAGTTCCCAAGCCAGGGATCAAAACCGCACATGGCAGAGACCCGAGCCACAGCAGTGACAATGCTGGGTCCTTAACCCGCTGAGCCACCAGGGAACTCTGTAGAATGACCCTGAAAGACCATCTCCTCCAACCCTTTCATTGCGTAGAGGAGGCCGCCCCTCCCAGCCTCACCGCGGGGGAGTCCTGGGCGCGCCAGGGAGGAACAGTTGTGGTGCCAGTCCTCCAGGTCACAGTGGACTTGTGCTGTCAGGTCCCACACGTCCCACCTCCTCCAGTTTAAATGCTGACCCCCAGAGCCTGCCAGCAGGCGGCTGGCACAGCTGACTGTAGGAGGCAGGACAATTGGGGGTGGGGGCCTGACCTCTGCTAAATGTCCGCTGCCCTAGGGCAGAGATGCGACTGGTCACCACTGGTTTTGGGGAAGGTGGGAGGGAGGGCTGCTCCTCGGCAACACCCACCGTGGACTCCAGCCCTGCCTGGCAAAGTGAGACTGGGTGGGCCAGACCAGCAGGGTGAGTGGAGGGGCGATGAATGGCTGAGGCTCAACAGAGGCAGGCACATAAGAGCTCTTGTTGCAGCAGGGACAGACCCAAGGCAGCACCGCGGACTGCAGAGGCCTGCAGAGTGACCCACCTGGGGGCTTCCAGGACCCTGCAAGGCAGACTGTTTTCCCCACCTGAGGCCTGTCTCTGTGGGGCACCCCAATCCCAGCCCTTGCTGGAGGAAATGGCTGTGAGCTGGGATGGCAGGGTGGGGGCCGCTGCTTAGCCTAAATCCCCCAGCAGCTGTGAACAAAGAGGCCTTAGGAAGGTAAGAGACACTCAGGGAGGCGAGTAAACGCCCTGCTTAAAGCAAAAGGACCCCTATGGGCCTGCTGAGGTCACACTGACCCAGCTGTCCCCGGGCTCCCTGGCCAGGCTGGCCTTCAGGATCTAGTGACACCCGGCCCTCCATAGAACAGACTCACCAGGGCCTGGGATCCCCCTCCTAACCGCTGGGGCCTGTGTGATAAGGCCCCCACCTGGCTCGCTGCCAGGAATCATGGAGCTGGGTATGCCTCCCTCATGGCTCTGGCTGCTAGGAGACTCAAAGACAAGTCAGTGGCTCTCGGGCCAAGTTTTCTGGGACACCTTCACTTATCGCTGCCTGTTTTTTCAACTCTTCCTCTTCTTGCCCTGATTCCTTTTTATCTTATCTTCAAGTATTTTTCTTAAGTCCTTCAATTACATTTAAAAAAAATTTGTGTGTGTGTGTGTGTGTGTGTTTTTAGGGTTGCACCCGTGGCATATGGAGGTTCCCAGGCTAGGGGTTGAATCGGAGCTGCTGCTGTCAGCCTACGCCTGAGCCACAGCAATGCCAGATCCGAGCCGCGTCTGCAACCTACACCACAGGTCATGGCAACACCGGATCCTTAACCCACTGAGCGATGCCAGGGATTGAACCCACATCCTCAGGGTCCCTAGTCAGATTCGTTTCCACTGCACCACGACGGGAACTCCTGAAAAGAATTTTTTTTTGGTTAGGTCCGCACCCTCGGCATTTGGAGGTTTCCAGGCTAGGGGTCAAATCGGAGCTGTAGCCACCCGCCTACACCACAGTCACAGGAACGCCAGATCTGAGCCGCATCTGTGACCTACACTACAGCTCACGGCAATGCCGGATCCTTAACCCACTGAACGAGGCCAGGGATGGAACTTACGTCCTCATGGATACTAGTCAGATTCGTTTCTGCTGAGCCACGATGAGAACTCCTAAGAATTTTTTTAATTAAAGTATAGTTGGAGTTCCCATCGTGGCTCAGTGGTTAACGAATCCTACAAGGAACCATGAGGTTGTGGGTTCAATCCCTGGCCTCGCTCAGTGGGTTAAGGATCCGGCGTTGCCGTGAGCTGTGGTGTAGGTTGCAGACGCGGCTCGGATCCCGCGTTGCTGTGGCTGTGGTGAAGGCCGGCAGCTACAGCTCCTGTTAGACTCCTAGCCTGGGAACCTCCATATGCTGTGGGTGCAGCCCTAAAAAAGACAAAACAAACAAACAAACAATAGTTGATGTACAATGCTGTGTCATCAGATACATTTTTTAAGACTGTGTGGTATATAAATAAGAAACTGAATAAATAAATAAGCACTGGCACCACGGTTTCATCTGAGCCTCACCCACCCTGGGGGCCTGAGGACTGTGACGGCGCATTTTTACAGATGGGGAACTTGAGATGCAGGACAATGACGAGATTTCCCCCAAAGGACATCAAGACGGTGACTGAGTCAGGACCCGAACATAAGTTCCATTCCTGAGCCAGCGTCTCCTCCTCGCAGCCGAGACCGTAGCCCTCCGTGGGCAACAGGCCCAGCCGGGGACTAAAGCCATGGAGCCAAATTCGGTCCCAGTCTCAGCACGGCTACCTCTGTGATGAAACTTTATTGAGAACCATCGGGGTAACCACAGAGTTGCTGACCGCTGGCACTCAGAGGCCAGCGACTGTCCTGAGCGCATCATAGGCCTGTCCTCATTGGATCCTCCCGACACGAACAGGTACCACTGTCATCACCCTTTTAAAGATGAGGAGACTGAGGCCGGAGAGGTGATATGCCTTGCTCAGTGACCCACATCAGTAAAGGTGGGACCCCATTCTGTGGAACCAACAGATCATTCAGTGGCAAAGCTGTCCTGGGCCCCCTCCATCTGCCAGGTTCAACCCAAGTGGGGTGATAAGGGCCCCACTGAGAGTCTACCGGTGACCAGGGAAGACAGCCCAGTGGATGGAATAGCCACCACTGCACCCGACCCACACGGCCCCTCACGGGGTGTCACCCGGTCCACCTCCTCCATTCACTCAGCAACTGCTTATTAAGAGCCTGCTGGGTGCCAGGCACTGCGCCCCGGGAGCACAGGAGACAAGGCCAACCAGAACCCCCACCCATCCCCAGCCCCAAACCCCCGCCCCCAGGAGCAGGCACAAGGGACCACGACTGGGGCGTCAGAAAGAGCCCAGCTCTGGAGAAAGATCAAACGGTAAAGGACAGGAGGGGGCGTGGTCACCAGTAACGGGGCGGCCTGGGCAGGCTTGGCCGAGGAGAGGGGGCTGCGGGGGCAGCAGGTTCCGGGCAGAACCGCCAGCGCCCAGGAGGAACCGCGGGAGGGAGGGCGGGCGGGAGGGCGGTGGACGGCGGGAGCACACAGGGCCTGGGGCGCGGCGGGAAGTGTGGCCTTCGGTTGAGGATTCCGAACAGAGCAGAGACCGGGTTGAACAATCTCCCCGGGGCTGCTCTGCGGGGGAACAGACGTGGCCTCAAGGGCTGAGGAGGGTGCGCGCCGAGGAGCCTGCTGCCCGGTCTGGACGAGAGGCCTGGTGCAGGAAGCAGATCCCACTGTATTTGCCCATGACCTGGATGTGAAATGCGAGCGGGACTGGATGGTCCCCAGGACCTGAAGGACGGACAGCCCTTAGCGGGGGGGGGGGGGGGGGGGGGGGGGGGGGGGGGAAGGCCACCCCTCAACAGCCTCCACGGAGAGGGTACACAGCCGAGCTGCAGCTGGAGGCGGCTCTGATTCTGCAGGGTCCTCTCTCTAAGTGCTGCCAGCCCACTTCACACGAGACACCCTGTCGGGGGGACGATCCCACAGCCCCCACCCCCGTCCCTCTCCCAGCGCTTGCCACTTGGAGCCCGTCTCCTGGGCTGTCCGTGTCCCAGTCGGACGTGAGCTCCCAGGGCACGGAGCTGGAACAGCAGGTGCTCAACAAGAGCCGCCTCCACGGGCTCACTGTCGCTGCACACACAGACTTGAGAACCAGACGCCCAGTTCAAATCCCAGCTCCGCTACTTCCTACCTGTGTGGCCTTGTGAGGGTTAAGAACTTGCCTTCTTTTTCTCATCTAGAAAGTGAGGGCTCAGTAACAATCCATGAAAGCGCCTCGCACACACCAGTGCCCAGTGAGCCCGAGCTCTTACCACTACTGTCGTTCTCCCGCCTGGAGCAGAGAGGAGAGCGCCTTCAGGTGGGGCGTGGCTGGTGCGAGGGCTTGGCACTGAGCCCCCGGCAGGGCCTGGGCCCTGGTGGGTGCTGTCTTGTTTAAGAGCAGCAAGGATCAGGGTGGGGGCTCAGGGGCAGTAAGTGGAGTCGGGACAGAACCTGAGCCTGATGGGGGGGCGCCCTGCTTCCTGGGGCTCCAGAGAAAGGAGGGAGGAGCTGCGAGGCCCTCTGGGAGCCTCCCTAGAAGAACCCCCACCCGGTACCCTACCCCCCGACACACACACTCTGTGATTTGCACCCAGACCCAGTGGCCTGGGTCTCCTGCACGAAGGTGATGGGGATGGATTGGAGGGTTCCTGGTGACCAGATAATCACAGACGCCAGAGGCTGACCCTGACCCAGGATGATGGCAGGACCAGCCCTCCCTGGGCCCCCCTTTCTGTACTGACTCGCAGCCGTGGCCATGCCACGAAAGTTCCAGCCAGATCTTCTTCCTTCCCTCCCTCTCTCACTTCTCCTGACCTCCTTCCTTGGGCCCTGCTTGATAAGCTTATGGGGTGAGAGAAAGGAGCATATGAGCTCAAAACCCACGACCCAGCCACGGCCCTGGCTGAGTCCGGTGGGGGCTCCTGCCCAGAGAGAAGGCAGATGCTCCCTGGAAGCCACAGGCTGTGACTCCGGGGCTAGCCAGGCAGGCAGCAGCCTTCCTGGTGCAGACAAACCTGATAGCTGCCACCAGGGTGTGGCAGGCTCCTGGGGAGCTCTCCGTGGTCCTGAGCTCACATGCGCTGACCAGGGTCCTAGCTCGGCCCTGGAGTGCCCCTGGTTGGCCTTACCCTGGCCCTGGGCAGCCTCCTTCATGGTTCAGCAGCTCCTGTCCTGAGAGCCACTTCTCCTGTCTGCCACCCTCTGGCCCCCTTCCCCCACCTGCCTCACCACACCTGACCCCTGGGGTCCTCAGCTCTGCAGCAGCCAAGGGGCACTCAATTCTTCCAGCTGGGAGAAGAGACCAGCTGTGGTCTGCGTCCAGCAGCGAACAGGTCTGACACCTAGTAGGTGCTCAGAGCACTCTCGGAATATCCACGGGGGAAATCTTGGAGGTCACACAGCCCGCCCTCAGCCTTCGCTCCTGGCAGGAACTGACCCATCTACAACTCCCGACCCAAGAGTACCTTCAGGTGGACCCTAACTACCTCTCCATCTGCTTCAAAGGGGATCTTGACTTTGAGCCAGAGTCTGCCTTCCACCTGGTTGCAGCCCCGCCCTGTGTTACCCAAGTGCGCTGCCCGTGAGGACGGCAAGCGTGCATCACTGCAGCCAACTCTGCGTGCCCAGCAGCTCTAACCCACAGTGCGGGCCAGTGGTTACAACGCTGGATCTGAACACTGCCTCTGACTTTGTCAAGTTACTCCACCAGGTCTCAGTTCCCTCCTCCATAAAATGGAGGTGTGACAGTTCCTATCTCATGAATCAAAGGAGTTAATCCATACAAAGGACTAGTACCTGTGCCTAAGCACAGACTTGGTGCTCCGTAGACATTAGCCTTGTTTCTGGAAGTCAGGAGGATTTGATTTGAATCCCAGAGCTGTAACCTGCTAGCTGTGTGCCCTTAAGCAGGTTACTTAGCCTCTCTGAGCCTCTCAGATACAGAAGATACCCTCTGCCTGCAGGCCTGGGGGAGACCCGGATGAGCCACAGTGTCAAAGTGTCTTGGGTGGACCCTGGCACTTTGCAGATGCTCCAAAAATGCCTATTTCTTTCCTTCCATTTAGGTTTCCTGCCAAATGACCAAATGAACATCAACTGACTGAATGTGCCAAGCCTTGCCTGGCCAGCTTTGTTAAAGGACTGGGCCAACCGGGGGGCTGCTTACTACTGACGGTCACCCACCACCCTGCAAGGCATCCTCAGCAACTCCTCTGGCTTTCGGAACCAAGGCTCGAACTGGGAAATCCGAAGCCCCGTGGAGGGCCAGACTCCTCTCCTCAGGTGTGCAGGACACTGGAGTAAGAACACTGTCCAAACCTTCACCGCCGGCCGGTGCCCCTGCCAAGGGCCTATCTGGCCTCCGCTTGTTCCGTTCTCAGTCCTGCCCATTCCAGGCCACTTGGGTGGCTAGAAATTCTTTTTCCTATTGGCTTAAATCAGCCTCCCTGGCGCGTCCACCAGCACTTCCGGGTTCCCCCTCGGCGTTACGCACAGCCAATCAGCATCTCAGGGATGAGAGGACAGCGACCACCCCGCCCTCGATTCTGGAGCTAAATAAGGATAGTTCCAACGTGAGGTTCCATGATCCCACATGGAAACCCAGGCAGAGGAGGTGGCTACAGAATGTGATGGATTTCAGAGGTCCGGCAAGGTGTGAGAAATAGCTGACGCTGTTTTTATTCCTTCATCTCTCATTATTTTATTCATTCCTTCAGTTCATATCCGTAAAACAGACTCCGCAAGGGACAAGCCTACACTCCGGGGTCTCTCTACAGCCAGTGCATCATCAGCTGCTGGTGGACATTTACCAAGAACCTGCCATGAGCCAGGCTGGCAAAAAATTAGAAGCTGACTCATGGGGCCAACGCTGAAGGAAGGTACGTGTGTCTCCATCTTGCAGATGAGGAAATGGAGGCTTCAAGAGGTTAAGCTACTTGCTCAGCCACCCAGGCCTTGTGGGAATGAAGCAGATGGAAATCACAACTCCCCAGGCATCCTACACCTACTGACAGGTAGACATGGAGCCCAGTGGGGATGCAGATTTGGGAGCCCTGCCCTAGGCTAAACATGAATGGCTTGGCTGAGAGAGGGTCTGGTAAAGCATGGCCCTCGGTCCCAAGGAATTGTGCCCCCCGGGGGCTCCCCAAAAAGAGAGAATCAGCTCAAGGGGGCCAGACCTAGCCAAGGACTCCATCTGCCCAAGGGACCAGAAAGTCCTGGCAAAACCCATTCACTTCGGGGGAGGGGTGGGGGAAGGGGGACAGCTGCTGCTCTCTCATCCACAGATAATGAAACCAAAACCCAGAGAGGCAAGGCAGAGCTCCACTGGGAGGCAGATGGGGCACCCGGGCCGGGTCCCTGGGTACAAGGATCCGGGCCTCACTCTCTCTGCTGGCCTGGCCCCAGGGCGGGGGCCTGGCTGGAAGCTCGGTCCAATGCCCACGCCCAGGAACCTTCTCCATGGCAAAGCCCACCGTCTCCGCTACTCCACAACCAGCCCCTAGGAGCCCTGGCCCTCTCTCCCTCCTCCAGGCCCCTCCCCACTCAGCATGATCCCAGCTTTTGAGAACTTTCCCAGATGGCCAGCATGTGCTTTGGTTCCAAGGCTAGGACCCGCCTGGGCTCCCTGGGGCCTCCTCTCCTTTTCCCACCAGTCATTGGCCCACCCAGGACATCAGCTTCTGGTCTCCGGAAGCCCCTGGGCAGTGAAGGCAGAGAACATTCCCACCATCCCAGAATGTTCTACTGGACAGCACTGGAGGCTAAACAGATTAGTCATCCTCAGCATCAGCCAATGGGTGGCTGTGCTTGGAAGCCTACGGTGGCTCCCACCATCCAGCACAGAGGTTCACAGCTGTTGTGACCCGTGCTGTGACAGCTGCCCCGGCCTTGCCTTATTCATGTTAGCACAATGGTCACCACTTAGCACGCGCTTAAACATGTGTCAGCTGGCAGCTTGGGGGGGGGTCGGGGTCACATACACCTGACTGTCACAGCCATCTTCACAGATAGGAATGATCACTCCAGTTTTACAGAGGAGGAAACCGAGGCTTAGAGGGTAAAGCAACGTGCAGAGAACTCCTCTGTTCACCCGTGCAAACCCACTGCTCCCCAGGGTCTGAGACCCCCACTGCCTCCACTTAAAGGGGGTGGGGGGAGGTGACACTAGCCTCAGCCCCAGGTCACAGAGGGCTCTGAGTGAAGCAACCCTGTCAGCTCGTAACCAGCCACTAGCCACACGTGGCTACTGAGCACTTGAAGTGGACAGGGGACACTGAGGAGTGAACTCATAATTTAAATTTCAGCTTAACAGCCGGGTGTGCTGGTGCCTAGTGCCCTGGCTGCACAGGGGTTTAGGCAGGCTGTGGAGACGAGCCAGGGAGCCAGGCCGCTGTCCCAGCCCCGCGGGAGCTGTGGAGGAGCCGAGGGCAGAGCACGCACAGCGGCCAGCAGAGGCGCTGCAAGGAGGCGAGGGGGCAGCTTGGGGCATCCAGCCTGGCACCCAGGCCATGGTGGGGGGCAGTGGTGAGCTGTTGGTGAAGCACCTGCTGAACATTAGGTGACTAAGGTAACGGGAGGAGGGACGAGCCCTGGGCCGCCAGCCAGGCTGCAGTTGGGACCTGGGACCGCCAGCCGAGCTGCAGTCGGGACCTGGGCAAAGTCCCTGGAGGAGGAAGGGCAGGAGCAGAGGGAGACACACCCTGACCGGAGCCTGGGGGAGGCGCCTGCACGAAGCTGCGGGGCAGGGCCAAGGGCACAGAAGCCTGTGCGTTGGGAACCCCCGGGGCAGTGGCAGCAAAGCAGGGGCCCAGAGTCTGGTGAGGGGCATGTGCGGCCTCTCAGGGGTGACAAGGACACCTCCTGCACTTCAGGGTGTGCTTGGGCAGAAGCCTGGACCCCCCCGTACTGGTCAGCACCCTCTTGGGTCAGCAATTCCCAAGGCAGCTGTGAAAGATTTTCCATCTAAGCAAGAATCAGAGCACATAAAACGGAGATTCTCATACACGTGTTCTCAGGGACACAAAACTTAGGAACCAAAAGACCTGATATTCTGGGAGTTGCCCCTGCAGCTCACTGCAGATTTAAGAACCTGACTAGTTTGCATGAGGATGCGAGTTTGATTCCTGGCCTGACTCAGTGGGTTAAGGATCCCATGTTGCTTTGAGCTATGTATGGTGTAGGTCGCAGACGCAGCTCAGATCCCAAGATCCCAAGTTGCTGCGGCTGTGGCATAGGCCGCCAGTGGCAGCTCCAATTCGCCCCTTAGCCTGGGAACTTCTGTATGTCTCAGGTGCAGCCCTTTAAAAAAAAAAAAAAAAAAGACCTGATTTCCTGTAAATGCCTGATTAACAGAAAACTGATAGTGTTGGACTTTTCTCGGATTGGGGGGTTGATCAGAGGTTGCCTCGTATCAACCTTGGAAAGTTTTGCCAGTGGCAGAATGAAGATGATGGGGCAGGGGGTGGTGGGGAGGTTGGCGGGTTGATTTCACAAAGCAGGCCGGACTGAGCTTTGTTTGTGTGACAGATGGATTCTGTCTGCTCAAGAAGTTTTCAAGGCTGATCTCTGTTGGCTTCTGATTTAACAGGCTGACTGAACTGTCCCTCTCCATTCATTCCCTGCCCATAAATACAACCTGCCCCAAACCCCAAGAGACTCACTTGCAGCTTGCTACAGTTTGCTTGTTGATTGTACCAAACTGCAATTCCTCATCTCTTTAAGCTTGCCTCGGTTTACCTCTCTTTTTGGCGGGGGGCCGTGTCCGTGGCATGCGTGAGTTCCCCAGAGCCAGGGATCAAACCTGAGCCAAAGCTGCAACCCGAACCACAGCAGTGACGATGCCTGATCTTTAACCCGCTGAACCACCATAGAAGCCCACCCCTCTCTTCAACTTATACCCCACTTTCCCCATTATTTCTGCCCCTAGCCCTGCTGGCCCGGAACTCAGAGACAGGGAAGGAGGGCCCCACACCAACTGCACCCACCACTCAGGGGTTTCTCTTTGCTTGCAGTTCACCAGCTGAGCCTGACCCCATGGCCTGGGAACACTCAAATCCTCACGCCCACGACTACCCCTCACCAGCCTGTAACCACTGCCCCACCTGAGACCTATCCCAGAACCCCTTTTGGCCAATGCACTAAGTGCCTGAGCTCTAATTTTTTTTTTCGTCTTTTTGCCTTTTTATCTAGAGCCATACCCGTGGCATATGGAGGTTCCCAGGCTAGGGGTCTAACAGGAGCTATAGCTGCCGGCCTTCACCACAGCCACAGCAACGCGGGATCTGAGCTGCGTCTGCAACCTACACCACAGCTCATGGCAACGCCAGATCCTTAACCCACTGAGCAAGGCCAGGGATCGAACCCGCAACCTCACGGTTCTTAGTAGGATTTGTTAACCACTGAGCCACGAAGGGAACTCCCTGAGCTCTAATTTCTATTTTTTCTTTTATGGCTGCCCCTTGGCATATGAGGCTCCCGGACCAGGGATCAGATCCGAGCTGCAGTCGTGACCTACACCACAGCTGCATCAACGCCACATTGTTTAACCCACCGTGCTGGGCTGGGGCTTGAACCCGTGTCCTAGAGCTCCAGAGACGCTGTCGATCCCCTTGTGCCACAGCGGGAACCCCTTTAGCTCTGCTTCTACACTTACCTTAGCCCCCATCACTATCACAGGTGAGGAAACGGGTCCAGAGCCTGAGTGACCACTGGCTCACCCTCCAATCAGCAGCAGGGTCTGACCCTGACCTTGGGGCCTCCTGCTCCCCACCACCCACCCTGCCTTGGTCTCTGCCTGGCCCCTCCCTGGCCCCCCCAGGCCCAGCCCCCTCTCCTGACATGGTACCTGCCTTGGGTCCTGGGGTGGCCCGCCACAGGAAAGGCGGTGTCCTGTCCGAGCCGCTGCACCGTGCTTCCTAACCTCGCCCCACCTTTATGCCTTCGCGGAAGCTCTTTCCTCCGTGGTGGCTGGCCCCCAACCCCCAGGCCTGAATGCAGGTGGCAGCCAGGTGGCTACGTGGGGAGACGACCTTTGCCTGGGGCCAGCTCTGCCCTCCACTGGGGCTGGTTTCCTGGCTCCACCTCTTCTCAGCTGGGTGGCCTCCTTTCAGGGGGCCTCAGTCTCCTTACCACAGGGTACAAACAGGTACAGACCAAGCAGCGGGGGAGGGAGCCCCACCCTGGGGGAGCCACTCCCCAGAGCCAGGTGCTGATGAAGCAGGAGCACCCGGGTTTCCGGCTCACAGGCGAGGGCCTGTCGGTGCCCGGTGCTCAACAAACCACCAGCCCAACTCCGCCTGGGGCCTCGCCCTGCTCCCTCTCCGGGTGGAAGGTCACCGAACTGTGCCCCACCTCCCAAGGGACTGCAGGCACGTCCGGAGGGAAGTAGAGGGGACACACAGACCCGCGAGTCCACACTCCACTGAGAGGAGCCAGTGTCCCGGACAAAGTGGGGGCCAGGAGTGGGGGAGGCTGGGAGACCTGGGTCTGAATCCGACCCTGCCCAGCAGAGAACCCAGCCATTCGCCAGAACCATCCCTGGCGCGGTGGGAGGAGGCAGGCCTGAGGGGCTCTCTGAGGGTGGGAGCAGAGGCTGGCCACGGATGAGAAATCAGGGGGCTCAGAGAGACCCCCAAACTGTGACTCTACTGCCTGGCCCCATGTCAAGTCCACCACTGGCAAGGCATTCGTTCTTTCTGTTGGGAATGATCAAACCTGGCGCACGAGAGCCCCTCCCCCCAGGGCCACACCTGCACTTCTCAGTCAAGGCCACCGGGCTCTCAGGACTGGGCTGGGGCCAGGAAAAGTGGCTGCAGGTCCTAGTCCTGCCAGCAGTGGGCTCTGCGTGTCCCGATGAAGCGACTCGGCTATGTGAATTCTAAGTGTCCCTTCCAACAGGACGGTGGGGGTAAAGGGAGACAGGGCCTGGGCGCACCAAGCCATAGGACGTCAGGTGGTGGGGGGAGGCACAGGGAGGAAAAGGGGGAAAGTGAAGGAACAGCTCCAAGCAGGTTAGGCTCCCCCCTGCTGTGCAGCTCACTGCTGCGTGCTGCGTCCAGCACCAGGCCTGGCACACAGTAGGTGCTCAACGAACCACTGCTGAGTGAGGAAATGAGCTTGAACCCTGGCTCTGCCACCCACAGCTCTGAGACCCCAAGCGAAACTCCTGCTCTCTCCAGGCCTGTCTGTGGAGGCACAAAAGGGCACAGGTAACACCCGCCTGCTGGGCCCTCCGAGGAGTCTGGGGCTGCACCTGGCCCAGGGCCTGCGGCTCCTGCGACTTGGGAACCTGAGCACCACAATTAACCTCCTGATGGGAGTGGTCCTGATGGAGCAGGTGCACAGCAGGCTGGCTCCCTGGCTCTGGGCACCTGGTGAGCCTCCGTGAAGCTGAACAATGAGCCTTTTCTTTTTTTCCCTCCCTGATTGCTCTGTCCATCTCTGTCTGTGGAGGACCGTAGCTCCCTTGGGTCAGGACCTAACGTCCCCAGCAGAGATTTTCAGAGTCTTCACCATGGCGCAGCACTGCAGGCGCTGGGCCCCTGCTCCTTAATTTCATGGGCGCCACCAATCTATTGTTGCTTTTAATTACTTAGTCCTTCCCACCTGCTGGATCCAGAGAGCCTTCTGGAACAGGCCCACAAATGCTAAAACTTCCCACTAACTGCGCAGCAGGAGAGGGGGAACGAAAGAGCAGCGACAGAACCGTCACAGGTTAGGAGGTCATTCCAGGTAGCTGGGGTCCTGGTCTCAGCCACTAACCTCCCAAGAGACCTTGGGCACCAAGAGCAGCGTCCCCCTTCCTAGGGACGTGCTTCCTCTCATCTTCACAGATGAGGAAACCAGGCTTAGAGAGGTGCCATGCCTTGCCCAAGATCAGGTACCAGCAGGCCACAGGAAGGGCCCAGCTCAGCAGAGACCACATGCGTGCCCACTGCTGCTCACCAAGGCACAGGCCCATCCTCTCTGGGCCTCAGTTTCCCACTCTGGACCTCTGACCCCTGGGAGTATAAACTTGATCTTCTAGCCCTGGCCAACATCCATATTCCATGTTCCAGAAGGCAGCACTTCCCCACTCCGAATCCCGTGGCCCGGCTTCTCTGGGCTGAATGGAGGGGTTCTGCTTTCTAGGTGCTGTGTCTTGGGGTCTGGTCCCCAGGCTCTCCTCTCATAGAAAGTTCTGCAGGGTGGGCTCTTCAGCCCACAGGCTTCCTCTCCAGGGCACTGCACTCTGCTCCCAGAACCGGCGGCGGGGCTCACAGCCGCCACCCCAAGCTCCAGCCCCATCAGCCTTCAGGGGACGTTAGAGCAGTGAAACCAGCAAGGAGTGCCAGCTCGGGTCCCAGGGCCGTGGGGGGATCACGGAGCGCACCCACAGCTGGGCAGGAAGGCCCCCGAACCCTTCTCCCCAGCTCTCCAGGATGCCAACCTGACCACCCCACCTCCGCTGGCCCCCATCCCCACCAGTCTGCACTGCGAAGGCCACACAAGAGGGACACTTGCCAAGGGCAGAGACCCTGGGACACTCATCTTTGGAGTCATGACCTGACACCTCCTTGGCGGGTGCTCAGTAATCACTTGCTGAATGAATCAGCCTGCTCAAGGCTGGCAAGACTACACGTGGGCACACACTAAGATGACGGGGGTGCTCAGGCTGCGCGCGCACACGTGATGTGCACACAACGAATGCCCCCAAACACAGACACGATCAACCTGCACTCAGCAGGTCTGCGCCCTGGCCCCTAGCCCAGCCCCTGGCACACAGCAGGCTCTCGGTGACTAAGTGCTGAATGAATGAATGAGTGCTCTGTACCAGGGACAGAGCTGGGGACCACAGGGGAGACGGAGATTGAGTGCCCGCCACCCCGAATCAGGGCTCAGCTGTGACTAGGAATACTATTACCACAGGAGAACTTGACCACAACGCAGGAGGCCTGCCGGAAGGGCGGTCCACAGCCACGCACACCCACTGGGCATGCAGGTGGGGGTGAGGTGGGAAAGCCAGTAGCCTTCTAGCAGAAGGGCCGGGAATGGCTTCTTGGGTGGATGGAGGCACTGGGGTGGAATGGGCTGGCTTTCCAGGGGGAGGGCCCAGCACAGCAACAGCCCCAAGGCTGAAATGTGGGGTGCATGGGGGAAGAGAGGCAAAGCCAGACAGGCGCAGAGGAAGGAGGTCAGAGGTTTGGATGGAATTCTTGGGGCGCTGCATCCCAGTAGCCTCAGGCCTAGACTCTCACTGACCCAGTTTCCAGGAATGAGAGAAACGTTCTGGAACAGCTATCTGCCACAGGGGCACCTGCTCTGGAGAATGTGCCTGGGGGCCTGGCAACTCCCACCTTGAGACCCCACGGCCCCTCTGGAGGCCGCCCAGTTAGCCCTGAACCGAACAAATGGAGGGCTGGCTGTTCTTTTTGTTTTGTTTTGTTTTGTTTTGTTTTGTTTTGTTTTGTTTTAGGGATGCACCTGCAGGATATGGAAGTTCCCAGGCTAGGGGTCGAATCAGAGCTCTAGCCACTGGCCAACCCCACAGCCACAGCAACACGGGATCCGAGCCACGTCTGCAACCTACACCACAGTTCATGGCAATGCCGGATCCTTAACCCACTGAGCGAGGCCCGGGATCGAACCCGCGTCCTCATGGATACTAGCCGGGTTCATTGCAACTGAGCCCCGACGGGAACTCCTAGGCTGGCTATTCTCAGGGCACCTTTTCCTACCTGTCTCTTTTCAGTATAACTTCATCTTTCTAGTTACAAAGGTTTCTCTTACAGTCTAGGAGATCTGGAAATCGCAGTGAAGTAAACAGGACCATAGCAGTCACCACCCACCACCCCGGGCTAACATTTCGGCCTTTTTTTTTTTGCACACATTTTTTTTTTTTGCTGGAATGAACCATCGACATGGATTTCCTGCCAGCTCTGGGGCAAGTCGTGATTTTTCTAAGATTTACGTCCCACACAGGAGGACGAGAGGGCAGACCTGAGCCCTGGGGACTCTGCTGTCCCTGCCTCATTCTCATCCACTCCCAGACCCGACCTGGGCCCCACTGAGAACTGCTCCAGCTTGGGACAGGGGTGGGGGCGGGCTGCAGCCCCACAGCCCTGGGCTCTCCTCCTGAGGACCAAAAGGTCTGGCCAGTCCCGAGCGCCCCGCGACTCAACGTTCCCTCGTGAAATGGGCGGGTTCAGCCGGCCACGTGGCCTCAAGGCTTCCCAGTAGGGCCCTCTCTCTGGGCCGAGGTGACAGCCACCTGGCCGGGCTGTACTCTACAGGTGCTTCCGGAAGCCACATTGGGAGGCCCCTTGGTCTTTCCCATAATTCCCTCCTTTGCCACCCAGAGATACGGAAGGGCAGGGCAAGCCCCACTGATGGCCCTGGCGACCCCCACCAAGTCCCCATATCCCATCCTCTCTATTCCCTCCCCAGGCACCCCGCCAGGCCCTCCACAGACCTGCCTTGTGCGAGGTTCCCGTCCCATGGGGACAGACAGACGGAAATCCCTGGGAAGAGGATCAGTGCCACGCATAGGGTAGAGGGGAGGCGTGGCTTCTCGGAGGAGTCTTAAAGGGTGAGTCAGGAAGGGAGGGAAGGGCTGGACCGAGGGACAGCACCAGAAAGGGCCGGAGGAGAAAGCCGGCACCCGGATCTCTAGTCTGGGTCGGGGAGCTGGTGCGTCGCCCCTGAGATACTGAAATGAAATTGCATGAGTCTAAGAAATAACTGTTTGTTGTTTAAGCCACCCCTCTCCCCAAAGAAAGGCAATGAAATCACGCAAGAGAGCAAGAGTGTCCATCTCCTTCCCACTCGGGCCATGAACAGAGCGACAACCACTGGCATTCACGGTCCCAGGCAAAGGTCGGAAGGCAGCTTTGCAAGCCTCCTCCTAAGCCAGCCCATCCGCCTTGTTTCCGGAAGTGACCCTCACCTTCCGTCTCAAAATTACCATTCAACAAATACCTGAGAAACATTTCTCAAGTGCCTCCTCTGCGTGAGGCATAGTGCCGCCCCCGGGAGGCGCCTGTGTGCCCAGCCTGGGAGCCAGTCTCCTCCACTCAGTGGGCAGTTCCCCCAGGCTCCACTCCCCCGGCCGCCACTGTTCACCCAGACCGCGTGCCGGGCCCCCAGTGACAAGAGAAGGACAGCCAGGAGGGATCTGCCCAGGGTGCTAGGCAAGCTCAGGGGGTCCACAGCCAGCCCATGATCTGTGTCCTGGGGGAGGCAGCAGCAGCAGGTGCCCGGAGAAAAGCGGGTGGGGGTGGGGGAGGGCAATGGTTTGTGCAGAGCCGGGGGGAGGGGGAGGGAAGCTGGGAGCCGAGGCCGAGAGCAAAGCAGGGGCTGATGGAGGTCTCATTGTGACGCAACAGGATAGGTGGCATCTCTGCTGTGCTGCGACACAGGTTCAGTCCCCGGCCCAGCACCGTGGGTTAAGGATCCAACGTTGCCACAGCTGCTCAGATCTGATCCCTGGCCCAGGAATTCCATATGATGCAAGGTGGCAAAAAAAAAAAAAAAAGGGGCAGGGAGGGAACTGAGTCACGGGGATCTGGGTCCCAGAGGGCAAGGGGTTATGGAATTCATTTCAGTGAATCCCCCAGGGCAGCATTTTCTTTCTCTATTCTTTTTTTTTTTTTTTTTTGTCTTTTTAGGGCCGCACCTGCGGCGTATGGAGGTTCCCAGGCTAAGGCTCTAATCAGAGCTGTAGCTGCCGGCCTACACCACAGCCACAGCAATGCGGGATCCGAGCCGCGTCTGCAACCTACACCACAGCTCACGGCAACGCCGGATCATTAACCCACGGAGCGAGGCCAGGGATCGAACCCGCAACCTTATGGTTCCTAGTTGGATTCGTTCCCACTGCGCCACGATGGGAATTCTCTCTCTCCTTTTTTTGGGGGGGCCATGTTGACGGCATACAGTTTCTAGGCCAGGGGCTGAGCCATGCCACATCAGTGACCGGAGCCACAGCAGCAACGATGATCCTTAACCCACTAGGCCACCAAGAACTCCAGCATTTTTAAAACTCTCGCTCTCAGTGGGGTGGGGCCTGGCTGCCCAGGTGAGGCTGAGCGGGCCTTCCCGGGCCAGGACCCCAGGCCTGTGGGGAGCAAGTGGCACCAGAGCCCTGAGGAGGTCAGCCTGGAGGTCAGGACACGGGTGAGGTAGCCGTCTCGCGCATCCCGGCCTCCAGCACCCATCACCTCTGGGCGACTGAAGGGCCCTAGACTGGCAGCCTCTTCAAGCTTTGGGGTCCTACTGGCTGGATATAATCCCAGTCCTGCCACTTCTGGCCCTGGGCCCCAGGCCCCCTCAAACTACCAAATGGGATAATAATAGCACCCACCTCGAGGGAAGGTAGGTGGCGTCTCTGAGACAATGCAGACAAAGTGCTTGGCCCAGTGCCCAGCAATAGTAAGTGCTCGATAAATAGCTTCAAATCATAATGACTCAGAGGTCAAGGTGGGGAAAATAACCTCGAAAGCCCTCCATTATGGGTCTCTGTCAACAGGAATCTGAGACTGCCCCGGCCCCTCTCCCTCTCGCTGACCCTGTCTGGCCTGCTTCTTCTGGGAAGTTCCTGACCTGCCCAGAGAGGGCACACAGAAGGCAGGCCCTCCGGAGGCCCTCGGGTCAGCACAGCCCCCTGCCGTCTGACCTGGCCTTCAGCCTGTACCCCACCCCATTCCAGGATTCCCATTTTAGTGGGAACCAAAGCCTTTGACCAAACAAGCTCCAAATTCATAAAACAACAGAGTATTTAGGTATGTGAATGATTCCTGCTGTTCCAATTTTACTTTCACGGAAAAGATGAAAAATAAGTGAGCCAACGGGAATTTCAGCAGCGCGAGGAAAAGGATATTCGGATCCTGTTAACTTGCTGGATCCTGGGCCCTCCCGTCAGCTCATTCTAGATGGCAGAAGAGGGGCCCACTACCCTTCCGCCTGCCAGACCCACTTCCAGCCCTCAGAAAGTTCCCACCCTCTCTTGAAGCCTCACTTTCCCCTTCTGAGAGCTGGGCCCAAGCAAGGTCCCTGTGACCATCCCGCTGCAGGTGAGGCTGCCCTCTGGAGGGCCAGTCTCCTCCATCAGGAGGAGGTGGAAGAGCAGGGCCTTCCCCTAGGCTGAGAAGCACTCACTCACGCATTCATCTGAGCTCCCGCACGGCTGTGGAGCTCATCATCTATCAGGAAAACGCAACAACAAACACGCTAAAGAAACGGGCATGGTGCTCTGTGGGCCGGCAACAGGGAGACCAGCAGGCACACGCTCACGCTGAGATGCAGGGGAGGGGGTCGGCGCTAAAAAGACACTGCGCCTCAACTTTCCCACCTGCAAAGGGGATTACACGGCACCTCTGCACAGGGTACTGTAGACACACAATGAATGTCAGCTACTAACAGTTTTCTGGGCAGACAGTGTGCACACGTGAGGGACTGGAAAGCCAGGAGGACAGCAGAAAGAGAAGGGTCTGTGTAATTTGGGGTGGAGGGTTGGCTGGCATCATGGAGGAGGCAGCGCATAAAAAGGCTTTTGATGAGTGACAGAATTTCAGGGAGTGGGGGAGGAACAGACATTCAGGCAAAGAGAATGGCGTAAGCAAAGGAACAGAGTCTGAAGTTTGGGGCCTGTTAGGATCACATCTCAGAGCTCTGTTAGGCTAAAGCTTGGGGTCCAGCCTAGCCATTCTGTGCTAAGGCCATGCCAAGGTCAAGGGGAGTCCATAGGATGGAGTTCCTGTCATGGCTCAGCAGTAAAGAACCTGACTAGTATCCATGAGGATGCAGGTTCGATCTCTGGCCTCGCTCAGTGGGTTAAGGATCCGGTGTTCCCATGAGCTGTGGTATAGGTCGCAGACATGGCTTGGATCTGGTGTTGCAGTGGTTGTGGTGTAGGCCAGCAGCTACATCTCCGATTAGACCCCTAGCCTGGGAACCTCCACATGCTGCAGGTGAAGCACTAAAAAGCAAAAAAAAAAAAAAAAAAAAAAGGCAGAAGTGTGAACGGGAGGAAGGCACCAGCCACGGGGACTTCTTGAGTTGAGGGTGCGCTCTCGCCCAGCCTCAGCCTGTCCGGCACCTCCCCCTGCAAACCCCCTCGGCTACAGTATCAGGAGGCAACCTGCCAAGTCTGTCTGAGCAAGAGCACCTGGAGCCTTTCCTCCTTGTTCTATTGTCATTTATTGAGCACCTACTGAATGCCTGGGTGCTGTTCCCACTCCAACTGTGAGATGATTAAGCTGTCGGTGGCTTGATATCAGCCTTGCTGGGGAGATTTACACCACGGAAACTGGTCACCACTGCTCATCAGAGAGCCAGCTACCAGCATACCATGGGCACAGAAAGGCAGGCCCTTGCCCATAGGGACTAAAGCTATATAAAGCTTGTACAAATCCATAAGCTTTATATAGCTTTAGTTTAAAACGAAACAAAACAAAAACAACAGTGAAAACACGACACTACTTCTAAGTCTGCACCCTTCCAACTTTCCAAATACAGGAGCTCTGAAAGTTGTATATATCAATTGGAAAAATAAGACAAAATTATGAATGGAGCCGTGACATTTCTTCCTGGGACTAGCTAACTGCTTTTACAAAAAAATACAGTGGAATAAAATGAAATTTCAGTGTTCCAAATCAGCTTGCTGCACATGGATGTAAAACCCAGACTGTCCTGGCAAACAACACGCTTTCATCTTGTGTCTCATCCTAGAGCTCAGGTCCTGGCTCAGCGCAGCAGAGACTCGCAGCAGACGGGAGGTCCACAGGGAAGTGGCTGGCCCAGGGCAGGCCGGGTGGCCTCCGAGGAGGCAGGGGAATGGGGGAGACTCATTGGAAAGTGCAGTTCAAATAGCAATAGTTTGCAACATCCCCATTTTATTTATTTATTTAGCTTTTTAGAGTCACACCCGCGGCATATGGAGGTTCCCAGGCTAGGGGTCTAACAGGAGCTGTAGCCGCCGGCCTTCGCCACAGCCACAGCAACGCGGGATCCGAGCCGCGTCTGCGACCTACACCACAGCTCACGGCAACACTGGATCCTTAACCCACTGAGTGAAGCCAGGGATTGAACCCGCGTCCTCATGGTTCCTAGTTGGATTCATTTCTGCCGCATCACGACGGGAACTCACATCATCTTCATTTTAGAGACAAGGAAACTGAGGCAGAGAGAGGTTGAGTCATTAGTCCACCGTCACACAGTAAGAAGTGTCAGGATCAGCATTCAAACTCGGCCACCGGCACCGTTACTGCGGCTCTCCCACTATCCCAAGCAGCCAGCACAGGGCTAGGCAGGCCATGGGCGCCCAGGGGTGCCAACTAGATTCTAACCTCTGGAGGACAAAGCCTGTATCCTCTCTCCCTGGCTGCCGGGCACAGTGACCCTCACAGGAGGGCAAAGTGCCCCCCACAGGAGTACATCGTTTTTGTAGGCCTGACTATCTGAAGAAACTTCTGGAAGGGAGCCCTGGTCCCCGTGTGGTAGACTAGAGCTGACTGGGAGGGAGTGCACCATGCAGTACGGGGAACAAAGTGGCCTTGGCCCAGGGGAGCAGGGTCCCCTGAGAGCCCTGGCGGTAGATGTTCACGAGGGCAACCAGAAGCTGTCTGTGCAGACCACCCGTCTGTCCCCAGTTACTCCTCATCGCTACTCCCGTCTCCTAGAAGGAGGACACCAGCGCACAGTTCCCCCAGGCCTCGGCTACCTCCTGGCCACATCCAGCCCTCACGTGACCTCACCACCGCCCATGAAGGGGACACGGCCTGCCAGCTGGAATCAAAGTCCCCGTTTTACAGGTGAAAAGACCAACGCAGCAGCCGGCTTCCCGAGGCCTTCTCGGATGCCAGGTACCTGCCCGCAGCATCTCCTGCAGTCCTCGTCACAGCTCTGTGACAGATTCTCCCCCTTTGACAGATGTGGAAACTGAGGTTGAAAGCTGACCAGCCTGAGGTGTTCCAGCCACCAAAGTTAAAGGGATCGCCAGTATGGGTCACGCAGCCCTGACCACATCCGGGGCACCAGGCAGACCCTCGGGAGGGGGCCAGGGAGCCAGAGGGCGCCGCGCCAGCACTGCCAGCTCCTCGGCTGCTATCCTCCTGCCAGCTCCCTGGCGTGGCCCATACCTCGCCTCCACCTGGCCCCCTTCCCTCCAGCCTTGGCTCCCCTCTTCCTCTGGATTCTCATTCTGGCCCTGGGAGCGCCTGGCCATCCCCGCCTCCAGCTCTCAGCACGCACCCTGCACTCACATCTCTGATGCCATCCCTTCGCCCAGAATGCCCTTCCCACTTTTCTCTACCAAGCAAACCCTTTCAGTTTCCTTGTATGTCTTCCAGCAACTTCTCGTTCCCCCTTGGGCTGAAAGCCTCTTTTCCAAACTTTCCTAGGCCCCTGTGCCTACCTCTTGAGCGTTCAGAAGCATTGACGGATGGCCCCACCGAACTGCCAGCTCCTCCAGGAGGGGGGTTGGGGAGGCCCTTGTCTCGCTCTTCCTTCCATCCCCAGCCTTGGCCCATTGCCTGGATTTTTAGTAAATGCCCAGGAGGTGACACAACAGTGCCCACAACTCCTCCAACAAGGCAGATCTGGACTGGTGTCCCCGGAGGAGCGCTCTAGGGATGGGGAGAGCACCAGTACTGGGAAACCAGGGGCCCACCCCACTGGGGTATTACTCCCGCCCACTTCCCCTTCTAGGAAGCCTCTCAGAGCTGTAAGAGTCACCGGAGCTCAGGTCACCAGGGCTGGCTGAGACCTAGCTCTGCTTCTTTGGCACCCCACCTCAGGCACCCCCCCCAATACAACCCAGGTGCCACTCCCCTCACCACTCCTGGTTCCAGAACTCACTATTTGCAGATCTTATGGCCTTCCCCCCCCCTCCCCGCCCCAGCCAGACTCCTTCCCCCACCCTGGGTAATACAGTGGAAAAAGTGAGCCCTCCCCCACCAGAAAGGGCTAGGGTTCTCTCCCCGCTCCCCTCTGCCTGGTCCCGGCCTCCACGCTCGCCCAGCATCCTGACTGCGCCTGGGCCTCCGCAGCCACCTCTTCCACCGCAGCCCGGGGTCGGGTGAGGCCTCCCACCCCCAGCCCCGCAACGCGCGGGAGGTTTGTCAGGGGGCGCAGCGCACAAAGCCTAGCTGGAGCCTCGCGCCTCCGGGACGCCCCCCGCCCAGGCCGGGGATCGGGGGTCCGGGGATGAGGCTTTGCCCTCCGGGGCCAAGGAAAGCACCGCAGAGCAGCCGGGTTGGGGGAGGGGACGTCAGAGCGGAGCAGCAGCCCCAGCATCCGCCCCCCATTTCGACCCCCCACCTCGACCCCCCATCCCAGCGTTCCTGCCCCCGCCCCCAAAGGTCACGCTCAGGGAGGGGGGCCGTGGGAGCCGTGACGAGGGGCGGCAGTGAGCGCGGAGGAGGAGGAGGAGGCGCGGAGATGGAGGCGGAGGGCTGGCAGTGCGGTGATGGAGGGGCTGCGGCGCGGGCCCCCGAGACGCCAGGGTCAACTCACCCATCGCCCGCCAGGTCTCAGCAGCGGCGGCGGCGGCTCCGCGGCCCCCGGGGCCCCCGGCGGGGAGATGCTGGCTTCCGCCGCAGCCTCTCGCCCCATCCCGGGCTCCGGCGGCAGCGGCTGCGGCGGGCGCCCGGCATCGCAGGCGGCGCGGCCCCGGCCCGGCCCGGATCCCCGCCCCCCCGCCCCCCCCTCCACCCCGTCCCGCGGGCCAGGCGCGGCCGCCTGCCTGCACCCCGGGGCCGCGGCGGGGGCCGGGCGAGCGGACCAGCGCAAGGGAGGGCCCCACGGGAGGCGCGCGGGGGGTGCGGAGGCGAGGCCCGAGAGCCGCGCGCGGAGGTGCCAGCTCCCGCCAGGCTCGGGCGGCTCCGGCCCCCGCCCCGCCCCCACCGGCGCCCCCTCCCCTCCGCCTCCAGCCGGGCTCCGCTCGTCGCGCCGGGCCGGGCCGGGGGCGCCTCTGACCGCAATCTCGGTCGCCGCTGTTCCGCGCCTCCCGCGTGAGCGATCAAATTGTGTGTGTATGTGTGTCTGTGTGTGTGTGTGTGTGCGCGCGCGCGCGCCCCTGCCTGTGACCGTGCGTGCGCCAGCCCACGGCTGGGCGCGTCCTGTGCGGTTGTGTGTGTGTGTGTGTGCGGTGGCAGGCGAGTCGGGTCAGAGAGTGTGTGTGTCTGGCATGTGCAGGGGTCTCCGTGTCCGGTTGCGTGTGAGCGTGGATGTGTGTGCCTGCGTTTCGCAACGTGCCTGGGTCTGTGTGACCTGCGGCGTGTACCCAAGTCTTTTCCTAAGTGTGCATGGGCGTGGATCCCAGCGGCTGTGCCTGCATCTGTACCTGGACCGGGACTGTGTGCACACATCTGTGACTCTGTGCAGAGAGGCCTTTAGGTCCTGTCTTGTGTGCGTACCTGGCCCTGGGTGGCTGGGATGGTGTTTACATGCATTTGCGACCATGTGCAGAGGCCTGGTCTTGTACTGTGGTGCCAGCTTTGTGCCAGGCCTGTCAGCGCGTCTACATAGGTCTATGTGTCTGGGGGAATGGCGGATGTACACCGGCCTGTGGTCCTTGGACCCTCTCTACCGTGCATACAACCGAAGCAATTGTGTGCTTGCTCTCTCTCATCCCCAGGCCTGCCCCCCCCACCCCGACTCCACGAGGAAACCTCCCCCTCGCCACCCCCTGCCCCCTGCCCTTCGGTGGGCTCTCGAAGCCCACTAGCTCTACCCACCTCTTGAGCTTCCTCAAGTGCCACTCAGCCAGCAGCAGTTCTCCAAGCCCCCTCTATTTCACACCTTGGCCCCTCATGCTCTTGCTCCAGTCTCCGAGGCGGCTTCCTCAGGTTTCGCGCCCTTCCAGCAGTTCCTTCCGCTCTGGGGAGACCCGTCGAGTAATCACTTCCGCCCGCGTGCGCAGGGCATCCTGGGTATGCATCCTGCATGGATGTCATCCAAGGTGCACGGTGGGAGGGCAGGGAGATGCCTCAAGGCAAAAGATCTTAAGGGTGGTCCCGCCGGCCTTTGGATCTGCCTCCTGATCCAGGTGCCCCTGGCACACCTTTATTCTTTCTTGCTAAGCAGCCAGGGAGGCCCTTCCCCAACATTCATTTGAGCAGGTCACTCTCCTCCGTGAACCTTTGGTGGCTCCTACTTGTTCCCAGCTTAAGCTTGATGCTTGGGCAGAGAAGGAGGCCCAAGTGACCTAGATCTGTCCCCTTTTCCAGCATCACCCTCTACTGTTCTCTCCCCAAAAGTTTCCTCTAAGCCAGAGGTGGGCAAACCATTGTGTGTAAGGGCCAGATAGTCAAATGTTTGGACTTTGCTGCCCATAGAGTCTTGTCTCAACTACTCAACTCTGCCATTGTAGCATAAAATCAACCACAGGTATTATGTTAAGGAATGAGCATGGCTATGTTCCAATAAAACTTTATTGATGAACACTGAAAGTGAGCCATTCTTCTTTTGATTTTTTCCCCCCAACCCCTTGAAAACATAAAAACCATTCCTAGCGGGCACTGCCCTCTGTAGCCTCCCCATGACCCACCTGCTCCTGGTACTCTGTCCCTCCCGCCCAATCACATCTATTTTACCCTGAAAATGTCAGCCTCCTCTCCCCCCCCCCCAACCTGCGTGCCCAGCAGACTCTCTGCCTTTGTTTTTCCACTCCCTTGGAACCCTCACTACCCTCATACACACTCACCTCCACCTCTCCACGCCCGCCCCGTGCCTCTGCCTGGAGAGTCCTGCCATATGGAAAGATCCCGCTCAGAGACACTTTCTTTGCCCGGCCCCCTGCCCCCGGCCTGCATGTCCCCCGGAGAGTCTGCGGTCTCTTCTGGAACTCCTACATCAGAGCATCCCTCTGCCCATAAGAGAAGCACTGTTTCCAGTTTGGCTTCCCCCAGCAGATTTGTGCTGGGCATCTCCGAAACTTGGACGCTGGCTGAGCACAAAATATCATATCCCTCCGTTTTCACAGCTCCCGGGAAAGGGGAGGAAGTAGTGACATGCCCGAGGCTCAAGCCCAGGTTTGTGGGCCTTTTTCATTCTTCACTGTCCTCGCCAGAAGGCTCATGGTGGGTGGTGCGTAGCATTCACCTGTCACCTCCAGTGTGTGTTCTTTCTGTCCCTGACCAGCCCTGGCTCCCCGCAAGACTATGAGCCCCGCAGATCCAGATCAAGACCTGAGCCATGAATATGCCTTTTTGTCCTTTGAAATTTTTTAATTGATTTGGATGGATAGATAATAGCTGCACACAGTGTAAATTTGAAAATGATTGAAGGTTGGCCTGTGGAACGTAAGCTTTCCAGCCCCAGCCCTGGCCACCCAGACAGATTCCCTCTATGTAAGATTTTTATCCTCCTTGACTTTTTTTTTTTTTTTCCTGCTGCAGTTCATTTGATGTGAGGCCATTTTGGTATGACCTAAAAACCAATCCACTTATAGCTTGACTCCCTTCTGGTTGTTTTGTTTGTTTTTGTTTTTGTCTTTTTGTCTTTTTAGGGCCACACCCGCAGCATATGGAGGTTCCCAGGCTCTGGGCCAAATCAGGGCTGTAGCCGTGGGCCTACGCCACAGCCACAGCAACGCCAGATCTGAACCGCGTCTGCGACCCACACCACAGCTCACGGCAACGCCAGATCCTCAACCCACTGAGCGAGGCCAGGGATCGAACCTCATGGTTCCTAGCTGGATTCGTTTCTGCTGCGCCACGACGGGAACTCCCTGTTTTTTTTTTAAATAAGGTACAAAACACTTGCACTTTATGATCTGTCCTTGAGTCCCCAGGCCCTGCCCTGGGGGCGGAGCGAGAGGTAAGGCTTGCAGGGAGGTCACATTGCACGAAGTGGAACTAGATTCAGGAACCAGAGGGATCTGGCTTCAGTCTGCGTTTTTGTGTAAGTGGCTTAACCCTCCCTTTCCTCGCCTGTAAAATGGGGAGAAGGAAGCCTCCTTCCTAGGGCTGCTCAGAGGGTGAAATGGGTCCCTGTACACGAGGTCCCCCTCAGGGTCTGCCACGCAGTGTCTCTCAGCCACAGGGCCACCTCTGCAGAGCCTTGAGTACAGAGCTGGGCACACAGGAGGTACTCAATAAATAGCCGCAGGGGCAAAAAAGAGAACGAATTCATGCTGTGTGCTTAGGACTTATCACAAAACAAAAAAAAAACAAACAAAAAAACAAAACAGTGATTGACTGTTTTGACCTGTCTGAAAATGGCCGCTTGGGAAAGCTGGGTCCCCAAGTTGCCTCATCAGTGGGCTACACCCTGCAACCCTCACTGGGGTTCCTCCACCCATACGTGGCTGCTTTTAAGCCAGTGCAGCACGGAGGAACCCAAAGGCAGACCCCACCCACCCCCACCCCGGGGCAGGCAGTTGTGTGGATGTTAAAAAAAGCGGTATGAGCCTGCCGGGCGGAGCTGGCTGGGTCGGGGAGACCCCGGGGGCCCCGCTTTCGCATCCTCCGTCCTCTTCCTACTTGGGTCCTTGTGCTCCCAAACTTTCCAGACTCCCAAGCTTCTAAACAGGCCACAGGGGAGCCAGACTTGGTTGGGGCCACACCAGAGTCAGCCTCCGTCTACTCAGTGTTCTTTTTTCTTTTTTCTTTTTCTCTTTTTGCCTTTATCTAGAGCTGCACCTGTGGCATATGGAGGTTCCCAGGCTAGGGGTCTAATAGGAGCCGTAGCTGCCGGCCTTCGCCACAGCCACAGCAACGTGGGATCCGAGCCGCGTCTGCAACCTACACCACAGCTCACGGCAACGCTGGATCCTTAACCCACTGAGCAAGGCCAGGGATCGAACCTGCAACCTCATGGTTCTTAGTCGGATTCGTTAACCACTGAGCCACGAAGGGAACTCCAACCCAGTGTTCTCTTGCGGTGTGTTGGGGGCTGCGTGTGGCAAGAGCCTTCCACCCACCCCACTAGAGATGACAAATGTCTTCCCAGTAACATAGTACCTGGCCCTGGAAGAGCCGGGCACGCCGGGCCCCACCTCTCCACCCTTCCGGCATGGACCCTGCAGGCCAGGAGCCCACCTCTAAAGGAGCTGCTGGAGGCAACCCCCAAGGCCTTCTTCCCACAGTCTCTTTCCCTCCAGGCGTGTGTAGAGAGCTGGCCCCCAGGAGGCTGAGTGAGTAAGACCTGGGTTCTAGGAATTTCTGCTGTGGTGCCAAAGGATCCGCGACACCTTGGGGGCACTGGGACAAAGGTTCTCCCCGACCTGGCACAGTGGGTTGAAGGATCTGGTGTGGTCGAAACTGCAGCTCAGAGCTGATTCCTGGCCTGGGGACTCCATATGCCTTGGGGAGGGGGGTGCAAAAATGAAAGAAAAGAAAAAGAAAAGGAAAAAGGGGTTCCTGTTGTGGCGCAGAAGAAACGAATCTGACTAGGAAACATGAGGTTGCGGGTCGCTCAGCGGGTTAAAGATCCGGCGTTGCCGGGAGCTGTGGTGTAGGTCACAGACACGGCTTGGATCCCGCGTTGCTGTGATCGTGGCGTAGGCTGGCGGCTACAGATCTGATTGGACCCTGAGCCTGGGAACCTCCTTATGCTGCGGGTGCAGCCCTGAAAGGCAAAAAACAAAGAAAAGTAAAAGGGAAAAAAAGGCCTGGGCTCTAATCCAGGTCCACTGCATGTCCCAGTCATTTCAATGTCCTTGGCCTCCGTTTCCCCACCTGGAAAATGGGGATAATCTCTGCCCAGTCATCACACTGCTCTCAGTGGGGTCTGGACGGCTCCGTCCCCCCACTCCGTCCCCCTTGCTCACTTCCTGTCCTGTCACCACACCATCAAGGGGGACACAGGACAGGCGGAGCCTCGGCAGCTGGTCCTCCCCTTCCACCCCCTCCTCCGGGCGCAGGCCACCTGCCAAGGCCGCAGTGGGAGCCTGGAGCTGAGAGAAGCCCAGATACAAGATTAGCCAGCCCGAGGAGAGTGTCACCTTACAGAGTTGCTGTCCCCTTTCACCTGGGGCCCGCTGGGCTCTGGAAACAATCGCTGGGTCTGTTAATCCCTTTTGGCAGCTGCTGCCTGGCCTGCGGGAGCTACATTCCACCCTCCCTGGGTCATCCCGCGCTTGGCCCAGGGCTCCAGGTGGTGAGTCCCCCGAGCCGTGGTGAGGGCCAAACGCCATCCCTGCCAAGGCTCCTCGAGGGGAGGGACCTTGGTGGTGCCACGAGCAGAGTGAGCTGGCTCAGAGCTTTGCTTTCTTCATCTAGAGAGTGGGCGTGAAGTGGCTGCCTGACCCCATGTGGGTTGGCAGCCCAAGTATCCGATGAATGTTAATCCCCCTCCTACCTCATCACCTGCCAGATGGAGTCACCAGACCTGGCATTCTCTCCTGCCCTCTCCCACACGTACTCCATCCATCCATCCATCCATCCATCCATCCATCCATCCATCCATTCATCCACTGCCTTGTTACCAAGCCCCTCCCCAAAGCACACAGCAAGCAGCCCTCTGAAATGCTTACAGTTTCAACTTTTCTTCTCTCTGCATCGATCAGTCATGCTCAGGGAGCTTTTCTGGAAAAACTCCTACTCATACTTCAAGACCCAACCCAAATAACCCAACACTGTAAATCAACTCTACTGGAAAAAAAAAAAAGACCCCACCCACACACCCCTACCCCTGAAGGCCACTCTGACTTCTGGTTCCCAGAGGCCTTGCTCATGCCCAGTTTGGAGCATTCCCACCTCAAGAACTTTGCTGCTACTGGGTGCTGCCTTCAGAGCCCTTCCCAGCCTCATGTCCAAAGATTTATTCCATCCACCCCAGCACTGAGGGTGCGGCGCCATATGGCTCCACTCCACAGAGTCTCCTCTGCCTTCCTCCCCCTGAATTTCCACCTTCATGGACCCTACAGGTGCCTGGGCCCTCCTAGGACCCTGAGCACTTCCTGTCTGGTCTCCTGGCGTCCCTGTGAGCTCTTTGGGTGCAAGGATGAGACTTTCTCCGGCACCCCACTCAGTTCCGGGGGACAGAGAGTCCCGAGGCGGGGCCTCCTGATGCTCCAGGCTTGTCCGGGCCACGTCCTGCTGGGCAGGCCCTCTCTGCCTGGGTGACTTTGGACAAGTCCCCTTCTCTCTGCAAGACCCAGTTTCCACCCTTGTCAAGTGAAGGGGCTGGATTAGACCGAAGTCCATTCCCAGGGAAGTCATGGGGCCCAGGAGCATGGTGTGCTTGTTTGTGGGCGTGTGCGAGTATGCACATCCATGTGTAAACACGGGTGTGGGTATATGCATGTGTAGATGTGAATACGCTCTGGCACGTGTGAACGTGTGTGTGGATGCGTGCATCACACCTGCGTGTTTTTCTGGGAGAGGGTCAATGGCTGTTTTTTTTTTTTTGTCTTTTTGCCTTTATGTAGAGCCGCACCCGCGGCATATGGAGGTTCCCAGGCTAGGGGTCTAACAGGAGATGTAGCTGCCGGCCTTCGCCAAAGCCACAGCAATGCGGGATCCGAGCCGCGTCTGCAACATTCACTGCTAGGGGTCTAATTGGAGCTGTATTCGCCTGCCGATGCCACAGCCATAGCAATGTGGGATCCGAGCCATATGTGCGACCTATACCACAGCTCACAGCAACGCCGGATCCTTAACCCACTGAGCGAGGCCAGGGATCGAACCCGCAACCTCATAGTTCCTAGTCGGATTCATTAACCACTGAGCCACGAAGGGAACTCCTCCCATGGCTGTTATTGAATTCTCAAAGGGCTGGGACCCAGCTGGGGGACTCATGGGCTCCCCTGGCCCTTCTGAGTCCCCCTCTCCCAATTTTCCATGCCCCTTCCACACTTGCGGAACCCTGTGGGCTCTCAAATTGCCCTCTCACCTGCATTCTTTTTCTTTTTCTTTTCTTTTTTTTTTTTGGCAGAGGGCTTATAACCAGAGCCACAGCAGTAACAACAGCGGATCCTTAAGCCGCTAAGCCACCAGGGAACTCCCTCTCACCTGCAGTCTTTTTTTTTTTTTTTGGGCCGCACCCACAGCATGTGGAGGTTCCCAGGCTAGGGGTCTAATTGGAGCTACAGCTGCCGGCCTACACCACAGCTACAGCAACGCCAGATCCGAGCTGCATCTGTGACCTACACCACAGCTCACAGCAACGCCGGATCCTTAACCCACTGAGCAAGGCCAGGGATCGAACCCGCAACCTCATGGTTCCTAGTCGGATTCGTTAACCACTGCACCATGAAAGGAACTCCTCACCTGCAGTCTTGCCATAGCTTTTCCACTGATGCTCCTGCTTCTGCTCTCGCCCCCAGAGCAGTCCGTGTGATCCTGGAAAGCATAAGTGATCCTCCTCCGCTCAAATCCTGCTGTGGCTCCCACGTCACACAGAGTGAGGCCGAGGGCCCGCCTGGCCGGGCCTGCTGCCTCCCTGCCCCGACCTCCTCCACGCTCCCTGAGCTCATCTACCTCCTTCAGGCTGGCTGTTCCCTCCTCTGGAATGTTCTTCCCCCAGGGGCCACGTGGCTCCTCCTTCTCCTGGTCTTAGTGCCAATGCCAGGCCTCCCCAGCCACCTCTTTTAGGCGCAGGCCTCCCGATCCCTCTCCTCCACCTGCTCTTCTTTTCCCGTAGCGCTTGTTACTTTCTAGCATACGAAGTAATTTCCTTTCTCTCTTTCTTTCCTTCTTTCTTTCTCTTGCGGCACCAGTGGCATACAGACGTTCCTGGGCCAGGGACTGAATCCGAGCCACAGCTGCGACCTATGAACACACCTGCAGCAATGCCTGATCCTTAACCCACTGCGCCACAGAGGGAATTCCCTGTTTCTCGTTTTTTTGCTTGTCCCTCCCGCTAAACATAACCCCTGCCCAGGCAGCGATCTTTCTCCTGACCCCTCTGTTTTCTCACCAACACCCACAGCTCCTACCACCTACAAGCCTGGCACTAGCGGGTGCTCAGACATCACTGTCGCGTAGGAAGGAAGCCCCATCCCCCTCCAGAGGGTGTTCGAGGGACATCCCTCATCTGTAAGTGTCCTCTGTGTGGAGCTCGAGGGCTGGCGGGAGCCTAGAGAGAGAAGTGCCAGCCTTCTGGGCTGAGGAGGCCCTTGGACTGGAAGGGTCCTCCCATCATGGCCAAGGTTGCCTTGTGGTGGCTAATGGACGTGACCCTGGAAGCCAGTCACCTTTCGTAACGTGACCTGCACACCTAGCTGGGCCCTGGGAAGCTCTCCTAGAACCTCGGGGCCTGCTCCATCTTCACCCCCTCTGCCACTCCTGGAGCCTCACGTGCCGGATCCCCAGCAAGAAAACCGACGGACAGAGCCCAGCCGACAGCTGAGGGCAGAGCCAGAGCTCCAGCCACCAGGGGCCAAGTCAACCCTCCCCCGCCACCCCTCCCCGATCTGAGACAGGAAGGTGAACACATGGTGGGGCGAGTTCGGACTCATCCCTGCCCCCAGGAAAAGCTGGGCCCACAGGAGGCAAGGGACAGAGACAGAAACTCCACAGGGGCAGACACGCTGTCCCCCTCGTGGGCTGGGAAAGCAGAGGCAGCTTCTCAGTCAAGCCTTGAAAGTTGATGCAGATTTGGAAACCAGCAAAAGAGGGAAAAGGGGAGTTCCCATCGTGGCTCGGCGGTAATGAACCTGACTAGCATCCGTGAGGACGCGAGTTCAATCCCTGGCCTTGCTCAGTGGGTTAAGGATCCAGTGTTGCCGTGAGCTCTGGTGTCGGTCACACACTCAGCTCGGATCCCCAGTTGCTGTGGTTGCAGCTGCAGCTCCGATTCGACCCCTAGCCTGGGAACTTCCATATGCTGCAGGTGTGGCCCTAAAATAAAAAATAAAGTGAAATAAATAAAGGAGGGAAAAGGGCATCCAGGCTGAGGATGGACAGAAGGGACTAGTTAGAGCCAGAAAGCGTGAGGGGGACACAGAGGGAGTGATTCGGCCTGAGAGCTCTCACACGCTCCCAGGACACCACACTTGCCCAGAGCTCGGCTGAGTCACCAGCTGAGCAGGTGACAGGCACTGCAGCGGATGCCAGCCCAGGAGGGAGGCTCAGGGCCTGGGTCATGCCGGGACAGAGGAATGGACACAGCCACACCTGTGTGCCTACGCTGGGCACGTGCACAGAGCAGGTTCACCCGCGGGAGACCCCCCACCCGCATGTCACACTCACACATTCTCTCACACTCACACTTACACATCAATCCTTTGTCCACCGAGACCCTCAGATGCTCACCCCATATGCACACACACCCTGCAGCCACAACACCTGCTGGGCACTCCCCATAGATTCACACGACAACATTCCTGTGGGCCACCACCGGGAGGACAGGACTGGGCCCGGCCTGCCCAGAGCCCCGTCCTGCCCGCAGCTGATGCTCTTAGCCACACCGCCGCCAGCACCTGCTTTGGCAAAGTTGCCTTGAAATGCCGTAAACAGAGGCGGGGTCAGCGGATCTTCTTGTCTTTTTGATGAGCAGATAACGGGGTGCAGTGGGGAGCCCTGGCGGTCCAGCTGGAGCCAGGCTGAGGGCTGGGACTGGAAGAAGAGAGAAATTCACCCAGGAAATTTGTTCTGCGGGTCAGCCACAGAGAAAGGCCCCCCGGGGCGGGGGCTGGCTCTCCGCCTGAGAGCCTAACAGGAATCAGGGGCCTCAGCAGTGACCTCTAACCCCTGCACCCCTTGAGGCTGCTGGGGCCGCCCGGACGTGGCTCAGCTGAGCCCCGCAGCTCAAGGTCATCTCCTCCGACCCACAGGCCTCCTGTGATCTGGTGCTCACTCTCGCATCACAGCTCTTTGCTGTGGATCGGCTTTGGCTGTTGGAAATCCTAGATGCTGCCACCTGGAACTGGTCAGAGTGAGTCAGCTTCCTCGTCGATGCCACACGGTCCTTCAGAATTTGGCCACAGTCCCCGTACCACTTCTCCCAGATTCTTTAGCTGCTCCTCCTATGACAGGGTTTCCAGAGCTTTCCGTCTCAGCCACTCTCCCGCTCGCCTCTGCCCTTCCCCAGACGCCCAGGCGGAGGGCCTCCCCCCTCGGGTTTGTGCAGGCTGCTTTCGCAGTCAGGTTGCCGGCTGCTCTGTACACTTCCCGCCAGCTGCTACCTGAAGTCCGGGGATTTGGCACTTGGAGGGGCTCAGGTGCTCACAAAAATTAAAAAAAAAAAAAAAAAGCTCTTCAGCTGGAGCTCCCATTGTGGCTCAGTGGGTTAGGAACCCAACTAGTATCCATGAAGAAGTGGATTCAATCCCTGGCCTCTCTCAGTGGGTTAAGGATCCCGTGTTGCCGTGAGCTGTGGTGGGAGACCCACAGTTGTGGCTGTGATGCGACCCCTAGCCTGGGAACTTCCATACGCCTCGGGTGCGGCCCTAAAGACAACAAAAACAAACAGACAAAACCCCTCAGCTACATGTCCTAACCCGGGGCACAGGATCCTGGATTAGAACGTGGGTGAACAAGGTAGGATTTGAGTTTTGATCTTGTTGTAGCTTTGGGCCAGTCCTTTAACCTTTCTGTGCCTCGTTTCCTCTTTTGTAAATTAGGAATAAGAATCTGTCTACTGTGTAGGGTGGCTGTGAGGATGAAATAAGTTCAAATATGTTAAAATGCTCAGAACCTAGCGAGTGCCATGTGCTGAGAAGGGGGCCTGTACAGAGTAATCACACTTGCCCTCTTGTCTCCCCCCCCCCTTTTTTCTTTTTAGGGCCCCACCTGCAGCACATGGAAGTTCTCAGACTAGGGGTTGAATCAGAGCTGCAGCTGCCACAGCCACGCCAACACCGAGGCCAGGAATCAAAGCCGTGTCTTCTTGGATACCAGCCAGCTGAGCCACAATGGGAATGCCTTGGATTAACCAGCTGAGCCACAACGGGAATGCATCATCTCCCCATTTTTTATATTTATTTATTTATTTATTGCTTTTTAGGGCCGCACCCACAGCATGTGGAGGTTCCCAGGCTAGGGGTCGAATCAGAGCTGCAGCTGCCGGCCTACACCAGAGCCACAGCAACGCAGAATCCAAGGCATGTCTGTGACCTACACCACAGCTCGTGGCAGTGCTGGATGCTTAACCCACTGAGCAAGGCCAGAGATCGAACCTACATCTTCATGGATAGTAGACGGGTTCGTTACCACTGAGCCACAGCAGGAGCTCCTCCCTATTTTTTAGATAAGGAGATGGAGGCACACAGAGATTACTTCCCCAAGATGAGCAGCAAAGCTGGATTGAATGCACAGCCTACGCAGCCTAGGGCCCCTGTGCAGTTCCCGGGGACTTTGGGGGCTGGAGGTGGGGCCAGGATTCGCATGGTCTCCTCCCCACTGACCCCCGTGAGCACCGCTATGCAGGGACCACATTTCCTCAGAACCTGTGAGGCTGGGGTGGGGTCGAGGTGGAGCCGCTGCAAGGAAGTTTCTCACCCTCAGGGAGGCGCAGGGCGGGGCAGGCAGGGCAGCGCCCCTCAGATTAGCCTCCTGCAGCTGGGCCTCGATTTCCTGGGCCCTCCACTCTCTGCATTGTCATAGGTCACCGTCAGCCCTCCCACGCCTTGTCACACAGGAGTCTGTCAGCAGGCAGCGGTCACGCTGAGGCCGGGCCCCTGGGGTGGAAGGAAGGCTGCCAGCAATTCCTCCCAACCCCGTAACTCGGGCCATGAGGCCCGCTCCCGCCTCTCCCTGTAGCCCGGCGGCCTGTATGCAACTGGCTTTGACTAACAGGATAAGATGCCAGGCCTAGGCCTCAAGAGACCTTGCAGCAACCGTTTTCTTCTGCTTGGGAGCCAGAGGCCATGCACAGAAATAGGATTATTTTGCTAGAGAGAGGTCACACTGCCTGAGGAGAAGCCCTAGAGCCAGGAGGTGGTGAGGGGGAGAGGCCTGCCGCCCCCACTACTGAGCCACTCCCACTGGAGCACCAGACATGAAAGGGAGGCTGGTCAGGCTGTCCCAGCCAGCACTGCGCACAGCAGAGACAAGGGGTCCCTGCACGGCCAGAGTTGTGAGCAAATCCACGCTGGTGGTTGCTTTGAGGCCCTAGATTTGGGGATTGTTTGTTACTCAGCAGGAGGTAACCGATACACTTCAAGTCAGGAATCATAAGGCCCTGGATTACAGCACAGGATGGACAGACCAGGTTCCAGTTCTGCCACCGCTTGTGGCCTGGACCAGTGACATCATTTCTCTGGGACTTGGTTTCCCCCTAAACAGTGATAAGAAGAGCCTGAGGGAGCAGAATGCGGCTGGCTCAGAAGTTACCCTGGAGAAACGTGAGATGTGGAGGCCTGGCCACTGCTGCTCGGCGGCGGGGGGGTGTCTCTGGGCCAACAGCCCTGCCCCTCCTCTTCCCAACAGCACCAGCTGCTGCTTCCAGCTAACCTGCCGGGGTGGCTGGAGTTGGGGAGCAAAGAGGCTCCTTCTCCTCCCCCACCTCAGGGAGGTCACTGGGCCTCTGGAGTCTGGATGCTCTGAATCTAAAAGTTCTCCAGAGTTCCTGTTGTGGTTCAGTGGGTTAAGAACCTGACTAGTCTCCATGAGGATGTGGGTTCGATCTCTGGCCTCGCTCAGGGGTTAAGAATCCTGTGTTGCCAAAAGCTGTAGCATAGGTTGCTGCTGTGGCTTAGATCCGGTGTTGTCACAGCTGGGATGGAGGCCAGCAGCTACAGCTCCAACTCAGCCTCTAGCCAGGGAACTTCCATATGCCACCAGTGCAGCCCTGAAAAGAATTGTAAAAATTAAAAAAATTAAAAAATTAAAGTTCTCCAGGAATGAGTCAGGAGAGGTGGCTTGAGCCTCTGGGGGGTCTGGAGACGGCAGGACGCCCTCCGGGGTGCCAGGTCTGCACAGGGACGCCACCACTTCAGAGCCTCAACCATCCTGTGGGGCAGACCATGCAGCCCCAAGTGACAGAAGAGGAGGTTTTTTGGTTTTTTTTTTTTTGTCTTTTGTCATTTTAGGGCCGCACCCGCGGCATATGGAGGTTCCCAGGCTAGGGGTCTAACAGGAGCTGTAGCTGCCGGCCTTCACCACAGTCACAGCAACGCAGGATCCGAGCTGCGTCTGCAACCTACACCACAGCTCACGGCAACGCTGGATCCTAAACCCACTGAGCAAGGCCAGGGATCGATCCTGCAACCTCATGGTTCTTAATCAGATTCGTTAACCACTGAGCCACGATGGGAACTCCAAGAAGAGGAGGTTGAGGCAGAAAGACAAAGTGACTCCCCAAGGCCACCCAGACCTGTGCCTCGGCTCCTGTCCCTGCTCCCCAGCCCTGTCCTTTCCTGATTGGGGAAAGACAGAGATGAGCTGGGGGCCCCCAGCCGAGGCGACCTTTTGAGGGACAGCACGGGCTGTCCACAGCCACACCTCCGTGTCCCTCCAAGCCCCTGAAAACCGTGTCCCCCACTGGGGTCACGCTTGTGGGGCCGGCTTTGGAGGCGCTGAACTGACAGGGCCCTCAGACGGCCTTGAGTCCACGGGCCACACAGTAAGAGTGGCGGCTCACCCCACCCTGGCTGCCGCATTCCTCCCCTGGCCATCAGCCCAGCCCAGCCCGTTTCCGGTTCTCCTGTCTGAGAAACTGCCAGAAACAGAGACTCTCAGCTCAACCGGCAGGAGCTGTGGGACGCATTTCTACACAGCAGGGGCTTGTGCCAGGGCGGGGGCGGGGGTCGTGCTGGAGGGATGCATGCGAGCTGCCCGGGGCTGGTGGAGCCCGGGGAGGGGGGTGGGGGCAAGACCACCCCGGGGCCGTCTATCGGCAGGCCCCCGTGCCCAGCTGTGGCCTCGCCACCCCCACCCTCCTTGCTCTTGGCCAGGACACACGCACTGCTCAAGGCCTAATACTTCCTGAAAGCTGTGGTCCCCTGTGTCGTCGTCCCCCCCCCCCCGCTCCTGCCACTTTATCTCGGGGGTCATCTCTGTACAGGAAGGAGCAGTGGGGGGGGGGGTGTGCCTGTCGCTTGCCCGGGGCAGTGGTGGGAGGGGCATGCAAAGCAGCTGGGGCCTGGGGCTGCCCCCTGGGGACCACACACTGCGGGTGGGAGCCATCTTCAAGACCAGCCTCCAAAAAGGAAGCAGATGGGAGTTCCCATTGTGGCTCAGTGGTTAATGAATCCGACTAAGAACCGTGAGGTCGCAGCCCTTGATAAAGCAAAAAAAAAACAAAGACAACAAAACAAAACAAACAAACAAACAAGAAAAAGGAAGCAGAGGCCCAGAGAAGAGGAGTGACCTGCCCACGCCACACAGCAGGAGACAGGGGGTGGGGGTGGGGGGCGAGCCTGGAATGGCACCCAGCCCCCAGCAGCTCGAGGGACATGGTTCTGCCTAGCCCCCCACCCCCCTCCCCATCTCAGCGGCGACCACCACTCCTCTGTCACTAAGACGATCACCAGCTTAAAATGCCAGTTTTCAGGAGTCGCCTCATGGCTCAGCAGGTTCAGGAGCCAGCGTTGTCACTGGAACTTCCGTGTGTGGCTAGAAAAAAATGCTCGTTCCCAGGAGAGGCGGCTGGAAAAAATGCTCATTCCCAGGAGAGACTGGTTCGCCCGTCATCTCCTCCCCCTCCCACTGCCTTCCTTTCTAGGTGGGGAAACAGAGGCCCACAGAGGCAGGGGAGCCCAGAGCGAGCAGTGCAGAGCTAGCCTGGAACCTGGAGCTGTCGGGGGGCCTTTAGAGCTTCTGCTTTCCCAGGGAGTTTTCCTCCACCTCCTAGGCCTGCCCGGACTCGGGCACAGGAGACACTGACGGCCACGAGGCAGACCGCGAGGCTGCAGGAGGAGACAGCTCTTACCTGGAGACCTGAAGGGAGCCGGGAGCCGGGAGCAGGTCAGGCCTCCTAACCTCGTGTCTGCTGACAACCGTGAGATTCTGGTGTCTCCAGCCCTGGAGCCAGGAGATGGGCTGCTTCTAGGTCGAGCTGGGGGAGTTCCCGCTGTGGTGCAGTGGGATCGGCGGTGTCTCTGGGTCGCCAGGATGTAGGTTCGATCCCCGACCCAGCGCGGCAGGTTAAAGGATCTGGTGTTGCCCCAGATGCAGCGTAGGTCACAATGGCTGCTTAGATCTGGTCCCTGGCCAGGGAACTCCATATGCTGCAGGGCGGCCAAGGGGGGGTGGTGGAGGTAAATAATAAATAAGTAAATAAATAGAGTTGGGATGATGATTACTTGTTCCTGCCTAGGCTGCTCCCCTCCAGCCTCCCAGGAAGCTTCTGGGCTCTGCTGCTCCTGGGCTGCTCCTGCGTACCCACCCCGTGACCAGCCGGCAGGTGAGAAGCTGAGGCCTAGGACTGGACCTCCCCCGCCCAAGGTCAGGCAGCCACATTAGGTGATGGCTAAGTGGGGTCAGACCTAGGCCCAGCCCCAGGGGCACACCTCCTAAGCTGTGCGGGGGTGGGCTTGTTGCTTCCCCAAGCCCCGCTTTCGCGAGGCCACACCAAATCGACTTGCCGGCCACTGTGGCTGGAGCACTCACTGGGGCTGCTGGGCCAGGAGTGGACTCACAGCTCACAGGCGGCCCCACCAGACCCACCAGAAGCAGGACCTGGATGATGCAAGGTTTCCCCAGAGAGGCCTGGAGGACCCAGCACAAGAGGTTTATACCTGGCTGGGTCTGTGCATAGTTAAGAAAACCATGAAAAAGGAGTTTCCGTTGTGGCTCAGCAGCAATGAATCTGATTAGCATCCATGAGCACACAGGTTCGATCCCTGGCCTGGCTCAGTGAGTTAAGGATCCAGCATTGCCGTGAGTTGTGGTGTAGTCGCCGGCGCAGCTCGGATCTGGCATTGCTGTGGCTGTGGCGCAGGCTGGCAGCCACAGCTCCGATCCAACCCCTAGCCTGGGAACCTCCACATGCCGTGGGTGCGGCCCTAAAGAGACAAAAAAAGAAAAAAAAAGGAAAAGAAAATAAAAGAAACTCCATAATAAAAATGATTGAAAACCACCAGGGTCCCCGAGAACGTATTTTTTCTTTAAGGGAGCGTTCAGCAGAGTTGATCGGGTTGGGCTAATGCTGTGGTTTGGCTTCTGGGTCTGTCTCCCTGGAAGCACAGTCGTCCCCGTGTCCCCACAGCACAGCAGACCTACTTAGGGGCCCAGAGGAAGTATCACGGGACCTCCCCCCTGAATCCTTTTGTTTCCCTCCTGGCTCTCAGGCTGACTTGTGATACGCTTACCATTTCCTTGTTTGCTTTCTATCACCCACTGGGCAGGGCCTTTGCATTGTTCCAAATCCGGGCTACCCGGATCGGTGCGCGTTTAACGGGAGGGAACGAGTTAATGCCTGCTGGGCCGGTCGTCCCTGCCTGGCAGGGGAAGCCAAAGATACAGCGATGCAGGGCAGAGGTGACCGTGGGCCGGGTGAGGTGGGGCGGAGAGAGCACTGGGGAGTCGGAGCGAGCTGGGGGGTATCTGATGGGGAAGCCTGGGCTCTCAGCCACCTACCTGTCGGGTCAAATAGGAGTTGCAGCAACACCAGATCCGAGCCTTGTCTGCGACCTGCGTAGCATCTTGCAGCAATGGCATCACTGGATCCTTATCCCACTGAGCGGGGCCAGGGATTGAACCCACATCCTCATGGATATGGGTGAGGTTCTTAATCCACTGAGCCACGATGGGAACTCTGCATTTATTCACTCCCTTAATCACTCACTCATGCAGAAACAATTTTTTTTTTTTGGTCTTTTTCTTTTAGGGCTGCACCTGCGGCAAATGGAAGTTCCCAGGCTAGGGGTCGAATTGGAGCTACAGCTGCCGGCCTGCACCATGGCCACAGCAACACCGGATCCTTAACCCACTGAGCAAGGCCAGGGATAGAATCTGCACCCTCATGGATGTTAGTCAGGTTTGTTACTGCTGAGCCACAACAGGAACGCCACACAGAAACAATTCTGACACTGGCCCAGGGTTCTAGTCCTGGGCTGTGGGGACACAGAGGTGACTGTTTCAAGGGAGCCAGACCCAGAACCCAACCCAGGCAACAATGGGTGAACGCTCTCTTAAAGAAAAAATTATGTTCTTGTGGGCCCTGGGGTGCCTTCAATCATTTTTATTACGGTGTTTCTTAACCATGCACAGACCCAGCCGGGTATAAACCTCTTGTGCTTATGTTTGCTTCCAACATTAAAACCAAAGCAAATTTACCAACAAATAAACAGAATATTAGCAGAACCAATAAAAATAGAAATTAACAGGAAGGGAGCTTGCCAGCTCTTACCACAGAAGGTCTGCGGTCCAGGAGCTCAAAGAGGAGCTGGTTCTGGGGACAGAAGGCGTGGCCACAGTATGGGGGGCTGGGGAGGGGTCCTCCCTGCACCACCTCTGTTCACCACCAAGCTGGGCAGCCAGTCCTCACCGGGCACTGTCTCTCCCCATCTTTTCTCATTAACCACCGGTGACTATAAGCTCTCAACTGCCCTGGTCAACACAAACACAATGAGTGGCAGCACATTTTTTTTTTCTTCTTTTTTATATGGAATTTCCCAGACTAGGGTTTGGATCAGAGCTGCAGCTGCTGGCCCTCGCCATGGCCACAGCAACGCCATATCCAAGTTTCGTCTGTGACCTATACCAGAGCTCACCACAACGCAGATCCTTCAACCACTGAATGCAGCCAGGGATCGAACCCGCGTCCTCGTGAGTACTAGCCACATGGGAACTCCTGTTTTGAGCTTTTCTGATCATCACAGCGCTGGGAGATTAGAATGCCTGAGTGAAATGCCCAGCGAGTAATAAAAAGAATCACAGTCTTGTTCCCTGACTCTCACTCCCTGGGCCCCAGGCCAGCCACTCATTCGAGGCGTCTCCTCTGCTCCTCTCCATGGGCTATGAAGAAAGGAGGCTGCGTGGGCCAGGAGGCTTGGAGTCAGGGCCGGTGGAGTCGAGGGCTGGGACTTCCTAGCCCTCAGCACCCCCACTCTGCTGTCTCCATGATGCCCCTAAGCAGGTCACGTGAGTGTAGGTCATACAGCATTGGTCTTTTTGTGACTGCTTATTTATTTCTCTCTGCATAGCGTCCTCAGGTTCACATGTTGTAGCATGTGTCAGAATTTCTTTCCTTTTTACAGTTGAATAATATGATGAATGCCGATTACTGTATGAATATAATAACTTTGTTTATCCGTACACCCCTCGACAGGTATTTCATCCAACCAAGGTTTATTCTGACCTTCTGTTACTGTGAATAATGTGTCTACAAACACCGGTACACAAATATTTGTTTGAGCCCCTGCCTTCTATTCTCTCGGGTGTGTGTGTACCTGGAATGTAATCACTGGATCCTATGGTGATTCTGTGTCTAATTCAGGACTTATTTTTAGGCGTCTGGTCAGATGATCCTAAATAAGACTGTAGCCCAATTTGTTTTTAATTCATAGACTCAAAACCCACTAAATTTTAAAACTCTCATACTCTGCAGATTACCCTGGGACTCCAGTTTGAGATGCTCCAGGGCTGTACCGTCCCGTGGGGTGACCATGCTCCACGAGTGGCTACGAAGTACAGGAACATGGCCAGCCTGCATCAAGGGCTCCATGGGGTTAAAGACACCCATGTTTCAAAGGCTCGGCATGAAAGAGCAATCTCAGAGAGTTCCCACTGTGGCTCAGCAGTAACAAACCCAACTAGTATCCATGAGGACTCGGATTTGATCCCTGGCCTCGATCAGTAGGTTAAGGTATCTGGCGTTGCCATGAGCTGCCGTGTACGTCACAGATGTGGCTTGGATCTGGAGTTGCTGTGGTGTACGTAGGCAGTGTACGTAGGCAGCTGAAGCTCCAAATTGACCCGTAGCCTGGGAACTTCCATATGCTGTGGATACGGCCCTAAAAGGACAAAAAAAGAAGGAGAAGAAGAAGAGGAAGTAGGTGGAAGAAGAGGAAGAAGGAGCAGGAGGAGGAGAGGAAGAGGAAGAGGAAGAAATAAAGCTCCTCCCCCGAAACATCCTGGTCCTGCATCTCACGGCTGCGGATGAGGTCACGTGATCACGCCTTCACTCCAGTTCAGCCCCTGGCCTGGGGACTTCCACATGCCTCGGGTGCAGCCCTGAAAAGACAAATGTAAATAAATAAATAAAAATAAATTTTAAAAAAGAGCGATCGCCTTACTAATTTTTATACTGACTACATGTCGAAATGATAACCTTTTGGCTATGTGGAATTAAAGGACGTAGAGCATCAGAATTAATTTCACTTATTTCTTTTCACTTTTTGAGTGTGACCACTAGGGAATCTGGTACAGCGTTTGTGGTTTGAATTCTCTCTGTGGGAAACATAAAACTTGGGGTTAATCCAGGTGCTTTCGGAGTTGAGAGGAACTGCTTGGAGCTTGGAAGCCTTGACTGTTTCTCTTATTTTAGTGTTTGGTTTTGTTTTTTTTCCTGTCTTTTTGTCTTTTTAGAGCCACAGCAGTGTCATGTGGAAGTTCCCAGGCTAGGGTTGAATCGGAGCTGTAGCCGCCGGCCACAGCAACACAGGATCCAAGCTGCATCTGTGACCTACGCCACAGTTCATGTCAACACTGGATCCTTAACCCACTGAGCAAGGCCAGGGATCGAATCCACTTCCTCGTGGATGCTAGTCAGGTTCGTTAACTGCTGAGCCACGATGGGAACTGCTATTTTAGTTTTTTAATTCAGGTAAAGTTCACATAACACACACTTAACCATGTTAAAGGTACAGTTCTAAGTGGCACAAAGTGTATTCACTTGCATCCACCACTTCTTGCTGGTTTCAGGCTTTCAAGTCACCCTGAAAACGTCCTGTAACCACTGAGCAATCCTTCCCATTTTCCCCTCCCCAGTCCCTGGCAACCACTCATCTGCTTTCTGTTTCTATGGATTTGCTTATTCTGGACATTTCATAAAAATGGAATTATACTGGAGTTCCCATTGTGGCTCAGTGGTTAACGAATCCGACTAGGAACCATGAGGTTGCAGGTTCGATCCCTGGCCTTGCTCAGTGGGTTAAGGATATGGCGTTGCTTGCCATGAGCTGTGGTGTAGGTTGCAGACGCAGCTCGGATCCCGTGTTGCTATGGCTGTGGCGAAGACTGGCCACTGTAGCTCCGATTAGACCCCTGGCCTGGGAACCTCCACATGCCGAGGGTGCGGCCCTAGATAAGGCAAAAAGACAAAAAAAAAAGGAATTATACGATACATGGCCTTTTGTGCCTCTTTTCTTTCACTGGGCATAACGTTTTCAAGCTTCCATTTTAGAGACTATATCGGTGCTTTGTTCCTTTTATAGCTAAATAATATTCCCTTATATGCATAGACCATCATTTGTTTAACCACTCATCCACTGAGGGATGTTTGAGTTGTTTCTGCCTCTTGGCTATTAGGTGTAACGCTGTTATAAATTCTGTGTGGACATGTTTTCATTTCCTGGGAGTAGAACTCCTGGGTCATAAGGCAAAGGCTGGTTCTGTTTGTCTTTTTAAAACTCCCTTTACTTATTTACCGAAGTCCTAGATACACATCATCAAAGAGTCAACTGCGGAGTTCCTGCTATAGCTCAGCGGGTAAGAACCCAACTAGCATCCATGAGGACGCAGGCTTGATCCCTGGCCTCACTCAGTGAGTTAAGGATCCGGCGTCACCATGAGCTGCTGTGTAGGCTGCAGATGCGCCTCTGATACTGCGTTGCTGGGGCTGTGGCATAGGCTGGCAGGTGCCGCTCTGATTCGACCCCTGGCCTGGGAACCTCCGTATGCAGCAGGTGCGGCCGTAAAAGGAAAGAGAAAAAGAGTTGACTGCTTCCTCGGGGTGTGTTAGGACAGACACTTGAACTTCCTGAAGAAAGGTTTGGGGAGCACTTGCTGGGGACAACCTACGTCTGTATTTTTTTTAGGACTTTGTTCATAGGAGGATCCAGTTCTCCAGAAAGGACTCTTCAGTGTCCTGCCTAGAGGATGCAGGCCCAGCGGCTGCTAGGAGCAGGACGTGGGACAACACCGGGACCCCAGACTCTCGGCTCCCTCCTTTCAGTAAGATGCCTCTATCCACTGGCCACGTATCGTATAATTCCATTTTTCTTTTTTTTTTGTCTTTTTGCCTTATCTAGGGCCGCAGCCCTGGCATGTGGAGATTCTCAGGCCAGAGGTCTAATCGGAGCTACAGTGGCCGGCCTTCGCCACAGCCACAGCAATACGGGATCCGAGCTGCGTCTGCAACCTACAGTCGCCAGAAAATTACTGGTTTCCGGCTAGGGTTGGGGACGGTGACAGCCTAGCAGTTCCGGGAGGGGACTTGGGGGTCTGACGGATCCATATTTCACCCCCTCCCATTACCCCCACTTGGGGCTGCCAGCTCGGGCTGGGCCTTGGTGGTTCTGGAGGGTGAAACACACTGTGGCTCAGGTGCCACCTTCCTCGCTTGGCCTGTGGCTTTTCAGGAGTCCCTTAAGTCAGCCACCACTGTGTTTACCTTCCAGCTTCAACATTGCATGGGGAGTGTCTGCAGCGTCACAAAAGTTCAATCCCCGGCCCACCACAGTGGGTTAAAGGATCTGGCGTTGCCACAGCTGCAGCGTAAGTCACAGCTGCAGCTCAGTTAGATCCCCGGCCCAGGAACTTCCATATGCCACATGTGCAGCCAGGGAAAAAGAAGGAAAGAAAGAAAAAGAAAAGCAATTCCATTTTGTAGTCTCCACAGGGTTTTAGGAGGGAAGAAATTCAGCACATTTCGTTTACCATCTTGGCAAAGTCATCAGGAAGCCCACATCCTTCAGAAATATTCCAGCCCCAGGGAGTTCCCACTGTGGCACAGCGGAAAGGAATCCAACTAGTATCCATGAGGATGTGGGTTCGATCTCTGGTCTCGCTCAGTGGGTTGGGGATCTGGTGTCTCCGTGAGCTGTGGTGTAGGTCGCAGACGCGGCTCAGATCCCTCATTGCTGTGGCTGTGATGTAGGCTGGCAGAGTTAGCTCCGATTCAACCCCTAGCCTGGGAACCTTCATATGCCGTGGGCGCAGCCCTGAACCCATCAGCCAGAGGGTCTGTCACTTAGCCTGGGTCTCGGGGTCCATTCTGGCTGCAGCTCCGGGTGCTGATTCATCTTCGTTCCGGGGCAGGAGCCCTAACTGGGTCACTGACTCCCTCCTCTCTCCCCGCTCCCCCCCTCAGCCCGTGGCCCGGGGCTGCACACAGCTGGTGCTCAGCAGGCTTCATCTGCAGAGAAAAAAAGGCAGAGCAGATGTGAAGACTGACACGGATGGGCAAAGCCCGGGAGGTGACAAATGAGGAGCGTGAGGGGACATTCCTCTGCTTTCACTTCCGGGTCTTGGAACCCTTCTCGGATCTTCTTCCTGGGTCTGAGACCCCAGGCGTGCCTGGCAGTTCAGGAAGGAAGGCCACGCCGCTGAAGGAAACTGAGGCCCTGCTGGACCCCTAGAGGCAGGACTGACCTCATTAGTGCGACAACAGGGCCTCAGGAGTTGGAGCCTCTCGGGAAGGGCTGGCACCAGCACCTCCTGCCCCCCACTCCCACCCCTGCCTGACTCTCCTCCCAGCCCCCTGCCACCTGCTTTGCCAGCGGAACTCCACTCCTTGCAGAAACCTGCAGTCTCCTCCGGGACTCGTGAAAAAAGCGGGCCTGTCCCCCATGACTGGCTCAGGTCCGCTGCTGCCACCCCCACGGGGCTGCCCCAGGCCTGTGCTCCTGGCCTTCTGCTGCTGCCTGCTCTCCCTCCTTCACCCAGCTGACGGCCACGACCTGGCTTCCCAGATCTGGCTTGCAGGAGCCCCCAGATCTCGGTCATAAGTACCCCCCAGACATGAGCTCTGCCAGGACGGGGTCGTGGCGGAGTTCTCCCTGGTCTGCAGCTGAGGACCAAGTCCCAGTGTTGGGAAAAGCTTAGGACCTCTCTTGCCCCCAATCCCAGTGGACACATCAGACCTGGTGACAGAAACCCAGTGTGATCTCTGATCACAGAGGGTCCTTGTGCAAGTCTCCGTCCTGCACCGAGAGGAAGAATGTTCCAGAAGGCTCAGCTAGCATCAAGGCAATGCTCTCAAATCCTCCCTCGCAGGCCTAGAAGGGCCTTTGACAATCACGAGGAGGAGTTCCTTTTTTTTTTTGTCTTTTTACCTTATCTAGCACCGCACCCACGGCATATGGAGGTTCCCAGGCTAGCGGTCTAACAGGAGCTGTAGCCGCCGGCCTTCGCCACAGCCACAGCAACACAGGATCCGAGCCACGTCTGCAACCTACACCACAGCTCACGGCAACGCCGGATCCTTAACCCACTGAGCAAGGCCAGGGATCGAACCCGCAACCTCATGGTTCCTAGTCGGATTCGTTAACCACTGAGCCATGATGGGAACTCCTGGAGGAGGAGTTCCTGATGCAGCTCAGCAGGATAAAAACCTGACTAGCATCTGTGAGGATTTGACCCATGGCCTCGTTCAGCGGGTTAAGGATCCGGTGTTGCTGCAAGTTGCAGTGTAGGTCAGATGGGGCTCGGATCCTGCATTGCTGGGGCTGTGGTGTAGGCCGGTAGCTGCATCTCCTATTCGACCCCTAGCCTGGGAACTTCCATGTGCCACAGGAAACATCGTGGGGCATAGAGCAAAGTCAGAAGTTTCAGATTCCCGCCCCTGTGTGATCTTGAACACGCAGCTTAGGCTTATCTTCTCCGCACCTTGGACTCCTTATCTCTATGGTGGGGCTGATGATACCTGTTAGCTATTAAGCGAGATATCACAGGTACACATCTGGTTCATGATTGCAACTTTCAATGATAGTTGTGGGTTTTGGTTTGTTTTCACAAAAAGCTGAGCTGCAGACCTTCATCTGGAGATGAAACAGCTTGGGGGCCTCATCCAGGCCACTCAGAGCGGGTCCGGCGTGGAGGGGGTGGGACGGTGTGGGGAGAGCAATGAGCAAAGGCACCCCTGTCTCCAACACAGCAGGTGGCAGGAGGCAGGGGCTATGGAAGGTTCTTGAGCTCAGAAGGCTCTGCTGAAGCGAGTTTCAGGAGGGTGTGGAAATAGGCAGGGGCTGAGGCCCACCCAAGCCAGTGTGACCCGGAAGAACAGGGCAGAAAGGGGCTGGAGGCGACAGCCGGTCCACACAGCCTGAAGGCAGGGCTGTCTCAGAGGCAGGAATGGAGTCCATGAACTGGTGTCAGTCCTCCTCAAAGGATACTGTCTGTTCTCAGGGAGGCTGCCCAAGCTCCTGGAAACACTCATCTCTGCTCAGGGCTGACACCACCTCTGCAGGGGAACAAAGTGCGAGCTCATGCTGAGCCCGTCGGGATTGGCAGGGATCTGTGTCCTTGTTTGGTTTCAAAGCAAGGGGCCCAGAGAGAAGACTCATGAAAGATGCCTTTGTTGGGAGAAACATCAGGGAGCTGGCTGACGGCCCCCTCTGGGCTTCCCAGAGAAGAGGCAAGAACCGCACCCACGGCCCCAGCATCTGGGTCCCCAGAGGAAGCGGCAAGAGGCACCTGCTACACGTGGGGCCACAGGTGGAGCCTATGTGACTTCACAGTGTCAGAGGGGTGGGTTCTTAGGTCCCACAAAGCGGGACGTGGCCCTTTGCAGTCTATATTCACAGAAGGCCCTCCACGCAAACAAACCAAGATGAAGCCAAGGAGGCTTCTCAACACCCACTAATGCTGAGGGTGTAGGGACTGTGTGTGTCCTGGTGACCTGATGCCCCGAAAACCACACTGCTTCTTGCATGCCAAGAATCGGGCTCCCGGCCACTGCCCAGGGCCTGGAGGACCTGGCCTGCAGCAGGAGGGCTGCCAGTCTCTCCAGATGGGCAGGGACCCGGGCGGACAGCACCGGACAGCCTGGTGCTCCCCCCTCGGGCGCTGGGGCCGCAGTACCGGGTCTGGGCAGGAGGCCGGGTTCACAGCCGGCTCTCCCGCTGCCCAGCTGCCGAGCAGGACGGGGAGGCAGCCCCTCCCGGGGCCCCCGCAAGAGTTATGGGACACGAGGAAAAGCTCTATTAACACAACAGATAAATCCACCATTGATTATTTCTCTACTGCTGCGGTAAAAAAGTGATTCTATTTCCAGGGACCAAAGAATATCACAGACTTCCTTGGAAAAGAACATCCTTTGTCCCCAAGGCTTTGTGACCGGTTTTAAAGCCTCTCACCTGCACGACGGAGACGGCCTCGTAGCGGAGGGGGCGGTGGGGCCCGGTGCTGAGATGCACCTGCCCCCTGCCCTGGCCGTGGGGCCCCTGGCCCGCCTGCCCCGCTGTGGGGGCTCTGGGACCAGGGCTCCTCTTGGGCCAGTTCCAGTTCCTTTGCACGTGACCTGGCCCCTCTGCAGCCATCCCAGGCCCCCCGAGCCCAGGCAGGCTCTGGAGGTGTAGACGCCAACTGGGGATCCCACATTGGAGGCAGGAGAAGAAAGGAGGGCACCACTGTCCAGTGGGGGGGGGGGGCGCTAGCAGTGCCCACAGGCTCTTCCACGGGAGGTGGTGGCAGGACGGGCGTGGCCCTGAGGAAGCAGTGGCTCTGGGCCTGTGGCATGCAGGGTCACAGGAGAACCTCTTCACATTCGGTTCACTCGGTGGGTTCGTGGGCAGCTGCACTCGTGCCCCGTTCTGAGAAAGGGCGCCGGTCCTGTCTGTCTGCACTGGCAGAGAATATTCTCTACGGCACGGAAGGCTGTGGGCTGAGAGTTACGAGGACCGGGCCCCCGCCAGCCCCCCGAGCACAGGCAGGGGCAGGAAGGGCCCATCCAGCCCCAGAGCCGGGCCCTTCCCCGGGCGAGGTCCCTCTTGGGCCGCGCTCCCTGGCTGGGCTATGGCGCCGTCGCCACGCTCTGCTCGCCATGGTCCACGCTCCACAGGCGGTAGAACTCCGCAAAGTCCACGTAGGGCTCGACACGGCCATCCTCACCCGGCGGGAGCGAGTGGGTGGGCCGGGAGCGAAAGAGGCCCCCGTCGGAGCTGGAGCTGCTGCTCTGCGTGTGGGTGTTGGTGGACTGCAGGGTCAGGGTCGGGCTCTGGCTGTGGGTACAACGGGACAAGTCAAGGGCCTTGGCTTCTGGCCTGAGGACACATAGGCGCCTGCCTTCACCAGCTTCTCAAGGCACAGGCCTCTCTGACAAAAGCAACCACAAGAGCCAGCCCAGCCAACGCTCAGATGAAAACTCGAATGTATTTTTGAAGCTCTAGCTGTAGGTGGCTATTTAGATTAACTAGAATGAAATAAAATGGCCCACTCACTTCAGTGCTCAAGTGGCCAGCGGTACCTACCACATAGGATACGGAACACGCTGCCCGCAGAGGTCACCCACTCCAGCCTCTACGAGTCCCTCCCAGTCCAGGCAGGCTAGGGCTTCTCCCAGAAAACCGCCTTCCTCCCTCCTTCCTTCCTGCTCTCCCCTGGCTGGCTGGGGTGGGGGCGGGGGCGGGACACAAGGCCCTCCGTGTTCCCGAGCTCTCTGTCCCCGCGAGCCCACCAACCTACAAACTCGCAGCACTGCCCAGCCTGGGGGCCCGACTAGGCTCTGATCCGGGATGGAGGAAAGGGGCTCCACCGGCTGTGGAGTCAGACCTAGGGACCTAGGGAGCTAGAGGCACAGAGGAACCGCTGGTCCTCCTGGCCTGGGATGGCCGCTACCAGGGCCTGCCTTTGTGGACACAGCTGGTGGCTCCCTTGGGTGGCCCCATGGGGGTGGAGCCACCTCTGCTGCGCTCAGGATGCACATCGCCCAGCTGCCAGCCAGGCCCTCCAATCCACGGCAGCAGCCTGGGGGCAGGGAGAAGGAAAGGCCTCCTGCCTTTCCTTCCTGGTGGCCTTTCCAATTGGCCCCATCCTGAGTGGGCTGGGAGTGGCACCCCATTCTTCTCAGCAGGGCTGGAATGCGGAAAACAGATCCCAGGTCCTCTGGGGTGGCAGGCCGGGTGGGGGATGCAGGAGCCGAGGGGTGGGGGTAACACCAGACCGGTCAGGCAGGCCTGCCTACCTCACCCCCAGGCCCCAGGCCCCCTGCTGCCTCCACCCCGCCCCTGCTGCCTGAAACTAGAGAACTTCAAAGCTCAAGTTGGACACTTTAGTCAGAGAGCACTGGCTCTCACAAGCCAGCGTAGGCCCAACAATGTCCATAAGCGTGGACACCGTGAGGGGGGCCACCAAGTCACACACTCCAAGACGGGAGAGGAGAAAAGAAAGAACTCTCCCATCACATGAGCACTAATAAGTGGGACCTGCAAGAAAAGCCAGGCAGCTGCTGTCAGCGCGCCTGCGGTCTCCTCGCCCGCTCGCCCCGCACCTCCGGCCGGTCCTGGGTCCAGCTTCAGGGAGATGCTGGAAGCTGCAGTCCTGCCGCAGCACCTGGGCGGCCTCCCCAGCACGGAGCTGGGGGTCGGAGGCGTGTGACCTCAGCGCATCCCACCCAGATTCCCCACGGCCACTCCTGTCCAGGTACCAAGGGCTGTCCCCAGGAAGCGGGCTGAGCAGGGGGGGAAGGGTGGGCGCTTACTTGGTGAGGGTGGGAGTGGCTTCGTCCAGGGTGGACGCGCTGTGCGCCCCGTTGACCAGCTGACCCTGGGAGGGCATGACGAGGGACAGGGTCACGCTGGTCTTGCTGGTGCTCTGGGCGCTCGAGTAAGGCACAGACACGGGGTACACGCGTCCTCCTGCGGCTTTGGGAGGAAGAGAGCGGTTGGCCCCAGGGAGTGGCTGAGGGGCACCCCCGAGGACTGCTCCGGGGCCTGAGAAGGTAGGCGGGACCCGGCTTAGCTCCCCCAGCTTGGCCCCTGCGCCCTGGGACCCTTCCTGGCCAGGCAGGGGCCTCCCTTCAGCAGCAACACAACGCTGGTGCTCAAAGCAGGAAAAGAAACAAGGGCTGAGCTGCCTTGACGAAAGGGTTACTGCCTGGCTTCCCACGGTGCTTGAATCCAAACCGATCACTGCGCTCCTGGTTGAGGCTGGCCCAAGAAAAATATGGTTGCAGTAACAAGGGAGAGAAACTCCAGTAACCCCGGTGTCCGTGGGAAAACAACTCCATCTGTGGATGCCTGAGTGCTAGGCTTGCTTGTTTGGAAAAAGAAGAAGAAATGCAGCCCAGGAACTTTGATGGTCTTGACTCTAAGCAGCACCGGGAGGGATGAGAAAAAAATAATCACCCCGCTCCCTGGGCAACCTGACTTCAGAATGAAAAAGGCGGAGAATAAAGCGTGGCCCTCAGGCCGGAGAGACCCAGGCTCCCCTCTGTCTCTTCCCCCTGGGTCTCAGTTTTCCTCTCTCTAAAAGCGTTGTTAACAACAAGCTGAAACACGTGGGTGAGGGGCCTGGCAGACAGTGGGCACTGAGCCAGCAGCTGCCACTGTCCCTGCCATGCGGCCGGAGGCACTGCAAAATGCTTCTCACGCACTCAGGCCTTTCGGAGGAGGCCAGGGCAGGTGATGCTGTCCTCATTTCACAGACAAACATGGAAAAGACAGCGCTGCTCAGGGAGCTTCAAGTCAGGGCCCTGCCTGGAACTGCTCAGAGCCAAGCCTACCAACTCCGCTCCACCGCAGGCAGCAAGGCCCATGGCCTCGGCCGCTCTGTCCCCAGGCCAGCCCCGGAAGGACGTATGCCAGGCCACATACCTGGGGCGGGAGCCGGGGTGGGCTGGCTCAGCTCGCCCAGGGGGTAGCCAAAGTTCCGCACCAGCAGGGTCATGTCCTCGTGCCTTGGGCAGAACTTGGCACGCTCCCCGCCACTGGCGAAGGTGTCACTGTGGATACGCTTCACCCGGTCCACCACAGCCTGGGCCACCGCATCCAGGGACGTCTGCTTGGCAAACTCGGTGTCGATCATGGCCGCGATCTCCTAGGGGTGGGGAACACACACCCGGTGAGGGACAAGGGGCCCAGGGACTGGAGGTCACAGCTTCACAGCCTAACCAGGACGCGAGGGGGTCACCAGCCAAGCCTGCGATCCAAGCTTCTCAAAGCAGTTGGGATAATTCTTCCGGAACATTCTCTTTAGAAAAGGTGTGATTTTTGTGATCCCTCTGATTTTTGGCTTCCACACCAAAAAAAAAAAAAAAAAAATGGGGGGGAGGTACCCACTTTACTGCATCATAATGAGGACTAAATAACATACCGGATGGAGGGCATTCTGGAAAAACCCCGGGATGAAATAAATAAATAAAAACCCCAGGGCAAATTGTTATCATTAAGCTTTCTGTCCTGGAACCAACTTCTGGCGGTGCACGATACACCCACTCTGTCAGAAATGGAGGCTGCAGGACGGAGACAGGGCCCCCACGCGCGGAGAGGTCTCCTGTCCAGTGTGTTTGAGAGCCCACTAACCCTGGATAGTTCTATCATGAAAACCAAAGAAAGGGAGGGAAAAAAATCACATTGATGCTAAGACATAAAACTCGAGGAGTTCTCTTGTGGCTCAGCGGGTTAAGGACCTGGCAGTGTCACTGCTGTGGCTCAGGTTCGATCCCCGGCCTGGGAGCTTCTGCATGCTGAGGGCTGTGGCAGTCAGAAAGAACACAAACTCCTCAACGCGATGGGGGCCGGAATCTCTTGGAGGCAGGAGGGCAGGGACAGGCGACAGAAAACGACCTCGGCCCAGTCCAGGGAGGACTCGGCTCTACTGCTGACCAGCTGTGTCACCTCAGCCTCACGCTGTGAGCCCGAGTTCTCTGCCCTGACGTGGCAGCGAGCCCCTGACCCTACCCCGTTACATGGCTACTGGAAGGAATGAGATGAAACAGATGAAAAATCTTTCATTACGAGAGAGCAGGGCACAAAAGGCTTTCCCTTCACTACTTTTATTATTATGACTATTTCCCCCTCATTATTATCATTTTTTTTTTTTTCTTTAAGGGCCGTACTTATGGCATGTGGAAGTTCCCAGGCGAGGGGTCGAATCAGAGCTGCAGCTCAGGCCACGGCCACAGCCACAGCAACACGGGATCTGAGCCGCATCTGCGACCTACACCACAGTGCACGGCAACGCTGGATCCTTAACCCACTGAGCCAAGACCAGGGATCGAACCCACATCCTCATGGATTCCAGCTGGGTTTGTTACCGCTGAGCCACAATGGAGAACTACCCCCCTTATTTCCCTTAATTAGGAAAGAGCAGAAAGGTTACCGTCCTATCAGAATCAGAGAGGCAAGGAGAAACACAACCTGAACTAGAGTGACCAACCCTGCAAGCCAAGGTCAGGCAAAGGCAGCTTCTTTTCAAGGTCATCCTTGAAGTGACCGCCTTGAGGCCCTGGTTTAGTGACGACAGCCTGACTAGAATCCAAGGTGTAGGAAAAATAAGCAGCTCCCACTGGCTTAGAACCTATGTCTACCATGCCTGGCCCTCATCGCAACCCCATAGGGGCAGCTGTCGTCATCTTTATTTTAGAGACGAGTAACAAACTGCAAAGTATCCGCCGCTCACAGGGGAAGAAAGTGAAGGAAGCGGTGGAGTGGAAACTGGACGGGCCTTGAGACTCCGCGAGCAGCACTGTGTGTGTGTTCCAGGCTGTGCCCGTTTGGGGCTTTCCTCCTCGGCTGGGGCCCTTCTGGGACAGTTTCCAGGGCATGTAGCCCTGCAGAAATTCACTTCTCTTACCCTCTTCCCTCAGGCTTTGCTCAGGGTCCGGGGACTGAATCTGCTTCAGGCTCACAAGAGCAGAGCTTTGGGTGGGACGGGTGATACTGGAATTCTGTTTTTTGCCTTCCCCAACTTTGAGCCCAGAGAAGATGCTGGGCGCAGTGCTCTGGGTCCCTGACACGTAGGAGCTGAACAGGAGGCATGGCTGGGTCCCTGAGGGCGCCACACCTTGGAGGCTGGCCAGCCATGCTCTGCCCGGGCCTGGCTCACCTGGTTGGCCTGCCCAGGCCCGTGGGCTGCCTCCAGGGCCTTGTACAGCCCCTCGGACATCAGCACCAGGAAGCCGGTCACCCCCTCCAGGGGCTGCGCACCGTGGATTTCCGGCTCTGCGATGATCGGCTTGGACCTGGCAGCGCTGCAGGAGGAGAGCGGCGGAGAGAGCTAAATTTGGAACGGCCCCTGGGGACATTTATTCTGGTGAGAAGAGTCTATGCCCAGAATGTAAAATAAAACACGTCTGATAAAAGGAAAATGAAGAGAGGAAGGAAAAAAATCAGAACAGCAGAACTGTCCTCTCTGAGAGCAGCGGCTAAAATAAAGCTCAGAGGGCCAGTGGGCAGCGGGGGGTCAGAACAGCCAAGGTCAAATGCCTAATCCTAGCCCCATGCCACACAGCTTGTTCACAGAGCCAGGGGTGACAGAGGGAGGGTGGGACAGAAAGAGGGAAGGGGTTTGCTTTTATTTAGTATTTTAACTTTTATTATCATTTTTATCTTTTGTGTCTTTTTAGGGGCCTCACCCGCAGCTTATGGAGGTTCCCAGGCTAGAGGTCCAATCAGAAGCTGTAGCCGCCGGCCTACACCACAGCTACAGCAACGCCAGATCCGAGCTGCGTCTGTGACCTACACCACAGCTTTTGCCAGATCCTTATCCCACTGAGCAAGGCCAGGGATCAAACCTGCGTCCTCATGGGTACTAGCCCAATTCGTTTCTGCTGAGCCACAACAGGAACTCCAGGGTTCGCCTTTAAAAGGCACTGCTCTTGGGCTCCTCCAGGCTGACTCGGCCGCCCAACCCCCTCCAGCTGCAGAAGGTTCATTTACTGACGCACGTCGGAGCCAGTCAATGTCAGGAAGCTCCAACGTGCGCACGGGCACGTGGGGCCCGGACAGAGGATGTCCCCAGCAACGGCAATTCAAAGAGTGAGTCTGGAAACACCCTGAAAATTCAGCAGCAGGGCGGGTTAGGTGTGGCCGCCGCTACCAAGAATGCTGAATTATATTGTGCCTGAACTGCAGCTGTCAGGAACGGGGAACAGGCCCTATGAGGACAAACGTGACGTGCACAATACTAGGCTCGGAATGCCCCCACCACACACACACGCACACACACAGTGCGCCTGGTTTCCCAATCAGCATTCTCATACGGGGCAGCCAGGGCTCAGCATGCAAGCTCCGATGCAGGCTGTCTGGCTGCAAGTCCCGGCCCTCCGTTACCCCGAGACCAGGGGGCTGCCTGATGCCTGCATGCGTCAGCACCTACCTCCCAGGGCCCGTGTGAAGACTGAGTACAAGAATGATGTAAAGAGCTGGGTGCAGGCCTGATGGGAGGCTCGCAGTACCGTCACCGCCTGTCAGCTGAGGCACCGCGTGGCACCTGGAGGGACGCTTCATCTGGCGCCCCCACCCCAGCCCCGCCGCGACAACACTGAGGTCCACCTCTACGCACACGTGCCAGCTCTGGCCTCTCTTGCTGGGTCCCGTGGCCCCGGCTGCTGTCCTTGGCCTTGGCCCAGTTCTCCAACTTGACCTTTCGCCAGCCAAGCTCTAGAGGACCCCAACACCCGGCCGCTGGGTCCGGGGCCCGGCCCACACCCACCTCCATGGAAGGACGAAAGAGTCTCCTAGCTACTCAACTGTGCTTGCTGTCCTAGAGCCGCAAATCTGCGTCTGCCCCAGGCCCTCTGGTCTTACGAACAAACGAGGGGTGGCCGGACCAGCCCTACCTGAGGAGGTCGATGTCAGTGTAGCCGTACTTGACCTTGTAGTCGCCAATCCGCCTGGTGCTCTCCTGCCCACAGATGACCCCCACCTGCTTGAGCTTTCCTGCGTCCAAACCTAGCAGAGGGAGAGCAACACAACTGCAGACTCTGCTCATAAAGAAGGAAAAAAAGAAGGCGATGCAGACATACCTGTGGAAACAAGGCAACAGGACCCACTGAACAGGAAGCAAAGTGGCGGCAGGGCGCCGTGGAGGGCAGCCAACCCCAGGTCTGCCAGGGCCCCGAGCCCCTTCCCCCATCAGAGCACTCCTCGCTCAGAGCCCTCCCCCGACGTGGGAGCAGATCCGGCGTGGCCCAGTCCGGCTCCCTCTGCCGCCTGGGCTCCCGGAAGGGACAGGGTGGCTATGGCGGCCAGAACCTCAGAACTCCTCTGGCTTCTCCATCCCCACCAGTAACAGGGAGTGCCTGCCTCCATGTGCCAGGGACTCTCGCAGCATTTCACACGTTTGAACTCTTTCAATCCTCGCAACACCCCGGGGTAAGCATCACTGTCATCCCCATTACACAGACAGGGGTTACCGAGGCACAGAAAACTCGAGAAAGTTCCAAAATCGCCAGCTAGTAAGTGGCAGAGCTGGGATTCAACCCCTGGCAAGCTGGTCCCAAGCCCCAAGGTCACAGCCCGTCCACCGTTCATTTCTCTCTCTCCACGGCCACCAGAAGAAGGCAAAGGGTGAGCCAGCAGGGTCGACCCCCACTGCGGCCCGCGTCCCCCCACTCACCCAGCTGTGAGAGCCGGAAGAGCTCATCCTCATTCTCTGTGGTGTGGTCCATGTTCAGCTGTGTCACCTGCAGACCGTCCACCGTGGATTTGCATAGGAGTGCACGGTTCGTACCTGCAGCAGAACGTGAGCCGCTGAGCAAAGACTGAGAGCACAGGGCAGACAGGACACGATGAGAAGAGGGAAAAAGCAGGCATCTCACACAAGGAAATCCTTGAAATGAGCTAAGAAAACAGGCTCAGACCACGGGAGCCAATCGCCAGTCAGGGAGAGCTGACGGTATTAAGGAGTTGGGTTAAACTTTCCCAGTGTCACCCGAGGATGATTATGATGATGATTTTAAAAGGAGACCTTTTGTCTAAGGAGACACACTAACACGACACGGTGCCTGGGTTTTCCTCACAACAACTTGGGGACAGAGAGCTGCAGAGGAAATGAGCCCGGCCAGGAGGACTGATGTTGGGGCTGGGGGATGGGCACGTGGGAGTTTACTAAATGCTATTCACTCTACTCTTTCACGTTTTCATATTCTGTCCATAAAGAGAGCCTAAAGAAAGAAGAGAAAAGGGACCCCATCAGTGGGGTCTGGCCAGGGCCCCTGCAGTAATCTGCCCCCCTGGGGGCACCGCCTTCTCGGGGCCCACATGGCCTCTTCTCGCCCTGTGACCCCTCAGCCTCCAGCCGCCCTCAGCCTCTCTTGCTGCCCACGTGGGTCTTCCACAGTCAGGCAACATCTGCCACTGAGGGAGCCCAGAGAGGGGACGCAACTCCCCAGGGCCCTGCGCCAGTTAGGAGCAAAGTGGGGACAGAGGACAGAGGCCGGGACCCGCCCCCCAGCAGGTACTTGTAAGGCCCCGGACTGGGACCAAGGCGCTCAGTGGAGTAATGGGAGACGCGCAGTGGCCTCAGGACCCTGGGGTCTTCGGTGTCTGGGACGTGGACTGCCCAAAGGACACGGGGGGCCTGAGGCTGGCCTTCTCCCCTGCCTCCCACTCCCGCCCTGGGACAGGCAGGCGGCTCACCGACGTTGGCCACGTAGAGCCTGTTGTTGAGAAGGACCGCCACGACTGCCATGGCTCCTCCCGAGATCTCCCGCTCCAACGTCTTGAGCCTTTCCAGAATCTTCTGATACTGGGGAGGCAGCTGGTGCTGAGGAACACCCTAGAAGCCGTCATCGGGGGTCAGGGCAGGCCGGGCCCCTGGAGGCCTCACCAACCTCCGCTCCCCTGAGGAGAGAGCATCTGAGGCCCGGCCGGGAGGGAGGCTGGCTCTGCAGCTCCAGCGCAGGCTCCTTCCGGGAGAGCCACACAGGACCCGACTCGGCGGGCAGCCCTGAGCGTGCCGGCGGGTGAGGTGAGCAGGTAGGCGGCAAGGCCATGGACAGATTCAGGCCACAGGCTGACCCAGAGGGGCCTTCCTTCACCCCCCCCCCGCCCACGCGGAGCCTCAGAGTACAGCTACTAGCAGCCGGCCAAGGAGGGCACGCCACCCGCATCCCCCGTCAGGAGCCGTCCCCACGCCGCCTGCTGTTCTGGCCTAGTTGTCCATGGCCTGGGAGTGACATGGCAGATGAGTCCTTGCTCCGAGCAAAGCCAGGCCTTGGCTTGCTTCTCCTGGGGCACAGGCTGGGGACGCTACCTCAGGCAGCTGGGACTGGAGGCTCGCTTTCTCGGCCAAGGCATCATCGATGGACTCCAGGAAGCTCCTCTCCACCACATCGAAGGCCTGGGGGCACAGGACAGGGGGCAGAGGCCAGGTCAAACACCACTGTCACCTGATGCTGAGACACCGCCTATGAATAAATGCAAGTTGTATCAGCACAGGCCGTCATGTGATGGGGGATTCACACGCGGCAGCACCGAGCACTGCGGCTCCTGCAGAGCAGGGTTTGGCAAAGACATGGCCCTGTGGCACTGCCGCCTTCCAAGGTGGCACTGCATAGTGACCAGAGAGGCGGGGACAGCAGAGAGCTAAGCACATGGGCTCAGAGTGAGGCTGCCTGGGGGGAGGGCTGGCTCTGCACCTGCAGGCCAGGCAGTCCCAGGCTCCTCATCTGTGACACAGGTGACTGAGAGAAGCTGCCCTGGGCACTCAGAGCCTGGCCCAGAGTTAGTGTCTCTGCCACATCCTGAGGGACCCCCAAGGGCAGTGGAGGAGAATCACCAGCACGGGGCCCTGAGGCTGTGGACGGCACTCAGGCCCTCGGTGCCAAGGCAAGAAAATGGCCAGGAATGCTGTTTTTGAGGAACAGGATTCCATCCTTCTCATCGGTGACTAAGTGCTTCTCCGCTTCCAAAAAGAGATGCCAGGAGGAAGAAGTCCAAAACAACAGCAAGCAGAGACGCAGAACTGGCCAGCGGGCACCAGCCAATC
>PVHT021183617.1:5475861-5603525 GCA_004024745.2 Catagonus wagneri
TCCCACGAACCACAGCTTGCTGGCGAGTCCCATGCGAGACGCTATGAAACTGCTTTTTCTTGCTTGCAAACCTCCTTCTGACGCCCAGGAAAGCACTGCTGGCACTCTCACCTGAACTTGAGCCAGCTGTCCTCCGGCGGGTGGCTCTCGGTGCCCTTGCCGTCGGCAGAGTAGCTGCGGTTAGAGGCTGAGCCAACCCCAGAGAGGTGGCAGAGCGGCAGGTCGTCCGTCCAGCTTGGCTGCTGCTCCTGGAAGGACACCAGGAAACCCAGAGGCATTACCTTCTAGCCCAGAGCAGACCCCGCTTCATCTTCCTCCCCAGCAGAGACCCAGCGGGCTCACAGGACCACCCAAAGGGTTCCACTTCCTCCTAGAAAATGATGATGTGAGCATGAACAGACACTTGCAGAAAGGTTTGCGTGGCTTTATGGCTACCCTGCAAACTCTACCCCAAGAAACCTGAAAAAGGCCAGAGTCCCTGAATGCAAGGCTCAGCAGTGTCTCCGGGAGGGCGCCACACTACAGAGCATGAGTGAAACGCTTGGTGGCTCCTACCTCACACTGCAGTGGCTCTGGCTCTAATGCCTTGGTCACTGGTACAACCACAGATTTCCAGAATGTCTGATCCTGTGGCGCTCAGGATATCTGCTTTGCAGGCTGGGGGTGATTCACGCAGCCCAAGACCACACCTTGGGGAAAGTGACTTACAAAAGCTAGCCTCAGTCACTCTCCCCGGCACTAGGGTCTCTGCCCCTGGCCCCCTCTCCCACCCTAGGATCCTCCCCCATCCGCCCTCCTTCTCCACTAGTACCACATGCTTGCAGTGCCCTGTACACGCCCCGCTCTTTCCCTCCCTGCCCTTGTCTAGCAACTTTCCATGTCCTTCGGGAGCCTGGATCGGGAGTCACCTCCTCCAGGAAGTCTTCTTTTAGGAAGCCCCCCTCCCCAGGCTTGACTGCCATTCCTCTCGGGTACCCCTGCTCTAGCTGGCTCTCCACGCCTGCCCCTTCCTGACTCCCATTCTACCCCAAGAGCTCAAAACAGGCTGTTCAGTATAATCACGACCGAGCCTGACGCACACACGCACGCACGCAGGCACGAAGAGCTGTCCGGGCCCCAGCCCAAATCTCCTTGGGGTGCATTCTGAGCACCTGCAGTTTCTAAGCCCCAGAAACAGCCCTGACACAAGGCCCAGGTCCAATCCACTGCCTCGCCCTGAAAGTTTCCCTTACACCCGGCCCCACCTGAGACCTGTGCCTGGCTCACAAAGCCACTGCCATGCCACCCCGCTGAACTACAGCAAATGAAAACGACAGGAAAATCAAGGTTCAACCGTAAGGAGAGTAAATTCTGGATGGAAAGATTTCTTGAAATATTCGACAAGCAGGAACGCTGTGTGCAACTTCTTACCAGTTAGCAGTAACAGTCTTCAAAAAGGGATGTGAAAACCACTTCAACAGGCTTTTGTAATCAGATATGTAAAAAACTTGTGGTTACCTCTTGTGGCAAATTTCACCTTCCTTTTATTTACTTACTGACAGGGAGTGACTTTATGGCTTTTTTTTTTTTCTTTTCATTTTAATTGTTTTTACGCCACATTTATTCTAGCGCTTTAGTTTTGTGCTTTGCACCCTAGGGCAACTTCAGCCGGGTGCGGGAGTTTTGTTTTTATTTTTTAATTAACATACAGTGAAACTGCCTTTCTGGTGTGCAGGTCTATGAATTTTAATACTTGCAGAGATCTGTGTAACTACTGCCACAATCAAGATACATCATCCCAAAACATGCCGTCACGTTGCCCCCTTTGAAGCCATAGCCTCCCCTAACTCCAGGCGACCACTGACCTACAGTCTTTTCAAGAATGCCGGAAATTATTATGTGGCATGTAACCCTTTCCCACCTTTTTATTGTGATTATTTATTGTTTGTTCGTTTGTTTTTGATTTTTTAGGGCCGCGCCCACGGCATATGGAGGTTCCCAGGCTACTGGTCTAATCGGAGCTACAGCTCCCAGCCTATGCCACAAACACAACAACGCTGGATCCAAGCCCCATCTGTGACCTACACCCCATCTCAAGGCAACCCAGATCCTTAACCCACGGAGCGAGGCCAGGGATCAAACCCACAACCTCATGGTTCCTAGTCGGATTCGTTTCCACTGCGCCCCGATGGGAACTCCTATTGTGGTTAATTCATATAACAAACTGCCATCTGAACCACTTTTAAGTGTACATTTTACTGGCATTAAATACATTTATGCTGGCGTTCCCTTTGTGGCTCAGTGCTAATGAACTCGACTAGAATCCATGAAGATGCGGGTTCAATCCCTGGTCTCGCTCAGCAGGTTAAGGATCTGGCGTTGCCATGAGCCGTGGTGTAGGCTGCAGACATGGCTTGGATCCCACGTTGCTGGGGCTGTGCAGCTCCTATTTGACCCCTAGCCTGGGAACCTCCATATGCTGTGGGTGTGCCCCCCCAATAAAAGACATTTACATTGTCATGCAGCCATTGCCACCATCCATCCCCACAACTCCTTCCATCAAATAAAATTGAAACTCTAGACCCATTAAACAAAAAGTCCTCATTCTCCCCTCCCTTCAGCCTCTGGCAACCACCGCCATGCTCTAGTCGTTAAGCATGCAAGCTTTCACTCAGCAGGCTGGTGCATGCATCGACACCTGGCCTCTTTTTTTTTTCTTTTGTCTTTTTTGCCTTTATCTAGAGCCGCACCCGCGGCATATGGAGGTTCCCAGGCTAGGGGGTCTAAGAGGAGCTGTAGCTGCCGGCCTTCACCACAGCCACAGCAATGCGGGATCTGAGCCGCGTCTGCAACCTACACCACAGCTCACGGCAACGCCGGATCCTAAACCCACTGAGCAAGGCCAGGGATCGAACCCGCAACCTCATGGTTCTTAGTCGGATTCGTTAACCACTGAGCCACGAAGGGAACTCCACCTGGCCCCTTTCTACTGGAGAGCCATATTCCTTCACGCGGTGCACTGCAGGCATCCCGTCATCCACTGAAGGGCATCGGACTGTTTCCAGCTTTTGGCGGTTATAAAGAGAGTTGTTATAAATACTCGGGGGCAGGTTTCTGTGTGAACATAACTTTTCACATCTCCAGGGTAAACACCTAGGAGTGAGACGGCTGTTCAACTTCATAAGAAACCGCCACACTGTCTTCCAAAGCGGTCCACCATTTGCATTTCCAGCAACGCACGAGCATTCCCGTTGCTCCACATCCTCATGGTATTTATTTATTTTTTCTAAATTTAGACATTGTAGGGCGTTCCCTTCGTGGCTCAGCAGTTACCGAATCCGACTTGGATCCAGGAGGATGCGGGTTCCACCCCTGGGCTCGTGCAGTGGGTTAAGGATCTGGCTGGCTGTGAACTGTGGTGTAGGTCGAAGACACAGCTTGGATCCTACGTTGCTGTGGCTGTGGTGTAGGCCGGCGGCTACAGCTCTGATTCGACCCCTAGCCTGGGAACTTCTGTGCGCTGCAGATGAGGCCCTAAAAAAAACAAAAAAAATTAAAAAAAATAAATTTAGACATTCTAAGAAGTGTGCAGTGGCAGCTACTTATGGCTTTAACCTGCGTCTCCCTAACAGTTAAGAATGATGCTGAACATATTTTCATGTGCTTATCTGCCATCCACAGATGGCGTTTTGGTGAAATGTCAGTCTCAGGCCCATGTTTTAATTGGGTTGTTTGCTTCCTTAACTGCTGAATTTTAAGAGTTCTTTATATATTTTGGCTAAAGTCTTTTGTTGCATTTGTGACTTGCAAATATTTTCCCTCACCTCAGAATCCGAGTCATATCTGCAACCTACACCACAGCTCACAGAAATGTTGGATCCTTAACCCACTGAGCAAGGCCAGGGATCGAACCCGCGACCTCATGGATACTAGTCGGATTTTCACCCTACTGAGCCACAACAGGAACTCCATCCCATATGTTTTAGATCTGATAACTATACCTCCGTCACCAAAGACTTCACGAAGGTCTCAGGCAACCTGGAAAGTCAATTTCCTAAAGAAACTCCTTTTTCTAGGACCTGTCTCCTGCTTCCAACTAAGGTGAAATTAAGCATGAGATCAAGCAGAAGCACAAAAGCATCTCCCCAATTAAAAGTGTCCCTTGTCCTCCTGAAAAGATGGGCCAAGAAGCCAACAGTAAGCAACCCAAAATGCCACAGCTGTCTTAAAGCATAGGAGGGAAAGACACATACTTTCTAGAATCCTGTCTGAGATTAAAACTGAGATTAAGGTGGATCGAACCCATCCTCTAATATGAGATGAACAGTACAAATGTGTCGCCCACGACACAAAACTTGTCATCGATGCTGCAATCACAGTGCTTCCTCTGCCATTAGCTAACTCCCACAAGGGACAGAGGCAGGCTTCCAGGGACGCATATCTTTCCAACAAATTCATACTTTCCAGCAAAAAATAAATATTACCCAAGCAACTTATGGGCCCACTCGACATTGAGACATACACTCTGAAAAAGACTAGTAAATTAGCCTTTCACGAGGAAGGAAACAAACTCAAGCAGATGACTGAGGAACCTGCCGCGTCACTGTGTCGTGGCAGAGGAACAAGTCATCTAAAAGCACGTCCCGACGCTGCTCTCAGGGGTGGGCGGACCCACACCGACAGGCACGTGAGCACGGCCAGCTCCCGCAAACCAGAGCTGCCTGCCTGCCAGCGCTCAGCCTACTGAACGAGCACCTTGTCCTCCAGGGAGTATTGATGCCTAGTGTCTGGTTCCTTCTACAATGTTAAGGGCTTTTTCTGAAATTTGATTTTCACAATGTTGAGCTAGTAATATTTTGTTTTATTAATTGGCCATCAGTTGAGGTCAATGGGTGAAGCCCCCAGGACTTTTATTTTAAGGGCAGTCTGTCCATTCCTGATGAAAACGCTTAAGAAAACAGTAATTGCTGGATATCTTCTTCACGTGCCATCACAGGTATCCTTCAGTCCGCCCTCACACCAGCGTCTTACCTAGTGGGGCAACACACGAGGCGTTTGCATTAGCATCAGGAACACAGCGATACTGGGGGTGTCAGCACACGAAATTACACGAGAAAAAAAGCAGAGCAGGAGTTCCCATCATGGCTCAGTGGTTAACGAATCCGACTGAGAACCATGAGGTTGGGGGTTCAATCCCTGGCCTTGCTCAGTGGGTTAAGGATCTGGCGTTGCCATGAGCTGTGGTGTAGGTTGCAGACGCGGCTCGGATCCCGCGTTGCTGTGGCTGTGGCGAAGGCCGGCAGCTACAGCTCCTGTTAGACCCCTAGCCTGGGAACCTCCATATGTCGCAGGTGCGGCCCTAGGTAAGGCAAAAAGACAAAAAAAAAGAAGAAGCAGAGCAAAAGAACTGGCAAAGAAGTACAGTTACCTCCACCTGCAGCGGGTACGACAGTACTTGGAAACCCTAGAGAACGAATGATAAAACTAACTCAGCTAAGACAGGAAGGCGGCAAGACGGAAAATCTACACAGAGAGTCTACCGCCTTTAGGGGTTTCCTCACAGCGGTGCAGGATCCGGTGCTGCCACTGCAGCAGCCCAGGTCGCCACTCTGGTGTGGCTTCGAACCCTGGCCCGAGAACTCCTACACGCCACTGTGGGCACAGCCAAAAAAAAAAAAAAAAAATTCTGTAGGCTTCATAGACTTAAAGAAAAGATGGGCATCTAGCCTCCATGTGAAAATTCCTACCTACTGTCAACTAAAATAACAAAGTCTTTTTCTTCTAAAGTTCTCCTGAGTCAGTCTCCGGCAACCAACCACACTCTGGCAGAGGATCTTTTAAAATCTAAATTTATATCTGTTGGATTATATATTGATGCTTTTATCTCAGTCTTCCAGCCTGTTGACATAGTTTCAAATCTCACCCTTTGACAGGTGAACGCGCTCACTCAGCTGTCTATCTCGGGCAGGTAAGGCCTGCTAGCGAGTGCTCAAAATGATTTCCAAAAAACTGTGAACAGAACAAAAAGCACGGGAAGCTAATCCACTTCTGACAGGAGGTGTCCACACTAAACACAGGAGGAAAGTAACACTTTCACCAAAGATTTATGATACTTGAAAAGCCATGTTTTTGGAGCCTCCAATGAGGAGACTACTGACCCTAAAGGTACAGTCACAAAAACAAGCACACGTTTTAAAACAAATCAACTGTTTAACACAAGAACCTTGCTGACCAAAGTTCTCCTTATTTCAAACTGGCGCTATTTAAACACTGCGTTTCTAGCCAGCCTGACTTGGCTTGCTATTTGAACAAATGAGAAATAAGAAAAAAAAATTAGGAGTTCCCGTCGTGGCTTAGTGGTTAACAAATCCGACTAGGAACCATGAGGTTGCGGGTTCGATCTCTAGCCTTGCTCAGCGGGTTAAGGATCCGGCGTTGCCGTGAGCTGGGGTGTAGGTTGCAGACACGGCTCGGATACTGCGTTGCTGTGGCTGTGGCGAAGGCCAGCGGCTACAGCTCCTGTTAGATCCCTAGCCTGGGAACCTCCATATGCTGCAGGTGCGGCCCTAGATAAGGCAAAAAGACAAAAAAAAGAAAAAAATTACCCAAAAAGCATATTAAAAAACTATGGGAGTTCCCACCCTGGCTCAGCAGAAACGAATCTGACTAGTATCCTTGAGGATGCAGGTTCGATCCCTGGCATCGCTCAGTGGGTTAAGGATCCGGCGTTGCCATAAGCTGTGGTGTAGGTCGCAGATGCGGCTCGGGTCTGGTAAAGCTGTGGCTGTGGTGTAGGCCGGCAGCTGTAGCTCCAATTCAACTCCTAGCCTGGGAACCTCCATATACTGCAGGTGAGGCCCTAAAAAGAAAAAAAAAACACAAAAAAACTATCTACGGAGTTCCAGCTGTGGTATAGTGGGTTAAGAATCTGACTGCAGCACTCGGGTCACTATGGAGGCACGGTTTTGATCCCCAGCCTGGCACAGTGGATAAAGGGCCTCCCTTTCTATCTTTCCGAGTCCTGTCCACCCCCAAAAGGCCCCCTGCTCAAATCCAGCTAGTGCCAGAAGCCTTGTTTCCCAAACCCCACCCACCCACTCACCATCTGATTATCTACTTCAGGTTTTTTCTTTATTCTCTCACCTTTTCTTTATTTTTTTCTTTTTTGGCCGCCCCACAGCATACAGAGTTCCCAGGCCAGGGATCAGATCCAAGCCATAGCGGCGACGTGCACTGCAGCGCTTGATGCTTAACTCACTGTGCCGGGCTTTGAACATGTGTCCTAGAGCGCCACAGACACTGCTGATCCCGTTGCGCCACAAAAGGAACTTCCACTTTTTCTTTTATTTAATTTTTTTTTTCTTGGCTGTACCCATGGCACGTGGAAGTTCTTGGGCCAGGGATCAAACCTGAACCGCAGGAATGAAAATGAGCCACAGCCTTGACAATGCCAAATCCTTAACCTGCTGAGCCACCAGGAAACTCCAGATGATTTCATTTTGAAAGTAAACTTTTTAGTATTATAGGAGAAAACCTTTACTACCTGCCAAATCTTTAAGGTAATAAAAAAGGAAAACAAAACAAGGTTGTTAAGTTCTGGCTGAACTCACGGTCTGCTGCACTCTGAGCTGAAGCCCTGTTCTCTCCATTGAAAAAAAGGAGATCAGCAAGAATCAGAAAGACGTTAGGTCCCTAAGAGATCAAACCAAGTCTATCTCTTAATATCATCAGGAAGTCTGAAAGAAAGCCATGAAGCAAATAATCTCCATATGTAATGATGAGTCTTACAGCATCAAACTCCAAACCACCTCATGCTTAGGTCCCAGGCTCTCAGAAAATATGGCCCAAGGCCACGGGGCCCCTGCCTGAGAAATCCATGCCTGTAGCCTCACCGTACATACTGGGCAACCTCCTTACTGGAATTAACCATTTGGCTTTGTGGCAACTCTCAAGTTGTAGGCTTTTTTTTTTTTTTTTTACTTTTTAGGACTGCACTCAGCATATGTAGGTTCCCAGGCTAGGGGTCAAATCAGAGCTATAGCTGCCAGCCACAGCCACAGCAACATGGGATCTGAGCCGCATCTGTGACCTACGCCACAGCTCACGGCAATGTCGGATCCTTAACCCACTGAGCAAGGCCTGGGCTCGAACCCGCAACCTCATGGTTCCTAGTCAGATTCGTTTCCGCTGGGCCACAACGGGAACTCCTAGCCTGGTATTGTTAACTGGCTACTTATTTCACTGATTCAAAGACGTGTATTTTCAACATTTTTCAATATCTCTGAAGTTGGCATGTTACAAGTTAATTAGCAGTGCGCTGTTTTCTTTGTAGTATATAAAATAACACATTCTTGTAATAGCAGTATTTTAGATCCAGTGACATGGGCAATTTCTCAGAGACTATCGAGCGCTCCTTCAGTGGCCGGCCCTGCGGTCCCCGTGGCAGCTCAAACATTCAATAGCCAGTGGCCTGAGGATTCCAGGAGGTGCCACCCGTGTGGGCGTGGAGAGTATGCAGCCCGCCTGCTCTCAGCTGTGGCCCCCAAATCACTCGCACGCCGCTGGGGCCGGTAACACTCAGTAGCATTCTCCCTGCTTCTCTCCACCTCCACGAGGGATTATTCATGGCAAGCATGTACTGCAGATTCTATTAAAACCCACCAGACCGCCAACCCCCTTGCTTCCTTCCTCCACACTTCGGAACATTTTTGGGAAAGGTCACGTATTTTCTATTCGCACGCACCACCCACCCCTGCACCCTGCACACACTGACGCATACTTTCTCCCGCGCCCACAGATGCCGGGCCCGCTGCACCCAGGAGCGGACAGCGCTTGAGCGCCCTGAACGGGAGTCCCCAGAAGCCAAGAAGGGGGCGTCTCACGCTCGGCACAGCCTCGTCACAGAGCCACGTAAACACCCACGACAGTGAGCGTGGCCCGCTTCTCTTTGATGGGCTGCAAAATTAACTTCTCACAAGAGGGCCTCTGTTTCAAAAGGCCTAATTTTGACTTGAACGTGTGAGGGAGCTTTCCGAAGTCAAATTTTAGTATCAATTTCGCTAGCAATTCGACTGAATTTAACCCATTCAGGGCGCCAGGCCCGGTGCACATAGATTTAAGCATTAGCACCTCATGTACCTGTGACCATGTCACATAAAAAGAGTCCATAAAAAGTCCCCCCAGAGACTCATCTCAAAGTCCTGGGCCGCAGAAACGGACAAAAGCATGATTCCAAGTTCAGGCCACAGCTTGAATATCAAATTATAGTATGAAAAGGCTGAGTGTTTTTGCGGCAAAAAGCACCCAGATTACTTAGAGGGAAAAAGGAAGCTCAGAAAGGGAGAATAATGCCCCCAGGAAGATGGCTCAGGCTGGGGGCTGGCAGTTCTTTCTCTCCAAAAAGCTTAAAACACCCCAACGCCTCCTGCCATCTCCGTCTTTCTGAATGACCCCCTTTTCCTTCCTCACTTCTCGGGGACCCACTCCACCCCTGGCCCCCACCTCTTTCCCCAGGGTTTCCATCAAAGCTTCTCTATGTTTTCATCACAAATGTCGGACTAGTGCCTTCCTAACGGGGCTGCTGATCACCGCGGCGCTTACTGCGTGCGAGCAGCCGCACCATCCTGACGCCGTGCGGGGCGGCTGGAGGTGATGATCTGAAGAACGTTTTATTGAAGACTCTGTGTTTATTATACATTAGAAAAAATAGGAAAAGGTTGATTTCAGGTTGACTTTTTAAATAATTAAGTAATGGGGCAAAATTAAACTTTTGTGTGTGTGTGTTTTAGGGCTACACCCGCGGCATATGGAGGTTCCCAGGCTAGGGGTCTAACAGGAGCTGTAGCTGCCGGCCTTCGCCACAGTCACGGCAACTCAGGATCTGAGCCATGTCTGTGACCTACACCACAGCTCACGGTAACGCCGGATCCTTAACCCGCTGAGCAAGGCCAGGGATCGAACCCGCAACCTCGTGGTTCTTAGTCGGATTCGCTAACCACTGAGCCACGACGGGAACTCCAGGACCCATGTTCTTTTGAAGCTACTTCAAAAGCTCACCTTTTCTTCAAAAGACCTATTAAGGTACCACACTGCCTGGGGAAGGTGCTGACACTCCTCAGGATGGCATTCCATGGCGTGCTCCGCCATCTGGGCCCCTGCAAGTCTCACCTGACCACTGATGGTCCCATTAGGCCATCTGCAGCACGCCCTGCCACTCCACAAAGACACTAGAGTGCCTTACCCATTGTAGTGTGATGTACAGCTCCTTCTCCCAAGCAGGACCGCAAATGCAGTGAGCGCAGCCACACGCCTTATGTATCTTGGTATCCCCACGCCCAGTAACTAGGGACCAGCAGCGCTCACAGCCACCAGATGAACGATGGCATCCTAGCTGCCCTCATTTGACTCAGGACAGTGGAGGGCAGGTCAGCAAGGCCTGGCACATGGAGTGAACACTTGGGCCCCCTGGGAGCAGAGATCTTGATCATCATTAGGGTGGAAGGGGGCTGGTGTGGACACCCCTGCCATCCCTCCGCCTTTCATCAAAATGCTATGTGCCTGGAGTTCCCATTGTGGCTCAGTGGTAACAAACCCAACCAGTATCCATGAGAACTCAGGTTCAATCCCTGGCCTCGCTCAGTGGGTCAAGGTTCCAGCGTTGCTGTGAGCTGTCAGGTAGGTTGCAGATGAAGCTTGGATCCCAGGTCGCTGTGGCTGGGGTGGAGGCCGGCAGCTACAGCTCCAATTCGACCCCTAGCCTGGGAACCTCCATATGCTGCAGGTGTCGTCCTAAAAAGACACACACACACACACACACACACACACACACACACACACACAAAAGCTATGTGCCTAAAGCTAACTATCGAACTTGAAAAGATTCCACACCACCCAAGAACACATTTAGGAACTAGCAAAGCTGGTCTCTGTCAAACCCAAGTCCCCTGGGCTCCATCACATCTAGAAGGGAGGGAACCTGGTAGCCACTCTCCTCAGCAAGCCGAGTCAGCCTACAAGAGTTACCACATCCAGCATTTGCCACGATCCAGCCAGTATTTCTGGAATGTTTATTACACCATGGACATTTAGTTAGGGGCCCTGCCCTCTTACAGAACAGAGGGCCGGGCCTACCTAACCCACTCAAGTGTAAGGCCGACTTGCCAGGCAGTAGTAAAATAAAGGCGCAGTCAGAGGTGTGTGTTGGGGGGGGGAGCTAACCCCAGCAGGGAACGCTGGGAACTGCTGTCCTGCAGGTGCAACTTCAAAGGGAATCTACACAAAGCCTCTCAGTTTACAGCCATGAAGGCCACCCCTTCCCCTCCAATCCTCATGCTTTAAGACCCCCAAGGACAGAAAGGTCAAGGCCTGCTGCATCTCTGTAAGGTCAAGACTGAGCACTGGATCTGGTGTCAAATGCTCAAAGAATTTACTGAATGCCTGGCACCTACCAGTAGTAGGTGCTCAGCGACAATATTCACTGTAGATCCTACATCCCTCTCTTCAAGTCCACTTTCCAGCACAGGAGGCAGACAAGTCCACAGGAAAGAACATCAGATTGCCATGTCAAAGGAGGACCCAGGGGGTCCCACAACCAACCCTGACTGGTCAGAATACTTCCATGGTGCCAACACATGTGTGCATCGATGTGCACGTGTGTCAAAAGGATGCAGAGGCTGGAAGACACCAGTGACAAACCAGGGGGGTTCAGGCCAGGGAGAGGAATGAGTCTCAATATAATCCTCCCACTGCCTGCTTACCTAAAGGATAAGGAAACTGAGGCCAACGGAGGCATAGCTAACTAGAGCCGGGGCCAGAACCCAGGCTGCCAGTCATTCCTTCCTAAAGCCTAGAGGTTAAGAGGGTTTCTGAAATCGAATCCCTGATTTCCTGCCTCTGACATTTACCAGCTGTGTGACCTTGGGCAAGTGACCACCTTCCTTTGTAAAACAGGAAGAATTACAGCACCTATCTCAAGGGATGATGGGAAAATTAAACTTACAAATGTAAAGCTATAGGCACACGGCGTGGGATTCAGTGAGGGACACCCAAGTGGCTGCTGCTAATTATTATCACCGCGCGACCGGACCCGGGCCCAAGCTGGCTAGCTACCCCCAGCTCTCTCGGCTGTCGCGCGCCACTGTCCCTGCGGGCTCAAAGCGCTCCCACCCTCGACGGGCCCTTGACGTTCCCGGCCGCTGCACCGCGAATCCGAGCTCCCAAGGACCGGCACGCAGCGCGCACGCGCGGGCCTTGCGGGGCCGCACGCGCCCCGGGTGGGGAATGAGGGGGGCCGGCCCAGGAAACGGGAGGACGGCGGCCACACCCCGCGAGGGACGCAGAGGCGGCCCAAAGGCAGAGAGGGAGCTGTACCTGCACCCGACAGGGCCCCCCCCGCTTCCCTGCCCCGGGTTCCCGACTCTCAGCCCGAAGAGCGGGTCGGTTCCTCACACTCTGCAGCAGACTCCTCCTCTGCGCCGCCATCTTGGAGGGACCCCCACGGGCGCGCCCGCCTCCCGGCAGAGCAGGCGAGAAGGGCGGCTAGAGCGGCCTGAAGCCGGCGGGAGGTCCGCGCTGTCGCGGAGCATGCGCCCGGCGCCACCCCACGGCCGAAGTGGGAAGCGGCCGTAGCAAAGCGAGTGCGCAGGCGCATTCTTCCAACCTTTATTTTGCAGAAGATAAAAGGTTGTACGTGTTGTCACTCGTTCATCTTTATTTGAGAGCCTTATCCGGGGTCCCGTTCCGGTGGGATTCCTCTTTAGGAATTAGGGTGCTTTATGAGCGCTTTGGGAGCGAGGGAGGGCGAATTATTCGTTCAGTTAATAAGTATTAATTGAGTAATTGTGCCTGGCCCTTTAGAGTGAAGCAGCAAACCAGACAGGCCCGCAAAAAGCTAACATTTTAGTTGGGGAGGACAGCATTTACATAGATAAGTCGTATCAAGTGGTGCTGCTTGCTAGGAAAAGCGTTTATGAATGTGGTAGGCAGGTGACTGGCAACAAGGAGAGCAGGAGGGGACAGCAAGTGCACAAGGCGCAAGGAAAGGGAGCAGGGTCGGTTCAAGAAGCACGCGTGTCACAGAAGGCCCTGTGGCCGGAACAGAGATGGAGGGAAGAGTGAGGTGAAGGGGTAGAGGGCAGGCTCTGACCTTGCTGCCCCAGGCAGGAGTTAGGCTATTCATCTGGAAGACAAAGGAAAGTTGTTGACTTCTGAGCAAGCTATTGACATCATCCTTTTGGCAGAAAGATCCCTTTGACTATGTATAGAGTTGGTGTTCAGAAGAGGATTGGAGTGGGGACAGCAAGACCACTTAGGAGACTGTTGTTCTAGATCTAGGCAGTGGGTGGGCTTTCTTTAGGAGATGAAATTGTCAGGGCTTGATCGTGGATTGCTTGTGGGTGATGATGGGAAGATGTGTCCAAGTTTCTTCCAGATTTCCCCTTTTTTTGTGGTTGTTTTTTTGGCCACAGCATGTGGAATTTCTGGGACCAGGGATCAAACCCACACCACAGCAGTGACAACGCTAGATCCTTAACCTGCTGAGACACTGGGGAATGACGAGGCTCTTGGCAAAGCCAATTCAGAGGGGCTGGTAGGATAGAAACCCAGATGCAGTGAGTCGAAGACTGGCCGGGAAGTGGAGACTTGTAGACCTTGCGAATAAGCGGCTCTTCCCAGCTGGTGGACTGGGAAGGGAAAGTGAGGGAACATGGGTTCGAGGGAGAGGTTTTTCTTTCAAGCTGGGAGAAGGCCGAGCCTCTTGAAATGCTGAAGGAAAAACTTAAGAGAGAAGAGCTGATATTCAGGAGGGGGAAGAGGGAGGCCATCTAAGGTTGGGATGGTGATTCACTATCTTGCTGTCCTACCAACACAGCTCCGCGTGACCCAAGATGACTGCTTGAGTGCCAGCCATTTAGTCTGAGTTCAGGCAGCAGAAAGGAAAAAGAAAAGTAGGAAGATGGCATTTGCCTCCTTTTTTTTTCCCCTCTTTTTAAGGCTGCACCCGGGGCATAGGGATCGAATTGGAACTGCAGCTGCTGGCCTACACCACAGCCACGTGGGGTCTGAGCCTTGTCTGTGACCTATACACCACAGCTCATGGCAATACCAGATCCTTAACCCACTGAGCAGGGCTAGGAATCAAACCCGAATCTTCATGGATAGTACTCAGGTTTTAATACCACTGCCACAACAGGAGCTCCCCCTGCCTCCTCTTTTTTTTTTTTTTTTGTCTTTTTAGGGATACACCTGCAGCATATGGAGGTTCCCAGGCTAGGGGTCTAATCAGAGCTGTTGCTGCCGGCCTATGCCAGAGCCACAGCAACCTGGGATCCAAGCTGCGTCTGCAACCTACACAACAGCTCACGGCAATGCCTGATCGTTGACCCACTGAGTGATGCCAGGGATCGAACCTGCAACCTCATGGTTCCTAGTCGGATTCGTTTCTGCTGCGCCACGATGGGAACTCCCTGCCTCCTCTTTTTTGATTAACATTTACTTGCAAGCAATCTCCCCCACCCATTTTTTTTCTTCTTTTTTTCTGGCTACACCTGCGGCATATGGAAATTCCCAGGACAGGGATCGAATCCCAGCCACAGCTTCCACCTGTGCCACAGCTGCAGCAACTCAGGATCCTTAACCCACTGTGCTGCAGCAGGAACTCACTCCTTCCCCTTTTAAGAAGACCTCCAGAGGTTCCTCCTGATGCTTCTTCTTACACCTCAGTGACGGTACTTTAGTCCCATGGCCGCAACTCGCTCACAGCGAAGTCAGGAAATGCAGGCTTTGGGTTGAACTTCACAACGTGCCCAGCTACAGTTTCTGTAACCTAAACAGGATTGGAAAGTGGATACCAGGAGGTTCTGTGAGGTCTCTGGCATGAAGGGGGATAGGAAGGGCCCAGAGGTTTGTCTGGAAAGAATTAAGATTTGGAGTCTAGTGCTGAGGGGGAGGGATGGACTCGGGGCGGGGGGTGTTGGGATTGACCTGTACACGCTCAGTATATGGAATTATTGGCCTGCTGTATAGCACAGAGAACACTGCCCTATATTCTGTGATAATCTATGGGGGAAAAGAATCTGAAAGAGAATGGAGGTGTGTCTGAGTATAACTGAATCACTTTGTCGCATAGCAGAAATTATCACGACCTTGTACATCAACTGTATTTCAGTAAAACTTTAAAACAATGGAAAAAAAATTTGGAGTCCATCCCACTCCATTCCAATTCCGGCTCCATATCCTGTTACCTGTGAGACGTTGAATGAGTCACGGGTTCTCCCTGAGCCTCAGGATCCTCCTCTGTACTCTGGGCGTGACAATCTAGCTGGCAAAATGAATGCAAGGATTCAATGAGATGCCACGGAAAGAACTGACCTGTGGTTGGCACTGATGTTTATTCCATTCAGATTACAATTTAATGTTTTAAAAGAGAATAAATGCACATTGAGTGCCTACTGTAAGCCAGGCACTATTGTTGAGTGCTTTTTCATCATGGACTTATTTATTCTCCCTCTGACTTTGTGAGCTAGGTATGATAATTATCCTAACTTATAAAGCAGGAGACACCGATTCAGGGAATCATCCAAATGTCAGGATTTGAACTCAGGTCCTCAGAACTGTGGCAGTTCAGCCCTGGGTCTCCTCGCAGGCCCCGGAGAGGCTGCTCAGTGAACGTGCGTGGCATCAAACTGGGTGAAGAGTCAGATGGAGATGAATGGGTACATTGGTAGACGAGACACTTGGGGGACAGGCAGTGCCAAGATCCCCAAGTGACTCACAGGGCAGCTAGGACTAGGACTTGGGGCTTCCAGACACCCCCAGCCCATGCCTCTTTCCATCCCTGACCCCCTGACCAATGCACAGTGATGGGTCCTCATTTCCTAATTCCTTGGGTCTGATTTTCCAGGGAGTAAGAAGATACTGGGCTCGGCACGGCACTCGGGAGAAGAATTAAGGCAATGCCTCCTGTTTGCCTGGCACTGAGCTCCAAGGGGTGGGGTGGATACAAGGAAGTCTGCTGTGGACACACACCCCTTCTCCTCTGGGAACGCCGTACCTGGGAACCAAGCTGTAAAGTGGATCCTGTTTTTCCCCAGGAAAACCCTCTGGGTCAGGGTTTGCAATCAGTCCGAGTCATGCTTCTGCCAGAAGAGCAAACACACCACAGCCACCGACCTTGATATCTATTTAAACAGCCAGGCACCAAGGTGGGCAGGCCACCTGGCGGGAACTAGGGCCAGGTCACCTGATGCTCCGGGAAGCACACACATGGCCTGGGATGTCAGATGACTCCATGCCACCACACCGTGGCCTTTCCAAACCCCCAACAGCAGAAGAATAGACCTAGCCAGGCACCTTCTGGGAACTGAGAAGGCTGTGCCCAGAGTTTGGTTCCACCCTTTGTCATCAGGTCTGCAGGAAGTCTCTCTGTGCCTCTAGCCAGCTGCCCACGGAGCCAGCAGATGCCATCAGTCCTTTGTTCAGCCTCACACAGGCTTGCGGCATCTGGTTTGCAGGTAACAGCTTGGAAAGATGGCTGTGAGGCCACTGAGGAACGTTTGGAAGGGAGAAGAGCATATTTGCCTGCATCCCACTATCTTCATCCTCAGACTCCTTTTTGTCTTCTCCATTCTGGCCGGGAACCCAGGCAAAAATTTTGACCTGGTTGCCAAAACGGAGCTCAGGGACCACCCTGGACTGTGTGCTCTGTCCTTCTGAGCTTTTCTTGGTCACAAGCATTTTGCCATATGGCTGTGTGGTCTTCATACTGATCATCTGTTTTAAAAAAATTTTTGGCCACACCTGCAGCGTGCAGAAGTTCCCGGGCCAGGGATCGAATCTGATCACAGCAGTGACAGTGCTGGGTCCTTAACCTGCTGAGCCACCAGGGAACTCTTATATTGATCATCTTAATGGATGCCTTAGAGTCCTTTGACTGGGTACTCCCTCATTTTCAAATGTTAGCTAATAAGCTTGTTTCCAGTTTGGGGCTAGTATATACATATCTGCAGCCGTATTCATGTGATTAAAAACTATTCATTGAGGGAGTTCCTGTTATGGCTCAGTGGTAATGCCGTGAGCTGTGGTGTAGGTCGCAGACTCACCTCGGATCTGGCATTGCTGTGGCTATGGCGTAGGCCAGCAGCTACAGCTCTGTATCAACCCCTAGTCTGGGAACTTCCATATGCCAAGGGTGCAGCCCTAAAAAGACAAAAAACAAAACAAAACAAAAAAATTCGAAACAAAAAAAAACCAAGAAACAAACAAAGAAAACCTATTCATTGAATTTCTTAGAGAAGCACAGTGAAACACGGGAGAAATAATTTGTATTACACAACTTTAGCAAAAGGGAAAACCGAAAAAAGAAAAAAGGGAGAGAGGTAGAACCAATGGGACAAAAATCAGTGTAATCTGAGGCAATGGGTATATGGGCTTTCATGGTGCTGTTCTCTCCCTTTTTTGTACATGCTTCACAATTTTTCATAATAAAAAATGAAAAACAGGGAGTTCCCACTGTGGCGCAGTGGGTTGATCTTCAACTTCTGGCTCCCAGAACCGTGAGACGACACATTTCTATTACTGGAGCCACCCGGCTTGTGGGACTTTGTTAGAGCAGCCCCAGGGAACTGACGCAGGCGTGGTCATCCTTAGCAGCAGCTGAACACACAGAGACGTTCAAGGTTGTAGGTGGAGAAGCAGCCACAGGCTTAGCAGGAAAAGTGCTGAGCAGCCTTTCTCTCTCTTTTTTTTTCCTTTAGGCCACACCCATGGCATATGGAGGTTCCCAGGCTAGGGTTTGAATCAGAGCTACAGCTGCTGGCCTACGCCACAACCACAGCAACACGGGATCTGAGGCGCATCTTCAACGTACACCACAGCTCAGGGCAACACTGAATCCTTAACCCACTGAGCGAGGCCAGGGATCGAACCCACATCCTCATGGATCCTAGTCAGGTTCGTTACCGCTGAGCCATGACGGGAACTCCCGGACCAGACTTTCTTGAGTCCCATTGCACCCCTTTGCTCGTTTCCTCGCTGTGTGAATTCCTCTCTAAAGTAAAGCTGTGACACCTGCTTCACGGGGCTGTCATGGGTTCACAGCACCGGGGGGATAGACGCAGAATTGTCCAAACCTTAAAGGCAAGGGGGTGCTGTTAGTACAGAGGGAGACTGAGGCCCAGGGACTCCAAGTGGCAGCTAGAATGTGGCACAGCCGTGATGTGAACCCAGGCCCCTCGGAGCCTCAGGTGGATTTGACTTCCTCTCCTCCCTGCCACCCCCCTGGAAATGGCCCTGGGTGACAAGGGGAAGCTGCCTCCAGCAGGACCGTCCCTGCATCCCCACCACCACCCCGGCAGGGTGACAAGGAAGAGATCCTCTCCAGGCTCGGTTCCAGCTCTGACCTTGGTCGGTGGTGCCCCTGGCCAGCGTTCCGTCTTGCGAAAATCCATTTCTCCTGTGGCTCAAGGCTCTGGAGGAGATCTGTGTGGGGTACTCCTCCAGCCACGTACCCCCAGGGCCCCCACGTGACCTCGCCTCCTGCCCTGCCCCCCAGCTCTGTCTGTGGAGGCTCCCAGCTTCCGAGTGGACCAAGGGAAACAGGTCCTTCCTGAATCCAGCCTGGTGCCACCAGGCTGCCCATGTGCCAGGCAGGCTGTTTTCCCACTCGGCGGCTCCTGGAGACCAGGCTTCTCCATGCCCTCTCCCCAGGCCTCTGCTGCCCACTCCAGCCTCCCGAGCCCAAAGGAAAGGGGGGTTGCTGGAAGATGGTTAAGAGATGGACAAAGAAGAGGTGTCTTGGGGTTCCTACTGGGGTGCAATGGGATTGGCGGTGTCTCTGTGGTGCCAGGACACAGAGTCGATGCCCACAGTGGGTTAAAGGATGGAGCCTTGCCACAGCTGTGGCGTGGGTTGTAACTGCAGCTCGGATCTGGTCCCTGGCCCGGGAACTCCATATGCTGCGGGAGGCCAAAAAAGGAAAAAAAAAAGAGAGAGAGAGAGACAGAGAGAGAGAGAGAGAGAGATCTTTAGATATCTTTCCTGAGCACCCAGCAAGCTATAGAAAAAGAAAAAAAAACAGTTTTGGCTGGAGCACTACCAGCTTGTGGCCCTCTGTTCAACAAACACTTACCTGGCACCTACAGTGCATCAGACCCTTAGAAAGGGCAGAATATGCACGACTCTGGACCCAGAGGGACCTGGTTCAAGTCCCAGCTCAGCCCTTTATTGTGTGACTTTTTATTTATTTACTTATTTGTTTGTTTATCTTTTTAGGGCTGCACCCGCGGCATATGGAGATTCCCAGGCTAGGGGTTGAATTGGAGCTATAGCTGCTACACCACAGCCACAGCAATGCCAGATCCAAGCCACATCTGCAACCTATACCCCAGCTCATGGCAAAGCCGGATCCTTAACCCGGTGAGCGAGGCCAGGGATCGAACCTGCATCCTCACTGATGCTAGTCAGATTCGTTTCTGCTGAGCCATGACAGGAACTTCCAATTTAGCTAAATTTTCTAAGGATCATGGCGATTGCTTATTGTTTTCTTTTCTTTTCTTTTCTTTTTTCTTTTTTTTTTTTTTGGCTGCAACGTGCAGTGGCTTGACGTGGGGCTCAGCTCCTAGACCAGGGATTGAACTCGGGCCACAGTGGTGAAAGCACCAAGTCAATTGTTGATTTTCTTTAATGAGTAATTAATTCTTAGGCAAAACTATAGTGACCAAAAACCATAAAATTTTGATCTGTGGTGTAGACCAGCAGCTGCAGCTGTGGCTCCTATTCCACCCCTAGACCAGGAACTTCCATATGCTACAGGTGAGGCTGTAAAAAGAAAAAAGAAAAGAAAACAATCAAAAAAATAGCAAGATCTAATAGCAATGGAACTTTCAAATGGTGATGAGGGTTCAAGAGCTCTGTGAAGCTCTGATATTCTGTTGACAGCAAAGCGGCTGGTATGGCTAATTCTACTGTGGTTTGCTGCCTGTGTAAGTGAAGGAAGTGCTAAATTTCATTAAGAGGTCCCTGGAAATAAAGGTGTCATGTTTTCTTCCCCATTCAGCTTCACAGGTCCCTGTTGTACAGTAATTTTTCTTTGATCTTAGGATAAACTCCAGGAAATGGTTTTGTTGGGTCAGAGTATGCACATTTTTTTTGTCTTTTCTAGGGCCACACCCATGGCATATGGAGGTTCCCAGGCTGGGGGTCTAATTGGAGCTGTAGCCACCGGCCAACGCTGCAGTCACAGCAACGCGGGATCCGAGCCGCATCTGTGACCTACACCACAGCTCACAGCAACGCCGGATCTTTAACCCACTGAGCAAGGCCAGGGATCAAACCCACAACCTCATGGATCCTAGTCGGATTCGTTAACCACTGAGCCCTCAAGGGAACTCCCAGAGTATGCACATTTTTAAAGTTTTTGCTGCAATTACAAAGTTGTCTTCAAGCTTGCAGTTGCAATTTCCAGCCACCCAGGGTATTTTCCCCTGCCTCTGACTTGCAGCCAGGGGTCCCGGAATTCTGCATCTTCTTTAATCCTGGAATCAAAATCACCTAAGTGTCAGCTCATGTGACCAAGCCTTCCAAGGTTCACTACACGAGGTGACTTCCAAGAACTGCTTCCTGCTCTGACCTGCCCGCCACTTGTCACCTTAGCCACCTCCCTCCTTCTGGGTAACTGCCCTTCTCCCCAGATATGAGTCATCTCCTGCCATCTGGTGACATCTCCAGGCTTCAGCTCCCAGGATGGCATCTCTGGGCTCAACACCCTCCCTGAATTTCCTAAAACACAGCTACTACAAACCTGACAAAAGCTGACGGCAAGTTTGGGGAGAACAAAAGGCAGATTTAAACCAGAGGTCCCAGACTTCCCATTGTGGCTTAATGGTGTAAGAATCTGACCTTGTCTCTCTGAGGACGCAGGTTCAGGTTCAATCCCTGGTCTTGCTCAGTGAGTTAAGGATCCGGTGTTGCCGAGAGCTGTGGTGTAGGTCACAGATGTGGCTCGGATCCAGTGTTGCCATGGCTGTGGCTGTGGTGTAGGTTGTCAGCTGCAGCTCCAATGTGACCCTAGTCTGGGAAATTCCATATGCCGCAGGTGCAGCCAAAGAAAGGAAAAAACTAAAACAAAAACAAAAACTGGAGGTCACTGCTGCCAGAGTCTAAAGTCTGGGATTCTTCATGGGGGCTGCGTGGCTGCTTCTTTCTTAGCCCCCACCAGCCTCTGTGCAGGGGCTCAATGCCCTTGACTGGATCCCTATTGTCTCGTGGGCAGACTTTCCTGGCCCCTCTCCAGCAGAGAAGAAATCCTGGCCTCCCATCTAGATCCTGCTTCAGCTCCTGCTCCTGCACTGCCCTGAATAGAACATCCCCAACCAAGGTTAGGGAAAAAATGTTCTCTAACAGGCAGACCCAGTTTACATAACTGAATAGAGTCCTTAGCACCCGAGTCTGAAGCGGCTGGCTTTGGGCTTTCTCAAAGCAGCAGGAGGCTCCTACTTCACAGCTGCCTGACCCAGAGGCTTAAAGAAATGGTCTTTCCCAAACAACCCAGAACAAAGGGAGGGTCTTCTCTGTAAACAGATTCCCTCTTCCACCCTAGAATGCAAGAGTTCTTTATAACCTTTACAGTGACAGGGTTTTTTTTCCTTTTTCTTTCTTTCTCTTTTTATTTTTTTGGCTTTTTAGAGCCACACCCTCAGCATGCGGAAGTTCCCAGGCTAGGGATCCAATCGGAGCTACAGATGCTGGCCTACACCGCAGCCATGGAAACGCCAGATAGGAGCCGTATCTGCGACCTACACTACAGTTCACAGTAACGCTGGATCCTTAACCCACTGAGCAAGGCCATGGTTCGAACATGCATCCTGATGGATCCTAGTCGGGTTTGTTATCGCCGAGCCACATTGGGGAACTCCTAGAACGACAGTTTCTAGTATCAGCAAGTTTTTTTTTTTTAATATCAGCAGTTTTAAGATGCATGCTCCCATGACACCCCATGACACTATCATTTGATTAAAATGAACATTTGATCATTTGGCAGATTAAACATGGTATCTCAATTTGATTTAATTTCTATTTCTGTGATTACCAGAAACATTTACCTCTGACCCATTGCTCTTCCTTCCCGTGTGACTTGTCTGTTTAGACGATGCACCTATATTTCTCTCTGCTCACGTGTGAGATGTATTTTCCCCTTTCCCATTTTCATTTTTTTTTTGTCTTTTTGCCTTATCTAAGGCCGCACCCTTGGCATATGGAGGTTCCCAGGCTAGGGATCTAACAGGAGCTGTAGCTGCCAGCCTTCGCCACAGCCACAGCAACGTGGGATCCGAGCCGCGTCTGCAACCTACACCCCAGCTCACGGCAACGCCGGATCCTTAACCCACCGAGCAAGGCCAGGGATGAAACCCGCAACCTCATGGATCCTAGTCGGATTTGTTAACCACTGAGCCACGATGGGAACTCCCCCATTTTCATTTTAACCTTATTTGTTGATGTAGTAAACATTTACATTTCTGCATAGTCAGGTCTTGTACTTTATTTTTTTTTTGCACTTTTTAGGGCCACACCCGCGGCATATGGAGGTTCCCAGGCTAGAGGTCTAACAGGAGCTGTAGCTGCCAGCCTTTGCCACAGCCACAGCAACACGGGGTCCGAGCCACGTCTGCAACCTACACCCCAGCTCACGGCAACGCCGGATCCTTAACCCACTGAGCAAGGCCAGGGATGGAACCCGCAACCTCATGGTTCCTAGTCGGATTCGTTAACCACTGAGCCACGACAGGAACTCCTTGAAATTCTTAATAACTTTTTCCTTGACCTGTTTTGTAAGAGAAGTCCAAGAAGACCATGAAGTATGTGTGTGAACAGAAGACATACACCAGGTGGCAGCAAGCAGGCTCCAGCCAACAAGAATGGCAGGTAGTGGGCAGTATGGGTGCCAAGCAGTTGGCCTGGCCACCTGACGTGCACCCACATGGCTGGGCAATCTGGAACACCGTGGGGCTGCAAGACACCAGGATCTGTGCCCAGATTGTAGCCGCCGAAGATGGCTGTAGTCCACCAAGGCCATGGTGAGAGAAGGGACCCCACACGGAAGAGCCCATTCAGCAGCGTCTAACAAATATAAGCTCTGTGGCTTAAATCTGGGGCAGGAACTGCTGGCACTCACACAGTAAACTACTACAGAACCAAAGCATACACATGGATGTTGCAAAAAAGCCTATCAGGGAGCTGTTAGAATTCTTCAGAGCTAGAATCTCTGGTTTTGAAAACGGCTGCAACGTGGCAAGGCAAGTATTCACAGGCTTAGAAATTGAAATTGAATTTAAAAATCATATTCTACAGAAAAGAATTCTATTTTCCTGTAAAGTTTCATTTTTAATGAGGAGGGCAATTTTAAAATTAATTTTTCCTTGTAATCAAAGATAGAGCAAACAAATGCATAAATAGGTTCTTAAACTTATATACAAATCATGAAGTCGTTGTTTCTTTTTTTCCCACTTTTTTTTTTTTTTTTTTTTGCTTTTTAGGGCTGCACCCACGGCATATGGAGATTCCCAGGCTAGGGGTCCAATCAGAACTGTAGCCGCTGGCCTACGCCACAGCCACAGCCACAGCCGCAGCGATGCCAGATCTGAGCCACATCTGCAACCACAGTTCACAGCAGTGCTGGATCCTTAATCCATCGAGTGAGGCCAGGGATCGAACCTGCGTCCTCATGGATACTAGTCAGATTTGTTTCCGCTGAGCCATGACAGGAACTCCTAGTTGTTGTTTTTTTCTTAAAAGGATCTTCACATTTCCCCCAGTTGTCCTGACTCTGACAACACTTTCAGGCTTTTACAGACATCTCTCAAGGTCGATGAATGCCCACCACATGAACTTTTTAAAACCCACGTCACTGTGTGGAGGACCAGTCATCCTGGAAGGCTGACGCTCTCCACTCCGAGGCTCTGTTTATCCTTTTTGGGGAGCCATCTTCGTGAGCTGAGATTCATTCTTCTAAATCTCTCACCCATCCCCACCTCATATGGCAGATCTGAGTCCTTTGATGTCAGTTTTTGAAGTCATTTGACAGATATGTGACAAAGGCTTTGGTAACTGTAAAGCGTGGAGGGAATACCTAAATAATGATGGGACAGAAAAACACCTTCAAACAGAGGACGGTGTGACTACTAAGTGATCACAATTCCATTAATCTTGGAACTTGTTATCTGGGAGGCCTGGGGTCGAGCCAAGGCCAGTGGATTGGAGTCGGGCCCCACTGTGTCCCAGGGTTCCGCTTGCTCGCGTGGGGTTCGGGGGACAGCAGCTTTAGGGGACGGTCAGGTTCTTTTGATTTCCAGCAGTTGCTGTCGACACACAGTCCTTCTTAAAGCAAAGGCGGGCAGAACCTACGTAGACTAGAACCCACAGGTCTCCACTTTCTCTTGGAACTCCCGCCTCCTCCGGAGTCCCCTTCCACTCCCCATGGACTTCCCCATTGCAGAGGGAAGCAATCTGATTGGCTTCGTAATGGTGCCCACCCCCTTTACAACACGGTAGCCTATGAACGGATGGTTGGTGGATCAGGTGCTCATCTCTGTCCAATTGGAGGCCTAGCAGCCACTTCCTTGGCCATGAAGTCGGGACTTCAGACAGCAGGGGAGTGGGGTGGCCAGCACTTTGACTGACAGGTCTGTACAGAGTCGCGCTCCTGGGATCCTCCCCACGAGCCTGACCTTCCAGAGCTTCCCCTAGTACTTAGGGGTCGTTCTCACACGTACCTCACCCCTCTTTAGTCGGCTCATCATTTGCTGATCTGCTCCTTCTTCAAATGTGCCTTGACTTCTTCCACTCTCATCACCATGGTGACCTTCCTGTCACAATGGGCAGCAACGTCGTGACTGCCATCTCACTACCAAAATAGTCTTTTTAAAGCACAGACAAGAGTGGTTACTCACCCACCGGTAGGTCCAGTATGATCCAAGCCCCTACTCAGGCCTTTGCCGTGGAACTCAAGCACTGTGGGCAGGTCCCTCCACCTTCTCTCCTGAGTGTCCGCCTCTCCCAAACTCTTCCCCAGCCGGGGACTCTGCGTTCCAGGTCCTGTCTCCAGAACGCTCAGCAGCCCACCTTCTTGCCACAGAACCCCTGCTCATTCTAGAGAGCTCAGGTTAAGGGTCATCTAGTCAAAGGGTCCCAGGTCTAATCTGCATCTTCTGACATTCTTTCAGCAGTCAACACAATTTAGATTTTTGCTTGCATGTCGGTTTACCGGCCATCTCCCTTGCTGGAACACCACCTCTGCCAGGGCAGGGTCTGTCTACCAGGTTCAGTGTCGAATTCCTAGGAACCAGCACAGTGCCTGGCACTTTACAGGGTCTGGGTATATAGTGTGCCAGCTCAGGGCCACTAACTTTCATTTGATTTTATTTTGTTTTCACCCACCCCACAGCATCTGGAATTCCCAGGCCAGGGATCAGATCTGAACTGCGGTTGTGACCTAGGCCTCAGCAGTGGCAGCTGGGGATCCTTTAACCCGCTCTGCTGGGCCAGGGACCCGACTTGCGTCCTGGTGCTACAGAGACACCGAAGATCCTGTTGCTCCACAGCGGGAACTGCGGGGCCACTAACTTTTCAAACAGCGCCCTGGAGTTCCGTCATGGTGCAGCGGAAACGAATCTGACTAGGAACCATGAGGTTGTGGGCTCAATCCCTGGCCTCGCTCAGTGGATTAAGGATCCAGCATTGCCATGAGCTGTGGTGTAGGTCACAGAAGCGGATCGGATCCCGTGTTGCTGTGGCTGTGGCGTAGGCTGGCAGCTGTAGCTCCGATTAGACCACTAGCCTGGGAACCTCCATATGCCGCGGGTGTGGCCCTAAAAAGCCAATAAATAAATAAATAAATAAATAAAACAGCATCCTGCAAACATATGTGTACCTAAGAGCATGGGAACGGGCTGGAGGAAATGAGGCCAAGTTCTCCGTCTTGGCTGCCTCTGGTGGCTGGGAAAGGGACCGGGACAGGGAGTGGCAACGCCATGATAGCAAGCCCTGGCTTCGACTGTAACGATTTTACTTTTTACTAAACGATAACGAACAAATAAAGCCTGTTCCAGGTCAGCGGAGACAGAGGGGATGGGCAATGCCAAGTCACACTCGCAAAGAACAAAAAAACACCGTGACACGCTGCAATCCACTGGTGGGTTTTGAGTCTTCACTTTATTAACTATGTCACCAGAAGTCACCACCTTCACTTGGTTCACCACAAATGGACGGGTGTCATAAAGAAGGGTGCCACGGGGCCACTGGATTCACTCTTGAGAGACTTAACCAGGTGGTGGGGAAGTCCAGAGTGGGGGCCCAGGATGGGGACCGCCATTCACTGCACACACGCACACACGGAGATATATTTGTGGAGCCTTATATTATACATCTTATATATAGAAAATATATATATTTATACTATACACAGGCAGTAACGCTGCGGGAAGGGCCGGGGCACCCAGACCAGGGCTGTGGGTACCAGGGGATGGAGTGTCACACCAAGGGGCAGCGCCAGGAGACAGATGGACAAGTCCATCCTCCCACAAACTCTAGGGAGAGGTGCTCCCCCTTTGTGCTCCTTAGAGAATCAAAGGGGTCTTGGGCCAAGCTTAGGGGCCCCTGAGGGGTAACATGGCGGCTCTTGGTTAAATAGGGGAAGCCTGGGACCCCCAATAGTCTTTGAAGATCAAGAATCACCAGGGAAGGTTGGAGTGAGGAGCAGATGCCAGTACTCTGGGAATTAGTCCCTCAACTGTTACGCCCCCGGGGTGGACCAGGAGCCATACACAGGCAGATGGCCTGTGACTGTGCAGGGTCAGTGTCATCTCAGAAGCAGACCTGGATCATGAACCTCTAGCTCTGGGCTTGACTTTGGACAGGTCACTGTCGCCTGGCCCAGGCTCTATTGCCCCCAAGCGTCCTTGCAGCTCTTAACTTGCATGGAACCCAGTTTTCCTTGGCCTTCTCTTGTGCCTAATGGGAGAAGGGAGCCCCAACTCAGCAAGGTCAGACTGCAGGGGTGCCCTTCTCCAAGGAAGGGCTAGGAAGCAAAGGGGAGGTGGAAGGGAGCAGCAGGGAGGGAAAAGGGGACACCGCTGGTCTGTGAGCACAGGCTCGAAGCTGGGGGCCCCCAGGGGCCTGTCCTCAGTTAAGAGATGGACCAGGGCTTCCCCGCCAACCAGGGGAGTCAGGAGCTCTGGGTCTCACTCAAACCCTGCCCTCCAGATCTCTCGTCCTGTTTCTTATCCCCACACCGCACAGCCTGACCACGGGATCCTGCCTGGACGGCACCCCAGGATTAGCAGGGAGTGCCAAGTGGCATGATTCAGCACCCCCTTACCGCTGGCACAGTCGTGTAAATGTTCCCATTCTGAGGGGCAGGGGGGCATCTGTAATAACACTCAAGGGTTGGGTGAATGAAGCTTAAATGGTACCCTGCCCTCTAGCCCAGCATCACCAGCAGCTGGTTGGTGCCCAGGGGAACAGATGGGCAGCACCCCTGCGTCTCCTAGCGCCCATCAGAAAGGGAGGGTTTTGGTGGGGAGTGGGTGAGGGAAGGACTTCTCACAGCGTCCTGCGTGGGCACAGAACTCTCTGCCAGAAACGCATCCGCGCCCACCCGCACCCTTACCTGCTTTGCCAACCTCTGGTCTGGTACAGGTTCCGCTGCGCAGCCTGGCAGATTCCATGACCCCATCCTGTCCCTGCCTGGGCCACCTGGGGGAGAGCCCCTTTCCCGGATGTGGAAAATTGAATCCAGCAACAAGCAGCAGTCACTCAGCTGTCTGGCGTCCTCTCCTGTCACCACTGCCCCTTGGGAGGACTTGACCAGACCCAATCCACGCTCCACCACTAACTCACTCACGCTCTCCGAGCCTCAGTTTCCCCTTCTGTTAAGTGGGGACAGTGATGCTACTTCTCTGTCTAGGAAATTCGCTTTCCTCCCCCTACTGCCCTGCTGACTGCCGCCTGTCCTCGGGGCCCCTCCTCGCCGGGCCTGGCCCGTCTTGCACTCGCACGGTGCTTCGCCCCACTATGGACCGTGGTGCAGCCATGAGTTTAACGCTCATCTCTGCCAGCTGCCCTGGGAATTAGTCCCTCAACTGTTACGCCCCCGGGGTGGACCAAGAGCCATACACAGGCAGATGGCCTGTGACTGTGCAGGGTCCCTCCCCGAGGGCAGGGACCCCAACCACTGTACTCCCGGCACAGATGCCCCATAGCTGCTGAATCAACAGGCAAGTGAGCAAACACCACCTGCCCAAGGGCTCCTGTGGGGGCCCGTGGTGGGAACATCCAGCACCAGGCGACCCACAACCCTGCGCGGCCTGCTCCCAAGGCACCGGCTGGTGGTTGCTGGGCCTCAGGTCGCCCCCACCTCTCTCCATTCTTCAAGGTCTCTCTGTGGCTTAAAGCTCAGCGGAGAGCCCACGTTGTGCAAGAGTCCCTCCGCGCCCCCCACCACCCTCCCTACGCCTTTGGGAACATCTGCCAGCCCCTCTCCTACAGCCTGTCATCTCCCCAGGCCTTCCATGCCCCAGGGGCTCTCACCATTCATCTTGGGGACAGTTTGTCCCACGGCAGCGGCTCATAGGCTGGCCCTGCTAGATCTAGAGCCCCTGTCTTCCCACAGGGGGACTGGCCGAGTGGCAGACCTTCTGGAAGCCCAGAGGAGGAGGGACACTCCATGTCCTCGGCCATCCCAGAGGAGAGAAAGATGACACAGTGTCCCAGATCAGTTCTGTTTCCTGGGAGGTCACAAGGGCGGGGAACGGGGCATCTGCTGGGTGGCTGGGACCAAGAAGCCCAGGTAGCAAGCCCAGCTCTGCCACTCTCTCACTGTGACCTTGGGCCGGGCGCTCCCCCTCTGGGCTTCCTTGTCCACCCAGTTTCAGGCAGGGACTTAACAGGCCTCTCCTAGAGGCAGGGACAGTGGTTGGTCCCCCGGGAGGCCACCAAGGGGCGCTGGCGCTTCTGTCGGGGATCCACACAGCGCAGAGCTCAGAGTAGTTTGCGGGGTGAGGCGGCCCTCCAGGCTCTCCCGCCCTGGGAGGAGGCCAGGGGAGGGGCCGGAGGGATGTGGGGAGAGGGGCCTGGAGGCAGGGCTGTCCCGCTGCGGGGGGAACAGGCGGGGCAGAGCAGGCCCCTGGCTTGCAGCAGAATCAGGGTGTCTCACAGGCTGAGGTCCCCAAGACCTCCCAGAGTGACGGTAGCACTGAATGGTGGAGCCCCCGGCCCAGGGATGGGGGAAGGCGGGGAGGAGGGGGACAGCAGTCAGGCGGCCTGGGCTTGGCCCCACCTCCATCACTGGCTGTCTGCATGACCCTGGGCGAGCGACCTTGACCTCTCCAGGCCTCAGTTTCCTCAACCATAAACACAGGCAGCCCCAACCCTCCTAGCAGGGCGGCTGTGTCACTCCAAGCAGGTGAAGGCCCCCAGCGTCCCATGGGTGCTCACACCCCACAGCCAAAGCTCCCCGGCATCCTCCTGGGGGACCTTTCCTTCCATGCCTACCTCTGGGACCTGTGGGCCTCCTCCACATCTCCCCACCCTTTCTGGGGACCATCTGTCCTTCAGCACTTGTGCCAAGCACAGGCCTGACATACGGTAGGTGCCCAACGAAGGCTCGAAGATACAAGCAATGAACACAAACACCCCAGGGCGCTGCTGGACACACCTGCACACACATGTAGACAATCCCGACACCTTACTGCCCCATCCCGCCCCAGCGGCCCTGGGCCTCAAGCGACAACCTGGAGGCGCCTGGCAGGGCTGCCTGGGGGGGAGCGGGGGGCTGGGTGTGGACAGTGGGGGCAGGGGGCAACTGGGGCGGGGCAGGGGCAGGCGGGGGCAGGCGGTCACTGAGGCTCAGTAGCCCTGCGACTGGTAGCCCTGGGGCTCGGTGTCGAAGGCGTTGGCCGGCTGCTGGTAGGTGCCGCCCATGCCGGCGGGGTCTGGCCCGGTGCTGGGCTCCACGTAGGGGGCATAAGGCATGCTGGAGTCCTGGCTGGGGTCCATGTAGTCCTGGGAGAAGAGGGCCGAGTCGGCGCCAATCTGGTACCGCTGGAAGGCCAGCACAGCCTGGCCCGCCTGGGGACGGGGGCCGGCGGGGACAAGGACAGGCGGGAGGGGATGGTTAAGGGAGAGACAGACAAGAGCACTGGGTTAGTAGAGGTTAGTCCACAAGACACAGTCAAAAGAGGGTTAAATATCCTCAAAACACCAAAGATGGAAGCAAGCTTGACTGGGGGGGAAGGCTGTCCTTGCAGCCAGCCCAGAACCACACTGTCTAGCCAGAAAGAACTTCAGAAAGCACCTGCTTGCCTGACGTCCCCTAAACCCAGAGATCTCTCTAGGTCATCAAAAATTCTAAAGTCCACGGAATTCCCCTTGTGGCTCAGTGAAAACGAATCTGACTAGTATCCATAAGGACGCAGGTTCGATCCTTGTTCAGTGGGTTAAGGACCTGGCGTTGTCGTGAGCTGTGGTGTAGGTCGCAGACCTGACTCGGATTTGGCGTTGCTGTGGCTGTGGTGTAGGTCAGCAGTTCCAGTTCCAGTTCAAGCCCTAGCATGCGAACCTCCATATGCCTCGGGTGCGGCTCTAAAAAGACAAAAAAAAAAAAATCTAGAGTCTTCATTGAGGAGTGTTAAAATGGCTCAGAGCCCACAGCCTCCTTTTCAAACTGTGTTCTCAGGGTGTTATACGGAATGGAGAAAACTCTTTTTTGGTGTGCCAGAGAATGTTTGCATCTCCTAAAAGCACAAGATGCCAACATTCTCGTGCAGCTAGGTGTGGCCATATGACTAAGTTCTGGCCAATAGATCACCCCCAAGGTCTTTGTCCCACCCTTCGACCTGATGCCTGGAATGCAGATGTGATAGCTGGTGCTCAAGTTGCCATCATGGACCATGAAATCTATGAGCCAGGTTGTAGGGATGGAAGAGGCCTGGGTCACTAACAAGTTCTGGGACCACTATGTCAGCCCCGAACCATCTAAGTCTGTCATTTAAGACTTCTGTCATTTATGAGTTCTGTCATTTGCTGCTGAACCTCAATCTAACTGAAACTCTTGATCAAAGGAGTTTGGGAGATTCAGTTAAATAGAGTAAAACAAGTTTCAGGACCATAGGACTTGTCAAAGCCCTGTCTATTTAATGTATGCTGGGATCCCCGAGTGGAAACTATGGCAAACAGCTTTTGCCAACCTTTTCTGACCACTGAAGCTCTTTTTTAATAGGACCCAGTTGGGAAAGACTCATCTACAGCAGACATGCATAGGTGGGAAATTCTTTTTCAGGAGCAGCGATTACATTGTTATTAAGGACAATGACCCTGACCACATCAAGCTGGGGAATAAATTATATCTGCCATTAAAAGAAAATGTTTATAGGTCTACACTGAAAGCCTTCTCCAGAGATCTTCCCAACACAGATAACCTGGTTGGGATGGAAAAATGCAAATAAATGTTCTACACACCCCAGTTTTGGGGCTGCAGGAGACTGAGGCCTAGAAGAGGGAGGCCTTAGGGCCAAGTTAGTGCCAGAACCCAGACCTGAACACATGGGTCCTGCCCCTTCCCAGGCCAGGGCCCTCACCACCTCCTTGCTTTTGATTAGCCTGCTGACAAGGCCCTGAGTCAACCAGGAATCCAAAAGGGTTGACGGGTGAGAGGCAGGGGGCAAAGTGCACTCAGTGTTTTATTCCAGGAAGTTCCAGAAACTGGGTGACCAGGCATTACCTTTTGACTTATGTCACTGGAGAAAACTCAGAGCGGCAGCCCTTCCTGGAAGGTGGCTATTTAAAGCAAAGTTCCAGGGGCCTGGAAAAGGCAGACCAGGACTGAAGGAGGTGGGCTGAGATGCTGCGGGGGGCTCAGAGGCAGGAGCCTGGAGGAACAAGGGGGGGAAGCCCACGTCTTCAGCACGCGTGAGCCATCAGCAAGCCCCCAAGAGCTTTGGGAATGAAAGAATGAGTCCCTGATAGGAACTCCTACAGCTCCCTGGCACCACTGTCCAGGCTGGTGTCCCGCCCAGAGGCAGGTGGCTGGAGCAGATGACCTCAGCAACCCCTCCAGGGATAGCAGTTCCAGACCTAGTGCCACCTCTGTGGTCACTCCTCTGACCCCACTGAGTCAAGGCGTCCTTTAGCTATCCAGGTCCAGAAGCCACAGACAGAAGCCATGGAAGGGTGTGGGCCCCTGTTGGATAAGGTACAGAGGGGAGGTTGGGGGTTCTGCTTAGAGCACAAGGACCTGGTGGTCCTCCCAGCCCTGCTTCTTCAGAGCCGGGACACTTTGCTCTGGGTCTGTGCTCTGTCACCTCCTCAACTCCTGCAGAGAGTGGAGGGGTAGGTGGGCTCCCGCCCAGGCAGCTGGGAGCCCCAAGGAGGCAGCCAGTGTAGAATCACTCCCAAAGCAGGGATTATGAAGGTGTCCTGACTCTTTGGAGAGAATGAATGAATGGATGAACAAGACAGACTACATTTATTGAGCATCTCTGTGCCAAGCCCTGTGCCAACTTTTGCTTCATCTGCACAACAGCCCTGAGACATTGGTCCAACATCACGCCTAGGTCCAGCAGACTAAGGCTCAGAGAGGTGCAGGGGTCTGGCCAGGGTCACCCTGCCCGTGAGAGCAGAGCCAGACCAGGAGTCCTCTGGCGCCCTTGGCCAGAACCCCCCTTAGCAGCCACCCGCCATGGGGACTATAAAATCGGCTTTCCTGTTGCAGCCGTGGGACAGCTCTCACACTGTGCCCACAGCTCAGCACCCTGGCAGTCCATGTACGGAACCACCTTCAACCCTCCAACATCCTGCGGCAGTGTCTTCAGGAAAATTGCAGTTTTGTCTTCCCCTCCCCAGCCTGCGGGCTCCCGGGGCCAGGAGCACATCTGATGCATCACTAGGCACAAAACAGTTGCTCAATAAATGTTTACTGAATGAACGGACACAAAGGAGGCAATGCGTGAATACGTGGTGAGTCTTAACTGGCCTCTCAAGCCAGCCTGCCCCTGCCCAGCATGCCTGGCATCCTGGCCGGTCAGCAGGCAGTAGACTTGACCCCCAGCCTCGCCACCGGGCATGACTAGGGCAGGCCTACGGCTGTGCCGAGGCCGGAAACAGGGTGTTGTACTCCTCCTGGAAGGTAAGGTCCTTGAATCTCCGCACGGCCAAGGCTGCGGTCAGGCTCTGCCAGAAGAGAGCAGGGATGAGGCCCGCCGGCAAGAACAGAGAGAGGCGGAGCTGCCAGCAGGGAGGCGGGTTTCAGCGGGGGCACCTGTCAGTCAGGCCTTCAGACCCGCCCCCGGAAGTCCTGGGGTCCAATCACCCACTCCTCCTCTGCGGGCCCCTCCCCAGGAAGAAAACGGATGTCCAGGCAGCTCCCTGAAAAGACAATTCTGGCCAGGACAGGCTCGGGAGGGCAGGCGGACAGGGAAGGCTGGCTGAAGCACGGTTTCACAGGAGGAGCCAGGGCTCCTTCTTGCAGGAGGCTGGGCCAGGAAAGCCTGGAGGGGAGGGGGCTGCAGGAGGGGCGGGGAAGACCTTGGGGATGGGGTTCTGGGTGGGTGTAACCCCAGGTATCTGCAGGAGGGAGATGAGGGAAGAAAAAATAAATCCAGAGGACCTGGAACCAGCGGGAAAGAGGGGCCAGCCTTGCTGTCACGCAGGTGGGTGCTTGGGACCACCGGGTCCGGAGCCTGCAAAGGGGTGACCTCTGGCCAGAGGGGCCCAGACACAGGCCTTTTTTTGACCCGCATGGCATATATTTTTTAACTCGAATACATTGCTAACACGTAAAGATCAGGTTTTATGTAGAAATTCAGATTTCTGGCTTCTCTGGGAAAATAGGAAGACCTGGCCTCTGTGGGCCCCCTTTTAGGATGGCGTGCAGGTGCCACCCGGCCCACTCATGCCTTCTCATGTCCTGCCTGCCCTGTGGGCATCTGCGGTTGTGACACGCCCTACCTCAAATCCAGTCTCCCTATTTTACAGATGGGCAGACAGAGGCCCAGAAAATTAAAGGCAGCCCCAAGGTTTGACCCAGGTCTCCTCTCAGCCCGGGCTCCTTCCCAGCCTAGAACCTCGAAGTCTTATCCTGCCCTCTAGGCCTTGGCTTTCTCATCTGTAAAAGGGGACAGCAACTACCTACCACCCAAATACTGGAGTGGCTGGGAGGGGAGTCCATCACTACACCAAAGGCAGGGTCTGCCGTCACTGCCTGTCCCCACTGGCAGTAGCAGCTGTCTCCTTCCTCAGGAAGCAGCACCCTCCCCCCGCCCCCGGCCCCGTGAGCACTGAGGAGGGAGGGAGAACAGAGTCCTTGGTTCTACTGAAAGGCCACCAGCCCGGGAGTCCGGCTGGGCAGGCGAGTGTGGGCCGGCGGGGCGGCGTACTCACCCAAGTGAAGATGGAGAAGAAGGAGAAGGCAATGGCGGCCCGGGCTGCGTCCGTCCCTTCGTTCAGTGGGTTGTCCTTGGGCTTGGAGACCTGCCACTGGTTGGCCAGGTAGCAGAAGCCAACGAACCAGAGGAAGGCCCAGAAGGCTGGGGTGTCCACAAATAGGCCCCGCGTGGAGAGGGGGGAGGAAATGGGAGATGGGAGGTTCAAGAGCGTGTCTCCCACGCCCCCCACCCCCAAAGGAAGAGACAGGGAGGCGGGGGTCAGAGTGGGGGGTAATGCAGGGAAGATGCGGAGCACAGGGAGGCGGGTCAGAGGTCAGATGCGTAGTGGGAGAGAGCCAGCCAGGCCCGCAGCAGATGGGGGGCGGGGGAGGGGAAGGAGGGAGGGAGGGGAGGAAGGGAGAAGAAGCAGTCAGCCTAGGCCCGTGTTTCTCTAACCTCTGCCAAACACAGGTTTCCCAGCTGAATCCCGCACTGGCCCCGCGGTCCACCCTGAGGCCTGTAGCTCTCCGGGAAGATCATCCACCCAACCCCCACCTGCTGCAGCCTCCCAGAGAACAGGGCAGGGGGGGGCAGGACACGCCGTGGCCAGTGGGTCTGAGTCTCGACTGTGTCTGCAGCCTCACAAAGCCCCGGGGTTAGCGAGGGGCCCTTGCAGACCCGAGGTCTGGAGAGTTCAGTATTGCAAGCCTTGTGGCGACAAGATCTCTGGAGGCCCAGAAAGTCCAGGGCTGCTTGGGATCAAGAGCGCTTGTGCCTAGCCAGGCGGTGCCTAGAACCTGGGCCCTCCCAGAGGCACTGCTGGGACACCCTGGGATTCCATGGAACACAATTATGTCATTCCTGTTTCTTCACCTCTAAGGGAGCCGAGGCCTCACTGCGGGCGGGCAGCCTGGCACATCCTGAGAGTCCTGGGCCTGAAAGTGGGGGGAGGTCCCAGCCAGAGGCCAGAGACCGCAGTCCTAGGCCCACAACTCCAAACCCAAGCATCCTCCAATCAGTCCCTCAGAACTCATGGGGACAGAAGCCAGGCTACCTCTGCCCCAAGGTCGTTTCTTGAAGGGCAAGGGCAGCTGCTCCCCAGCTCCGGGTCCTGACCCTCCCAGGGCGCCTACCATGTGTCCGGGCCCTCAGCTACCACCCTGTTTAGTTCTCACAGGGCTCCACCAGGGCGGGGGCCAAAGGACGCCACTGCAAGGAGAGGTGACGCCTCTGGACATTGTGCTCCCCTGCCCCCACCCACCCCCACGAGCCGTGGGCTGTTCTCCAGTCTCGGGCCCAGTGCTGGGCCGAGTCCTTCCCTGCTGCCTGTCCTTGCACCCGCCTGCACCTTGGTTTCCTCATCTATAAAATGGGAAGAAGGGTGGCAGCTGCCCGGCAGGTGCGTGTGCATGAGGATGCATGGGACCAGGGCCGGGGGCTCACCCGAGACGCCGATGTCCGACAGGACGGCCTTCTTTCGGTCCTTCACGCTGCTGATCTGCGGGAAGTAGACGTCCAGGGCCAGGTACAGCAGGCAGGTGAGGAAGGCGAGCACGCCCACGGTCACGCCATAGCCGCAGGCGTTGGGGTTGCGGTTGTAGACGCAGAACTCCTCGCTCTCCGAGGGGCTGTTGAGGTAACCCTCGTTCACGATGGAGCCGAACACCACGATGGAGAACACCTGCGGGGCGGGGCCGCATGAGACCCAGGTAGGCCCTCTCCCGGGACCAGCCCAGGGGAGGGGAGGGCTGCTAGGCTCCCGCCTCGCTCTGAGCCCTCTTCCCCCCAAACAGCCACAGGCCCGGTGTTAAACAGGCATTTCAGAGGGGAGGCTCAGAGAGGGAAGGGAACTTCCTCAGGGTCACACAGCCCAGGAGGGGTCAACCCCTTCCTTCTTCAGTAGCAGGCACCGAGGACCCTCCAACCGCATATGTGGCCCCACGCCCCTTCCAGTCAGGTGCCAAGAGGGCTTCCTGGGCTCTGACAGCAAGTTTAAAGGTCTGGACCTGGCCTCCCAGAGCAACGGTCTCATGCCATCTGGGTAGCGGGCCTGCCAAGCCCCCGTGCCCCAGGCTGACATCCCCGGCCTCGTCTTGTGCTTCCCTCCCCTCTGCAGAGCCATGGGCTATTCTGGGGTCTCAGACCCTATCCTTGGTCCCACCCTTCCCTGTTGCCCAGGCCCTGACAAGTGGAAAGAGTGATAAATGATAAAAGACACCAGCTGGAGTTCCTGTTGTGGTTCAGTGGTTAACGAATCTGACTAGGAACCATGAGGTTGCAGGTTCCATCCCTGGCCTCACTCAGTGGGTTAAGGTTCCAGCGTTGCCGTGAGCTGTGGTGTAGGTTGCAGATGTGGCTTAGATCCCGCGTTGCTGTGGCTGTGGTGAAGGCCAGCGGCTACAGCTCCGATTAGACCGCTAGCCTGGGACCCTCCATATGCCTCGAGTGTGGCCCTAGAAAAGGCAAAAAGACAAAAAGTAAAAAAAAAAAGGACACCAGCCACAGCCCTGTCAATCAAAGGCAAGCTGTACAACCCTGAGTGCGTTACATGTGATAATGCCCCCAGCGGCCTCCAGGTCAGGTCTATTTCAGTTGGGGTGGCAGCAGCACAGACAGTCCCCACGACCCCACCTCCGGGTATTCATGCGCTTGTGCAATTTCCTTCCCCTGGACTGTGGGCTGAGCCCAGCGATTTGCTTCTAAACAGAATATGGCAGGAGCTCCCGCTGGGGCGCAATGGAATCCACAGCCTCTTGGAAGCGCTGGAACACGGGCCTGGCACCGTAGGTCAAAGATCAGTGTTGCCGAGGAATAGGTCAGAACTGCGGCTTGGATCTGATCCCTGGCCCTGGAACTCCATAAGCCACGGGACAGCCAAAAAAAAAGCAGTGGGGGATACAGGAAACTGTGACGGGAGGTCCCTTCTGCCGGGAGGTTACAGACCCTGGCCTCTGTCGTGCTCACCCTCTCAGCCCTGCCGCTCGCTCGCTCGCTCTGATGGAAGCAGCTCCCATGTTTAGAACTGCCTTATGGAGAAGCACGCGGTCTGGAACTGAGCCCCTCGAACCACAAGGAATGCGTCCTGCCAGCACCGTGGAAGTGACCTTGACAGTGGACCTATCCTCAGCCTCCAAAGGAGACCGCAGCCCTGGCTGACACCCTGATGAAGGCAGGGCACATAGCCAAGCAGACCGCTGACCACAGGAACTGTAAGAAAACTAATGTTTGTTGTTTTAAGCCACTACATTTTCAGAGTTCCCACTTTGGTGCAGTGGGTTAAGAATCCAGTTGTGGGGAGTTCCCGTTGTGGCGCAGCAAAAACGAATCTAATTAGTATCCATGAGGATGCAGGTTTGGTCCCCAACCTCACTCACTGGGTCGGGGATCTGGCATTACTATGAGCTGTGGTGTATGTAACAGACGCGGCTCCAATCGTGAGTTGCTGCGGCTGTGGCTGTGGCTGTGGTGTAGAGCAGCAGCTGCAGCTTCAATTCGACCCCTAACCTGGGGAACTTCCAGATGCCATGGGTGTGGCCCTAAAAAGCAAAAAAAAAAAAAAAAAGAATTCAACTGCATCAGCTTGGGTCACTGTGGAGGTGCAGGTTCAAGCCCAGCCTTGTAAAGTGGGTTAAGGATCTGGTGTTGCCAAAGTTGTGCCGTAGGTCAAAGCTGTGGTTCAGATTCAGTCTCTGGCCTGGGAACTTCCATTTGTTGCAGGTGTACTTTACAAGGCTGCCATAAAAACTATGATAATAAAAAATAAGCCACTACATTTTTTACTTACATAGCAGCAGCTAGCTAATACAATCAGTATCACTGGTATTTTGCAGATGAGGCAGGGAAGGTGAGGTCTTGGTTAATGTGCCCAGACAGCTGGCATGTGGCTGAGCTGGCTTCAAACCCAGGGACCTGGCTTCATGCTTTTTCCTCCTGTCTCACCTCCCCTGAAACTGTGAGGACAAAGAGGCCCAGACCTAACAGAAAAACACATAAACAGGAAGACAGAGCCTCAGGTGTGGCCTGCAGTGAGCCTGAGGTGCAGGCCGCAAAGGATATTTATTGTCCGTTTTCCACTTCACTTTGCTTTCCAATTTCTCCACAACAAGAAACTATCATTTCAATATGAGCCGGACACATTTCTGTCCTTAGCTGATACCCAGGATGAGTAGTGATTTCAGGGCAGGTATGGGGAAAAATACACGAAGCATCTTTTAAAAAATCTGATCTTTACAAATGAACCTTTCCACAGAAAACATACTAATGGACTTGGAGAACAGACTTGTGGTTGCCAAGGGGGAGGGAGGGGAATGGACTGGGAACCTGGCGTTAATAGATGCAAACTATTGCCTTTGGAATGGATAAGCAATGAGATCCTGCTGTATAGCACTGGGAACTATATGTAGTCACTTATGATGGAGAATGATGGAAGATAATGTGAGAAAAAGATTGTATATATGTATGCGTGACTGGGTCACTTTGCTGTACAGTAGAAAATTGACAGAACACTGTAAACCAGCTATAATGGAAAAAATAAAAATCATTTAAAAATGAAAAAAAATCTTTATAAGATTGTGCACTTTACATTGTGCACTTCACAAGGGTTTTATAATGTACTGGATATATTAGTGTAGTAGCAATATATATAAAACAAGTCCACATTTTTTATTGAAGTATAGTTGATGTACACAGGTGTACAATATGGTGATTTGCAATTTTTGATGGTTCTACTCCATTTACAGTTATTATAAAATATTGGATATCCTCCCCATGCTACAATATATTCTTGTAGCTCATTTTATAGATAATAGTTTGAACCCCATAGTTCCCTGCCCCTAATTGTCCCCCACCACTGGTAACCACTAGTTTGTTCTCCACATCTGTGAGTCTGTTTTTGTTTTTTTTTCCCCCTTTTTAGGGCCACAGTTGCGGCATATGGAGGTTCCCAGGCTAGGGGTCGAATTGGAGCTACAGCTGCTGGCCTACACCACAGCCACAGCAACACGGAATCCAAGCCAGGTCTGTGACCTATACCATAGCTCATGACAAGTGGCCCTTTAACCCACAGAGCAAGGTTAGGGATCGAACCCACATCCTCATGGTTATTAGTCGGATTCGTTTCTACTGTGCCATGATGGGAACTCCTGGTTTGTTTTTTTTTTTGTTGTTGTTATATTCACTAGTTTTTTGTATTTTTTAATTAATTAATTTTTTTATAGCCACAAGCATGGCATATGGAATTTTGCACGGCATACGGAAGTTCCTGGGTGAAGGACTGAATCCGAGCTGCAGCTGCGACCTACACTATGGCTCGGCACTATGGGATCCTTTAACCCACTGCACCGGGTTGGGGATCAAACCTGAGCCTCTGCAGTGACCCAAGTCCACAGTCACTGCAGTTGGATTCTTAACCCACTGTGCCACAGCAGAAACTCCTGTTGGCCTGTTATATTTTTTATATTCCACATATAAGTGACATCATAAGTATTTGTCTCTGACTTATTCCACTTAGTATAATACTCTTCCAAGTCCATCCATGTTGCTGCAAATGGCGAAATTTCCCTTTTTTATGACTGAGTAGTAGTCCATTATATATATACATATATATATATATATATATGCCATATCTTTACTATTCATCTGTTTTTTTGTCTTTGGTTTTTTTTTTTTTTTGGCTTTTCTAGGGCCACACCCGCAGCATATAGAGGTTCCCAGGCTAGGGGTCTAATTGGAGCTGTTGCTGCTGGCCTACGCCAGAGCCACAGCAACGCCAGATCTGAGCTGCATCTGCAACCGACATCACAGCTCATGGCAACGCCAGATCGTTAACCCACTGGGCAATACCGGGAATCAAACCCACAACCTCATGGTTCCTAGTCAGATTCGTTTCCGCTGTGCCACGATAGGAACTCCTACCTTTCATCTGTTGATGGACACTTAGTTTGCTTCCTAATTGTAAATAATGCTCCCGTGAACACTGGGGTGCACGTATCTTTTGGAATTAACGTTTTCATTTTTTTTGGGGGGGGGGATATACATCCAGGAGTGGAATTGCTGAGTCATATAGTAATTCTAGTTTTCTAAAGTCGCAAGTTTTTGTTTTTGAGAAGGCTCTGTGCTGTCTTCCACCACGGCTGCATCAGTGTACGTTCCCACCAATGGTACGTGAGGGTCCCTTTTCTCCACATCCTTGCCTGAATTCGCTATTTATTGCCTTTTTAATGACAGCCATTCTGACAGGTGTGAGGCGATTATCTCATTGTGGTTATTTTTTGGTTTTTCGTTTGTTTGGGGTTTTTTTTGGGGCTTCCCTGTGGCATGTGGGGTTCCCGGACCAGCGATCAGATCCAAGCCGCAGTTGGGACCTATGCTGCAGCTGCGGCAACACTGGATCCAACCTGCACCCCAGAGCTCCAGAGTTGCTGCTGATCCACTTGCGCCACAGCAGGGACTCATTGTGGTTTTGACTTCATTTCCCTGATGATTAGTGATGCTTGAGCATCTTTTCGTGTGCCTGCTGGCCATCTGCATGTCGTCTTTGGAAAAATGTCTATTCAGTTCTTCTATCCATCTTTTAATTAGGGTTTTTTTTTTTTTTTTTTTGATGTTGGGTTGTATGAGCTGTTTATACATGTTGGATATCAACCCCTTATCAGTCATGTCGTTTGCAAGTGTTTTCTCCCACTCTGTAGGTTGTCTCTTCATTTTGTCAGTGGTTTCCTTTGCTGTGCAAAAGCTTTTAAGTTTAATTAGGTCCTGTCTGTTTACTTTTGCTTGTATTTCCTTTGCTTTGAGAGACAGATCCCAAAAAATACTGCCACGATTTATGTCCAAGAGTGTTCTGCCTATGTTTTCCTCTAGGCGTTGTATGGTTTCTGGTCTTACATTTAGATCTTTAATCCACTTTGACTTTATCTTTGTATATGGTATTAGAGAATGTTCTGATTTCATTCTTCTGCATGTGCAGTTTTCCCAGCATCACTTATTGAAGAGACTGTCTTTTCTCTGTTGTATATTCTCACCTGTTTGTTGCAGACTAATTGACCATAGTGCATGGGTTTTAAATCCATATCTAATGGGAAGATTGATTCAAATATTTTTCCAGAAGGAGCGTATGATCCAAGGTTTGGAGACCACTGGTTCATAACACTGTGTGTGAAGAAGGATTTTGACCCAAATGTCCAAAGGGTGAATACAGAAGTAAGCTCTGCACGGCCACACGGTGGAATATTATTCAGCCATAAAGAGGGACAGAGTTCTGACACATGCTGTAACCGGATGAACCTTTGAACAGGTGAAGAGGCGTTCTCGTTGTGGCTCAGCGGGTTAAGAACCTAACATAGTATCTGTGAGGATGAGGGTTTGGTCCCTGGCCTTGCTCAGTAGGTTATGGATCTGGCATTGCTGCAAGCTGCGGCTTAGGTCGCGGATGTGGCTGGTATCCAGTGTTGCCACGGCTGTGGTGTAGGCCGGCCGCTGCACCTCCAATTCAACACCTAGCCAGGAACGTCCATGTGCTGCAGGTGCTGCGGTAAAAAAGAAAAAAAAAATTAAAAAACAAAATGAGACAAACAAAAAACACATGAAGGAAGAAGTGAAAGAAGACAGACACAAAAGGTCGATGTTGGGGTCCATGCTGCAGCCCAACGGGCTCGGTGGTGTCTCTGCACCCCTCAAATCCCAGGCCTGCTGCTCATGCTGTGTGACCTCTGGCAAATGACTTAACATCTCTGAGCCTCTAACTGGTCCTCTATCACAGGGCTGATGGGAGAATTACATGCAAGTACCTGGAGCAGAGACTTCAGGACTTAGTAAAGGTTAACTCCCCGCTCCAGAGGCCCCAGGAAAGAAGGCAGAGCAAAAGGAAGGCCCTCGGGAGCGGCGCTTCCTGATGTGCACGCTCCCTGGGGGCTAGAGGTGGGAGCAAGGGGGCTGGGGAGGAGTGGGGGCAGGAGGCAGGTGGGAGTCCAGGCTGTGGGGGCAGCAGAGGAGGAACCACTAAGCCAGGCCCTCTTGGGGGAGGGAGCAGGGAGTCCTCGGAGAGGCCAGGAGGAAAGTGCTGGAGAGGATGTGTCCCCACAAGGGGAAGGCGCAAGATCAAAACAGCCTCTGAGGGAACTGGGACCTGGCAGAGCGGAAGGAGGAGAGGTCCTGGCCCCGAGCTCCTCGCCCTCCTCTCCCCAGCTCCCCGCAGACGTGGGCCTTGCTCAGGCATTCGTCACACGCCAAAGGCTTCCCAGCGCCCGGCACTGTGCCAGGCGGGGGCATCCAGGGGTGACCACGTCTGCGGAGGCCCTGCTGTCAGGGAGCTGACCTGGGGGGACAGGAGTGAGGGGGCAAGAGCCTGGGTCGGATTTTACATGCGGGCTTGCGGGGTCCCGGCCCGGCCCCCTGTCCAGAGGGGCGACCTCAAGCCAGTGACTTAGCCTTTCCAAGCCTCAATTCCCAAGTCTGCAAAGTGGGGCAACCACAGCCCTTAAACTACGGACGTTTTGGGAGGAAGGAATGAGGTCGTGTAGGCAAGGAAGAGCCTCCGACATGAAGCAAGCATCCAGCAAATGTCGGACCCGCACGAAACAAGTAGAAGCGATAATTCAGGCAATGATCCACGGAGGTCAGCGCTGGGAGGGCGGCGGCAGTGGTCAGGGGAGCCCTGAGCAGTGATTTCTGAGCTGGGCCGAGAAGGAGCCAGCCCTGCAAAGATCAGGGGAAGCGCATGTCAGGCAGAGGAACACAAGGGACAGAGGCAGGAGTGTGAGGGAAGGAGTGTGGCTGGAGCAGGGACCAGGGAGTGGGGACCAGGGAGCGGGGGCTGGAGAGGCACATGGGACGGGACACGGAAGGGTGGAGGAGGGACCACGACAAAGCCTGATGGGCCACAGGGACATTGCGTGAAGTGCACTGAGAAGTCACAGGGGTGACACGATTTGGTGCTGTGGATCACAGTCCCCACCCTGCAGCACAAAGGTCACCTAAGTGCCCACCCCCATCCCCTGTCCACAAACAGCAAATACTGTGGAAAACAGTACGGAGGTACCTTAGGAAACTACACATAGAATCACCATATGACCCAGCAATCCCACTCTTGGGCATATATCCGGACAAAACTGTCCTTGAAAGAGACACTTGCACACGCATGTTATTGCAGCACTATTCACAATAGCCAAGACATGGAAACAGCCCAAATGTCCATCGACAGACGATTGAATTAGGAAGATGTGGTATATATACATGATAGAATACTACTCAGCCATAAAAAAGAATGAAATAATGCCGTTTGCAGCAACGTGGATGGAATTAGAGACCCTCATACTGAGTGAAGTAAGTCAGGAGAAAGACAAATACTGTTTGATATCACTTATATCTGGAATCTAATATACTGCACAAATGAACATTTCTACAGAAAAGAAAATCATGGACCTGGAGAACAGACTTGTGGTTGCCAAGGGAGTGGGGGAGGGAGTGGGATGGGATGGGAGTCTGGGGTTAACAGTTGTAGACTATTGCCTTTGGGATGGAAAAGCAAGGAGATCTTGCTGTATAGCACCAGGAACTATGTCTAATCATTTGTAACAAATATGTGTAACCGGGTCACCACGCTGTACAGTTGAAAAATTGACAGAAATGTGGGGGAAAAAAAAAGGACACACAACCGAAACCAGACGCTCGCAGCCTCCCCACACTTCCCACAGGACCCTCTAAGCCTCCGGCAGCTCCTCCCTTTAGCTGTACCTCCCCACCCCGAGTGGGAAGGAGCTCAGGCAGCCTGGGGCAGGAGGGAGGGTGATGCCCCCAGACCCACCATGTGACTGAAATCAACACTCTCACTCCACTGGGTCCACGTCCTTATTCTCATCTTACCCAAGTCCGGGGACCTGCCCAGGTCACACAGCTGCTTAGAGAATGGGTGGAGGGCTGGTGCTCTGGGTCAGGTGGCCTCCGGGGTGACTCGCTAAGGCCAGATCTGCAGGGACCACCAAGAGCACACCAAGCAGCCGCCGGAGAACCGGAAATCACACCGGAATGAAATTCTACGCTGGCCACCGCGGCAGAGGCCCGGGAGGGAGGCACAGCCGATCTGCTGTAGGGATGGGAGCCAGGCCTGCGGAGGCAGAACCAGCAGCCTGGAAATGGGAGGGGATGAGGGTGCTGGCCTGCGGGGGTGGGGGGTACTCAGAGCGGCGGCTAGTTGCTGGCAGGAGCAAGAGAAACAACCGCTTTCCCTTGCACTACAGAATTTTTCTTTTTTTGTCTTTTTGCCTTTTCTGGGGCCGCACCTGCAGCATATGGAGGTTCCCAGGCTAGGGGTCTAATCGGAGCTGTAGCTGCTGGCCTACGCCACAGCCGTAGCAACGCGGGATCCGAGCCGCGTCTGTGACCTACACCACAGCTCACAGCCACGCTGGATCATTAACCCACTGAGGGAGCCCAGGGATTGAACCCGCAACCTCATGGTTCCTAGTTGGATTCGTTAACCACTGAGCCATGACGGGAACTCCCAGAATTTTTTTTTTCCTAAAGCACTAAGGTAAACTGGGCCAAAACTGTTTGTTTGTTTTCACCACCTTTATCAGTCCAATCCTAGGTCTTTTAAAAAATGGATTCCAGGAGTTCCCATCGTGGTTCAGCGGTTAATGAATCCGACTAGGAATCATGAGGTTGCGGGTTCGATCCCTGGCCTTGCTCGGTGAGTTAAGGATCCGGCGTTGCTGTGAGCTGTGGTGTAGGTTGCAGACGCGGCTTGGATCCTGCGTTGCTGTGGCTGTGGCGAAGGCCGGCGGCTACAGCTCCTGTTAGACCCCTAGCCTGGGAACCTCCATATGCCATGGGTGCGGCCCTAGATAAGGCAAAAAGACAAAAAAAAAAATGGATTCCAGGAGGCCCTGCTGTGGTGCAATGGGATCCACAGCATCTCTGCAGCATCAGGACGAAAGTTCAGTCCCCGGCCTGGCACAGTAAGTTAAAGGATCTGGCGTTGCTGCAGCTGTGGCGCAGGTTGTAACTACAGCTTGGATCTGATCCCTGGCCCGGGAATTTCCATGTGCCGAAAAAAAAAAAAATCTTGTAATAACTATAATGGAAAAGAATCTGAAAAAGAATATATACACATATGTGTATAACTGAATCACTCTGTTGCGTACCAGAAACTAGCACAATATTGTAAGTCAACTACACCTCAATTAAAAAAAAAGGGGGGAAAAACAACAAAAGACCCCCCCCCCACAAAGCAGGTTTACTTCGCCCATTTCACAGAAAGGAAAGCTGAGGCTCCACAGGCCTGGACTCCGGTCGGCCCGCAGCAGGCCGACCCCCAGCAGGTAAGCACGGCGCTGGGCCTCCTGTTCAACCCCATTCCAGAATATGAGCCAGACCTCAGCCCTCAGCTGCCTCCCTGTGAAGAAGTGAATTCCAGATCCCAAACTCTAGGATCAGCATGAGACCAAGAGTGATGCTGCCGTCCTGAGCCAGGTCACCGCCCTACAGTGGCAGGAGGGCCTGGCCCACTTTTCTCCACATCGGCGCACAGAGCTGGCAGCTGGGCCTGGCCCACTGCTGGGCATCAGGCTGATTCAGGCTCCAGGGAGAGCTGGGCACAGCCAGCGTGTTGGGGGGTGGGGGCAAAGGTCACTGCTGTTTGCGGGGAACTTCCCAGAGGCCCGGCTTTAAACATCTTTAGGTACCTGCTGAGTCTTCCCGCAGATAGGCTGTAGACAGATGAGGTCGGGAGCCCACGGCCCTCCAGTTCCGCCAGCTCTGAATGGCACCTTCCGTCTCATCCTGTGCAAGGACATCTGTCCCCACACCAGGTGGCTGGGAGGGGCCCCTGGGCCCTGTCTCACCCTCCTGAGCCAGCTGACCTGCTCAGTGCCTCTCTGCTTCTCGGTCTCCGCTGCTGCCCACTTCCAGGCTGCAGTGTTGCGGGCCTGACCCAGGGCAGCAGCCTCTCCCTCCTGCCTCCTCCAAGCCATCTCCGGACGGCCACCAGGGGGCGCCCGGCAACCCAGTTCTCACCAGGCCCTCCTTGGGCTGAGGGACAAGCTCCATCGCCTAAGGTGTGTCTGAGGTCCCCCTGCTTGGGCCATTGGTCTCACCTCTGGCCTCTCCTGACCTCCAGGGACCTCTAGCCCCTCATCAGCCTGCACAGTGGCTCAGATCCCAGAGTGGGCTCATCCTCGAACCCTGAACCCCACCCAACATGGCAGTTGGGCCTTTTTCTTTTTTTTTTTTTTAGGGCCACACACATAGCATATGGAAGTTCCCGGGCTAGGGGTCAAGTTGGAGCTGTAGCTGCCAGCCTGCACCACAGCTCACAGCAACGCTGGATCCTCAACCCACTGAGCGAGGCCAGGGATCGAACCTACATCCTCATTGATGCTAGTTAGATTCGTTTCTACTGAGCCACGATGGGAACTCCAGGTCTATTTCTTCTTCATCCTTCCCCGAACAACCCTCCATTTCCTCTACACCCCCCACACCGGTCCAGGCCACCACTACCTCTCGCGAGGCAATGACAGCAGCTTCCCAGGCTCTGTGTTCCCTCCCACCCCCTGCACTATCCCATTCACTGCAGCTGCAAAGATCTCTTTAAACCTAAGATAGATCACATTCCCCCCCTGCCGCTCCATCCCACCCACATCCCCACGGTGAAGTCCCCCTGCCCACTGCAACCCCAGGGTTCCTGTGTTCCTCTCAGACTCCTTTCCTGCCACTCACCCCCCTCCTAAGCTGGCTCCTGCCTCAGGGCCTTTGCACTGGCTGTTCCCTCGGCCTGGGATGCCTAGAGTTCCCCTCATCTTCCAGGCTGGCTCCTGCCGGTTCTCTCTCAACATCCAAATCTCAATGCAAGTCACCTCCTCAGAGAAGCCCTCCAGACCTGGCTCCCAATATTCTCCAATATCCCAATTTATTTTCTTGATAACATCATTACATATTTTTTATTTATTGGTTCAGTTTTCGGGGGGTATCTCCCCTCCAGACCCAGAGGGAGGGTCAGGAAAGGCTTCGGAGGGAGGTGAACAGCAAGCCCGAAGGCTGGGCAGAGACAGGGGCAGCACAGAGTCGCGAGAAAGAGGATTCTCTCCTCAGTGTCCTTGGCTTGCACCTCTGCTTGCACACCTCCGACCACAGGGAGCTCACTCCCTAACAGAAGGCTGCCAAGTCCCCTCCTGCACCACAGGCTGAACCTGCCTTCCTGCCCATGTCCCCGTGTGGTCCTCAGCCTGCTTCCTGGGCCCCAGGGAAAGAGCGGATGAAGGGGCAGCCGTGTGTTTGAAGGACGAGCCAGGCCGCAAGGCCCCCCTTTCACAGGAACAGGCTCAGCCTCCCGCGGTCATGTGAAGGAAAGGGCAGAAGCCGGGCAGGGGCGCGTGATGGGCGCTGGGCTTCCCTAAGAGCCTCGTGCAGAGCCTCAGGGCTCCGGCGGGGCGGGCGGGGCTCCCTTCTCTCCTCCGTGGCCCAGGAACCAGCTCCCCAGCCTTTGAAGCGACCTGCCGGGGATTAGGGACCTGCTGGGGATTAGGTCGTAATCTTCCTGCAAAACCGTCCAGCGGGTTCTGAGCAGTGAGGGTGGGGAGGGGGCCCTGCGGGGCAGGGGCCCTGTCCCTGAGGTGCTGAGCCTCGGCCTGGTGATCTGAAGGCATCCCCATCTCGTCCCTCCCGTGGCTGCTGAGAAAGGGGGAACTGAGACCCAGGCCCAGGACTGGAGACCTGACTGGGGGTGGTGCGTGGAAGGAGGACGGCAGGGCGGCGCGGTTCCCAGCCTCACACACCCACATGTGGAGCCCTTACGAGGCGCCAGGCACTGTCTGGCACTGGAGATATGACAGAATATGACAGTGACCTTACAGCCCACGGGGGCAGCTGTGGGGCGGCATGCCGCTCGGCCTTGGCCTCTGCCCCTGCCGTCCCTTCTTTCTCTTTGGCGGGGGGTGGGGTGGGTGCAGGTGTGGCATTTGGAGGTTCCCAGGCTAAGGGTTGAACTGGAGCTGCAGCCGCCAGCCTACGCCACAGCCACAGCCACGCCCGATCTGAGCCGCGTCTGTGACCTACATCACAGCTCACGGCGGCAACGTCAGATCCTTAACCCACAAAGTGGGGCCAGGGACCAGCATCCTCACGGATACTAGTCAGGTTCGTTTCCGCTGGGCCACGATGGGAACTCCCCCCCGCCATTCCTTCTGCCTGGAACCTCCCCCGCTTCAGCTGGCCGGCCCCATCCCTCCCATCAATTCCACCGTCCCGAGCCCTGAGTCTTGTGCTCACCTCCATTATTTTTAGTGCTTTCTCTGCCCCATTTCCCTCCGCTAGACTGTGAGCCCCCGCGAAGGTCAAGCACGTTAAAGAGAAGGCGACGGGCTGCCCAGGTCCTGCGGCTGCTGGAACCAACAGGAGGATGTGCAAACCCCTCACTACGCCAGATGCGGTTGAGAGAGAGCTTTTAATAACAATCGGTCACGGGGTTTGGCAACGTGAAGGTCACCCGTCAACTTGACAAGGTGGAGAGGTGAGGGCGGGGCGCGGGTAAGAGAAAACGGGAGGAGAACCGTGGGCGATGGTGACTGCAGACAAATCTGCAGGACCAGAGGGAGGGGCGAGGGGAAAAAGGAGCACACATTTGTAAGCTGATGGGAAAGAGCCAGAAAGGAGGAGGCAAGAGGGGAGGGAGGCAGGGGATCAGAGTCCTGGAGCAGGTGAGAGGGTGGAGCTAGCGGGCCCTGCCAGGTGGCCTGGCCACCAGAACAGGTGGGAGGAGGCCAAGGGTGGGCGCAAGCAGAGCTCTGCCAGGTGAGCACAGCGACGCAGGAGGGCGAGAACCAGGAGCAGGTGCTGAACCCTGAGGGAGCCTGAGCTGCAGAGAGGGACAGGGCTTGGTTGGGGGGGACCCGGGACCAGAGGGAGGGTCTCTGAGGACCAATGGAGTCAGGGCAGGAGTCGAGGGAGAGGGCTGGAAAGATGGGAGGTTCGAGAGTCGGCACCTGAGTTTGCAGGTGCAGCTCCTGGACACAACGGCCAGGCCCAGGGCACACCCGGGGGAGTGGCTGAGGCCGTGAGGTCAGCCGGTGGGAGGAAGGAGGCCGAGGAACAGGGAGGCCAGGCTGTGTAAAGGATCATGGAGGTGGGAACTGCAGCGACGACGGGGAAGGCAGGCAGAGTGGCGCTGGAGAGGGCAGGTGCCAAGGTTCTGAAAGTTCAAGGAATAGGGAACATGACCAGCGGAGTGGCTGGTCCAGGGCTGGCCTGAGATTCAAAGCTGGGGGAGAATGGTCTGGAAGCAGCCTCTGGAGCCAGGAGGACTCTGCCCCACCCCCAGGCCCGGCAGAGGGAGGACACGAGGCAGATAACAGCCCCCCCCAAAAAGGCTGCTGCGGAGGCAGGGTCCTGGGGGAGCCCAGGTTACAGTGCAGTTTACAAAAGGTGTCAGGGGGGTTCAGCAGGGGCCTGAAGATTTAGGGAACAGACCATGTCCTCTTGACCCCTGAACACTGAGTTATTTGAGGAGCCTGGGATGGTTGGGGTTCCTGGATGGTCACTTTCTAAACAGTCTGGGCCTGGGAGTTCCCGTCATGGTGCAGCGGAAACGCATCCGACTAGGAACCATGAGGTTGCGGGTTCAATCCCTGGCCTTGCTCAGTGGGTTTGGCCCTAAAAAGACAAAAAAACAAACAAAAAAAACCAGTCTGGACCTGACAATCTGGGACCACGCCAGCCAAAAGGCCACCCTTTCCCCAACAGTCCCCCTGCCCGCACACCGTCTTCACCAGCAGAGGGAGCTGAGCAAAAGCCCCTCCGGGAAGCGAAGGATTCCCCAGAAACAGGGCCGGGGCACCCTGCCAGCTCCAGCTGACACTGCTCTGCTCACATAGCAAGGACCTGGGGGCCCAGGCCCTGCAAAGCACTGGGGGGTCGTTCTCGACATCACCTTTGACGGGGGGGGGGGGGCTGCACCTGCGGCCTATGGCTGGGGTCAACTCAGAGCTGCAGTCGCAAGCCTATGCCACAGCCACAGCAACACTGGATACTAGCCACATCTGCAATCTAAAACACTTGCAATAACCTTAACTTGCTGGATTCTTAACCCACTGAGCCAGGCCAGGGATGGAACCCACAACCCACATCCTCATGGATACTAGTCAGGTTCCATTTTTTTTTTTTCAGTCTTTTTAGAGCTGCACTTGTGACATATGGAGGTTCCCAGGCTTGGGGTCAAATGGGAGCTGTAGCCTCTGGCCTAGGCCACAGCCACAACAATGACAGATCTGAGCCATGTCTGCGACCTACACCACAGCTCACAGCAACGCCAGATCCTTGACCCACTGAGGGAGGCCAGGGATTGAACCTGCGTCCTCACTGATACTAATCAGATGCATTTTCACTGAGCCACAGTGGGAACTCCCTGGATACTAGTCAGGTTCTTAACCCACTGAGCCATAAGGGGAACTCTGACATCACTTCTTTTAAACACTGACTAGTCCCAAAGTTCTCAACCTACAACCCACTAGGGGCAATAGTAGGGTTCTTTGAGGGTGGAAAGGCTGGGAAACACCAGCTCCAAGCGACCAGCCTTTTCCCATTTGACAGATGAGAAAACTGAGGCGCAGAAGCACTGACAAGTCCCAGTGCTTCTTGCTCAAGTCCCACAACCCGCGAGGGTCGGAGGGAGTGCAGCAGGCGGCCTCAAGCCCCGGGCACTTCCCACGGCTCTGCCCTGCCTCTCCTCCCACCAGACGGCTGGTTCTCCCAACACAGGTGCCAAACGTGGTTCCTGTGCCAGCTCCGCCATCTGCCCTCTCCCTTCCCTCCCTCCTCCTCCTCCCAGTTTTCGCTCCTCTTCGCCCTCCCTCCCCCAGCCTTTGTTCTTTCTCCCCAGGCTCAGGCCAGCCTAACAGCTCCGCACAAGCAGCCCTGTGGGACTTCCCTGTGGCTGGGGACTCTGGGAAGCAGGAAGTCAGGTGTGGGCTGCAGTCTCAGCAGCTCCGGGCCTCTGCGTCTCACCTAGAGTGAGGGTGATGAAACCCATGGGACAGGATGCCACGTGCTGAGAGGAGCGGACTGGATGAGAGGCCCTTTAAAGGTCCACTTTCACAAACCCAGTCCACCCCAAATCCAGGCACCCCAATCCCACGTGGCAGATGGGGCTAGGATTTTCCGAGGTCCCTCTGCTGACCCTGCTCTCTATGCCGAGCCCCAGGCTCCTCCAGCTCCCGCACTGCCCCGGGGCACGAGGAAATGCCCAGGAGGCAGGCAGAACCCTACCAGTCAATGTTTCCTGAAGACCTAGCTCCTTGCACTGCCCGCCTCCCAGGCCTGAGCGCGATGGACCAGCCAACGGTCCGGGCGAAGCGGCAACCAAGATTCCAAGACCATCAGCGGTAAAAGCCAAAAGAGTGCGGGACCTGCCTCCGAGGACCCAGCTCCCTGAGCGACAGGGCCCTCCCAGCGCTGGGAGAGGACAGGCTGGACAACACCACACATTTCCTGCCAGGACGCTTGCTCCCAGAGCCATCCCCGAGCCACACGTCCACAGGGCAGCCACAGGAAGCGTCCCAAACACCCCTCTTCTCTGCTTAAAACCCCTCTCTGCGGCTCAGATGCAGCTCCGCTTGTCATCCAAGGCCTGTCCTGGGCTGCCCGCACTGCCTGCCCTTTTAGCATCTTGTCATTCTCACTCACATACCCGGGGTCCCCAAGAGCTCAACACCATTTCTAAACCCCACTCAGACCTCACACCCCATATATTAACTTGTACCTGCTCTTCCTTCCGCCTGGAAGGCCCTCTCCCTTATCAAAACCGACTCAGGAGTCGCCTCTCCTGGAAGCCCTCCACACCCCGGGCAGAGGTAGCTACTCCCCACTGGATTTCCTTCTTGGAGTGTCCCAAGCCTTCGGGATGGTGCCCGTCAACTCAGTTCTGTTCTCACTGGACCCAGAGCGTCTCTGGCGGGACACAAGCTGCCACTGAGCAGTGACCTGACATTTGTGGAATGAATGAATGAGCATCAGGGTTGGCCAGAGGCTCTGTCTCCACCCTGGACCCATTTCACCCGCAGCCCCTGCGGGCTCCAGAATTTCTACGTGGGACACTAGGGTGTGGCAATCTGGTAAGAAACAGAGACAAGGGGGTCTCATCTTGAGCTGCTGCCTTTGCAAAGCCAACTCAGCTTTTATACTCAGTGTCAGCTTGGGGTGGTTAAGGGGGTCTGATAAAAATGAAGGTGTAGGGTTCCCATTGTGGCTCAGCGGCTTACAAACCTGGCTAGTATTCATGAGGATGCAGGTTCGATCCCTGGCCTCGCTCAGTGGGTTAAGGATCTGGCGTTGTGGCGAGCTGCAGTGTAGGTCGAAGATGCGGCTCGGATCCCGAGTTGCTGTGGCTGGGGTGTAGACCTGTAGCTGCAGCTCCAATTTGACCCCTAGATTGGGAACTTCCATATGCTGCAAGTGTGGCTCTGAAAATCCCTCCCCCAAAAAGAAGTAGAAGAAGAGGGTGTAAAATTGTTTCCTCAAGCTACCCCTTGGTATCACTGTGATTCAGACAGACAAGCCACAGGGAGTAGACTGAATGTGGGTCTAGTTACTGCCTTGAGCCCACAAGTCACCTCCAGCCTGCCCCTTGTTTCTGTCACCAGGGGGATGACACGCACCCTACCTACAGCACCCTAAGTGTTATAGCCAAAGCCCTTAAGAGCTCAACCCTGAAAACGGCGACATTTCAAACATTTTACTGTTTTATTTTACCAAAACAGAGCATTAACTTATTTTATTTTATTTTTGTATGGCCACACCTGCGGCATATGGAAGTTCCCAGGCCAGGAGGCGAATCGGAGCTGCAGATGCAGCTGACGCCACAGCCACACCAGATCTGAGTCGCGTCTGCAACCGACACCACAGCCACGGCAACGCCGGATCCGAGCTGCAACTGCAACCTATGCTGCAGCTTGTGGCAATGCTGGACCCTTAACCCACTGATTGAGGCCAGGGATCGAACTCACATCCTCACAAAGACAAGGCTGGGTCCTTAACCTGCTGAGCCACAATGGGAGCTCCACAGAGAATTAATTTTTTTAAAAAATCATCTCATCTACCAGTCCCAATATTCTATTCCCATAGGTGATTTCAACATTCTAAAAGTAAGGATAGGATGTAAATTTGAAATAGCAGGTGGTTCTTTGGATGAAATCAGCGAGCTCCCTGCTGAAACTCCGTTTCCCCACCTGGCTCCAGAGAAAGGGGTCAGTGACAGGCGTCAGGATTGGACCCTTCCAACCCAGCCCAGCTTTTCCATTCCATGGAGAGGCACAGGGGGTGCCTGGGGAAGCTGGGAGCAGCGGCAGATCTCCCGGTGCGCGGCCAGCAGAGCCCACCTCCGCAACAACCCCGGTCAGAGGAAGCAGAGGACACTGCCCCAACTCAGCCATCTCCTGCTCACTGGTATCTGCCAGAGGGCTCACCAGCTCCCTCCCTGCCTTAACCCACGGGTGAGCGGGGAGGGGGAGTGAAGGACACAGGGTGCCCTGGGGCAGAGAGGAACTGAGAAAGCCTCGGTCAAGCAATAAGGGGGTCCTGCCAGGCCTGGAGGTCCGGGGGGTCTCAGGTTCCAGGGTGGGGCCAGGTTTGGTGACTCCTTGAAGCTTACATGGTCTGGGGGCCCAATGCCAAAAAAAATAGCGGAAGTAACAGAAAAAGATCTTTCTTCTGCGAACTGTACAGAACCACGAGCCCAGGCGCACACATGGCCAGGGCCCCTCCAGCGCTTCGGAAGGGGCCTGGGTAGTGCAGGAGGCGTCCTGAAGGGTGACCAGCAGCCTGTCTGTCTGGGACAGGGGGAATCCCAGGACGTGGGACTTTTGATGCTGAAGTCAGCAAAGTTCTGGCAAACCAGGGCCAAATGGGTGCCCGATGATGCTCAGGCGCCATTAGCTGGAAGATGAAGCTTAACGCTTGCCAGACCCCACGGTGAGCAGAGGGAGCGCGAGCGCGAAGGGCAGGTGGCCACAGGCTTCTGCTATATGCCCCCAATGTGTTAAAATGTCTCAGTGCCACTTGTTTTTGAAAAACACTGGAAGGAGAGAGCAGCTCCTCCCTGAGTGGTGGGATCACATGTGGGTTTTTTTTCTATTTTTTTTTTTTTCGGTAAGACACACCACAACATAAACTTTACCATCTTAACCATTTTTAAGTGTGGTTCAGTGGTGTTAAGGACAAATATATTGGTGTGCAACCATCAAAGGTGATTTATGTTTTTCCAGTAATCAGCAGGTTTCTACGATCAGAAAAAAAAACCTACATGTTTTTAAGCGTGTCCATCAGGCTGCATCGAGTGCCTCTGCTCACTCAAAGGTAATGAGCAGGCCTGGGAGACTGTTGGGGGGCTGTGGGGGGGATTTGGGCATTGGATGGGGGTCCACCCCGATAACCCTTATCCTTTCCATTTCTGAAATCCCCGGATGCCAAACTCCTTCTGACCCCGGGGAAAGCGCTGTGCTTTGGAGACGGGGATTTGGATTCGAACTCTCCATCGGCCACTTACACGCTCAGTAACCTTGGGCACCTCTTAGCCTCAGTTTCCTCAGGTGTGACGCAAGCTGCTGGGGGAACTAGCTGAGTAATGGTGAGAGCAGCCCTGCATGCAGTGATGGCTCAGTTACTTTTCCTCCTTATCCGCCTGGAACGTCCTCGCACCTTGATGTGCATATATGTAAACCCTCCATGTCCTTCCAGGCCCAACTGGATATCGCCTTCTCTGGGAAGCTTCTCTAATTCCTCTCCTGGCTCTCGTGGCCTCGGCCTCGGGGGTACCTGGCTCCCTCCCCAGCGGGATCATAGGCTCCCTGAGCTCCGAGGGCTGGGCTGCTGGGCTGCGAGGGCTGGGCTGCACTGCTGCTGCTGTGTCTGAGTCACGCAGCCGCCTTCCCTGCGGGCCTAGCCAACTCAATAAAGCTGTGCTAAATGAAGCCATCAAAGGAAGAAGTGACCCGGGCAGACAAAACGCCCACACCTCCTCACAAAGCCAGTGATTTCACCCTCCCGGGGTCAGGGGCCCAGCGGGCAGCAAAGGGGAGCAGAGCATAGAGCAGGCCCATCTGACCAGGCAGGTAGCCCTGCCTTTGCCAAGGACCTGCCAGAGTCTCTGGGGAGCTGGAGACACCAAAGCTGAATGAATTGAGTGCCACAAACCCTCTGGGGTGTACCCAAGATGCCAGGCCCTGCGCCAGCCCTGGGGACCCAAAGACTAAAGGACAGGGCTTCCCTGCCCTCAAAGAGCTCCCCAGCTGGTGGACACTTGGGAGCAGAGGCGTTCAGCGTGGCCACACTTCCTGTGGCACCAGGCGTTTTATCCATAAAGGGAAGATAAGTCCCTTTCCCTCTGGGAGGCGGGAGATAAACAAACACCCAAGTGGTCCTGCCCATCATACCCTAACGTGGCCCTGGGAACCCAGGAAGTGAGAGAGCTTGAGCACCTCACGGAACACAGCTGGCTTCACACAGCTGGCTTCAGGCATAGCCTCCTGGGTCGGCTGCCGGTGCCACTGCCCAGGACCCCCCATCCAGGCAGGCCCTTGCCTGTAAAAGCAAGACCCTCTAGTGAGGTGTCTGGGCAATGGCCAGCCAGTCTAGGGAGCCCCAGATACCCCTCCCTGGGCAGCAGCAGGCCTCCTTCCCCTCAGGGAAGCCCAGGCCATGTGAAACCCCTCACCCCTCCCTGTGCTGACTGTCCCATCCTCCTCTCCCCACCCCAGGTTTACCCGCGGGCGGGTTTGTTCTGCCTGAATGGACCTCTCAGCTCTTCTCTGGGGGCTGCGGACCCTTCTCCCGGGCCCCTCCCTCCTCGGGCATCTAGGTTTTGGCAGGGATCCCCAAAATAGCAGAGCCCAAGGAGGTCTCAAGGAGGCCCCTCCCGCCGGTCTACATCTTGGGAAACTGAGGCAAGCGAGCGGGGAAAACGCTGCCCACCTCGGAATTTAACTCCTCGTCTCCCGTGAACATTTTTCGTGTGGTTTCCAGCCCAAGGTCACGCTGCGGAGAGGCAGGTCCCGGACAGAAGCCAGGTATCCGGCTCCCGCCGCATCGCTCCGCACCGTCCCAGCTAAGCCACAAAAACCCGGTTTTCTGCCCTCTCTTCCTTGAACGCCCATGGCAAGTGCGTGCACCCCCCGAGAGACGCTCACGCCCTGATCCACCCCCGGAAAAATGCCACCTAAAAGCAGGGTTTCCTCCCCACTGCCGCCGGTCCGCCCAGGCGGCCGTGCGCCACCAGAGCAACCCCAGCCTCGAGGTGCCTGGTCGCGGCCTGGAAGTCACAGCGCCGGAGGTTGGGGGTGGCGCACGAAGTGGGGACACCGGGAAGCCAGAGGTCGGGAAGCAGGAGCGGACAACCCCTGAGAGTGTCTGGACCCCCCGCCCGGGCCCGGGAAGGAGGTATGGGTGGGTGCCAGTACCCCGGCGCAACGGCTCCCTGCCGGCGGCCTCGCCCCCGCCCCGGAATCGGTGGGGTCGGGGTCTGTCCCGGCGCGCCGCCCTTGCCAGCGCCCCCACCCCGCCCCACCCCCGGCCTGGCCGGGCCACCCGGCAGTCCTTACCCAGGATACGACGCGCAGGATAGTGTGCGGCTGCCGGACGAGGGTGTAGGGATCGAAGGCGCCCCCGGCTTTGCCCGCTCCGTACGCACCCCCTTCCATCGTGGCTGCACCGGCGCGGTGCCCCCCGCTCGGCGCGCGCCGCCGACCGGTGCGCGTGCGCGGCCCCCCCCCCCCCGTTCCCGCGACTGGCGTGGCCGAGCGCTCCACGAGGGGGCGTCGTGCGCGGAGGGCGTGCGGCCTGCGCGGCGCGGACGGGGGGAGGGGGAGAGGGCCGCGCGCGCCCTCGATCGCGGGGGCGCGGTTGCTGCGGACCCGGAGGAGGGAGCTCTTGTCTCTAGCGTGGTGACCTCTTTGCTAAGTGGGGGCGGCGGGGGGAGGGGGAGGGAGGCCGAGTTGTGTGCAGAGGGGTGCGAGCAACTAATGCAGAACTTGTCCCCGTTCTGGGGGCGGCTAGTCTACCCGGCTACCCTGTTTCCATCACATCCCCTCCGAGCCTACAGCTCTGGCTGAAACCACCTCCGTGACTTGTTTCCTGTTGTGGTCTGTCCCCAGTTATAGCGAGCGGGGAGCACCGAGTTTATCATCCTCCTCATGAGGTGCTCAGCACACAGTAGAGGCCGCAGGAAGATTTCTCAAAGGAATGAATGAACCACGAATGAATAACCCTTTTCTCAGAGCCTTCTAAAGCCCAGCTCCCACCTCCCCCGGAGGACCTTTCCGCCTCGCTTTTGCACTGACGTCATGTGGTGCCTGCGTTTGTTCACCACCCCCCCTCCCAGTCTGGAGGGGCCCGAGACACCTGGGAGAAGGTGGGACGGAGGAAAGGCGGTAAATTTTTATGAGACCACCCCCATCTCCGTCCCCGCCCCGGTACCCTCTCCCTCCACTCCCCTCCCCCAACCCCCAGCACAATACCCTTTTCCTTAATCCAGTAATTATGTAATTATTTGCTCATTGTCTTTGCTAGTTTTTTTTTTTTTTTTTGGTCTTTTTGCCTTTTCTAGGGCCGCATATGGAGGTTCCCAGGTTAGGGGTCTAATCGGAGCTGTAGCCGCCGGCCTACGCGGCAGCCACAGCAACGCCGGATCCGAGCTGCATCTGCGACCTACATCACAGCTCACGGCAACGCCGCCGGATCCTTAACCCATTGAGCAAGGCCAGAGATCGATCCCGCAACCTCATGGTTCCTAGTCGGATTCGGTAACACTGAGCCACAACGAAAACTCCCAGTGCGCTGTTTTAAAAGTTTTTGGATTTGTTCACTGCAGTAACCAAGGGCCTGGCACACAGTAGGTGCTCAGGAAACAGATCCTAGTCCCTGTCACCCCCTCACGGCTTGGCCTGAGAGCTCCAGAGTTTATGGAAACTGAGGCTGGCTTGGAGGAGTGTTCGCTGCAGTGGAAATAACACCTTCCAGGTCTGGCTCTGATGATGACCTGTAGTTCTCAGGGCCTTTCTCTATGTCTCCACTGGCTCCAGGAGGGTTGAACAACGATATCTCTAGAGGCCTTTGCGGCCCTGGTGATGGCAGAACATCCTGCATGCATTCTGTGATGACAGGACACCAGATCACCAGGTAGTTGCAGAATAGGTGTAAAGACACCTTTTTTTTTTTTTTAGAGCTGCACCCATGGCATATGGAGGTTCCCAGGCTAGGGGTCCATCAGAGCTGTAGCTACCAGCCTACACCACAGCCATAGCAATGCAGGATCCAAACCATGTCTGTGACTTACACCACAGCTCACCGCATCCTTAACGTACTGAGCAAGGCCAGGGATCAAACCTGCGTCCTCACGGATGCCAGTCAGATTCGTTAACTGCTGAGCCATGATGGGAATGCTGAGGGTACCTCTTTATGAACATTCTATAGGTAAATGTCCCGCTTAGGCTCTGTTCATTGAGTGTTAACTCTGCATCAGGCCCTGAGCTAAGGGCTTCATATACATTGTCTCACTGAATACAACAATTCTGGATTTCTCTTGTCTGGCACTGTTGGGTAAGGATCTGTCATTGTCACTGCAGCAGCCTGGGTTACTGCTGTGGTGCGGGTTTGAGCCCTGGCCTGTGGAACTTTTGCATGTTGCAGGTGTGGTCAAAGAAAAAGCCAGCAATCATATTATATGATTATATGAAATTTCTAGAAGAAAACAAAATTTTTGTGACTTTGGACTAGGTAAAGTGTTTTTAGATACAATAGCAAGAGGGTGATCCATAAAAGAAAACAATGCATAAATTGGACTTCATCAAAATTAAGAACAATTATCCAAAGATATTGTTAAAAGAGTAAATAAAAAGGCAAACCACGGTCTGGGGGAAAATATTTGCAAAGCAAATAGCCGACAGAGGATTTGTGTCCCAAATATATGAAGGACTTTAAAAAGGCAATAATAAGAAAACAAACGACACATATTTTTTAAAAAGTGAGCAAAAGATTTGAACAAGCACATTTCACCAAAGAAGATATACAGATGGGAACTAAGTACATGAAAAGATGTGCAGTATCAGAGTTCCCTTCCTGGCTCAGTGGTTAACGAGCCCGACTAGAAACCATGAGGTGGTGGGTTTAACCCTGGCATCGCTCAGTGGGTTAAGGATCTGGTGTTCCCAGGAGCTGTGGCTGTGGCGTAGGCCAGCAGCTGCAGCTACCATTCGACCCCTAGCCTGGGAACCTCCATATGTCACAGGTGCAGCCCTAAAAAGACTGAAAAAGGAGTTCCCGTTGTGGCTCAGTGGTTAATGAATCCAACTAGGAACCATGAGGTTGCAGGTTTGATCCCTGGCATGGCTAAGTGGGTTAAGGATTCGGTGTTGCCGTGAGCTATGGTGTAGGTTGCAGACGCGGCTCGGATCCCGCGTTGCTGTGGCTGTGGCATAGGCCAGCAGCTACAGCTCCTGTTAGATCCCTAGCCTAGGAACTTCCATATGCCACGGGTGCAGCCCTAGAAAAGGCAAAAAGACAAAAAAAGAAGAAGAAGCATGGGAAAATTTGGGGGGTGTGATGGGAACATTTCTTTATCTTGTTTGTGGTGATGGTTACAGAAGTGACAATATATATTTGCCAATACGTGCAAAAATATCCAGGAAAAGAGTGACGTTCATTGTATTTACATTATATCTAATTTTTTTGGCCCACAAAAAGTTGCTAGGTTCTTTTCCTGGTGACTGTACGCCCACACATGTGGAAGTTGCCCAGCCAGGGACTAAACCTGAGCTACAGCAGTGATGCAACCTACTGCAGGGACAATGCCCAGTCCTTCATCTGCTGTGCCACAGGGGAACACCCATATCTAATTTTTGTTTGGTGGGGGGGGGGGTGTTTTAGGGCCGAACTCGTGGCATATGGAAGTTCCCAGGATTGAACTGGAGCTGTAGCTGCTAGCCTAGGCCACAGCAACTCAGGAGCCAAACCGCGTCTGCAGCACACACCGCAGCTCCTGGCAACACCGTATCCTTAACCCATTGAGCAAAGCCAGGGATTGAACCTGTGCCCTCATGGATCCTAGTCAGGTTTATTACCACTGAGCCACAACAGGAATGCCCTAATTTTTTTCTTTTTTAATGGAGAAAAATGTGTGCAAGGATGATAGGCTGAATCAGTGTGTAAAATTCAGATCAGTGAGTCATGTTCCTTCATTTATTCAGTCAATAAATATTTATTTGAAGCCTATCTTGCATTAGGCTTTGTATTAGGCATAGGGCCCTAAGAGTGAAGAATTTAGAGAGGGTCCCTTAGACCTTCCAGCACTAAGGTTTGATCACATCAATGAATTAAATCTCAGAAAGAGTAATATTTAAGGAACCTGAGCTTCAGACTGAGATATTTTGGGTAGAAGTCCCGGCTCCCCTCACCCGCACTCACTGTGTGACCTTTGGCAGGTGGCTGCACCTCTCTGTGCTTATGTCCCCATCTGAAAAACGGAAGTAAGCATAGTACTTACCTCTTGGGATTATTGTCAGGATTAAATGCGAGAATGCACAAAATATGCTTAGACTAGGGCCTGACACAAAGACTGAACTCAGCAAACATTATTGGCCTCCCCAGCCCCATTGGTCTTCAGGTCGGCGTGTACAACAAGCTATGCAGGCATTTTCTTAGAAACACAGTACTGTTAATGGTGGGTAGCTTCTCAGACTCGCCCATGAACCTCTCTCTACTTTTCAGCTATCATTGCTGGTCATAGAAACAGCCTCCCCTTCCACTGTCTCTGTCTATATGTTTGTTCTGCATCAGCGGCGAGGCCCAAGGAGGAAGACGGGCTGTCCTTTTCCGTCAAGCTTCTGCCTGGATCCGGCCAGGCATCTGAGCTCCCAGCCCAGGCACAGCCTTCTCTCCTGCCCCCTTGAGGCCGCTTTGGTATTGAAGGGGTTCAGTCTGTTTCCTCTGAGGGTGGAGTTGCCTGGGCAAAGGGGCAGTGCATTCATCCTATGTGAGTGAATGAGCCCGAGCATAATTATAGTGTTAGACATTTGCCAGAGCTACTTTTCTGCAGAGCTGTTTGGCAGTGTGTTTCCACTGAATGGAGAATGTGCTATGTGATACAGCAAGTCCATTCTTTTCCCAAGGGAGGGATGCAGGATGTGCAGGCAGATCTAGCATTCATCTGGTCCCTCTGGTCCCTTGTTCAACACATTCCTGTAACATCCTGTGTGCCAGGTCGTGAAGGCCCCTGGGATCCAAAGGTAACATTGTACATGGTCCCTGCCCTAAGGGATCTCATGTTCCAGACATAAAATCAACAAGGGTGTTGGATAAAATATGGCCTCTTGGCGGAGGTGGAGAGAGGTGAGTCTGTGTCTCCTCGCCTTGAATATAGGCAGGCTTGTGATTTGATGATCAATAGGATGACACTGTGCCATTTTCCTGGCCCAGGACTTAAGAAAATATCAACTTTCCCGTTCCACCTCCTGGGACACTCAGTCCCGAGCTGTCGTGTAAGAAGTCTGACTGTGTTGACACCACTGAGATGTCACATCCATACTCAGGTCAAGAATGCCAGCTGAGCCCAGCCTTCTGGGCATCACCACCGCTGCCTTGAACCCTCCAAAATGACTCCTGTACCAGCTGAAAATGAGTGACTTCAGGTGATGCCACATGGAATAGAAGAACCACTCAGCTCAGCCCCCAAGTACAGCATCATGACACCTGATAACGTGCCTGCTGTTTCAGGCCACTGCAGTGGCTTTTTTCTTTTTTTAAATTCTGGAGTAGTTTTTTTCTTTTTCGGCATATGGAAGTTCCAAGACTAGGGGCTGAATCAGAGCTGCAGCCGCTGGCCTACACCACAGCCAAGCAACCCGGGATCTGAACCACATCTACGACCTACACCACAGCTTGTGGCCACGCCGGATCCTTAACCCACTGAGCGAGGCCAGGGATAGAACCCACATCCTCATGGATACTAGTCAGGTTCCTTACTTCTGAGCCACAACAGAAACTCCTTTTTTTTTTCTTTTATAGCCGCCCCATGGAATTTGCACAGCTGCATATTCCTCAGCTGCTGCTTAGGTCGAGACTGTGGCTTGGATCTGATCCCTGGCCTAGGAACACCTCGTGCCATGGGGCAGCCAAAAAAAAAAAAAAAAGTGAGCAATTCTGTGCAGCAGAAATACAGGCTGGGGACAGGGCTGAAACCAAGGTGCTTGGGTTCTGAATCCAAGGAACTGAGGCAGAATATTAACTCAGGTAGTCAGTGCAGGAACATGGGCTTCAATGCCTTCTTAGATATGGCCTTTCATTAACATTTATGGTTTAAGGGCTCCAGAGGTAATTTCTTATTTACTATAGAAAATGTGCCTTCCCCCAAACAGACCATAATCTCTAACCCGCTCCTCAACTGATAGAAAAGGAATGAGAGGAATGGTGACCTCGTCCAAGGGAAGAGAAGGACAAGGAAGTCACCAAACTTATGGGGACATTTCCATCCCTAAGACCCCTACTGGACAAGGACTGATAGAGGTAACTGAGCAAGGCCAGTGGGAGAAGACTGCATCTTTCTGGACCCCACGTTGGTACCCCCCCCCGTCATCTTTAAGTGATAAAAACTCTACAGGACAATAGAGAAGGGGGCTCTTCTCCCCCTTCCCAGCAGCCCTGGGAGCTATTGCTTTCCTTTAATAAAGACTTTGCTTGCTTGCTGCCTGTGTGCTCGTGGAATTCATTCTTCGACCACTGTGAACAAGAACCCAGATTCTGGTATCATCTTTCTGGTATCAGAGCCACCGAACCTTTAGCTTTCTTCCAGTAATAGAGATGAAAACTTTCCACAAAAGACAGACCTCGAGCCAGGCTCCGACCTCGAGCCAGGCTCCTGCCTGAAGCCAGCGACAGGGGTGGCACTGCCCCACTAGGAAAGGAAGCAAAGAAGAAAACAGCAGACTCCTTGCCTGGGACTCTGACTTTAAAAAGTTGTCAACTTTGGTGTTCCCGTGGTGGCTCAGCAGAAATGCATCTGCACAGTATCCATGAAGATGCAGGTTCGGTCCCTGGCCTCGCGCTGTGGAGTTAAGGATCTGGCGTTATCGTGAGCTGTGGTGTAGGTTACAGACACGGCTCAGATTTGGTGTTGTGGCTGTGGCCTAGGCCAGTAGCTACAGCTCCAACTCAACCCCTCGCCTGGGAACTTCCATATGCTGCAGGTGTGACCCTAAAAAGATGGAAAAAAAAAATAAAGGAAAAGAAAGAAAGAAAGAAAAGTTGTCAATTTAAAAAAATGCACAACCTGAAATTTGAGAGTTAAGTCCTTTTTTTTTTTTTGGTCTTTTGTCATTTTAGGGCCACACCCTAAAACACAGAATCCGCCGTGTCTGCAACCTACACCACAGGTCACAGTAACACTGGATCCTTAATCCACTGAGCAAGGCCAGGGATCAAACCCACAACCTCATGGTTCCTAATTGGGTTTGTTTCCACTGCGCCACGACAGGAACACCCTGAGAGTTAAGTTTTATTTGGGGCAAAATTAGGACTTAAGACTTGGAGACAGCATCTCAGGGAGCCCTGAGAAACTGCCCCGAGGAGGCGACAGGGGAGCTAGGATATATGGGAGTTTTTGCAACAAAGGGCAGGTAGCAGGAACAAAAGAGTTCTGGGCTCACTGAAATCATTCCTTTGATATGCACCTCAGTATCTGGGCAAGTGTCCTGAGTTTTCACAGCCTGCAGGGCAACTGGCTCTCACCCTTGGGGGCGGCTGCAAGCTCAGGTGACTGTGAAACACCGCCCCAAAGAGGCAGGGGCAATAACATGATAAAGGTGTGTGTGGGGGGTGCAGGCAGCCGGGCACACATCTTAAAGAGTTTGTTGCTGGTCTCATGAAGGTTACTGCCAGTCACAAGGAGCAGACATCACTGTGAAGGATTTTAGTGTCTTTCTAAATATGAAGAGATGCAAGGATCGGGCTCATAAAATCTTCTCCTAAAAATATCTGAAGCGAGTTCCCGTAGTGCCGCAGCAGAACTAATCCGACTAGGATCCATGAGGATGCAGGTTTGATCCTTGGCCTCACACAGTGGGCCGGGGATCCGATGTTTGCCGTGAGCTGTGGTGCAGGTCTCAGATGCGGCTCGGATCCTCGTGGCTGTGGCTGTGGTGTAGCCACAGCTATAGCTCTGATTCCACCCCTAGCCTGGGAACCTCTATATGCCATGGGTGCAGCCCTAAAAAATAATAATAATAAAAAAAGAAGGCTTTTTGTCCCCCATTTCTTGTTTTTAGGGAATAAGTTTCAGCCTTCATGACCTTCCCTGAGTTCAAAGGGCAGGTTCAGACGGTTGCTCTTCAGGGCAGGGAGTGGTTCCAGAGACAAGGAGTAGAAACCGCAGGGCAGCCTTGGGGCAGGGTTCTGGTTTTCCCTCAAAGAGCGTCTCCGCTAACACTGTCTTTGAGCTCTTCTGCTGAACAAAAACCCCCGACAAATGAAAGGTGTTAACTACTTGATGAAGCATTCTTCATTCCTGACAGGAGGGCCACCAGAACCAGTCCTAGGTCCCCCAACACTGGCTTTAAAGAATGGGAGCCTGCATCTACCCTGATCCTTATCTGCGGCGCTATTTTCTACTCACAAACTTTAAGACCAGCTCTTATTCTCTCCCAAAGGAGGACACGGTCTTTAAGGCCTGCTGTGTCCTCCTTTGCCTGGCAAAGAAATAAAAAGCCATTTTTTTCTTCTTTACCCAAAACTCTGTCTCTGCGTTTCTTTTTGCATTTTTTTTTGTCTTTTTGCCTTTTTCCTAGGGCCGCACTCGCGGCATATGGAGGTTCTCGGGCTAGGGGTCTAACAGGAGCTGCAGCTGCCACCGCAACGTGGGATCCGAGCTGCATCTGCAACCTACACCAGAGCTCACAGCAACGCCAAATCCTTTACCCACTGAGCAAGGCCAGGGATTGAACTGCAACCTCATGGCTCCTAGTCGGATTCATTAACCACTGATCCACAACGAGAACTCCTCTTTTTCCTTGTTTTTTTTGCTTTTAAGGGCCGCATCCATGGCATGTGGAGGTTCCCAGGCTAGGGGTCTAATCGGAGCTGCAGGTGCCTGCCTACACTGCAGCCACAGCAACGCAGAATCCCAGCTGCATCTGTGACCTACACCACAGCTCATGGCAACGCCAGATCCTTAACCCACTGAGCGAGGTCAGGGATCGAATCCGCAACCTCATGGTTCCTAGCTGGATTCGTTTCCACTGCGCCACAACAGAAACTCCCTGTCTCTGTGTTTCTATTCAACACTGGTGGACAGAGGCCAAGTTTCAGCAACAGCTAGGGTGCCTTGTGGTTTGGTGAAACCCTAGTCCAGATGTTGCTGTGAAACTATTTTCCAGATGTGTAATCCACCCAGTGAGACCAGGGGTCGAACCTGCCTCGTCATGGATACTAGTCAGGTTCTTTGCCACTGAGCTGCAACGGAAACTCCATCATCCAATTGTTTTAACTTCTCTTGATGATCCTTGTCTGACTCAATTTGGGATTACAAAGGGGTGATTTTCTACTTTTATTCTGCGTTTATTAGTAGGGCAGTTATCTGGTGTTTGCTTGTTTTTGGCCATGCCTATGGCACAGGGAAGTTCTTAGGCCAAGGATGGAACCAAACCACTGCAGTGACAACGCTGGATCTTTAACCTGTTGCACTCCAAAGGAACTCTTCTGGCGTTTTTTGTTTGTTTGTTTTTGTCTTTTGTCATTTTAGGGCTGCACCCACAGCATGTGGAGGGTTCCGGGCTAGGGGTCTAATCAGAGGTACAGCTGCTGGCCTACGCCACAGCCACAGCAACACGGGGATCCGAGCTGCATCTGCAACCTACAACACAGCTCATGGAGACACCGGATCCCCGACTCACTGAGCGAGGCCAGGAATCGAACCCACAACCTCGTGGTTCCTAGTTGGATTTGTTTCCGCTGCGCCACGACAGGGAACTCCTGGCATTTTGTTTTTAATATAGAAGTAGGTTCTGGTTGGTTGGATTCGAAATAGCCCATCCAGAATCCTAAATATAAATGGCAGAGACCTGAGACGATCCATTAAAGAGATTCTGGTCCAACCCCCTCATTTTCCAGAAGGGTTTCAGACCCAGAGACGGGATGGGATTGACTCAAAGGCTCCCAACAGGAGCTTTGTAATGTCCCACAGGAGGGTTTTGGTGCACAAAGACTTCTATAATTCCTTGGATTTTAAGCTTAAATGATTTGCCCAAACTTTCTCTAGGGGAGTGGTGCTTGGTGGGGCGCGCTCATCAGAGTTCCCCGGGTTCTTTTATAACAGGGCTGTGCTTCCCCTTCCCCCAGCTTCTGATCAGCAGGCCTGGGGGTGGTATCTATATTTTGAAGAAGCCCAGATGATTCTTGTTTTGTTTCTACTCAGAAGCTTACTTTTTTTATTTTTAAAAATTGTATCAGTAATTAACAAGTACATTCTTGTGAAGAACACAGCCGGTATACAAAACCATCTGGGAAAGCTACCTGCCCACCCACCCCTTATGCCCACAGCCAAAAAAGAAAAAAAAAAGAAAAAAAAAGGAAATTAGATTTGGAGTTCCTATCGTGGCTCAGCAGAAATGAATCTGACTAGTATCCGCGAGGATGAAGTTTTGATCCCTGGTCTCGTGCAGTTGGTTAAGTATCTGGCATGCACATATAGTGAGTAAACTCAGAGAGTTTGTATTTCCTATGCACACGGGAGAAACCCCGGGATGAGCAGCTCAAAGGGGAGGTAAAAATTTGGGCTCATCTAGCACCTGCCACAGAAAACAGCAGAATTGTAGAGAGAGGACAGGACAAAGGAAATTTTTTGTTTTGTTTTGTTTTTGTTTTTAGGGCCACACCCTAGGCATATGGAGGTTCGCAGGCAAGGGGTTGAATGGGAGCTGCAACTGCCGGCCTACACCACAGCCACTGCAACACGGGGTCCCTGACCCACTGAGAAGGCCAGGGATAGAATCAGCATCCTCATAGATACTGGTCAGATTCTTAACCCACTGTGAATAAACTGGGTGCCACAAGAGCAAACAGCCAAATTCATGGGTCTCCTCAGCAGACAACACATTAAAATCTCCAGGCTGGGTCAAGTGCTTTCTCCTTTCTCCTCTTATTTCTTCCCTTCTCCCCGACCCTCATTCCCAGGCCTGTCCTCACCATAGATTCTAAAGCTGAGGTTCTCAAGCACTGGCGTGCACATCAGCCTCCTGAGACGGCTGGGAAAGAACCCCCAGGCCCAGCTTTGCTGACAGGTAGGACCTGTGTTTCCATCTGGTTCCCCACCGGATTCCGTTAGCAGTTGCTGGAATGCACCGTGCATAGGTCTGTCTGAATGTGTATGCACCCTTGGAGGTTAAGGATGCGTTTGTGTTTGTGTTTTTATTTATTTTTAAGTTTTTCTGGCTGAGGCTGGGGCGTGGGGAAGTTCCCGGGCCAGGCATCCACCTGAGCTACAGCAGGTACTGAAGCAGCTGTGGTGACAATGCCAGATCCTGCGTCACAAGGGAACGCCCGTGTTTCTGTTTTTAAATAGCCTTAATGGGTGGTGCGGTGGGTTAAAGATCTGGCATTGTCACTGCTGTGGCTCGGGTCGCTGCTGTGACGTGGGTTGGATCCCTGGCCGGGGAACGTCCACGTGTTGTGGGTGTGGCCAAAAAATAAAAAAACAAAAAAAAGGGCAGCCACAGCCAGGCATCAGGCATCCCAGTGCCTCTGAAATGGCCGGGCATGTGTCAGCCAATCACAAAGCGAGAGCTCATGGATCCTCAGGATGCTGGTGCTGGCAAGCCTGCCTTTGTGGAATTCTTCATCTGGGCTGCAAATCTTACTGTTTTCTCTCTCTCTTTTTATCTTTTTAGGGCCGCACCTGAGGCATATGGAAGTTCCCGGGGTAGGGGTCCAATCGGAGCTGCAGCTGCCAGTCTATACCACAGCCACAGCAACGCCAGATCTAAACTGCATCTTAGGAGTTCCCGTCATGGCTCAGTGGTTAACGAGTCCAACTAGGAACCATGAGGTTGTGGGTTCGATCCCTGGCCTCGCTCAGTGGGTTAAGGATCCAGTGTTCCCATGAGCTGTGGTGTAGGTCACAGATGCAGCTTGGATCTGGCGTTGCTGTGGCTGTGGTGTAGGCCGGTGGCTACAGCTCCAATTAGACCCCTAGCCTGGGAACCTCCATATGCTGCGGGTGCAGCCCTAGAAAAAGACAGAAAAAATAAAATAAACTGCCTCTTAGACCTATGCCACAGCCTGAAGCAACACCAGATCCTTAACCCACTGAGTGAGGCCAGGGATGGAAACTGCATCCTCATGGATACTAGTCGGGTTCGTTAACTGCTGAGCCACGACAGGAACTCCTCTTCCCTCTTTCGATGCCACATTAAGGCGAATCCAAACCCACTTGATAATGGGGTGGGGGGTTGGGAGAAAGGGCTTCTGTGGAGGGACAAACGGGAGGTAGAACAGTTTCAGATAAAGCTGGCTTAAACAGTCCTCACGTTAGGATGGCTAGTGTCCTTTCGACTGGGAACCTCCCAGATTGGGGATTTATGGTGTCTCTATCCAGGTGATCCAATGACATTTAGGTAAGATTTTTTGTGTGTGTGTGGCTGCTGTTTGTTCAGATGTTTTTAGCTTAAAATAATCTTAATGCCACTAGAATGTATTTTGGATCCCTGTAACTGTGTGGTTTGCAAAACCCCAAATATTTGCTCTCTGGCTCTTTACAACGCTGGATCCTTAACCCACTGAGCGAGGCCAGGGATTGAACCCGCAACCTCATGGTTCCTACTTGGGTTCATTAACTGACGGGAACTCCAGCAATCCTTGATTTTGATATAGCCGAATTCAGTCATTTCCCCCTTAAATGTGTGTTTCTGAGGCCTTATTATAAGAGCATCCTTAAGTCACAAACATTTCCTCTCATTTAAAAAAAAAATTATCAGAGTTCCCGCTGTGGCTCAGCCCAACAGATCTGACTAGTATCCGTGAGGATGTGAGTTTGATCCCTGGCCTCACTTAGTGGGTTAATGATCTGGCATTACCATAAGCTGTGATGTAGATCTCGGACATGGCTTAGGATCTGGCGTTACTGTGGCTGTGGTGTAGGCCGGCAGCTGCAGCTCTGATTCGCCCCCTAGCCTGGGAACTTCTGTATTTTTCAGGTGTGGTCCTTAAAAAAAAAGTGCGTTCAAGTCCTAATCTGTGTGTTTTGGCTGGGTTCAAGTTAGAGGTGCTTTGGTTTCAAGGACACACAATTATTCTTTTGGATATTCTGGGAGAAGAGGCTCCTCATCCTCATCCTGGTATCCCCCAGGGAAGAGGAATGCTTTTTTCTTTTTCTTTTTTGCTCTTTTTGTCCTTTTAGGGCCACACCTGCAGCATACGGAGGTTCCCAGACTACTGGTCCAATTGGAGCTGTAGCTGCCGGCCTTCGCCACAGCCACAGCGACGCGGGATCTGAGCCGCATCTGCAACCTACACCACAGCTCATGGCAACACCAGATCCTTAACCCACTGAGCAAGGCCAGGGATCGAACCCGCGTCCTCATGGATGCTAGTCAGAAAAAGCAGATGGGATTGCTGGCTATTCTTTTTCATGACAAGCTGAAGCCTCAGAGATTATCTTGCTCTTTGTAGTTTAAAGGTTCTTCTTTGCCCTTAAACGATTTTGCAGCTCTGTACATGGTAGATACAGGTCAGCAATGCAAACAATCCTTATCTGCACACATGCAAATAAATCCTGTTCTGAGGAAGAATGCTTTCCCTCAACAGAAAAAGCCGCTTTTAGGTCCATTTGCAAATTCAACTTTTTTTGTTTTTCCTGGCTGTGCCCATGACTTGCGGAATTTCCTGGGCCAGGGATCAAACCCATGCCACAGCAGTGACAACACTGGGTCCTTAATCCACTGAGCAACCAGGGAACTCCAAAGCATACACACTGTTGCTTTTTTTTTTTTTTCTGGACCAGGGGTGGAACCTGATCCATAGCTATAACCCAAACCACACCAGGATCCTCAACCGCTGGGCCAGTAGGGAGCTAACATTTCTTTCTGCTTTTTAGGGCCAAACATGCGGCATATAGAAGTTCCGAGGCTAGGGGTTGAATCAGAGCTACAGCTACCAGCCTGCACCACAGCCACAATAACACCAGATCCGAGCCACATCTGCAGCCTACGCCACTGTTCATGGCAACGCCAGGTCCTTAATCCATTGAGCAAGGCCAAGGATTGAACCCACATCCTCAAGAATACTAGTCAGGTTCATTACCCCTGAGCCACAGAGGGAACTCCAGGAACTAACATTTCCTTTCTTCACACATCTACACGGTTCTGTGTTCTCCTCTGAACCGTTTGCAGCATCTGCCTAGTTCCCTCGTTAATTGACAAGCTAAATAAAAATCTTTGACATATGTTCATTTTATATCTGTACAAGTGTCGTGATTTTATCATCTTTTAAAATTCATGCTTTCCCAAGAGTCAGCGCATGCGCTGGGCAGGTGGAAAGCAGGTACAGAGGCGCTGCTGCAGGGAGGCCTGGGCGTGGAATGGGAGAGGGCAGTGTAAGGGGTGACCCTGGGGACCAAGGGGTGTGGTGGGACCCGGCCGGCTGTCCCTGGAGCCCTCATGGGGAAGCCACTGGAGGGTGGCAGCCAGTGGCATGATGGTCTGATTCTCGGCCACTGGGTGGAGAGCAGAGTTAAGGGGCAGGAGGGGGACGAAGAATACACAGCTGGAGGTTGGCTCAGCCATCCGGGTGGGAGGTGACTCTGGCCTGGACTTAGTGGGTTGAGGGTTGATGAGGCATCAGAACCACAGCCAAATGAGGGGCAGGCAGCCCAGGAGAAAGTCTAAAAGGAGGCACCACGTCTGATTTCATTCACAGGATAAATGCCCCAGGCCAGGGAACACAGCAAGGGGACTCAAGACCCCTGCGTGCCACTGCAGGGGGTGAAGGTGCCGGAGAGACCCTGGGCAGGGAGGGGAAGGCTGGTGGTTGAAGGCACGAGCTCTGCTGTGTGATCTCAGGAAGTTACTTCTTTCTTTTTTCGTGTTTGTCTTTTTAGGGCCACGCCTGAGGCTTATGGAACTTCCCAGGCTCAGGTTGAATCGGAGCTGTAGCTACTGGCATACGCCACAGCCACAGCAACGCAGGATCCAAGCTGCCTCTGCAGTTTACACTGCAGCTCACAGCAATGCTGGATCCTTAACTCACTGACCGAGGTTAGGGATCGAACCCAAATCCTGTGGACACTAGTTGGGTTCGTAATCTGTTGAACACAACAGGAACTCCCTACTTATTTCTTTTGAGACAGTTTTCTTAACTCTAAAATGGGCATGATAGGAGTTGCCGTTGTGGCTCAGTGGAAATGAACCCGAACTAGTATCCATGAGGATGCCGGTTCGATCCCAGGCCCCGCTCAGTGGGTTAAGCATCCAGCGTGGCCACAAGCTGTGGTGTAGCTTGCAGACGTGGCTTGGATCCTGTGTCGCTGTGGCTGTGGTGTAGGCCAGCAGCTGCAACTCCGGTTCTCCATTCCATCCCCTAGCCTAGGAACTTCCATATGCCACACCTGTGGCCCTAAAAAACAAATAAATAAAAACATAAAAATTAAAAAATTAAAAAAAAATTTTAAAAAGTCAAAAAAAACAAAAAAGCTACAGAAATTTGGAGTTCCCTCGTGGCTTAGTGGGTTCAGGATCCAAAGCTGTCACTGCTGTGGCTTAGGTGCCTGCTGTGCTGGAGGCTCAGGTACTGGCTTGGGAGCTTCTACAGGTCCCAGCCGTGGCCAAAAAAACCCCAAAAAAACCCAAAAAACAAAAATCCCTCTGCAGGGTACTGGAGACCGGAAATCTGAATGGGGCTCAGCAGGGTTGTTTCCTTCTGGAGGCTCCGCAGGAGAAACTGCTCATGCCTCCCTCGTGGCTTTTGCTGGCTACCGGCAACCCTTGGCATTCCTGGCCTAGTCTGTTTCCCTCTTCACATGGCCTTCTCTGTGTTTCCCCTCTCTTTAGCTGCTCTTATAAAGACACCTGTCATTGGGTTTAGGGCCCACCCTCACCCAAAACGACCTAATCTCAAGAGCCTTAGTCCAAAGTACACTTTGAAAAGACTCTTCCCCAAATAAGGCCACATTCACAGGTTTCAGGTGGATCTGTCTCGGGGGGACCACCATTCAACCATCCGGAAGACCCGTATTCATTTATTTTATTTAATTGTTTATTTATTTATTTTTGTCTTTTTAAGGCCGCACCCACGGCCTATGGAGGTTCCCAGGCTAGGGGTCTAACAAGAGCTGTGGCCACCGGCCTACACCACAGCCACAGCACTGCCGGATCCTTGACCCACTGAGCGAGGCCAGGAATTGAACCTGCAACCTCATGGCTCCTAGTCAGATTCATTTCTGCTGTGCCGTGATGGGAACTCCTCATTTATATTTTATGGAGGGAACCAATGTCTCCAGCTCCACTTGCTAAATAGTCCTTCTTCTCCCCACATTTTCGTTACGTCACCTTTTCATGTACGAAGCTCCCACTAGTAGCCCGCTTATAACTGGGCTCTGTGTTCTATTCCATTTTTGGCCCATTTTTCCTGCCATATTGTCTTTACTACTGTGATTTGGCAATATGTCTTAATATTTGGTAGAGCAAGTTCCGGACATTAACTTTTTTTTTTTATATTACTCAGTGAATTTTATTACATTTGTAGTTGTACAATGATCATCACAACCAAATTTTATAGCATTTCCATCCCAAACCCCCAGCCACCCCCCCATCACCCTAACCTGTCTCATTTGGAAACCCTAAGTTTTTCAAAGTCTGTGAGTCAATATCTGTTCTGCGAAGAAGTTCATTGTGTCCTTTTTTTAAGATTTCCCATGTAAGTGATAGCATTTGATGTTGGTGTCTGTCTGACTGATAATTTCTAGGTCTATCCATGTTGCTGCAAATGCCGTTATTTCTTTTGTTTTAATGTCTGAGTAATATTCCACTGTGTGTATGTACAATATCTTCTTTATCCACTCCTCTGTCGATGGACATTTAGGTTGTTTCCATGTCTTGGCTATTGTATAGAGTGCTGCAATGAACACTGGAGTACATGTATCTTTTCAAGTTGTGGTTTTCTCTGGATAGATGCCCAGGAGTTGGATAACTTCTTTTTTTCTAAAATGCCATAACTTTTTTTTTTTCTTTTTAGGGCCAAACTTGCAGCATATGGAGGTTCCCAGGCTAGGGGTCGAACCGGAGCTGTGGCTGCCGGCCTATACCACAGCCACGCCAGATCTGAGCCACATCTTCAGACCTACACCACTGCTCAGAGCAATGCCAGATCCTTTAACCCACTTTAACAGGTTGATCAGGGATCGAACCTGCATCCTCATGGATACTAGACAGATTCGTTTCTGCTGAGCCACAATGGGAAATCCAAAAAAATGCCTTAACATTTTAAGGTCCTTAATTTTCTTTTCTTCTCTCTCTCTCTTTTTTTATTTTTGGTCTTTTTAGGGCCACACCTGCAGCCTATGGAGGTTCCCAAGCTAGGGGTTGAATCGGAGCTGTAGCCGCTGGCCTGCACCACAGCCACAGCAACGCCACACCCGAGCTGTGTCTGCGACCTACACCACAGCTCATGACAATGCGGGATCCTTAAGCTACTGAGCAAGGCCAGGTATCAAACCCGCATCTTCATGGATGCTAGTCAGATTCATTTCTACTGAGCCACAACAGGAACTCCCCCTTGATTTTCCATATATATTTTAGAATCAGTTTATTCTAAGTTTATTCTCCCCTCCCCCCGACCCTGCCACCAAAATCCCTTGGGATTGTGGATGGCATCCTAACGACTTTATAGATTAATTTGGAGGCAACTTTTTTTTTTTTTTGGTCTTTTTGCCTTTATCTTGAGCCGCACCCGCGGCATATGGAGGTTCCCAGGCTAGGGGTCTAACCGGAGCTGTAGCCGCTGGCCTTCGCCACAGCCACAGCAACGCGGGATCCGAGCCGCGTCTGCAACCTACACCACAGCTCACGGCAACGCCGGATCCTTAACCCACTGAGCAAGGCCAGGGGTCGAACCCGCAACCTCATGGTTCTTAGTCGGATTCGTTAACCACTGAGCCATGAAAGGAACTCCTGGAGGCAATTTTAAGATATTAGGTTGGTCCATGCATGAATTAACTACGTCCCTCCATTTATTCAAGTAGTCTTCTTTTTTTTTCTTTTTTACAGTCTAGGTCTTTTATTTTCTTTGCACTTATCCTGCCATGGGTTCCAACAGTTCAGGCTCCTTTCCATTGGTTCTCACAAAGTGAGCTTCTCTGGGTGGAGCAGGCTGGTGCTTCAGCTGAACCCGGGTCCCTTTCTCTCTGGCTTCCTTCTTTTTCTGATCGTTTTCCTTCACACGTTTCAGGAAGCTCTCTCGGCTCTTAGAGTGTTTAATATGCTCGATACGCACATTAATTCTCTTGGCAAAAATCTTGCCCTTTACAACAATGCCAATGCCTGGATTACACTGTAGACTCTTCCATCTTTGCCGTGGGGACACCTGTGCGGCATTCCTTTTTGAACAGTGCCCATTCCCTTGACGTCTACAATATCACCTTTTTTTTTTTTTTTTTGGAGATTCGCATGTAGGTGGCCAGAGGAACAACTCCACGTTTTCTAAAAGGCCTAGAGAACACACAGCGGGTGCCCACCCGTCCTCTTTCCCTTTGTGTTTGTCGTTTTGGCGAATTACTGGAAGGATTACCAAAAAGAAGGAAGCGGGTGTGTGTGTGTGTGTGTGTGTGTGTGTGTGTGTGTGTGTGTGTGCGACGCCTTACAAGGGTCTGCAGGCTGTCAGCGGGCTGCCCGCAGCCCAGGTCTTTTTTTTTTTAACGTCCTTTAATAGAACATAAAAGTTTTCTCCAAGGAGGCCTTGTACAGTGTCTTTCCAAGGAGGTTCTTTTAGAGCGATTGAGTGGGAAGAACACCCTACAATTTACAAATGGCTCTTTTTTTTTGACCAGGACTGCAGTAATGCAAAAGTTCCTGGGCCAGGGATTAAACCAGTGCCATAACAGCAACTCCAGCCACTGCAGTGCCAATGCTGGATTCCCAACCTGATGAGGCACCAGGGAGCTCCCTAAAAGGCTCATTGGTATATATCCTATCCTCCCAGAGCCCTAAGATCTACATTTTACAGAAAAAGTAACTGAGGCCCAGAAATGTGAAGGAACTTCTCCAAAGATACACAGAAGTGACAGAGCTGAGACAAGGTCCCCTGGCCCATTCTCTGGTACGCAACGTGGCTTGCATACTGGGTACCACCCACCCTTGTCCCCAGGCCAGCAGAGGCTTGGGTGGACAGGTCTGATGCCATTCGATCCCTCATGGACAAAGCAGGCCATGGACACACTGGAGGCTGGCTCACACTTGGTCATTTATTTTAAGATCTGCGCGAAGAGACACACGGCGTAGATATACAGAAGAATGATGAGAATGCAGGTCGCCTTGACTTGCTGTGCGAGGGCCTCCTTGGCTGAAGACCTGATGGCCATCTTGCTTGCCCGGTTGCTCTGGAACCTGGTGCTAACGGGCACCTTGTTGGCCCCCAGACCGCAGCCGCCTTCTCCCTCCCTGGCATCTTTGTCCCCAACCACTAGGCACAGGCTGATGGAGGCTGGCGTGAGCCGGCTCAGGGTGGCCGGGTCAGGTCCAGGGAAGCGCTGGCAAAAAGGAATGCTGGTAGCTGGAAGGGTGGTGGTGACCGCATCCAGGTCTTTGGAGGCTGCCCGGCACAGCCTGGCCCACTCCAGGGACTGCAGGCCACCGCCCCACATGGCCCGGGCCACCTGTTCCACGGCCACCCACAGCCTGTTCAGGCAGTGGAACAGCAGAGACACAGCCACCTGCTGTAGCACGGCCCGCAGCAGCAGCTCCAGGGCCTCGCTGTTCTCATGGCGGAAGTCAGCCAGGCTGTAGTAGGCCCACTGGGCCGTGGAGAACAGGGCTAGGCGCGCCTCCCACCGCACGTGCTGTCGGAGCCACAAGGTGCAGCGGCAGGCTCCATGGATCAGGGTGGTGAGAAGCTGCAGGCCCCAGCTCTGCACGATGGTCAGCAGCTGCCACAGGGCCTGTTGGACAGGCAGCAGCACTTCCATGCCCAGCTTCCAGGCCAGGATGAAGGTGAGCCCCCCACCCACCTGCAGACTCCTGCACCATAGGATGCAGCGGCCCAGCATGGAGAGAGAAAGGCAGTGGGAGGCCGTGGGCGCCCGCAGCCCCAGCCTGGGTACAGAGAATTTCACCAGGCCCCGCCCGAGCAGGAGCAGGAGCTGGAGCTGCCAGGCACCTCTGGCCAGCTGACTCCCATTCTGCTGGGCATCACTTTGGCAGCTGGTGGTGGAGGAGCAGGGAGGGGAGGCCTTCATGACCTAGAGGTTCCTCCCACTCTGGGGGCATGGGGCTGCTCTCATGCCACAAGCTGATATTAACTGACCCTCCGGCCCAAATGTCCTGCCATCTGGGCTAGGTGGTTTTGCAACAATCAGTGACAGCACAAAAGATCAGGATGTGAGCTCATCTCAGAGAGATGGCATTATTGCTTCAGTGGGCAGGGGAGACAGCCTTTGAAAGTGAAACTGGGATTTCTTTCTCTGCTTTTGCTTGAAAGGGCTGCACCTGCGGCATGTGGAAGTTCTCAGGCCAGGGGTTGAAATGGAGCTGCAGTGGCCAGCCGACACCACAGCTGTATTTGTAACCTACACTGTAGCTCATGGTAACGCCGGATCCTTAACCCACTGAACCAGGCCAGGGATCGAACCTGCATCCTCATGGATACTAGTTGGGTTTTTAACCTGCTGAGCCACAGCGGGAACTCCCGAAACTCTGATTTCTAATTTGGGCCCACTGTGTTTGTGCCTGCATCTGACTAATGTGAGCTGGAGCCTTCTCTGTGCTAGGCCCGCAGTTTCTGCCACCACGAAGCTTCCAGTCCGGTAAGAGAGATGGACGTGGAGAAGCCCTCATGACCAAACTGCCTCATTCAGCTCCTCTCCAGTCCTCCCGCTTTCCCATTCGGCTCCTCTAGTCCCCTAACCTCCCTCCATAGTCAGTGCACACCTGTCTTACCTGGAGATTCACCTGGCAGCAGAGAATGTCTGCCCTTCAGGGATTTGAGCAAAACCTTGGCCCATTTTCCATTCCTTACTAGAAGTTCCATTTTGACATTTTTTTTTTTCTTCGTAGGGCCACACTTGTGGCATATGGAAGGTCCCAGGCTAGGGGGCAAATTGGAGCTGCAACCAGGGGCCTATGCCACAGTCACACCGGATCTGAGCCACACGTCTGAGATCTATGCTGTGGATTGTGAGAACGCTGGATCCTTAACCTACTGAGTGAGGCTAGGGATTGAACCCGCATCCTCATGGATACTAGTTAGGTTCTTAATCTGCTGTGCCACCACGAGAACAGCCTAGAAGTTCCATTTTGAAAAACACTATTGATGAAGGGCCATTTATAAATAAAGTCAATTCATTTCTTTCCAGACTCTGGATTTTATCTTTTTCCTTTTTTTTTTTTTGCTTTTTAGGGCCACACCTGCAGCATATGGAAGTTCCCAGGCTAGGAGTTGAATCAGAGCTGTAGCTGTCGGCCTACGCCACAGCCACGGCAACGTGGGATGCGAGCTGCGTCTTCGACCTACACCACAGCTCAGGGCAACGCCAGATCCCTGACCCACTGATGGAGGGCAAGGATAGAACCTGCATCCTCATGCATGACAGTCAGACTCGATTCTGCTGCGCTACAACGAGAACAGCCCCCCCCCCCCAAAACTTTTTTCAAGTCTTATTTCGCACACTGGATTCCTTTAGCCATCGGTTTGTTTTATCCTGTGGATATCGTGAATCACGTTACTAATCATATTTATCTTTCTTATTTGGCCAGACAGAGGCTTGAAACCAAATGGGAGGACTGGTCTGGCATAAACAGAGTTCTGTAAGGTGTGTTTTGTGTGTGATCCCTCTCTGGTTTCATCTTATTTCCCTTGGTTCATATCTTTACTCTTTTCCTGTCGAGTTGCCTCTGTGTCTTGCTGCGTAGCCTAGGGCATGTTCCTGGAAGAAGAAAGGATACAGTTAACCTCATGAATTAATCCAAACCTACATATATCAATTAATCTAGCCTTTTGAAAAGCAGCACTACCCACCCAGTCTGCCAATTGCCTCTCCTGCCTCCTGCCCGCTCTGCTTCCTCTCCTTGCGCCCACCCACGGTGACTCACACAAACAGTCCCCAGATCCTGTCAATCCTAAATATCCCCTGATTCTGCTCCTTTAATTCTACCTGGTGCCCTTTTCCAGGTCACCCATCCTGACGGCTTGCTCAGAATAGTGAAAGCCCTTTGACCCTATCCCCATCTTTAGTTGGCTCTTTAATGTCATTCTTAGGCAGAGCAGGCTCAGTCCACATTTGCTGAATCAATGAATGAACCCCTTATTTGACATATGGGGAGACTGAGGCCCAAGGCATTATCTTGGGCCTGTATGCACAGGTCTGTTGATACTCTCAGGTATTTGGAAAGAGGGAATTATTTTAGAAGGAATACTTTGTCCAAGACTTTTTTTTTTTTTTTGTCTTTTTGCCTTTATCTAGAGCCGCACCCGCGGCATATGGAGGTTCCCAGGCTAGGGGTCTAACAGGAGCTGTAGCTGCCGGCCTTCGCCACAGCCTCAGCAACGCGGGATCTGAGCCGCGTCTGCAGCCTACACCACAGCTCAAGGCAACGCCGGATCCTTAACCCACTGAGCAAGGTCAGGGATCAAACCGGCAACCTCATCGTTCTTAGTCGGATTCGTTAACCACTGAGCCACGAAGGGAACTCCTGTCCAAGACGTTTGATAACATTGTTAGTTAAAGCTTTGCTTTTTCAGCCCTTATCACAATTTTATTTTATTTATTTTTGTCTTTTTTGTTTGTTTTTTTAGGGCTGCACCCACGGCATATGGTAGTTCCCAGGCCAGGGGTCGGATCGGAGCTACAGCTGCCAGACTACATCACAGCCACAGGAACTTGGGATCTGAGTCTCCTCTGCAACCTACACCACAGCTCATGGCAATGCTGGATCCTTAACCCACTGAGTGAGGCCAGGGATCTAGCCCACATCCTCATGGAAACTAGTCAGGTTCATTACTGCTGAGCCACGACGGGACTACTATTTCATTTTTATTCATTTAGTTTTTGGCCTCATGCTCGGCATACAGAGCTTCCCAGGCCAGGGATCGAACCTGCACCACAGCAGTGACAAGGCCAGATCCTTACCCGTTAGGCCACCAGGGAACCCCCTTCTCTTCACAATTTTAAATAGTTTTACTTGGGAGTTCCCATCATGGCGCAGTAGAAGTGAATCCGACTAGGAACCACGAGGTTGTAGGTTCGATCCCTGGCCTCGCTCAGTGGGTTAAGGATCTGGCGTTGCCATGATGTAGGTAGCAGACGCGGCTCAGATCCCGCATTGCTGTGGCTGTGGCGTAGGCTGGTGGCTACAGCTCTGATTAGACCCCTAGCTTGGAAACCTCCGTATGCCACAGGTGCGGCCATTAAAAAAGGACAAGAAGACAACAACAACAAAAAAAATAGTCTTACTTGGTCTACAATGGTGGCTGTCCTGTTTCCCTCTGTATTGCCACAGCCTAGTGCATGAAGTACCTGGCCCAGAGCAGGCCTTCAGTAAGAATATCTTACTGGAGTTCCCCTTGTGGCTCAGCAGTAATGAAGCTGACTAGTATCCACGAGGACGCGGGTTTGATCCCTGGCCTCACTCAGTGGGTTAAGGATCGGGCATTGCCCTGAGCTGTGGTGTAGGTCACAGACATGGTTTGGATCCTGCATTGCTGTGGCTGTGGTATAGGCCGGCAGTTGTAGCTCTGATTCAACTCCTAGCCTGGGAACTTCCATATGCTGCACCTTTGGCCCTAAAAGAGAGAGAGAAAAAAAAAAGAATGTCTTTTTTTTGCCTTTATCTAGAGCCGCACCCGTGGCATATGGAGGTTCCCAGGCTAGGGGTCTAACAGGAGCTGTAGCTGCCGGCCTTCACCACAGCCACAGCAACGCGGGATCCGAGCCGCGTCTGCAACCTACACCACAGCTCACGGCAATGCCGGATCCTTAACCCACTGAGCGAGGCCAGGGATCGAACCCACAACCTCATGGTTCTTAGTCGAATTCGTTAACCACTGAGCCACGAAGGGAACTCCCAAAAAAAAAAAGAATTTCTTACTGAATGAGTGACTTAGGACCCCAGAGCTCCTTTTCCAGTGAAGGGGCTACTGAACCCTGAGTCTGATCCTATGAAAACCCAATCTAGAGTCAGTCAGATTTGAGCACTGGCCTTCATTACTTGTATGAATTTTGCCGAATTATTTCCTCTTGGGTTGAAACTTAGCTTTCTCCGTAAGAGCGGAAAATGGGGCTATAATCCCTTATCCACAATTCTGAAATGAAAAAACTTAAAAAAAATTTTAAGTATAGCAGTTCCTGTCGTGGCTCAGTGGAAACAAATCCGACTAGGAACCGTGAGGTTGCAGGTTCAATCCCTGGCCTCACTCAGTGGGTTAAGTATCCTGCGTTGCCGTGAGCTGTGGTGTACGTCACAGACGCAGCTCGGATTCGGTGTTGCTGTGGCTGTGGTGTAGGCTGGCAGCTACAGCTCCAATTTGACCCCTAGCCTGGGAATCTCCATATGCCGTGGGTGTGGCCCTAAAAAGCAAAAAAAAAAAGAAAGAAAATTAAGTATAGTTGATTTACAATGTTGTGTCAGTTTCTGGTGTAGAGCAAAATATGTTCAGTTTCATATTTTCCATTATGGTTTATTACAGGATATTAAATATGGTTTCCTATGCTAACCAGTAGGACCGTATTTTTTTTTTCAGTAGGACCTTATTTATCTATTTGATATATAAGTTTGTTTCTGCTAATCCCAAACTCCTAATTTATGCCTCCCCTTCCTCCTTTCCTCTTTAGTAACCATAAATTTGTTTTCTGTGTCTGTGAGGCTGTTTCTGTTTTGTAAATAAGTTCATTTATATCATGTCTTCCTCCTTCTGACTTACTTCACTTGGTATGCTAATCTCTAGGTTCATCCCTGTTGCTGTAAATGGCATCACACACACAAAAAAAAGAGTCGTTTGGTGGCAAAAACCAAACCAACCTGAACTTGTTTGGCAGCTAAATTAGCCTTGAACTGTGAAGCTATTTATATTTATCCCACTCCATGTGAATATTCATGTTTCTTTACAGAATTAATTAGCGTATTTCATTAAAGAGTTTAGGGAAGATTACATAATATGCAGTCTGTGCACCATATTGCAAGGTATCATCTAAAACATGAAAAATGCTGAACTTGGAAACACATCTGGTCCCACAGATTTCCAATAAGGGGCTACAGCTGCTAGCCTATGCCACAGCCACAACAGTGCTGGATAAGGCGTCTGAGAACTTCACCACAGCTCACAGCACAGCTCCACAGCAACTTGGGTTCTTTAACTCACTGAGCAAGGCCAGGGATTGAACCTGCGTCCTCATGGATGTTAGTGGGTTCCTTACCACTGAGCCACAATGGGAACTCCAAGATAAGTTTTTTTTAACAACAGTGAGAGCCATGGCCGGTCCCAGAGTAAAAGAACACAAAGGGGTGCGATGCAGGTGGAAGAAAAGTGTGTGCGTGTTCGCGCCCGGCAGCCAAGAAGCTTGAGTAGATAGTTAGGTCGGATTCTTGGGCGGCAGGCTCAGGAGTTAAGGTTTAATTCTAGGGAAACAAAGAAGGGTGGGGTAGAGCACGGGAAGTAACAAGATGAGATTTGATTCTTAGATTTGGACGGGCAAGCCTGGAAGCTGGGAGAGCAGCTTGGAGCCTCCTAGGTGACCCCGAGCCCAGGCGAAGGTCACCGAGGACCCCCTTCATACAGAAGATCGAGGAGACCGGCAGGGCCAGGCTAATGGGAAGCCGGGCAGCTGGACCCATGACCCCAGGTCCTGAGGTGGTTTCGCCGCCTCAGAGCTTCAGAACAGAGCGGGGGCTCCCTCACTCAATACTGGTTGGAATGGCCGAGATTAGGTTTGAGAGACTGGGGCTCGAAATCAGGACGTATTATAAAAGGCAAGTTAGTGTCAGGAAGCGGCTCAAAATAGCTGATCTACGTAGTGTGGGATGAATATGGGACACCGTGGGTGAAAGCTTTTCTCCTTTTGAGTCTTTTTTTCCTTCCTTCCTTCCTCTCTTCTGCTTTTCTTTTTTTTTTTTTTGAAAACGCTTTGTAACTGAAGCCCCAACAGGACTAATGAATTCCAGAGGTTACTGCGCTTTAATTTACTTATTTTGGCCGCACACGTGGAAGTTTCCAATCAAGGGATCGAACCAACGCAGCAGTTGCGTCCTAGGTCACGGCGACGGAAAATCCTTAACCCACCGCACCCCAGGGAACATCCAGAGGTGACTGCGTTTTATAGGAAAAGCAGCGCCGTAGCCATTTTCCTTCACCGTATTCATGAAGTCTGACTGCTGCATGACGGCTTAGGGTTGTTCCGTTTCAATCCGCAAAGGGCGACGCCAAGGCTTACCCTAGTTTGGAAGCCAGCCGGCGCCGTAGAGCTTCTAATTGCCCTACGAAGCTGACGTCAAGGTCGAGACGAACGCAAGGCTTACGTAGCTTACGAAATTTACGCGCTTACGTAAAAATGGCGCCCAGTACCCGCCCCGTGACCTGACGTCGGCCGCGGGCGCGCGCTCGCACGCCGGAAGGGGCGGGACCAGGCTGGGATTTATATATCGTGAGCCGCGAACAGCCCGACCTCTATCGGCAGCTTCCGACCGCGGGATGGTAAGTGTTGTTATGGTGGATTCCTTTTTGTCCGGCCGGGCGGCATGATTCAATCTGCGGCACATCGCCGCCATCTCGGCTCTCCTGGCGCCGGGGGCCAGCTTTAAGAGGCCGGGGCAGTCTGCGGAATCCGCACTCAGGTCTATTTTCTGAAAACATCTGAGGCCTGAGGATGGTTTGGTGCCTGCCGGGCGGCTGGCGAGAGAGGCCTTGCCACGGGAGCTGGCCTGGGGGTCCTGGGCTCAACAGTTTTCAAGCCATGGACTGTTTCTGGGTTTCAACTTAAGCGTGCAAGATTGGAATCACGAACACTTTGTCCAGCGGGACTCGGGGGGAATTTGGCACAGTGGGAGGTGCAGAAAGGCAAGCAGGCGGAGGGGATAATGGTTGTTGGGGCCTCTGAAATGACTGGGACGGATGGTACAACTCCTTGGGCCTCTAGAGTTCTCAGAAACCACAGATGATGAACTTATTGACGGGCGGACAGAAACTGCGTGCTGATTGTCATGTTCTGATTTGGCTCTGCCGAGTTCTAGTGGTCCCTATTTAACCGGTTTAGTTCCCTCCTGGGAGCAGGAGGAACCACGACCCAGCCATTTGACCAGAAGACCCTATCGTGGTCAGAGTCGTGCATATAAGTTACGAATTTTGATTCCAGTATCTACTGTACGTTTGCTCTCTTTAGAGAAAAAGGTGGGTGGCCTGGTAAGTTACAAGATGAGGGTTTGAGATTAATGTTAAGTTCCATTTTGGCTGAATAACGATCTTTGGATGTGTGATCCTGCAAAAAAGAAAAAAAACCCAAAACCAAAACATCTTGTTGCAGCATGTAGTTCTGAGTTTGCTGGTCTGAATTCAGCCTTGCTGAGAATCCTAGAATCCAGGCAGCTGGGAAGAACTGAACTACTTAACAAGGTGCTGACTTGGTGGGTTGTTTTTTTTTTCCTAGTCTCACAGGAAGTTCTCCGCTCCCAGGCACGGGTCCCTGGGCTTCCTGCCTCGGAAGCGTAGCAGCCGGCACCGCGGGAAGGTGAAGAGTTTCCCCAAGGATGACTCTTCCAAGCCCGTGCACCTCACCGCCTTCCTTGGCTACAAGGCTGGCATGACCCACATCGTGAGGGAGGTCGACAGGCCTGGGTCCAGTAAGTACAAGTCCGTCCTCCCAGTTGGTGGGAAGGGACTAGATGGGGCCAAGCTGTCGGAACGGGTCAGGCTTTGGAGAGAGGGAAACTGGAAAATGGAATGGAAATAATAGGCTTTAGGACGGGTCAAAGTTTCCAGGGTACAGATAGCTGGCACTGCTTTAGGCAGAGGGACTTAATGATAAGGTCAGGGAGGGTGATGAGTAAGAGCTACAGCTTAGAGAAATGCATATGCTAACTTAGGATATTGTCACTGCCGAGGGTCAAAAACCACATGGTTTTGGAGTTCCCGTTGTGGCTCTGTGGTTAGTGAATCAACTAGGAACTGTGAGGTTGTGGGTTTGATCCCTGGCCTCGCTCAGTGGGTTAAGGGTCCGGCGTTGCCATGAGCTGTGGTGTAGTTTGCAGACACAGCTTGGATCCCGCGTTGCTGTGGCGTAGGCCGGTGGCTACAGCTCCTGTTAGACCTCTAGCCTGGGAACCTCCATATGGCACGAGTGTTGCCCTAGAAATGGCAAAAAAGACCCCAAAAAAAGCAAAAAAAAACAAACAGACCCACACGGTTTTTAGTGGCGGCCCTGGATTGTGAGCCTTACCCAAACACTACCCATGTTCTGGGTTGTGAAATCAGAAAAGTCACTGAGTAGGAGTTTCCTTATAGCCAGTTACAGCAGCAGCTGGGGGGCCACTTCTGTGGTGAGGGTTTAATCCCTGGATGAGTAACTCCCACGTGCTGCAGGCCTGGCCAGAGAAGTCGCTAAGTAGAATATAGTAGTTATTGAACAGCACTAGATGTTAGGCAGTTAGAACTGTCAGATCTAAGCTCAGGTATTACTTAATACCCTAGTATTCTTAGTATTCTTGGTATTACCTAGGTAATGAAGGATTTGTTTGGGATGGCTATGATAGACAAGAACTGAGTGGCTGACGAGGATGCAGGCGTGCAGTTTTTTTTGTTTGCTTTTTAGGGCTGCACCTGCTGTATATGGAAGTTCCCAGGCTAGGGTTGAATTGCAGCTGCAGCCTATGCTACGGCCACAGCAATGCTAGATCCAAACCACATCTGTGACCTACACCACAGCTCATGGCAACATCCGGATCCTTAACCTGAGCGAGGCCAGGAATCAAACCCGAATCCTCACGCATCCTGCTGAGGTACTGTGGGAACTACAGGGATTGGGTTTTTTTTTTGCCAGCAGAGGGCACTAGTATTAATTAATGGTTTAATAGAAACCTTTACACATTTTAGGGAAATTGGTTGAAGGAACTGGTGAGTCTGGTGAGTCAAAATTGTCAGGCACCTAACTGAATAGTCTTGATGCCTGAAGTGTGCAGAAGTTCCTAGGCCAGGGATCAATGCTGGGTCCTTGACCTGCTGAGCCACCACGGGACTCTTGAGTCCAGTTACTTTTTTTTTTTTTTTTTTTGCTTTTTAGGGCCACACCCAAAGCATATGGAGTAGCTGCTGAGCTGCCCCAGAGCCACAGCAACGACAGATCTGAGCCTCGTCTGTGACCTACTCTGCAGCTTAGGGCAATGCTGGATCCTTAACCCACTAAGCAAGGCCAGGGATCAAACCCACAACCTCATGGTTCCTAGTTGTTTCCAACGTGCCACGACAGTTATTTTTGAAAACTTGTACAGTCTAAGAAGTCATTAGAAGGACAGTCCTGGGAGTTCAGACTGCTCTGCAGGCTTAGACACCCTTCCCTGTTACCTGAAGCAACTTGCCTTGCTGGCCTGGAGGGGGGCTCTTGGTGTTTTTCTATGAAACTCTATAACCTCCTACCGTTGGGGACTTGAGTGAGCCTGACTACCTGCTTTCTTTGCAGAGGTGAACAAGAAAGAAGTTGTGGAGGCTGTGACCATCGTGGAGACACCACCCATGGTGATTGTGGGCATCGTGGGCTACGTGGAAACTCCTCGGGGCCTCCGGACCTTTAAGACCATCTTTGCTGAGCACATCAGCGATGAGTGCAAGAGGCGCTTCTATAAGAACTGGTAAGTGAGTGGAGGCTGTGCTCACCCAGGTTAGGCTGGGGCGAAGGAGCAGTGCCCCAGGGGGCTGAGCTGGGAAGAGCTGCTCCAGTGTTGGGATCAGCTGCCTCTTGAGCAGAAGAGTTACTGGGGACGGGCCTTCCCGAGCTGGGAGCAGCACTTTGAGACACTGGTGTTCAGCAGCTCAGTGGGTGCTGCTTTGAGAGCCAGTCCTGTATTCTTTTGCTTGTGGGGAAGAAGTCTACTGGGAAGCTGAGAGCAGTAAAGCCCCTAGTCCTCCTGGGGTGTGGGGTCTGGTTAAGGGCTAACCTGGAGCAAGGATTTGTGTATCTGGTTGTCTGTGACATGCATTAATCTTGTGGACCTTTGCTCAGCTCCGCTCGGCTCTGCCCGATGAGCTCCATCCAGGCTCCGCTTGCCGGTGGAAAAGGCTCCTTAGAAGCCGGCAATGAGCCCCATCCCCACTCGGTGCTGGGGTGCCTTCCGCTCACCCCTTGGAGGGGCGATGAAGGCCGGCACCAGGCCCCCTCCCCAACTCTGCTCTGCTCCTGAAGGCATAAATCTAAGAAGAAGGCCTTCACGAAATACTGCAAGAAGTGGCAGGATGAAGATGGCAAGAAGCAGCTGGAGAGGGACTTCAGCAGCATGAAGAAGTACTGCCAGGTCATCCGGGTCATTGCCCACACCCAGGTGAGTGCTCGCCCTGGAGGTGATGGGCTCAGATCCCTTGTGGCTTTGGGGATAGGACCCAGTTATCTTGAGTTGATCCTCAGCTCAAATTGGTTTTATGCCAAGCCTCAGGATTTTGTAATGGTAAGACAGTCTCCTTCAACTTACTTCCTGATGGAGGACCGGGGCTTAGAGCAGCACAGTCCAGCCAAGGCCTGGGACCAGATTAAGGACAGTGGGTGGCTGCTAGGAGGCATTAAGGGTTGGGGTTTTTGTTGCCAGCAGAGGGCACTGTTTCTTGGGAAATGTTTCTCAGGAATCATACCCCATTTTAGGGAAACAGGTTGAAATACCTGCACTGCAGACCTGATTTGTGGGCCAAAACGAGACTTCAGTGGCTCCGTTAGAGTGGGTGCTTGCTGCCTTTGCAGTCAGCCTGGGCGGTTACACTGGATGGCCCCTAGGTGATCAGTGGTTGTGTGTGGTTAGTGGTGACCACGTTGCCAGATATGTAGCGCGTCAGATGAGGATATAGTTCCGTGGGATGGCACTGGGTAACTTTAAAAAGAGCTTTATGAGTTATATTTTCCTTGCAGCTTGCGGTACTGTCCTGCCACATAAGTGGTTTGTTGATAGTTAATAGAGCAAGGTGGCTGACCAGGGTGAACCAGGGTGGGTGCAAGTGCCCAAGAGGAACTGGCCCTAAGGACAGTGATCCAGGACCATGGGGCTAGTTGGTCCTGGGGTTTGGTGCTGTCAGCCCCTGATAATACAGGCCCTGTGTGTCACGGGTCAGCTTGTCCTGACTGGTTCGGGCACAGAATTTAAGGGTGAATTGTACCCATTGGAGAGGTCACAGCACAGGAAGGTCTTTTTGGCCAACTGTTAACTGTTGTGCCCAGCCTGAGTGCCTCCCACCTAGAAGCATCGTTTCCTCCTAGATGCGCCTGCTTCCTCTACGCCAGAAGAAAGCCCACCTCATGGAGATCCAGGTGAACGGAGGCACCGTGGCTGAAAAGCTGGACTGGGCCCGGGAGAGGCTCGAGCAGCAGGTCCCTGTGAACCAGGTGTTTGGGCAGGATGAGATGATTGACGTCATTGGCGTGACCAAGGGCAAAGGCTACAAAGGTGAGCTTTGCGGTAGCTGAGTGGGAGGGGGTTTCAGGCCCAGCTGTTCTGTGATGAGGCCCTGGAATGCGCGCTGGGCACAGCGCCCGAGTCAGACTGCGGAAGTATTCCTTGCTGCCTTCCTTCTGAGAACAGCTCGGGGCTGGGGGCTGGGTGTGTGGGCTCGGGGGTGGCTTAGCTTGTCAAGCCCACTGCAGAATGTATGAATGCTTTCTGAATATTCTAAAAGTGCACACAATGGCAGGGCTTATTCTCCTAGGGCATGCTTTGTTTGCAGATTTAAGATTGACATCCAGGCTTAGGTGAAAGTATAACAGATTGTGTAGGTTTTTGAGGATGACAAGCAGCTCAAGCCATTGGGTGTTGCACGTTCTATGGACAAAGTATCACCAGCTGAAATGGGGCCTGTGATGCAGGAAAGGGCCAGGGGCACCCTAGTAACAGCGTGTGTCTGTTCCAGGCGTCACCAGCCGTTGGCACACCAAGAAGCTGCCCCGGAAGACCCACCGGGGGCTCCGCAAGGTTGCCTGTATTGGGGCCTGGCATCCTGCCCGCGTGGCCTTCTCGGTGGCCCGGGCTGGTCAGAAAGGCTACCATCACCGCACTGAGATCAACAAGAAGGTGAGGAGTTGAAAAGGGGTCCCCTGGAGACTTCAGCCCTGGGAGGGAGGGGAGAGGCGGTCCCGGTATTGGGTGGGTTCCAGTCCCCGTCCCCCCGGTGGTAGAGCATCAGCAGTGGCTTAGCACTGACTCAGATTTGTAAGCTGCTGGGCTGTGCGAAGGTGGCGCTGGTCCTGGTCCGGCTGCCCTGCGTGTGGCTGAAGATAAAAGCCTTGTCTTTGTTCCTGGAGTCCTTTGCTATCTAGCCTGCCCCCAGTTGGGTTCATTTCTCCCAGCTGTCTGTCCCTGCGCCCTGCCTCCAGCTTGCTCTATCTAGGGGCACCCGAGGGCCCTGGGCTGGCTCCCCACCTGGTTTCTTGTTCTCAAGTATTTATGCCTGTTCTCTCTGTAAGATCTACAAGATCGGCCAGGGCTACCTTATCAAGGACGGCAAGCTGATCAAGAACAATGCCTCCACTGATTACGATCTCTCCGACAAGAGCATCAATCCTCTGGTGAGTGACGGAGCTGTCCTTGCAAAGCCTGTGATGTGGGCTGGCCAGGGCTGCCTCCCTGGGGTGGGGACTGGTTCCCTCCCTGGCATCCAGCTGCCTGCTCTTTGTAAACTGGGGCTGCCTGGTGAGTGCGCAGGCGGGGCAGGCCCAGCTGCTCAGTGAAGAGGCCCCGGAATGAGCGCTGGGCACGGCGCCCGAGTCAGTGTGGAAGTATTCCTCCCTGCCTTCTGAGAACAGCTTCTCTCGGGCTGGGACCCAGCAGGACACGGGCCCTGGTGGGGGCTGGGGTGTGCACTCTGTGCCGTCAGACCCGCCTCCAGCCCCGAGCTTGGTCTGTGCTGACCAGAGGCCCTTGCTCTTTTTCAGGGTGGCTTTGTCCACTATGGTGAGGTGACCAATGACTTTGTCATGCTCAAAGGCTGCGTGGTGGGGACCAAGAAGCGAGTGCTCACCCTTCGCAAGGTGAGGCTGGCAGGGCAGAGCCCTCTGGAGAAGGGGAGGGTTTTAAAGCTCCCCGGGCTGAGCTCTGTTTGGGAGAGGAGTGGAAAGAAGGCAGGGATTGCTGTCCTTTGAGGTCCTGGGTGGGGGGAAGGTCCTGTCTGGCTTCGCCCTGTTGTTGGCTTCTGTTTTGATGTATATTCTCATGTGCTTGGTGGCAGAAGGAAGCCCATGGTGATGGCTGGATGGGGGTGGGAGGTCCTGACTCTAGGCCTGGTTCAGATTGGGTTGACCTCTGCCCTCTTAAGATGAGGGGCCTGTGGACTGAAATGGTGCAGAGAAAGGCTTGGGGCTAACCTTGTCCTCTTGGCCCGCAGTCCTTGCTGGTGCAGACCAAACGGCGGGCCCTGGAGAAGATCGATCTCAAGTTTATTGACACCACCTCCAAATTTGGCCATGGCCGCTTCCAGACCGTGGAGGAGAAGAAGGCCTTCATGGTGAGCACCCGCCTTGCTCTCAGGCTGGGGCTGGGGTGGCTTTCAGCTGCTGTCACCTGTCAGCCTGCCCATCTGGTGCTGATGCTGCTGGGCTGGCTCCTGGGGCTTCTGACAGAAGGCTGTGCTGCCTTGTGCCCGTGGGGGGACAGGCCAGAATCCGATCCCAAGGGGTGGGGTTATTACTTGTTGCCTTCTCACCTGACCTTGGCCTGCCACCTCTCTCCACAGGGACCACTTAAGAAGGACCGAATTGCAAAGGAAGAAGGGGCCTAATGTCAGAACAGATTGTAAGGCTGGTAGAGTCTCAATAAAGTTATTTTCCAGTGATGCCTGTTTGCCTCTGACTTTATCTTACTTGGCCTGGCTGCTTCTGGGGGCCCTTGGCTCTGGGGGCCTGCTGCCTCTTGCCTCCACCTGCTGGACCACTTGCTGAGAACATGTGAGAGGCTGGCCTGCCCTGCACTGTTAGGGCAGCCTGGGGGGGTGGTGAGCTTTGTGGGAATGTTGTCTTTGCTGTGGAAGTTGTTTGCACAGCCTGGGTTGGCAGCACCCACAGAATGGGAAGGAGGCGGTAAGGATCTGTGCTCTGGGTGTGGCTGGGCAGACCCTGTGTACAGAGATGTAATTTAGTTACTAAACAACGCGGGAGAGGTTCCAGTTCGGGCTTGTTGAGGTTAAGTCATCAGCCAAATTATGGCCCTGGGAGAAGGGGTGTCATGCAGAAAGGATTTTAAGTTTGCTTTTTAGGGTCATACCCGTGACATGTGGAAGTTCCCAGACTAGGGGAATGCTGGATCCAAGCCTTGGCTGCAAACATACAGCACAGCTCACACGGCGATGCCCATTGAACAGAATAAGGCCAGGGACTAAACCCGTGTCCTCATTGAACCAGGGCCAGGGATTGAACCTGGGAACTACCAGAAGAAAACACTGGAGTATTAACTTTGAGGAAGGCCTTGGTGGTTTAAGTTTACTTGATGAAGCAGGTGAGAACCTGGACGTGCTGGAGTTGACAGCCTTGATCTGGCTGCTGATCACACACACAACCCCCCTTTGCTTTTTAGGGCCACACTTTTGGCATAAGGAGATTCCCAGGCTAGTGGTCAAATTGAAGCTACAGCTGCTGGCCTACATAGGCCCAGCAACAGCAACCTGGGATCCGAGCTGAGTCTGACCTACACCACAGGTCATGGCAACGCCAGATCCTTAACCCAATGAGTGAGGCCAGGGATTGAACCTGCAACCTCATGGTTCCTAGTTAGATTCATTTCTGCCACACCACCACGGAACTCCCAACCCCTGTTTCTAAAGCTAGGTCTGTTTTCGTGACTTCTTGCCTGTGCAGGTAGGTGTCCTGTGTACTGTTGAGCATCTGGGCTGGGCCTCTGATGTCCTGCGCCTTGGCACAACCCCAAACCCCAGCTCCAGATGTACAGATGACCCAGTTAATAGTCCCCTCTGACACCTCCCAACTACAGCTACTCCCTGCAGAAAACCTTGTGTGTGTGGCTTATTTTGCCTCAGCCCCACCTAAGCGGAGGGCTGAGGCCATGCATAAGCTGCAGTCCAGCTTTCTAGCAACCAGCTTGTTGCCCACTAGTTAACTGGCTTCTAGTGTCTTCAGAGCTTGCAGTTTCTCATCTGAAAGGTAGTAAGAGCTGGGTCTGGACAGAAGGCACACATCTATGGTGCGGTCTCTAGGTCTGGCTCTAGAACCTCTGGTTCCTAATGAGCTGGGCACCCACATGACTTGCGTGGGGCCCTACCAGAAAAGTCAGTCCTAGAAAAGCCAAGGCAGAAGTCACAGGCCGGCCGAGGTTTGGAGTGGCTGAACAAGACTCTGTTAAAAACTGGGGCACATGCCCAGTTTTCTGGAGTAAGCAAAACAGTGGGCTTCAAAGTCTGCATCTGGACTGATGAGTCCTGCCCCTGCAGCACCTATCAGCTCTGGATCCAGACCCAGACCTGCTGGAGCTGCGCTTCAGGCTTGGGGCCACCAGGGGGCGAGAGTAAGCTGGGCCAGTTGGGACAGCCCTGAAGGAGGACATTGTACTGGGCTTTGGAGGCAGTCCCCCAGTGGCCACCAGGCACATCTAGCAAAGTCAGGCGTGGAATCGGCTCCTGGTCCTTGGTCTGGAGCCTATATCCAGCCAGCTCCTGGGGAGGGTGCTGAGTTGGGCAGAGTCCCACCTTGTCCTCAGCCATCCCAGTTGCCCTTGGCCTCTTGACCTGGGGTCCTCCACTGACTCTTAGACTATCCCTGGAGCCCAGCTGCCCACCTAGCCCAGGTAGGAAAGGCTTTGCCTCCCCCTCCAGGACTCCACTGGTAGGTGTAGCCAGGACAACTGGATGTAGGGCTCCTGAGAACAGGCTGAGGACAGGCGCACAGGCATCCAACACCGCAGATATGCCACGCCCTCAAGTCCGCATGCGCACAGAAAGCCCTTTTCAGGAAGCTCCCATCGTGGCTCAGCAGAAACAAATCCGACTAGTATCCACAAGGATGCTGGTTCAATCCTTAGCCTCACTAGGTTAAGGATCCAGCGTTGCTGTGAACTATGGTGTAGGTCACAGACGCAGCTCGGATCCCTTATTGCTGTGGCTGTGGTGTAGGCCGGCAGCTTCAGCTCTGATTTGCCCCCTGGGAACCTCCATATGTTGCAAGTGAGGCCCTAAAAAGAAAAAGCCCTTTTCAGAGGCAGGCTTTTCCCATCATTTCTGACCTGTCCTGACCAGTGACCCTGGGCACATCCCAGGACAGTTGTGAGCCTTGGCCTCATCTGGTTGGTGCCTTGCTACCCAACGTTTGGGGCCAAAGGTGAATGTTGGTCAGGACATAATTGTGTGGGGTCAGCTTCGCTCTCAGGGGTCCTGGGTGGGTGCCCGGGTGGACACTGCTCCACGAGCCGGGGAAGCAGAGCTGGGCCCATCTCCCAAGGAGCTTATTCTAGTGTGGAGGGCACAGCAGGTAAGAATTTCAGAAGTGCTGGATCTGTGAAGAAGTGAAACAGGGAACAGTGAGGCGGGGTGGCTTTCTGAGACCCGAGGGTGTAAAGGATCCAGCCTGATGGAGCCCTAAGGAGAACCCCCTCCACCGGGGCTGGGGTGGGGAGGGCAGTAAGCACATGGGCCCAGAGGTGGGGGTGGGCTGGGCTCTTGAGTTCAGATCTGAGCTCCCAGGGGAAAGTGAGTGACTTCCAGGAAGGGCGGGGCTGGATACTCCAGCCTCTACAGCCCTGGCCTGCATGCAGTAGGTGGTCAATAAATGTTCCCTGCGTCTCTGAGTTTGCCTGTGCTTGAGAATGTCTGAGCAGTGGTCCGTGCCAGTGCATGTCGCAGAGAGCAGGAGTGTGCATCCCTGAGTGCGTGTCCTGGGCACTTCCTGTCACCAGAACTACCAGACAGGCCTCTGGAATCCTGCGGTGACAGAACAAGGAGCCTCATTCCATTCCTCCTAAAAAAAAAAAAAAACCTGCTGGGAATTTCCGAGCAAGTGGCAACAGGGAGGTGGCAGGACCCACCATCACCTTAAAAGGCAGAGCCAGTGACTCTGAAGCCAGCGGAGCTCACCTTGGTGTGGCTGGGGTGGGGGCCGGGGTGGGCAGTGCTCACTCCGAAGTGCCCTCCCCCGTCCCGCCGACAGCCTTGCCAGTGGTGGCTGCCTGCTTGTCCCCAACGCCCCCCCCCCCGCCCCTCGGCCCTGGCTTCCAGCGGCCTCACCCCCCGCCCGCTGACTCTCAGCACGCAGCTACATGTCTGAAGACTTTGTGGGTCCCCGGCATCGCGTGTGATGTTTGTCGCTCAGGCTGGCACCCGAGGCCTACTGGCCTCTCCAGCACCAAGTACCTCTGGGGGTTCAGACTCCTGGGCTGTCCCCAGGAACACAAGTAGCTTTCCCTGTCCTTTCAGCAGAGGCTCTGGAGCCTGGGCCGGACCCCTGAGAGGAGAGGGCCCTGATCCACATCCTATTGGAGGCACGAAAGCAACGTCCGGGAAACTTCCAGGGCCTGTGAACACATCGGAACTGTTAGTGGCTGAATCAGTACAGTGTCCTTGCATCCATCAGCCCCCTGGACCCACAATGCTGCCCAGGGCCCAAGATCACCGGCCCCTGGCCCTCAATAACCAGCTCTCGCATTGACTTTGAACCTCGGGAGGGCAGCGCCCAGGCTGCCAGGTGGGAGGCACTGTGAACACCTTACACCCACCCGGCACTGTCCTCGGGGCTTTACATACAGAAACTCAACACTCAGGACCACCCCTTGAGGCAGCTTCTGTTATCCCATTTTACAAATAAACTGAGGCTCAGAGACAGTGAGCAACTTGCCCAAGGGCACACAGTGTATATATAACTAGTGGGGCGGAGATTTGAGCCCGGGCAGCGCTTCACCCTGATGTGAGCCCCTCGGGGCCCACAAAGCGTGTTTTGGCTCAAGGAGGAGTTGAGTTCTTATGGAGCAGATACTGTGTGCCAAGCCTTGTGCCAGAATCTTTCGAGGTTTTCTTTTTCTTTTTATGGCCTCAACGGCGGCACACGGAAGTTCCCAGGGGTTGAATCAGAGCTGCAGCCGCTGGCATACACCACAGCCACAGCAAGTCCGGATCCAAGCCACATCTACGACCCACGCTGCAGCTCATGGCAATGTTGGATCCTTAGCCCACTGAACCAGGCCAGGGATTGAACCCAAATCCTCATGGATACTTGTCGGGGTTGTAACCCGCTGAGCGACAATGGGAACTTCAAGCACACCACTTCCATCATGGCCCAGGCCTGTGAGCACACAGCGTGGCAACGCGCGGGCCCGTCAGGACACCATGCCTTTGCCCATCCGTCTGTGAACACATCTGCACCTACGCGGAGGCACTCACACCAGGGAAATGAGCGAACCCTCCAAATCAGGGCCTTTTTCACACGACTTGTTGTAAAGCACTTACTGACACACCACCAGCTCTCCTTGCTCCAGAGCTTTCCATGGGTCCCCACTGCACATTTATTCATATAACAAAGACATTTAGGAGTTCCCATTGTGGCTCAGCCGGTTAAGAGCCCAACTAGTTCCCATGAGGATGTAGGTTCAATCCCTGGCCTTGCTTAGGGGGTTAAGGATCTGGCATTGCCGTGAGCTGTGGTGTGGGTCACAGACGCGGCTCTGATCCCGCGTTGCTGCGGCTGTAGTGAAGGCCGGCAGCTACAGCTCCTATTTGACCCCTAGCCTGGGGAACCTCCATATGCTGCGGGTGCGGCCGTAAAAAGACAAAAACGGAAAAAAGCAAAGCCATTAAGTAGCCCCACTGCATCAGGTGGCCCCCACGTGGTGAGGAGGACAGAGCTGGACAGGGCCGGCTCCCCGCCCAGTCTCTTCCAATACCACGGAAGCCCTGGGAGGCTGTCATGAGGATCCAGTTGGAAATTATGTGGGCCGTGACCTTGCCCTGGAGCCGTTACTCAGCCTCCGGCCCACGCACCGTGAACACTGAATGCGTGGACGGTCCTGTAAGGCGGCAGTGTTTCTCCCGATTCACAGATGGCAAAACCGGGGGCTCAGAGCAGGCAGCCGACTCGCCCAGGCTCACACAGCCGGCGCACGGCTCCACCTGGTCAGGCACCGAGGCCCACGGAGCCAGAGGTGGCATCGGAGAGCCCAAGGGCCAAGTAGGCCCATGGAAATGTTTAGTTTGGCCTTCGGAGTGAGCTTCCCATGTTGCTTTTATCTTTAAAACCTGATGGATGGTGCAGACCTGGAAGCAATGGCCTGAGTCGCGAAGGGCCGGTTCCCCTCGGCAGGCGGAAAAAGCAGTGTGAAGCCCTGGGATGGACCCTGCAAACGGGGAGGCCTCCGCGCTTCCTTTGGTGTGTGTGAACTATTTAATGACTCATTTAAAAACAGATGGCGAGGAGCTCTCTTGTGGCGCAGAGGGTTGGGGATCCGGCACTGTCACCGCGGTGGCTCAGGTCTCTGCTGTGGTGCAGTTTTGATCCCCCGGCCCAGGGACTGCCACACGCCTCGGGTGTGGCGTACTGGGTGGTGACCAGACTGGGCAATGGGCTGGAATGGCCCTCGTCCCGGATGCCATGAGAACTCAGTCTGAATTTCCTCTTCTGAAGCAGGGGGGCTCAGGAGGTCTAGGGTGGAGGACTCCTCAGGGCCCTTTCACCTCCGAGGCTGGGACGGGGAGAGCCAAAGGCCGCTGCAGAATGAGGAAAGAGAGAGGCAGGGAAGGGGAGGAAGAGAGAGGGAGAGGGGAAGGGAGAAGCTCCATGGCAGCAGCAATCAGGGAAGGCTTCCTGAAAGAGAGAGGCTTGAGCCGAAATGTGGCAGCTGAGCAGCACCCAGACTAGGCCTAACCTGAATAGAAATGGATGGTTCTGGAAGGATAGGAAAGTACACTTCAAAGGAATGAGTTTGTAATAGAGTTCAGGCACAGCAGGAGGCAAGCTGGGGTGAGATTTGGGGTTGGGTTGGGGAAGGCGTCCCTGAGACCCCCACCGTGCCCCATCACAGGGGGCCCACGGCTCCAGATCAGGCCGGGGTGGGTGAGGATGGGGCCGCTGACCTACTGGCCTGTGGTGCACTGGGTGTCACGAGCTAGCCGTCCACTGGCTCATGCAGGCCTCACATCCACGGGCCTACGAGGATGGCCGCATTTCACAGAAGAGGAATCTGGGCTTGAGTCCCAGGCTCCTCGGGACCCCTTTTAGCTAGAGGAGGGCAAGGAGAGGAAGTCTTTCATAGACACGGGAGGCCAATGCCTCAGGGCTTCTGCAGAGGCTGTTCCCCCTGCGGGAATGCTTTTCCTGCTGTCGCTCACGCCCTCTGCTTCCTCTGTCTTTCTTCACCACCCCCACCAGGACTACCACTGCATCATCATGCATTTTTGCTGCTTTGGGCTCTGTGTCCATCTTCCCAGCCAGATGGCAACCTCCTTGAGTAAGGGGCTGTGTCTGTTCTGCTCTTTTTTGTGCCCTTTGCCTGCTGAGCACATAGTAGGTGTTCAGTAAATATTTGTCGAAAGACCATTTGACCGAAAGCATGAATAAGCAAACTTAAGAGTGAATGAAACGAAAGGCCCAAGTTCATTCAAGTGGTCAGGGCAGCACAGGGCTGTCCTCTGCTTGTCCCTGGTCTATTCTTCACCCAGCAGCCGGCGTGACCCTATTAGAAGTCGTCAGGTTGCGTCCCTCCATATAGTGTTTCAGTTTTACAAGATGAAAAGAGTGACAGGGATGGATGGTGGCCATGGCTGCACAACAAGGGGAATGTTTTTAATACCTCTGTGCTGTGCATTTAAAAATAGCTGAGGGAGTTCCTATCGTGGCTCAGTGGTTAACGAATCCATGAGGTTGCGGGTTCGATCCCTGGCTTCGCTCAGTGGGTTAAGGATCCGGTGTCGCCGTGAGCTGTGGTGTAGGTCACAGATGTGGCTCAGATCCCGCATCGCTGTGGCTGTGGTGTGATCTCCGATTCAACTCCTTAGCCTAGGAACTTCCATATGCCGCGGGTGCAGCCCTAAAAAGAAGATAAAATAAAAAAAAAATAGCCAAGATGGTATATTTTATTTGCATTTACACATGCACGCACACGCACACGCGTGCACACACACACACACACACTGGTATTCCTCCTCTGCTGCAAATGCTGCAGAGCTCCCATCGGATGCCCAGGCACCAGAGCAAAAGCCCGGGTCACCAGAGGGGGCAAGCCCCTGCCTCCTTGACCTCGCCTCCTCCCTCCTACCCACCCGCATACTCACCCACGGCCACACCGGCCTCCTCTCTGTTCCTATAACATGGCAGGGTCACTCCTGCCCCAGGACCTTTGTGCTGGCTCTCCCCTCTTCCTGGACCGCGCCTCCGCTAGGCGTCGCGAGAGCTGCTGCTTTCCTGGGGCGGAAATCACCCTATTTGCAGCTGCAATGCCCCCCACCCCCCACCCCAGGACTCCAGACGCGTCTCCCCTGATCCCCTTTTCACCTGCCACTGTCTATGCAGACTGGACTTACCTGTCATGCGTCATGTCTCTTTGCCTTCCCCACCCCTTGTCCCCAGGCTTCCAGAGAAGTCAGGATGAGAAGGGCTGTGGTTGGGAGCACGTGAGCAAGCGGGGAGGACTCCACGGCGACGGCAACTTCCTCAAAGCAAATTTAGGAAAAGCTGAAGTGAAAAAGGCTTGGGCAGCTGAGTGTTTCCTGCAGCCGGGCCCCGGGGCCAGGGACGTGTGTGTGTGTGTGTGTGTGTGTGTGTGTGTGTGTGTGTGTGTATAGGTATGTGGAGGGGGGCTTCTGAAACAAGGGCTGTGCCTTCTTGGCGCCTTAGGGGGTCAAGCTAGGCGGTCCCTGGCTTCTGCATGACCCGAACCCCCCCCCAGTGCTCAGCACGTCTGTCCTCTCCCTCCCTGGACGAGGTGACCTAACGGGACAGCACATGGGCTGTGGAGCTGGACTTTCAGGGTCCCTGCTACTGACTGTGTGACTCTGAGGAAGCAGTTTAGCCACCGTTGCCTTGGTCTCAACATCTGAAAAATGAGTGCAATGGACTAGTCCATTCTTATAGTTGTCGCCATTTTTTTCTTTCTTTCTTTTTAGGGCCACACGTATGACACATGGAAGTTCCCAGGCAAGGGGCTGAATTGAAGCTGCAGCTGCCGGTCTTCGCCACAGCCACAGCAACGCCAGATCCGAGCCGCGTCTGCGACCTACACCACAGCTCACGGCAGCACGGGATCCCTAACCCACTGAGTGAGGCCAGGGATCAAACCCGAGTCCTCACGGATACGAGTCCGCTTTGTTACCACTGAGCCACAATGGCCGGGGTTTGATGATCAGAACATACAAGGGGTTGAGAACAGCAGTGAGCCCTCAGTCAAGACTCAGAGTTGGGGAGTTCCCGTTGTAGCTCAGAAGGTTAAGAACCAGACTAGTATCTATGAGGATGTGGTTTTGAACCCTGGCCTTGCCCTGTGGGTTAAGGACCAGGCTTTGCCGTGAGCTGTGGTGTAGGTTGCAGCAATCGGCTTGGATCCCGCATTGCTATGGCTGTGGCGTAGGCCAGCAGCTGCAGCTCCGATTCAACCCTCTAGCCTGGGAACTTCTATATGCTGCTGGCGCAACCCTAAAAAGAAAAAAAAAGAAAAAAAAAAGAACCTCAGTTGTTATTGGTCTGAGACGAGGCCTGTGGGAGACCCAGACCAGCCTTGGGGACTGGGTGTCCGGGCAGAGGCCACCACTGGCAGGGCAGTGAGCCTGCAGAAGGGGAAGCCCAAGGTGGCCTAGAGGAGGCCCTGGTCCCAGGGAAGTGATCTCAGCTGAGGCTGCAGAGAGGAGGATGCTGTGGCTAGCGAAGGGGGCAGGGATGGGGCTGCAGGGAGAGAGACAGCCTAGCGGGGGCTGCTGGGAACTCGCTGGGACCCAGGCCTGCTGGGATCAAGAGATGCAGCTGGAGTGTCCTCCTCACCCATAGTCCTGAGTGCCAGGCTCCGTTAGTCTGTGCCGGGCAATGGGGAGCCACGGAGGAGTTTGGAGCAGGGGTGTGGAGGCCTCAGCCCAAGGCTTATGGTTCCAAGTCAGTGGGGAGACACAAATACAGCAGTGTCTGGAAAAATGAAGCATTTTTGCACAAAACACTTAGGAAACAAGGCCAGTATAATTAGAGCACACTGCTTGCTGGAGTGGTGAAGGCTTCAGGGGCAAAGGGGCTCAGGGGAACATGATCTGGGAAGGCTTCCTGGAAGAGGAGGCCTAGAAATCAGCCTTAGTGGCAGTGATAAGAGACTCTGCTGTAGCCTGCTGGGTGACTTCGGGTAAGCGACTGCCCTCTCTGGTCTCTGCTCCCATCTGCCCTGCCAGGCCTGACCCAGGCCCCTCCCCTGTGGTTGTCTCGGCTCTGACATTCCGCGGTCAGGGAAGGGGATGACGGGAATCCACCAGGGGCCGATTCGGGTTCTGGATTTAAACAGAGACCCCGCCTGCCTCGGTTTCCCCCTGTGCGCTGCGCTGGGGCGAGGCAGCGAGGAGAATAAGGCTCGATTGTCAAAGCCTTGTACGCCTGGGGGACCAGATGCCAAGGATTGTTTTCCATTCCTAGGAGGGTGGGCCCTTCCTGCCAGGAGAAAATTCCACGCTCCTGCAGCCTGCCACCCCCCGTGACCACATACCTGCCGCCCAAACCTGTGCCATCTTTCTCTTCTCCTTCTCCCTCTTGGCAAAAGGAGCCGCCCAGGGCTCGGAGGAGAGGCCCTAGATCTTCGGTTTGCTCAGAAGTGTCTTCTCTGCTTCCTTTCCGACTTCGCAGTTCCAGAAGCAGAGACACCGCCCCCAACCCCCGCACTGAGGCTCAGGGGCCTACCAAATGGCCTGACCACTGGCTGGTGCTGCTCCTGGACGTCTGTTAGTCCGGGTGGTGGAAGAACCCAGGGCTCCCTGTCCTCCGGGACAATGGGATTGTTGTTTGGGAATTTTCTGCTTTGACGCGCCCTTGCTCCCAGAATTCCAAACCACGGAAATCTGCGTTTCCGTGGTTCTGCTCTTTGGTCGCAAGATGCTGCATTTCTGAAATTACTTGCTTCAAAGAGGCTGGGGGGGAGGGGGCTGGAATGGAAAGTGTTCCAATATTTGATGGTCCTGGAATTTTCTGGTTGTAAGAACCCACGGTTCTAGAATTTTCTGGTTCCAAGGCACTGTGGTTCTGGAAGTCTGGAGCCAGCTGTCTGAAGTTCCGATGCCACACCTTGGGTTGAGGGCGCCACTGGAGCTGAGGGTGGGGTGGGAGGGGCCCCTTTTGGGGGGGTAGTGCCAGGGTGGCGCAGTGGCAGGCCAGGTGCGCTGATGTGGGTGTTGGCGGCAGCCCCGGTGCTGACAGCTGGGCAGGGGCTGCTGCCTGAGCTCATGGCACCTGGCCTTGACCCAGGACTGGGAGGGGGACCCAGAAAAGGCCAGGTTCAGGGCCTTCCACCAACCCCACCACCTCCTTCCCTCGCTGGGACCCCTCCCGTGGCCCACGGAACTCACAGTGGCTAGGAGTGCCAGGCCCGCGAAGGCCACCCTGACTCCACACCACGTCCTCATTGAACAAGTGGGGACTCTGGGCACAGATGGGACGGGAGTGCTTTCTCGGCCCCACTGAGGACAGGGGCAGTCCAAGGTCACCACCCTCCCCCACCTGCCGGCTGCCAGTCCAGTTTGGTGTCTGGTCACAGGCTGTCCCCATCCCCGCCCCCTGCCCCACCGCAGGAGCCGAGAGTTTGACGCCAGGGGGCCTCAGTCTTCCCGCCTTGGGCATCGGAGGTGGCGAGATGGCCGCCACCTGTGGGGGCCCGGCCCACGTCCACGCTGCCCCTTCCCCAGGCTCCCCGGTGCCCTCCCGGCTTCTGGGGACAGGGCCTCCCCGCCCCCCCACGGCCCCGCCTGGCGCGCTCCCAGCAGACTCGTGGGAGCTGGAATTCAGAGCGGTCCCTGGCGTGTGCGCGCTGCCTGCCGGGGCACCTCCCCTGACTCGGGGCCAGGAATTCCTCCCGCTTGCTCCCAACAAGCCCCCGGGGAAGGAGGAGCTGTGGGAAGGGGCAGGGAAGTCAGGACCAAGGGGGAGTTGGGAGGAAGCCACGGACTGGGGACACTCAAGACGAGACAGGCTGTTGGGGGGAGCGGGTTCTGACCCCGCCCCCAGCCCTTGTCTTCAATGCCACCATGTGTGCGGACGAGGACAGTTCAGTCTTGCTGTGTTTCCTGTGTATTCAGTCACTGATCCAAGTATTTATTGAGCACCTACTATGTGCCAGACATTGCGCTAGGGGCCAGGGCACAGCCATGGGCGTACACCTTTTATTTTCTTGGAGTTGTAGTTTTGTTCTTTATTTATTTTCTTTGTATTTTTAGGGCCGCGCCTGCAGCATATGGAGGTTCCCAGGCAGGGGTTGAATCGGATCCATAGCTGCCAGCCTACACCACAGCCACAGCCACGATGTGTCTGCGACCGACACTGCGGCTCAGGGTAGGTTATCTCTTTGGGGTAGACCTTGGGGCCTGTTTTAAACACTGGGCATGTGGGGGCCCCGGAGGGCACAGGTGCCCTCACCTAGCGACCTTGTTCCCAGACTTCTCTTTTCCTTCCAGTTTCCCGGGCCACCCCCAGCCCCCACCCCCGTCCCAGTGCCCTGAACCTACCCACAGGGGAGGGGGGGGGCTTCCATTCTATGTGAGACGCGATCTGAGTTGTAACCCCACCCCCACCATCAGACTGAGTTCTTAGGGGCCTGGACCCCTTGGCCTTGAAGCTCCTGGGTCCCCTTCTTTTTTTTTCCTTTTTTTGTCTTTTTGCCTTTTATGTAGAGCCGCACCTGCGGCACATGGAGGTTTCCAGGCTAGGGGTCTAACAGGAGCTGTAGCCGCCAGCCTTCGCCACAGCCACAGCAACGCGGGATCCGAGCTGTGTCTGCGACCTACACCACAGCTCATGGCAACACCGGATCCTTAACCCACTGAGCAAGGCCAGGGATCGAACCCGCAACCTCATGGTTCTTAGTCGGATTCATTAACCACTGAGCCACGATGGGAACTCCCCGGGTTGCCTTCTTGAACACAGTCCTCTTCCAGCCCTCATGTCTCCCCTACCGCCCTGGTCCAACAGGGTGCTGGGGACTCTGGCCCTCGGCTGGGCGTAGGCTCCTGGGGAACATGTTCAGAGGCGGGAGGTGGGAAGGCTGGGTTCCTCCCAGGATCTGCCCCTCACCTGCTGTGTGACCTTGGCAGCGGCGCTGCCCTCTCCAGGCCTCAGTTTCCTTATCTGTAAAATGAGGCCCCTGGACCAGAGGTGGTGGGCACATTCCCTGCTCTGGTGTCCAAGGCACACCGGGGGCGGTCACCTTCTGGGGGCTTTGGCTGTTGAGGGGTGGGGGTTGGCCTGGGGGCTGGTGACGTATTTCCAGCCGCCTACCTGGCCCCACTTCAGCCTGCTTCCTCCTCCAGCTGTGCGGCCCAGAGCAGTGACATCACTGCTGGGAAGATGATGAGCTCAGGTGGGGGTCACCCTCCCGCCGGCTCCTCTGGCCCTTGCCAGGTCTGCTTCCTCCAGGGAGCCTTCCTGGGTTACTCTGCTACTCTGAACACCTCTCAGCTAACCCACAGCCTCCCTGTGGCCTTGACCCTGAGTGGGAATCAGGCCACTCCAAGTCGATCTGGCACACCTAGAGGGCCAGGAAGTGGTCTCCAGGGCCGAGCAAGAGTCTGGCTGAACCCTAACCAGCTGTGTGATCCTGGGTGAATCGCTGTCTCTTGCTGGGCCTGAACTCTTCTGAAATAGGACTTTCCAAACTGGGTCCTTCGAGGGCCTGCCAGCGGGAAGTGGGTGGGAGGCATGACCCGGAGCATGGGTGGGAGGTGGCCCTGAGTGTGTGGCAGAAAGATATGTGTCCTACGAAAGTAGGGCCCACTGGAACATTCCCTACTCTCAGGCCCGGCCGCCTCCTCCACCTCCGCAGCCTGAGACAGCTCTGGACCCCAAGCCTGCGCCTCTCTGGCCACACCCAGCTCTGTAAACGGCACCCTTGCCCACCTAGTTGCTCAAAGCTAAGCCAAAACCCACCAGTCCCGCTTGCTGCCCACAGACAGCTACCTAGACACATACGGGGGGAGGGGGGCAAAATCTGGGGCATGAAGGAGGCATGTGCTGTGGCTCCATGTGTGTGAAGGTCACGAGCAGGTGGATGGTTCCCCTCGGGCTGGGGCCTGACCAGAGCGAGATGAGGATGCTTCTGGGGGCTGGAAGTGATCTGTGTTTTTTTTTTTTTTTTGCATCCACGGCATATGGAGGTTCCCAGGTTAGGGGTCTAATTGGAGCTCTAGCCGCCGGCCTATGCCACAGCCACAGCAACACGGGATCTGAGCCGTGTCTGCGACCGACACTACAGCTCACGGCCACACCAGATCCTTAACCCACTGAGCGAGGCCAGGGATCGAACCTTCGTCCTCATGGATGCTAGTCAGATTTGTTTGCGCTGCGCCACGGTGGGAACACCTGTGTCTTGTTCTTAGAGCTGGTTTTGTAGTACCGATCCTCCTTCATACCAGAGGAGGGAAGATCCCAATTCCGATCTAGAAGGAAAACAAGTCAAAATGTGATAAATTGGAGCGGGAAGAGCTAGGAAGCGAAGGATGAAAGGTCAACGAGATGCGCTCCGGAGGATGTGAGGGGCGGGCCTCGAGGCTGTCCGAAGGGGTCCCGGGGAGGACAGTGTGTGCAAGAGCGCTCAGGAAGGAAAGAAGGACGCTGAACTGTACTGCAGGGGTCAGAAGGGGTCAGTGAGTGACCCGAGGAGAAACAGAAACGGGGGCCAGGGATTGGAAGTTGTCATTTCAGGGGTTGATATTGGAAGTCGCTATGTTTAGGGATTGATATATATATATTCGGGGTGGCCACCCCTGCAGCATGTGGAAGTTCCCAGGCCAGGAATTGAACCCTCACCGCAGCAGCGACCAGAGATGCTGCAGTGACAATACCGGGTCCTTAACCTGCTGCACCACCAGGGAACTCCTAGGGGCTGATGTTTTAGACAGGGTGGCCCCAGTCTTCTGCCTGGGGAAGTGCTTATTATCCGACCCGATCTGCTTCTATTGTTTTCTCCCAAAGGGGCTCCCATCTCCCCCCGGACGGGGTCGCCCTGAGTCCTAACCCCGAACCCCAGTTCCCAGCGCGCCTCGCCTGGGCCTTGGGCTGGGGCCACATGCGACGGATGAGCGAACAGTCCCTGACAGGCTGTCCTGCCTCTGTGTGTCGGGTTCCCGAGCTGCCACGAGACCGTGTTTGGACACTTCTCCCCACTCCGGACGCTGCTCGGAGCCCTTCCCGCGGGAGGTGGAGGGCATGGGCTTGGGCTCCCGACCTGGGCCAGGTCTCATCTCGGTTACTGCTCGCTGGGTGGCCTCGGCAAGCTCCTGCCTCCCCGAGTCGGCTGCACGGACTGTAACATGGGGGTATCCCCACTCGGCAGGGCAAGCTGAGCCCTGGGGTAAGGGGCCCGCGCAGGCCTGGCCCGCGGGAGGGGCTGTGAGCTGCGGGTTAAGAAAGGGGGGGCGGCCTCAAGGAAGAGTGTTTAACTGGGGGTCCAGGGACTTGGATTCTGGCCTATGTGACCAGAGGGCTGGGGGGGCAGACCTCTCTCCTCTCTGATCCTTGCTTGGCTCCAAGATAGGTGGCATGGCTGCCCTTTCGGGCGGGGACAGGGACGCTCCTGCTCGCGGGATCCCACCTGGCAACAGGCGGGTGTGGGGTGGTGTCGGAGGCCGGGCGCAGCGCCTGCTCAAAGTGTCTGGGGCAGACAATGGCACTGTGTGCAGGGGAGCGGGGCAGGTGGCACGGTGGCTCCCCAGCAGGAATGTGCCAGCCTGTCTGGGAATGCGAGCACGTCGCTCCCCTGTGGCCCGCTCCCCGTGGTGGGGGAGGGGCTGTCCCTCACAGGTGGCGCCCACCCTGCTACGGCAGGTTTAGAGCCCAGAATGGCCAAGAGAGGCATTGGCAGCCTGGGGATTCCTGGGTCCCCGCCTCCTGCAAAGCTGAGCAGCCTCCTGGGCCTCGGGGCAGTGGTGGGGAGGCGGGGGGCTCCCTATGTCACTGACTTGCTGGGTGACCCTGGGCAAGTCCTTGCCTCCCCTCTGGGCCTCATTTCCCTGTCTGCATACGTGGGGTCTGCTTGCCCCGTAGAGACTTCCTTGTGTTAAAACAGCTCTTGTGGGAGTTCCGGTTGTGGCTCAGCAGTAACAAACCAGACTAGTAACCATGACGACACGGGTTCGATCCTTGGCCCCTCTCAGTGGGTTAAGGATCCGGCCTTGCAACGAGCTGCAGTGTAGGTCACAGATGCGGCTCGGATCCCGCGTTGCTGTGGCTGTGGCGAAGGCCAGCGGCTACAGCTCCGATTCGACCCCTAGCCTGGGAACCTCCATATACTGCAGGTGTGGCCCTAAAAAGATTAAACAAACAATTGTGGCCCAGTTGCCTCCCTTTGCTCCCCTTCGTGGAGCGGGGACTTTGTCTTGGTCACCACTCTGTCCCGCAGGCCCAGAACAAAGCCTAGCTCAGTCATCCTGCTCTTCTTTTCTGCTCGCTGCCCCAGGCCTTTCTCTGCTCTGCTATTCCTGCCCATCTGCCGCCCCACCCAGTGGGTCGGTAGGACAGTGGGTTTCCTCCTCAGCAGCTTCTAGTGGCTTCACGCAGAGGGAGGAGCTGGTGGATGGGGAGAGGGGGTCTCTGTCCCCTGCCTCCTCCTTGATCCCAGCTGGGTCCGCCAGGGCCGTAGGTCTTGGGCCTCCCCCGCATTGGCTTTCCGGCCTTCCGCCTCCTCACCCCTCGGCTCTGGGGATGGTCAGAGCACGACAGCTGTCTCCCTCGCCTGGCACTTCGCATCTCTTCTGCCCGAAGCTCGGAGGGGTCCCTTCCCCAGAATTTCTTCTCCTGAATCCCAGGGTGCCTGTGTCCTGCCAGCTGCCTGCCTGCCTGTCACCCTTTTTATCCTCCCAGACACTGTGCTAGGTGGCTTCATGATCCCCATTTTACAGATGAGAAAACTGAGGTCCAGAGAGGGCCTATGAGTGACTCCAAGCCCGTAGGCAGGGAGAGCCAGGATTTGAGCCCATGTCTCTGCTATTCCAGTGTCTGGGGACTTTTGTCCGAGGCAACACTTTATTTTGACTTTTATCTTTTTTCTTTTTTGCTTTTTAGGGCCACACTCGCGGCATATGGAGGTTCCCAGGCTAGGGATCAAATCGGAGCTGTAGCTGCCGGCCTACACCACAGCCACAGCAACGCAGGATCCGAGCCGCATCTGTGACCTACACCACAGCTCACGGCAACGCCGGATCCTTGACCCACTGAGTGAGGCCAGGGCTCAAACCCGTGTCCTCAAGGATACTAGTCGGGTTCGTTACCACTGAGCCACAACGGGAACTCTTGTTTTGAGCTTTTCTGATGATCACAGCGCTAGGAGCTTAGAACGCTTGGGTGAAACGCCCAGCGAGTAATAAAAAGAATCACGGTCTTGTTCCCTCTCACTCCCTGGGCCCCAGGCCAGCCACTCATTCGAGGCGTCTCCTCCGCTCCTCTCCGTGGGCTATGAAGAAAGGAGGCTGCGTGGACCAGGAGGCTTGGAGTCAGGGCTGGTGGAGTCGAGGGCTGGGAGCCTCCAAGGCCAGTTTCCCGCCCAGCCAGGGCCGTCTCATCCTGCGGCGGGGGGCGGAGGTCCCCCTCCCACGGGAACTCCCCGGCAGGTCAGCCCGGGGGCCAGACATCCTCCCGAACTCCAGAGGTGGCTGCGTTGCTGGATGACTTCATGGGCTTTTCCCATCCCTGAGTCACCCAGACCTCACTCCCCGCCCCCTGGGCACCTTTGCAGGGAGAGAAGGTAGCTGGCTGTGTTGGCGGGTGGGGGAGGGGGGTGGGGGGGCTCTGTTAGCTAACGGTGCAGGGGGAGATGGGGAAAAGAAGGTGGGGTGCAGCCCCCGGACCCCCTGTCCCGTGTGTGGGGGGCATCTGTGCCCCTCTCTGGACCTCAGGAACACAGCACCCTCTCTGAGGGGTTCATCGGGAATTTCCCCGCTTGCAGCATGAGTCCTGCTGGACTTGGCCGGTTCAGGACTGTGGATGTGACCACAACAGCGTGAAGGAAAAAATACGTCCCTGTCTGTCTGTCTGCCTGTCTCCTCCCTTCCCCCACCCAGCACAGGTGTGAATCAGCCCAGGTGAGGAAGCTGATTCATCTTCCCCACCCGGCCCTGGAGAAAGGGCCACTTTCTCTTGCCTAGGGGTTGGAATTGAACTTGAACTTGACTGTTATTCTCAGAAGGGCGTGAGTCTGCCATGGCTGGGTGGGGGGACTCAGTGCACGGACTTAGGGTGTTAGGTCTCTGGGAGGATGTCACTGAGCACCTACTAAGTGCCAGGCTCATGGCATCTGCTTGGCAGACATTAGCTCAGAGAATCTGCAACCAACCTGCTCTCCATGCCCTGGTTTCTTTCCTTCCTTTCTCTCTTTCTTTCTTTCTCCTTTCTTTCTTTCATTCTTTCTTTCATCTCTCTCTCTTTCTTCATTCTCTCTCTTCTTTCTTTCTTTCTTTCTTTCTTGTTTGCTTGCTTGCAAACCAACCTGCTGTCCACGCCCTGGATTCATTCATTCATTTCTTTCTTCCTTTCTTTCTTTCCCTTCCTTCCTTTTAGGGCTGCATCCACAGCATATGGACGTTCCCAGGGTAGGAGTCAAATTGGAGCTGTCACCACTGGCCTAGGCCACAGCCACAGAAACGGCAGATCCAGGCTGGGTCTGCAGCCCACACTGCAGCTCACGGCAACGCCAGATCCTTAACCCAGTGAGCAAGGCCAGGGATTGAACCTGCGTCTTCGTGGATACTAGTCAGATTCATTTCCGTTAAGCCACGATGGGAACTCCCATGCCCTTGTTTTGCAGATGAGGAAACAGACACAGGGGAGGGAGGGAGTCACCTGAAGTCAGACAGCCCAGGTAAGTGCCGGTGGACGGAGGGCTGACTTAAGCCTGGGATTCTTGGCCTTGGAGGGAATCTCTGCCCCATCTTACCCCCAACCCTCACTGTGAGTACAGCCCCCCTTTCTTAGAGACCAGGGGAGGCTGGGAGGGGCAGAGGCAGGGAGGGGTGGGGGGGTACAGAGCCAGCCCCCTCACACCCCCCACCTGTATCACAGGGTCCAGGGGCAGCCTGGGAAGGGGTGAGCTCCTCCTCGGTGCCCCCATCATGGGTTAAGCCTTTCCCCCACTGTCCTGCTGTCATTAATCTTTAAACAGCTTGATGATTAATTACTGAGACCCAGGGGGGCTCAGTTGAGTGCACTGGGGGCCCGTAAGCAGGACACCCTCCCTCCCCCACCCCCCCACGCCCCCAGCCCCCAGTGGGAGCAGGGACACACAGACAGGGCCCATCAGATTCCCAGACACGGGTAGGGGTGTCTTTGTCACTGCTGCTGTCAAACCCTGCTCTGTCCTGGGCCCTGGCCACTGTACCGCCTGCAGCCAGAAAGAAGACAGAACTGAGGGGCCAGGCAGGGCCAGGAGGGCTCTGGGGCCTCCTCCCAGCCTCTGTCACCTGGGTGTCTTTGACCCCCAGCGCGCATGGGAGATTTCTGTCATCGGCGTCCTGTCCACGCTGGCTCCGAGGGCCTTCTGCTGCTGGAACAGTGTGGCCCAGCTGGGTTCTGACTCCTCTGCCCCTTCCCCTGTCCGAGCTGGAAAGAACCAGTCTTCGATGGGAGCACCGGGGGCTGCAGCTGGTGCGTGTGGACAGCTGGGGGCAGGTGCTTGTCATGAAGCCGTGGGACAAGACACGCGCCTCCTAATTCAGGAGGGGACCTTGGCTGGATCCTTTCTTCCCTTCCAGCCTTAGTTCCCCCACATATAAAGTGAGGGGCTGGGATTGGTGACTGCCCAGAACCTGGGGGCAGGGGGGACTTTTATTAAGGTGAGTGGGTTGGCGGTGCCATGCCGAGCTCCCAGCCCAGCGCCCCCTCCCCTCTCCTCCCTCCCCGCCCTGGTGCTCAGCTCATTCCCCGTCACCTCTCCAGCTCCAGTCGCAGGGTCAGTGGGCTCATGATCTGGAGGTTTGCGGACCACAGGCGGCTACCAGCCTGGTCAGCCAGGGCCAGCGTGGGAGGGCACTGGTCCTGCCCGTGCCCTCCAGTTTCACCTCCCTGCCGCCAGGGACTGGGCCTCCCGGGAAACCTGAGACGTCCACCCTGGGAGGCAAGGGAGCTCTTGAAACATCTTGTCTCCTGAGATGGGAGAATTTTCTTTCGTTTCTTCTTGGCTGCGTCCGAGGCGTGTGGAAGTTCCCGGGCCAGGGACTGAACCCACGCCACAGCAGCGACCCAAGATGCTGCAGTGATAGTGCTGGGTCCTTAACCCGCTGCACCACCAGGGAACCCTGAGAATGCTTAAAATTAAAATGAAATAACACAAATAATACATAAGTCCGTAAACACACCTTCACTGTAGGAAGGCACATTCACTTGCCCCCCCGCCACAGGGGTTCAAGAGTGTCCCCAAATTTGTGATTTATATCTACCCAGGACTTCAGACTGTGACCTTATTTAGAATAAGAAAGGCTTTTTTTTTTTTTTTTCAGATGTAGTTAGAATGACGAATTCAAAATAAGATCATCCCGGAACAGTGTCCTTGGAAGAGAAAGGAGAGGGATTTGAAAACGGGGAGGAGTTCCCGTTGTGGCACAGTGGGAACAAATTCGACTAGTACCCATGAGGGTGCTGATCCAATCCCTGGCCTTGCTCAGTCGGTTGGGGATCCGGCATTGCCATGAGCTGTGGTGTGGGTCACAGAGGCGGCTCAGATCTGATGTGGCTGTGGCTGTGGTGTAGACCAGCAGCTGTAGCTCTGATTCAGCCCCTAGCCTGGGACCTTCCCTATGCCACAGGTACGGCCCTGAAAAGCCAAAAAAAACCAGAAAACAAAAAAACTGGCAAAAAGAAAACGGGGAAAGGAAGTGGAGAGACAGCAGAGCTGGAGGGACGCCGCCACAAGCCCAGGGTGTCTGGAGCCCCCAGAGGCTGCGAGAGGCTGAGAAAAGGTCTCCTCTTAGCCTTTGGGATGGAGTCTGGCCCTAATGACAGCTTACTTCTGGACCTCTGGCCTCTGAAACCATGAGAATAAATGCCAGTTGATTTTAGCCACTCCGTTGGTGGTCGTTTGTTACAGCGGCCACAGGAAACCAACACACACTCAGATCCAGGGCCCTTCTCTGATCCCCGTCTGTCTGTCCCTCAAGGCTTCTCTCCACTCCCCATGCAGAGCTGCCTTGCACACAGGGACCGTGCTTTTCAAACTCAGATGGGCACGCGCCCCGTGTAACGTTCTGGAATCGGCGGTCAGCCCTCGCCCGTGAGTATCTGGGAGATGGCTCCAGGTTCTCAGCCCTCCAGCCAGCATCATCCTTCCCAGTGGCTGCAGGCAGTCCACTGTGTGCTGCTACCATCCCTCATTTAAGGCACCTCATGCTGGATGTGCAGGTGGTTTCCAGCTTTCCTCGCTGATACGCGATGCCACGACAAACGTCTTTGCACTGTCTCTTTTGCATCCACCCGAAGATTTCCAGAGCATGGAAGATGCCTTCGAAGGAGGATTGCTGGATCAGAGGGCAAGCTCGTTCACAAGTCCATTGGTTCTGTCAAACTGAGTCAAAATGTACCGGAAGCTTAGATTCTCGAGAAGGAGAGAAGCATGGGAATAGAATTTGGGGGTGTTTGGTGTTGGCTACTTGCAACTCCAGGGTCATGAAATTTCAGGGTGAAGGAAGAGCAGTCCTTGGAAAGGACACCTATGCTGGAGCCTCACTTGGGGTGACCTGGGAGTGACTGCTCCCAAACCCTGGGTCCCCCTGGAGTGGGCAAGGAGAAAGCAGAGGAGGTAGGACTGGGGGGCCCTGGGGATTCAGGGACAGCTTTGGCAGGGGTGAGGCCCCTCTCCGACCTGACGCCCAGCTCCTCTGCTCCACTGAGGCTGCCCCTTTCCAGCCGAGGTGCCAGGCCATTTGGGTGTCTATAGCCACACACAGTGGTCCCTCTGTGCGTGGAGACGTGAAGGGGGAGGGCAGGGCGGCGACGGAGGAAACGCGGCCACCTGCTCCAGGACTGATCTGCTAGCCCTGCCTCCAGGGCTGGGGTCTGGGACAGGGTGGGCGGGCTCGGGGCTAGACAGTGGTTGCCTACTTCAGGGCCACGCCCATCTTCGTGTTGGCGGTTTTAGAACCTGCTTTCCCCCACCCCCGGTTATTTAACAGTCTTCTTATGAGAGGTGGGGGTCTGTGTCTCCCTCCCCTCTGTTTCTTTTCTTTCTTTCTTTCTTTTTCTTTTTTTTTTTGCTTTGCAGGGCCACACCTGCCGTATATGCAAGTTCCCAGGCTAGGGGTTGAATCAGAGCTGCAGCTGCCTCTACCACAGCCACAGCAATGCCAGATCCAAGCTGCGTCTGCAACCTATAGCATAGCTCACAGCAACGCCGGATCCTTAACCTACCGAGTGAGGCCAGGGATCGAACCTGCATCCTCGTGGGTTCATTACCTCTCAGCCACAATGGGAACTCCCCGTGTTCCCCTCCCTTGAATCTGGGCTCTGTGGATGCTTGGGCAAAATGGTGGAAGCGATGCACTGTGAGACCCAGGTGGTAAGAAACAGCAGCTTCCTCAGCCCATCTCCCAGGATTCTCACTCTTGGAACTCGGCCACCACGCTGTGCGGAAGCCCAACAGCTCCACAGAAAGGCCAGAGCGGAACAGAGGCCCCTGGCTCTTATCCCGACAGAGCTAACGGGTCCTCTGGCTCCCCCACACTGACCCAGCCAATGTCACGGGTGCAGGGATAGGCATTCCCGGACGAGCTCTGCTTCACTTGCAGATCTGTGAGCGAAATAGATGCTTGCTCTTTAGTCATCAAATTTAGCGATCATTTATTACACAGTGATAGATAGCTAGGACACCCCCCAAGGCCAAGAAAGTCACTACCAGTGCCTGAACATGGACTTTGGGGACCTCTCTTGCCCTCTGTTTCTTCCTCTGCAAACAGTGACTGTAATAGCACTTGCCCATGAGGCGCTAAGAGGGTGGAATGAGGTGGTGGGCAGAGGGGGCTGGCACAGGGTGAGTGCATGGCACATGGCAGCTGTTATAGCCGTGGACTGTTATTGTTGTTATTTTCTTTTTCATTTCTTTTTATGGCCACACTTGCAGCATACAGACATTCCCAGGCTAAGGGTCAAATCGGAGCTGCAACTGCCAGGCAATGCCAGAGTCACGGCAACTCAAGATCCAAGCTGTATCTGTGAACTTTGCTGCACCTTGTGGCAACTCCAGATCCTTAACCCCCTGAGTGAGGCCAGGGATCTAACCCGCATCCTTACAGAGACTACATTGTTTCCAGCTGGGCCACAAGGGGAACTCTCACTGTTATTTTCATAGGCACTAGAAAATTACTCACTCCAGCCTTCACTAATACAGGCAGATGCGTCACTGCTCATTCCATCAGGGGTCTCCTCCTCCTGGAAGCCTTCCCTGACCACCCCAGGCTGAGCTTCCACCTCTTTGTGGAACTACAGTGCCCTGTTCTACTGGCCACTAGGTGGATCCCACTGTGTGGTCATGGCCTGTTTACAGAAGCCAGGCTGGGAGCTCCTCAAAGGCATGGTTAATAAGTGGTTGAAATGTCCCAAGCAAGGACAAGGCATAGATGCACAGAAGTGGGGGCCCTGGGAGTGCCTGCACAGCTGCGTTACCTGCAGCCAGCCTGTAAACCCCGAGCGTGCCTTTGGGTGGGTCTTGGGTGCAGGCCTCTTGTGTTCTGTACGCAAGAGAACACGCATGCGCCTTGGTGTATGTGGGCGTGTCTCTGCGCATGTGCGTGCGCGCGTGGCCCCGTGTGCAGATCTCTGCGCATGAGCATGTTTGCATGCATGGATTTGCATGAGAGCTGAGTGCATGGGTGTGTCTGTGCGAGCGCGCGTGCTCCCAGGGCCAGCCTGTGGCACTGAAAATTCTCCCTGTAGCAGCTGCTACATCCGGATCTCACCATTCCCCATTTGCTACTGAAAATAGCCGGTGCCCAACCCCGTCCCATCGGGCAGGGGGCCGATGGGCAGCCCCACAGGGCACCCTAGCCAGGCCATTGCCCTCCCCTTTCCTTGGGTCACTGCCCTGCCTGCCTGTCCCCGCCTAGAGCTCCATGAGCTCATGCCAGCCCTGCTCGGCCCGGGCAGGGAGGGGGCGGGGAGGTGCTGAGGCCCTGCCTGCGTCCAGGCGGCTGGACACAAGCAAGGCCTGATAAGGTCAAGCGTGGAATGGGGTCCGCCCCCTCCCTCCAGCCAGGGCCAGCCGGGCGGACGTGAGTCAGCACAGGGGGCACTGGGCAGCCCGGACCTGACCACTGGCTGGTGACAGGGAAGGCCCTGGGGGTGGGCTCGCCTCCCGGGACTGGGCAGGAACTGGCCAGAAGGAATCACCTGCTGGCGTTGGCCGAGCCCTGACCTCATTCCCCACCTTGAGGATCCCCACCTCCGCTTCCGTCCAGAAGGCCCCTCTGGGAGGCCCCCAGTGGGATTCCTGCCCGGGTCTGGCCGTACCCTCGGCCTCCGGAGGGCTTACGCCCGCCTCTGCAGAAGGATGCTTCCTAGTTCAGCTGCGCTGCCCCAGGCCTTCCACAAACCTCTTCCTCAGGAAGTCCTCGCTGACTCTCAGGCTGGCCCGGGGCGTCCTCTGAGCTCCCATCTCCCTTTCTCTGAGTTCCTCATTCTCCAAGTTAAGTGTGTTCAGAGCCTGAACTTCCAAGGGCAGAGTCTCGGACAACACCTCTGTGATCACATTTGCTCCCTCACTTCTTCCCCCCCACAGCCTCGGAGGTGTCATTCCAGCCTCCTCTGCATGGCGGGAAGCCAAGACCCGGCTAGGATGTGATGGGCCCGAAGTCCCCATTTGCTGTGTGACTTTAGGCTAATGGCCTAACCTCTCTGGTCACCTTATCAGAGGACTCAGTGTGCACTAATCTCCTCGCATTGCCGTGTGTCGTCTAAGGGGGTACTGTGAATGCTTGAGCTTTCCTGCCTGCAAACCCCACCCTGAGCAGGATGCACTTGGGGGCCCCGGATGCAGTCTCCACTGCGGTCTGGCCGCGTAGCCCCGAGCTGGATGGAAGGTTGGAAGTGGAAATGCTTCTGGAGGGAATTCAGATGGTTTCCAGACCTGGGGCTGAGACATTCCTGGAGGAAAGCAGCTACTCTGAGCCCATCTTAATGGGCAGAGCATGAGGGTGTGGCTGGGGGGGGGGCGCTGGGAACCGCCCCGCTAACTCTCAGGAAGGGATCTGAAGAAGGAGCCCGGGGCCTGGGACCTGGGTTTGGGCCACGCTGGACCTCAGGCTGCGGGTCTTCAACTGAGAAAGAGCAAGAAGGGCCTAGAGGAGGAGCGGGGGTGCACTGAGAACCTGGGCCCTGAGCTCTGAGCCAGCTTCCAAACTGTCGGTCATGGGGTCGACTTTCCTCATCTGTAAAATGGGTCACAACGGCCTCACCTCCCTGAGTTGTTGTGAGGAGGAACAGCTCACGTGCACTGGGACGTGGCACGGGGAGCTCCCGTCCTCCACCCTCTCCAGCTCCCAAGGAGCTGGCCCCAGACTCCAGGACACCTGCAAATCCCCCTTTGTGCCCCAGGCTCAGAGAATGACAGGACGGGGGAAGAAGAGGGGACAATGAAAACAAACCAAAAGCCTACGTGCGCTGAAGATTGTAGCTCACGTGTCCAGCAATCAAAAGACATCAAACAGTACGGAGTGGAAAGTGCCCACCCCATCCCACAGTCCATTTCTCGAGCCTTCTCCCGGAGATGGCCCAGGCAGAAACACGCAAAGAAATGTTTATATTCTTTCCTCCGCCTTGAACACACACCCATAAACGGCACAGCTCTCTCTGACTCTGTCTCTCTCTCTCACACACCTTGGAGAAAACGGCCCCTATCAGTACACACACAGCTTCCTCATTCTTTCCCGTGGCCGTGCCTGTGGCTGTTCCATCGTTAATTTAACTAGACTACAGACGGAAGTGCCCTTTCTTTCTTCTTAAAGCAAGGGAACAGCTGGACAGAAGTGTTCTTCCTCGAGTCTGGGATGAGAGTCCTGGGTTGGAGCCTGGGCTCTGCCTCGCACCCCTCCGGGGGCCTGGCCCAACTTGCTTGCTCTCCCTCAGCCTCAGGTTTCTCTCCTGTAAGGCGGTGGTTGCTTCCATCAACGAGATGACTTTGCCAACTGGTGGCCCACGGGCTGTATCTATTCATGAATGTGTTTTGCTCCCCCCATTTCCCCCAAATCTGGAGATGTTACATGAAAATCTGGGGCATCTCTTGAAAAACAAAAAGCCTGGCAACAGCTGCCTACAGCCAAGTAGCAGCCGCCCCCATTGGATGAGGCCTGCGTGCTCCACTTGGCCGCAGGCCCCACCGCTCCCTATTGTCGCTTGCATTTCCCCTTGATCCACAGGAGGGTCTTTATGCTGTGGTTAGAGTTATGCAAAGGTAACAGGGGCTCTGTGCACAACAGGGTCCCCAGCACAGGCTCAGCTTTACTCTCTTGCCAGGTTCTTGGCTTGCCTAAAACTCGGTAGCCAGAGCCATGGGTAATCCAGACCTTGAGCAAGAGGCTCCAGAGTGTCTCCTCTACCAGAAGGGAAGCGGAAGTGCTGGCACCACATCCCGGACGGGCTCCGGGCTCCGAGCCAGGCGGCCGTGTCCTGGGAGGCAGCAGCTGAGGCTTCTTCCCTAGGCTGGAGCCGGAAGCTAGGCTACAGGCACCTGGAGTTCCCATCTCCTGGTCCCCCGGATGTGGATTCCTGCGCACGAGCCCCCACGCCTTCCTCTTCCCCACCTATGTTTGGCAGCCACATCCTGTAGGGATGGGCCAGGCCTGAAGGGGAGGCTGGGACATGGGTGGAGCCCCGGGGCCACCTCAGGGGCATCCTTTCTCAGGGGCAGTTGAAATCTCTTCTTGGTCTAAGGGTACCTTGGAACACAGTTTGCAAACCACTGGAGGAGTCCTTTGACAGATGGGAAAACAAAGTCCTGGAGTGGGGCTGGGTGGCAGGGCCAGAGCCCGGGGACCCTCCATGTCGCCCTTGCTGCCAAGTCTACTACAGAGGAGAAACTCATCTGTTTCCAAAGTGGCTGTATCCTTTTATATTCCCACCAACAAGGACTTCAATTTCTCTATATCCTCGTCAACACTTTTTTTCAGTTTGCCTCAGATTATGGCCATCTTTGTAGGAGTGAAGTTTTAATGTTTAGTTCCTTGACCACTAATCATGTCAATCATCTTTTCACGGGCTTAGTCGTAAACGTTTTTTTGGAGAAATGTCAATTCAAGTGGCAGCATCTCATTTAATCCTCACAAAAGCATCATGAAATTTTTTTTTTTTGTCTTTTTAGGGCCGCATTCTTGGCATATGGAAATTTCCAGGCTAGGGGTTGAATCCGAACTATAGCTGCTGGCCTGTGCCAAGCCACAGCAAAGTGGGATCTGAGCCACATCTGCGATCTACACCAAAGCTCACGGCCACACTGGATCCTTAACCCATCGATCGAGGCCAAGGATCGAACCCACATCCTTATGGATAACAGTTGGGTTCTTAACCGGCTGAACCACAACAGGAACTCCCTGCAAACTGTATTATTATCAGCTCCACTGATGGCGGAGGAAAAAACTGAGGTTCGGAGGAAATCGTGAGCGATGGTGGGGACAGGGCTGGCATGCTATGGGGCCCTGCATCCATCAAATCTAGGAGGAGGGCCTCGCATGGCACAGTCATGGGAGTGGAGGGCACAGGCGATGGGGCTACAAGGAGGCAGGAGGAGCCCCCGGGTCTGCAGCCTCAAAGAAATGAACCCTGAGTCCTATTTCTGTCTGTCTCTGTCTCACCCTGTGACCTTGGACGAGAGACCTCTGCTCCAGACCTCTGTTTCCCCATCTCACATTTACTTTTTTTTTTTAAAGAAATTTTTTATTATAGTTGATTTATGATGTCAATTTCTTTTTTTTTCTTTTTTTTCCTTTTCTTTGGCTTTCTAGGGCCGCACCCGCGGCATATGGAGGTTCCCAGGCTAGGGGTCTAATTGGAGCTGTAGCCACCGGCCTATGCCACAGCCACAGCAACGCGGGATCCGAGCCACATCTGCGACCTACACCACAGCTCATGAGAACACCAGGCCCTTAACCCACTGAGCGAGGCCAGGGATCGAACCCGCAACCTCATGGTTCCTAGTCAGATGCGTTAACCCCTGTGCCACGACGGGAATGCCACGATGTTGTCAATTTCTGCCATACAGCAAAGTGACCCAGTCATGCCGATATACATGCGCCTCTCACATTATCTTTCGTCATGTGCTATCACAAGTGGTTGGACACAGTCCCCTGGGTTACACAGCGGGACCTCATCGCTTATCCGTTTTATAGGCAATAGTTTGCATCGTTAACCCATCTAACATTTATTCTGTCGTGAGAATCAGATTGGTCCTACAAAGTGAATTCATCGAAAGCAAGGTGGCTGCGGTCTCTGTTCTGGGTCTTGGGCCAGCCTGTGCCCTTCTGGGCCTGCAGGGAAAGCCTTGCTCAGGCTGGTGGTGGGCGGGGAGCAGGCAGGAAGGGCCCGGGCTGCTGATCTGGGGGAAGCAGCACACTTGTCCCTGGGTCAGCGCCTCCTTCCCACGGCCCACCTGCTGCTTCCACCTGGGCTTGTGGGGAGGCAGAAAGCTCGCAAAGGGGCAGGGCTGGGGTCAGGCTGGCCGAGAGCCCCTCCTCTGGTAAGGAACTGAGCACACGGACCCATTCACTCATCGTTTCATTGATCAGACATTCAGCCAGTCTCGGGCGCTGGCCTTCTGGAGCCCCAAGCCTTCCCGATGGGAGCGCCAATGACGCTGTGGTCATCCTCTCAGGACACTTGCCGAAGGAGTGGACACCACAAGCCTGGACACCCAGCCCTGCCCTCTCGGAGCTCCCGGTGGAGCCAGAGAGACAGGAAGAGGACAGCTGCACCAACCACAGCAGCTCCTCAGAGTGTTTGCCAGGGCCCAGGCGCTGACCTTGGGCCCTCAAACAAATTCGGTCCTCTGATCCTGTGTGCAGCCATCATCATCTCTGTTGATAGCTGGAAACTGAGGCTCAGAGAGGAGCAGAGAGCAGGTCGAGGTGCCACAGCAGGTTTGCTACAGAGCTGGGGGCAGAAAACTGGTGTCATCCTCCCTGTCCCACGGCCCACCTTCTAGAATTCAGACTTGGTGCCCTGCAACCCCTATGCCCCCCCTTTCTCGAAATATTGGACTGGTATTTGAGGACAAACGTCTGGTGTGCCCAAGAGGGACTAGCAGCAACTGGGGGATCTAGGTTCAAGCCCTGAATTCACTGTCAAGATGCTGTGTGAGTTGGGGAAGCCTCTGGACCTCTCTGGTCTCGGCTTCTTCGTTGGTCAGCCAGAGGGCTAGATCAGGTGCTTTTGAAGGGCCGTTGGCCGGGCTGTGCTTCAGGTCAGCTCTGGAGGGCATGGGGGTGCAGTGCGAGCTCCCTGGAAAAGCTGTGAGTGGAACCAGGCTCCAGGAAGTGCGGTTGCAGCCTGCGGGTCACTATCCAGGGGACACTGGAGACTTGTCCCCCTCCCCACCAGCTCTGACTGGCTTATCACCCACCTGTCTCAGGCGGGCTCTTCCGAGCAGCTCCTCAGATTTCAGCCCGGAGACTGTGGGAGACCCAGGGGGCAGGTGGGTGGGCCCCCTGCAAGTAGGGCTCCGGGCACCCCGTCTCCCCGGGGGTTATCTCTGGTCTGGGACAGGCTGGGAATGTGAGAAGCTGCGTTATCTCCTCCACTTCCCTCCGGAGATAGGGCTGCCTCAAAGCCCTCTTGTTCTGGCCCGTCACACCCACTGGCCCCCCGGGGCTCCATGGCAGCACCAAGGTTGTGAGAAGGGGGCAGGAAGTGAGACAAATGGACTGAGCACTGGGCAGGGAGCAAGCGGCTGCAAGGGTTTTCATGGGCATTGAGCACCTACTATGTGCCAGAGCAGAAGAGGTGAGCACCTACTATGTGCCAGAGCAGAGGAGGATTGAAAATCATTCACACCTAGTGTGGTCCAGGCAGTGGCTAATCAGGTGACCAGGGGGTCACCCCCTGGTCAGGTGGGACCCACTTTTTACCGGCTCATGAAGTAGTCTGGGGGCTGGGGACGGGGTGTCTGGGCAGCATGGGGGACATTCGGAGGCTCAGAGCTGAGCCCAGTTACCATTTGATGTGGGTATATTTCAGGATCTTAGCAACCCTAAGGCCCCAGTGACTCCCAGGCTTCAACGTCAAGGTGAGAGGCCCCGGGGCAGAGGCACCTAGGGGCTAACGTACCACCTGTGGCCTCAGATTTTCATCTGTGAAATGGGTCTGGGAGCGGCTTATCCTGCACGGACAGCAGAGGTGGAAGCAAGGTCCTCTATGCCCACGGCTGCATGCTCTGCCAGCGCAAATTAGGATGACCAGATGGAAATTTTTATCTGACCATTTTTTTTGGCCACGTCTGTGGCACATGGAAGTTCCCAGGCCAGGGATTGAACCCGCGCCACAGAATTGACCTGAGCCACTGCAGTGATAATGCTGATCCTTAATCTGCTGGGCCACCAGGGAACTCTATTTGACCATTTTTGATAGAAATGGCCATTTCCTGCGCTCAGGCTGCTGGGAGTGCTGGTGAAGGTAGGAGGAATTCAGGTTTCCCGGGCCTCCTTCCAGGTACTGGGGACATGGCCGTGAGCGAGGGAGCTGGGCCCTGCATTCAGGAGCCCAAGGCCAGGGGGCAGACAAGTTATTGCAGGTATGAGGCAGCGATGGCTCCAAGGAAACGTGGCAGACAGAGTAGCGGCCCCTCAAGGATCGTGTCCTAATCCCTGGAATTCGTCTTATAGGACAAAAGGGACTTTGTAAGTGTGATTAAGTTAAGAATATTGAGATGGGAGATTAGCCTGGATCATCCAGGGGCCCAGTGTAATCACCAGGGGCTTTATCACAGCGAGACAAGCTGAACTGCACATTTCGAGGTGGTTAAAATGACAAATATTGTGTTAGATATATTTTACTGTAATTTTAGAAAATGAATAATGTAATAAGCCCCCAATCACGGAATTGTGCGCTTTAAATGGGTGAATCATATGTGAATTACATCTTGATAAAGCTGTTTTTCGTTTTGGCGGTGCCCATGGCCAGCAGAACTTCCCAGGCCAGGGATCGAACCGGCACCACAGCAGCAACCCAGGCTGCTGCTGTGACAACACTAGATCCTTAACCTGTTGCACCACCAGGGAACTCCCAGGAAGGCTGTTTTGAAAACAACCAATGGGGGGACAAAATACCCAAGTAGCACCAAATACCGAAGCAGCACTCCTCAAAAGTGTCAAGGTCAGGGAAGACTGAGAACATCGCAGACGGGAGGGACGAAGGCTGCACGAAATGCAAATGTCCCGTGGGCTCCTGGATGGATTCGAAACAAGGAAAGGACTTCGGTGGCAAAGTAGGTGACACCTGAATGAAGTCTGTACCTTCCGGGGTTGTATCAGTGTCAAGGTCTTCTATTCATCAGTGTGGCAGAGTCATGCCAGATGTTAGCAGTAGGGAAATCTGGGTGAGACGTGTATGGAAATGCACTGAATTACTTCTGTAAAGCTAAAATGAGTTCTACATAAAAACTGAAAAAAACAGAGGGAGGGAAGTGGGTCACGGAGAGAGGTGACAGTAGAAGCAGAGATCAGAAGATGTTGCTGTTGGCTTTTTTTTTTTCAGTTGCTCTTCCAGTTTTTTTAACATGATTTTTATTTTTTCCATTATAGTTGATTTACAGTGTTCTGTCAGTTCCTACTGTACAGCAAAGTGACCCAGTCCTATATATATATATATATATATATATATATATATATATATATATATATGTCCTATACATATATATATATATATATATATGACTCAGTATTCCCACTTTATCTTATTTTATTTTTTTTCTTTTTAGGGCCGCACCTGAGGCAAGTGGAGGTTCCCAGGCTAGGGGTTGAATAGGAGCTGCAGCTACCAGCCTACGCCACAGCCACAGCAATGCCAGATCTGAGCCACGTCTGTGACCTGCACCACAACTCATGGCAACACTGGGTCCTTAACCCGCCTGAGCGAGGCCAGGGATCACACCCACGTTCTCAAAGACACTAGTTGGGTTCTTAATCCGCTGAGCCACAATGGGAACTCCAGTATTCCCATTTTATAGGTGAGGCGACTAAGGCACAGAGAGGTTAACTAACTCGCCCAAGCCCACACAGCTGGAACGGCAGCGTGACCTTCTCCCCCAGGCAGGTGGCAGCTGAAAGTGTGCGTGTAGCTGCTGTCCTCACTGCCTGGCCTCACCTTGTGTAAGAATTCTGGCCGCGCCTGGTTGGTGTTCAGCCCTTTAGAGAGGATTTTGGTTGGTTTCGCAGCTGCCCTACGGGGCAGAGGTTTTCGTCATTCTCCATTTTATAGGTGAGGAAACTGAGGCCCAGGGAGATGGAGCCCCCTGCGTCTTTGCCCAAGTCACAGGGACAAGGCTGGGGAGTGCTCCCCAAGGATGCCGCAGCCCCCAGCTGGGGCCTGGAGCCCCCTCCCGACCCGTGCTCCCGGAGAGGGAATGGCATGCTCATTAGATGTCCCCACACCGCTGCATGCCAGAGGCTGAGGGACATCCCGGCCCCCATTGTTCAGGCCAGGAAGCCACCCCTCCCTCAATGGCCCTGCAGGGCCGGGCGGTCTCTGGGGGGAACGGTTCCTTCCCAGAGAGGTGAACGCTCAGGGACCAGGCCCTCGCTGCGCCGGGGACAGAAGACACAACACGCTGGCCCTTTAAGGGCAGGGTCCAGGGTCACTGAGTCGCTTGTCAGAATCTTTTTTCTAGGGAGGTGGACCCAGGACCAAGGGAAGCTGGTGACAGCGACTGGGATGGGAGTAAGAGGCTCTTGTTTAAGGCATGGCTTCCTCCCTCTCTGAGCTGTTTCCTCAGCTGTAAAACGGGAGGAATGGGGCTCTGTTAGGCCTGGTGGCCTCTATGCCCCTGGCCCAACGTGGTGCACGCTCCCCCGTTCATTTATTTATTTATTATGTATTTATTTTTTTAGGGCCGCACCTGTGGCATGTGGAGGTTCCCAGGCTCGGGGTTGAATCGGAGCTGTAGCCACCAGCCTACGCCACAGCCACAGCAACGCGGGATCCAAGCCGTCTCTGCGGCCTACACCACAGCTCACGGCAATGCCGGATCCTTAACCCACCGAGCGACGCCAGGAATCGAACCTGCGTCCTCATGGATACTAGTCGGGTTCGTTAACCGCCGAGCCGCGATGAGAACTCCTTCCCTGTTCAGTTTACAGCATCAGAGCGAACGCTTACTGGGGCATCCACGGTGACTGGACACAGCCTGTTTTAGACGTGAGAAAACTGAGGCACACAGAGACTAAGGAATGCCCGGGGTCAGCCAGCCAGGGAGAGGAAAGCTGAGATGTGCACACAGGACTCCTGGGTCGCCCGAGGCCACCAGGCACCCCACTGTCCCACAGTCACTGCTCACTGTCCCCTCTCTCTCCTAACCTGCTCTGAGGGGTGGGAGCTGGCTGACGGGTTGGGCGCTGGAGAGTGGGGGACGGAGGGAGGGGGGCTGCGGGAACTAGGGGACACGGATGCTGCTGGTGCTCTGGTCTCGCCTGCCTCACCAGGCTCTCTGCCCTCTCTGGGCTGGACCAGGGTTCAAGAGTCCTGAACTCCCCCTTGGGTCAGGGAGGGCTTCCTGGAGGCAGTGACATTTCAGCAGAGCAAAGGGAAGCCCAGACTCAAAGAAACTGGAAATCTCCAACCTCCCAGGCCCATTTTCTCGGTGCTGCTTCTTGGCCCCGTGCTGTCCTGGGGAGCCCTCTCAGCTTCCTCAGGCCGGGGCAGGGCTGTCTGTCCGCCTGGGGGCCCTTCTGGTACCTGAAAGCTTCTGCACTAAACTGTCAGCCAGGTGCAGTCCAGAGCCTGGACTCAGGAGACTTTCAAATCCTGCCTCTGTCACCTGCCCTTGTGACCTCACCTCCTGTTACCTGTCTCAGTGTCACTATCGCTATCGCTCTTATTAGCGAGTCCCTCTGGCCTGGCTTGCACCGTGACAGCCCCGTGGACTGAATGTGTCACGAAGGACAACCAAGGGGCCTGGCGGGGGGGCCAGGTGGCCGGGGGTCGGGGTCCGGGCCGCTGTGGTCCCCAGGGACTGTTTGGGACCCGAGCTCAGCATGGCCAGGTCTGCAGAGTGTGCGGGAGATGCCAGAAACCCAAGAAATCTCCCACTTTTTAAGGGAGGGCCTCATTTTAGAAATCAGTTTGGGGTCAAGGAAAATTGGGCTGGATCTACCCTCAGGGCTGCCAGACACCACCCTCTGCCTTCTCACCTCTGCAGGGACTTGGACATGCAAATGAGCACCTTGATTTGCATAGATCCCAGGGTTCTATGCAAAGCCATCTTCCTGTTGGCTCCTTCCCTCTATGCCTTGGGGAAGGAGATGTCTTTTATTTCTCTTTTGGCCCCTCCTTCTTCTTGCCCAGGTTTCCAGCCCGGGGCTCAAACCCGCATCACAGCAGTGACCCAAGCCATAGTAGTGACAAGGCTGGATTCTTAACCGCTAGGCCACCAGGGAACTCCTGGAGACGTCTTGAGGGTAGGGGTTTTGTCTGGTTTGTTCCCTGCGGTATCTCCAGGACCTCGACTTGCGCCTGGCACACAGTAGGTGCGCCTTTCCTGTTGAATGAATGAATGAATGAGTAAATGAGGAAAGCGTGGTGGAGGAGGCGAGTGAGGTACTGAGGAAGGATCGTGGGCACCACTGATGGGCTGTGACTGGGGACAATTCACGTCACCCCTCAGGGCTTCTCTTTGCTCATCTGCAGAATGGGCGTGGCTCAGGGCCGTTGGAAAGCAGTTTGACCGTGTGTGCCAGAAACCTATATGACTCATGGGCCCAATAATTCCATGCCAGGCAAGGAGATAGCCCTAAATATGGAAAAAAGGAAAGCTTTACGTACAAAGATCTACCAAAATATATTACTTCTATAAACTGGAAATATATTATTATTTATATAAACTGGAAATATATGTTATGATATTATTTATATAAACCTGGAAATAACTGAGTTGTTCAACAATAAGGGAATGGCTAAATAAACTATGGAACTTCCACTTGACAAAATATTAGGCAGCCAATAAAAATGAGGTTCAGAGAAGAGGAAAAAAAGAAACGAGGTTCCCGGGGGGTGAAATAAGCAGAAAAGTGCCCGTGATAAAATGGCGAGTCAGAAAAGGCAGGATACCACCGTTTTGTTTTTTTTCTTTTAATATACAGTATGATCTCAGCCAGGTTTAAAAAAAGGTCCCAAACAAAAAACTATGGAAGGAAATACATCAAACCTTAACAATGATTGTCTCTGGGTGGTGGGGCTGTGGGTGGTGATTTTTCTTCCTTATTTTGACTTTTCTGCATTTTTCAGGTTTTTGTAAGTGAACACGTATTGTTGCTCTTATAGTAAAGACGTTAAACATGAAAAAGAGTTTGGCTCCAGGAGTGGGAGTGGATGCAGTCGAAGATCTGCCACTTTGTCTCTGAGAGGGAAGGTCAGCCTCACTTCCGGGGAGTCAGAGAAGGTTCTGGGTTGGCAACCCGAGTGCAGAGCCAGGGCTGTCTGTGGGACCCCGGGCAAACCACTCCATCCCTTCGGGCTTCAGCGGTGTCCCCCGTCAAGTGGAGTCTGGACTCCAAGTTCACCGCACCCAGAACAGGAGGAGAATGTGGCTTTCTAAGGCCTTCTGGAACTCCGTCGGAATGAGCACCACGGCGCTGTTACTATCGGTAACAACTGGGAAAGCCAGTTCTCCTTTCAGGCACCTTGGGAAGAGGTCAAAGTCTTGGTTAGGAAGTCCTGGAAGTATTTTTGACCGCTGAGGTACAGATGTCCTTGACTCATTTTAGCAAGTAGCACGGGGGTGGTTTCCAGAAACGCATCGCCGTGTGGGCAGGAGTAGGGCCAGGGGCTTAGAGGCCTGGCCTCTGGTCCCTGCTCTTCTCCCCGGTTGCTGTGTGACCTTGGGCGAGTCACCTAGTCATCCTGGTCTCAGCTTCCCCTAAGCCACGGCTCTGGAAACGGCAATCACTAAGATTCCTGAACATTCTCTGTATAAATGAGGCCATCTCCCCCAGGCCCGAAGGGGCGGAGAACAGGAGAGTCTGAGAGGCAGGCCCTGGGGTCCCCGGAACTTCGCATGTGTGGCCTGTGACCTCATTTCTGGCCCATCGGTCCCTGGGAGAGTGGGGGAGGAGGGTGGGGACATGTTCTGCGGGTCTCTGGAAGCTCGATCGGCATGACCCGATCACCCTAGTCTCCCAATTGCCAACTTTGACCCCTCCCAGGGTCCAGCCGTGGGGGATGGGCGGAGGCTGCTTTAGGACGGGCAGCGTGTATGCGGGAAAGCGTGCCTACGAGTGGCGTGCACCACACCCCCAGCCAGGGGTGACAGTCGGCCCGTCCTTGGTGCCACAAGGAAACTCAGAACCTCAGTCTTGGACATTCACAGGCGCCTTTTCTTTTTCTTCTTCTTCTTCTTTGCTTAATGGCCATGTGGCATATGGAAGTTTCCAGGCTAGGAGTCGTATCGGAGCCGTAGCAGCCGACCTACACTACAGCCACAGCAACGCTGGATCCGAGCCTCATCTTCGACCTACACCACAGCTCACAGCAACGCCAGATCCTTAAGCCACTGAGCGAGGCCAGGGATCGAAACTGCATCCTCATGGCTACTAGTTGAGTTCGTTTCTGCTGAGCCACAAGGGGAACTCCCTCAGGCTCCTTTTCTGATACCTAATAGAATGTGTCCAATAACCTGTCATGTCCGTGTAGACACAGATCAAGAACCTCAGAGCGAATCATGGTCTAATTAACTTATGGTTAACGAGCATCTAGTGCTTTCCACAGGAGCCATCTCAGGGAATCTTCAGACCCGTTCAGTGAGACAGGCTCCGAAGCCCTTCAGCACTGACAGATGGGGAACTGGAGGCTCAGAGGGGTTAAGAAACCTGCCCGCGGTCACACAGCTGGGAAGGGGGCAGGGCCAGGGGTTGAGCCCCGGCTGCCTGGCTCAAGTCCACACCAGTGACCGTGACACTTTGAAATCATTTAGTCTCTTCCAGCTGCTGCTTTGGCAAACGAAGCGAAGCTCGGCACAGGTCAGTGGCTTCCCAAGGTCACACAGAAAATGAGGGCAGAGCTCAGACCTGCTCCAGGCTCCTGGCTTTGGAGAACAGGGTCTTCGCCCTTGAACATGAGAGGGTCTGTCCGAGTCATGCCCATGTCTGTGCCCGGAGCAGTGCTTGGCCTGCGTGTCAAGTGGTAACTTCCCTGTTTGTTCACTCACTTATTCACTCATTTACTAAGAGGCTTCTTGGTGCCAGGCCCTATGCCGGGCCCGGGGTATAGAGATGAGCAAGACCCATTTTCTGCTTATAACTCAGGGACTTCCGGGAGGAGGCGACAGCCGAGATTTGGTCAGAGGGAGGGAGGGGGAAAGAAAGGGCATTCTGGGAACCCCCACGGTTTCTGGGGGAGGCTGGCAAATGGAAGGGAGAGGAGGGTCTGACGCCGCTGAGGACCAGTGGGAGGGGGAGGGCTGGGAAGGCAAAAGGGAGTCGGAAGGGGGTCAGCCACTGACCCTGACCGAGGGTTAGCGGCTCCGTCCACTGCCGCCCATTCTGGACATGGGAGCCCCCGCCGCCCCACCCCTCGGAGAC
>PVHT021183617.1:5604525-5624531 GCA_004024745.2 Catagonus wagneri
TTTTTTTTTTTTTTTGCTTTTTAGGGCGGCATGTGGAGGTTCCGAGGCTAGAGGTTGAATTAGGACTACAGCTGCCGGCTGTTGCTGCAACAATAGCAACACGGGATCGAAGCCGTATCTGCAACCTACACCACCGCTCGCAGCAATGTCAGATCCTTAACCCACTGGGTGAGGCCAGGGATCAAACTTGCAACCTCATGGTTCCTAGTCGATTCGCTTCCACTGAGCCCCAAAGGGAACTCCCCTCTTCTTTTAATCTTAAAGGTCACCTGCTCAGAGAATTCTTCTGACCCCTCCAAACTGCTCCTTCCCACCCGTCTTCCCTATGCCAGCGCCACTTTTTTTTTTTTTTAAACTCAGTGAATTTTGTTATATATATAGTTTCACAACCATCATCTCAGCACCACTTGATTGGACGTTATTGCCCTCATCACTGCCCTCCAATTCATGGCCCATTTGTTTACTTGTTCATTGTCTGTTCCTCCTCCCAGGACAAAAGATCCATAAGGACAGGAGCCTGGTCTGTTTTGTTCATTACTGAATTCTCAGTTCCCGGAACAGTGCCTGGCACACAGTAGGCCCTCAATGACATAGCACTGGACATTCACTATGTGTCAGGCACTGTCCTGTGGGCAGTAACTCTTTTAATTCTCAAAATGCCATTGGGAGGCAGTCCTGGACTGGTGGAGCCTGAAGCTGAATGATTCTAGGGATCTTTAAGGAAAACATACATAATTAAAGAGTATGAAATAAGGGAATTCACTGGTGGCTCAGTGGGTTAAGGATCCAGCCTTGTCACTGATGCGGCTCTCGTTACAGCTGTGGCTCGGGTTTGATCCTTGGCCCAGAACTTCTGCATGCCTCATGGTAAAAAAAAAAAAAAGTTTGAAACAGGAACGGTGCTTTGGGAGTTGCTGTTGTGGCTCAGCGGTGACTAATCCAACTAGTATCCATGAGGACGCAGGTTCAATCCTTGGCTTTGCTCAGTGCGTTAAGGATCCTGCTTTGCCGTGAGCTGTGGTGTAGGTTCCAGACGTGGCTTGGATCTGGCGTTGCTGTGGCTGGGGTGTAGCTGAAGCTCAGATTCAACCCCTAGCCTGGGAACATCCACATGCTGCAGGTGCAGCCCTAAAAAGACAACAAAGGAAAAAAAGAAAAAGAAAAAAAAGGAAACAGTGCCTTGGACGGGGCCAGGCAGGTAAGGGCTGCTGGGCTTGAAATTCACCTGTCGCGGGGCCAGTGTGGCTTGGCCTCTAGGGTAGGGGTTATTCTTATGTTACATGTGAGGAAACTGAGGCACGGAGGTGCAATACTTGCCTTCTAGACTTGCAGGTGGCAGCCCTGGCATTTCCTGGAACTCGGGAAGTCTGGATTCGAAGACTCTGGAGGGCTGGGATGCTATAAAACTTTTACATTTGTGGCGTTCCCATTGTGGCTCAGTGAGTCAAGAACCCAACTAGTATCCATGAGGATGCAGGTTCAGTCCCTGGCCTTGGTCAGTGGGTTAAGGATCTGGTGTTGCCGTGAGCTGTGGTGTAAGTCGAAGATGAGGCTCAGATCTGGGGTTGCTGTGGCTGTGGCGAAGGCCGGCAGATGCAGCTCCAATTTCGACCCCTACCTGGGAAATTCCATATTCCACAGGTGCGGCCCTAAAAATAAAATAAAATAAAATTAAAAAATCTTTTACATTTGTCAAATACATAAATGATTGGTTGGCCTTGAGCAAATGATTTACCTTCTCAGGCCTCACTTTCCTCATTTGGAGCATGAGAATGGGATCTGGATGGGCAGGAAGGCAGCTTCACTGGTCCCTCCTCTTACCCTCCCACCTATCAGGGGTTGCAGTTGAGCGGAAGGATTCTGGAGTCATTCATTCATTCACTCATCCATCCACCCACTCCTTCATTCACTCATTAGACATCTGAAGCTCTTCTGTGTGCCAGGCCTTACACTTGGCACTGAGGAGAAGGCAGTGAGAACAGCATTTCTATTGGCAGGGAGCTCGGGTGATAATGCAGAAGGCACACAACAAAAAAACTGACCTATTATTTATCATCATGAGGAGGTGGAAATTCTTTTTTTTTTTTTGTCTTTTTGCCTTTTCTAGGGCCGCACCCGCAGCATATGGAGGTTCCCAGGCTAGGGGTCTAATCGGAGCTGTAGCCGCCGGCCGACACCACAGCCACAGCGACGCGAGATCTGAGCCGCATCTGCAACCTACACCACAGCTCACAGCAACGCCGGATCCTTAACCCACTGAGCAAGGCCAGGGATCGAACCTGCAACCTCATGGTTCCTACTGAGCCACGACGGGAACTCCAGGAGGTGGAAATTCAATGGAGAAAAATAAAGCAGGGAGAGAATGGGGCGTTTTGCCGGGGGCGGGGTGTGGAGGGTGGTGGGGAGGCATCACTGAATAGGTGGTGCTGGGGCTGAGCGCTGAAGGGGTGAGGGAGCCAGCCAGGCAGACATCCAGAGGAAAAGCAATCCTAAGCAGAAGGAACAGCATGGGCAATGGCTCTGAGGAAAGGCTGAGAAAGAGCTGGAGCAGAGTGAGTGAGGGCAGAGTGGGGGAGCTGAGGTCACAGAGGCCGTGGGGTAGGTCTTACAAGGCCTGTGGATCGCTGCCAGGACTTGAGGGAGGAGGGGGCCACTGGTGGGCTTTGAGCAGAGGTGTCTCTGCTCCACAGTTTCACTCTGGCTGCTGTGCAGATAGCAGAGAGTAGGGCTGAGGGCAGAAGCAGGGAGACCAAGTCGGGAGGCCGCTGCAGTTGCCCAGGCAAGAAGCAGTGGTGGCCCAGATTAGGGGTGAGAAGCAGTCAGGTTCTGGATTATTTTGAACATCAGTCCAGTAGGATTTCCAATGGGTCACATTCTAATTAGCTGCAGCTTCATAACAAAGCAACCTTACCCTTAGCTTAAACCAACAGGAGTCATTTTATTGTTTCTCATAGTTTCTGTGGGTCAGGAATTTGCGATGGGCTTGGCGGGGCAGTCTGGCTTGGGGTCCCTTATTCAGTTGCGGCCAGTGGCTACAGTGTGTGCTGGCCAGGCATCTTTCTTCTCCTCCTCCTGTCCTCTCAGGGCCCTTCCATTTCATCCCTCTTTGTTGGGCTTCCTCACAGCATGGCGGTGGCTATGAGCTCCAGAATTGAGTGTCCCAAGAGAATCAAGCAGAAGCTACATTGCATTTTCTGACCTTGCCCGGAAGCCATGGAGCATTGCTTTTCCAAATTCCACGTCTATCCAGAGTGGAGGAGAGGGAACACGGGAGGAGTGTATCTCACAGGAGAAGGGTCAACAATGTCACATGTGTCACAGATCAAAGACGCTGCTTTTAAGTGGTGTCACGGTGCAACGGGACCAATTCACTCAGCCTTTTCACACCTCCATTTCCCGATTTGTAAGAGCAAGCGGATCCCAGCTATATCCCAAGGTTGGGATTCCACGAGAGCCACGCCTCTCCCAGTGCAGCCCGGCGAGCCTCTTCCGCAGAGAAGATGGAAATAGCCGGGCTTCGAGTGGCTGTTAACCGCGCCATCTGCCCGGGCCTGGGCTGCCCTCCTCCTGGCGTGTGCACAGGTGTGCTTGCGCTCGTGAGGATGTGCACACCCACGCACTCAGGTGTCTGTGAGTGAGCCAGGCAAGCCAGCAAGCACTGCTGAGCTCCCGCTCTGTGACTGCACCTTGGCCTCTGCTCTGCTCAGCCTCTGGTAGCTGCTCAGCAGGAAACCTCACCGTGGCCACCACAGCCAGATGCTCACCTGGCCCTGACGGTTCCTCTCAAACCCTCTGCCTTTCCCAGGCCAGGCCCGTCACCGTCCCCTCCATCCTACTAGGTCCCTCCATCCTCCTCCACCCTCCTCTCTGGGGTCCCTTGCAGCAGCCCACACTGTCTCCTCAAATGCGGGCATGGCCGTGGCACTGTCCTGCTTGTGTGTAATTCTAGAAAGTGCCACATGATAGTTCTAGAAGGCAGGCCAGTGGTTGCCAAGGGCAAGGGACGAGGTTCACTAAGAAAGGTCCCGAAGGAAGCTTCAGGGTGAGGAAACGGCTTTCGTCCGCATGGACGTGGTGGCCACACCACCGTGTACATTTGAGGTCTGACACCTGGTGATTTTCATCGTGTGTACACGACACCTTGATAGAGCCGACGACAACAAAACCAACCATTCATGTGCTTGGTGAGCACCTACAGTGTGCCTGGCACTGCTCGAGGCGCTGAGGCACAGTAGGGGACAAAACTGGACAAAATCCTGGTCCTCACGGCTGCCGGGAGATAGCAGATGGAATAAGCACAGGGAATGTGCCAGGGAACCTCAAAGCAGCCTGGGGGACAGGGGAGACACTCCCGTTTTGAGGTCTTCGGTGGCCTGTCCCTTCACCACCACGCCGCTCCAAAGGTCTCCCTTTGAGGCCATCCCCAGCGGTCCAGGCTGGGACCAGGCTCTGGGAGTGGGGTCGCAGCAGGAGGAGACACTAGTGGGACGAGACGGGTGGACAGAGTCGTGCACACGCGCACACGTGCACCTTTTAGCTCGGCCGCACGCGTGGCAAGCGCTAACTCCAATCAAGGGCTTACCCTTTAGGTATTTTATCTCAGTTTTCCCACCAACACTGGGAGACAGGGACTGTCATGATCCCACTCGACGGCCAGGGAACTAGAGATGCCGGGCGGGAAGCTGCTTCCCCTAAAGTCTGGGCCTGACCGCCGAGAGCCCGGATCAGAAGCCAGGTTGTCTGGCTCCGGGGTCTCCTGTTTGTGACCCTTTCATAGAGTCCGGCGGGTGTTGCAGACACCGGTTTCCAGGGTTTGCCGCCATCCAGAAGCTCTGTGTCCCACAGGTGTGCAATCCCTCTGAGCTGACAGAGCCAGCTCCCACCCTGAACTGTAAGCTGGGTGGGTCAGGTTTCCCTGTTGTGCAGAAGAGGAAGTCAAGGGTGAATGGATGGTTAGGGGTCTTGCTCAAGGTCAGGTGGGGCATTGATGGCAGAACCAGGACTAGACCCCACATCCCTGACTCCTAGTCCATTGATCAGGCCCAGGATCCGGGAGTGCTGAATCACTGGCCCCTGCCAAGGGTGCCATCCCCTGGCTGAACAGACTGGAGAATTTGCTGGAGAGCTGAGAGCAAAAGGAGGTGTGAATGGGCAGCAGTGCATCAAGGGCACTGGGTGGGAAGGGGAGCTTGTCCCAGGACTCCGAATGTCCAGCCTGATCTTTTTTCTTTTTCTTTTTCTTTCTTTTTGTATTTTCGGGCCACACCCGCGGAATATGGAGGTTCCCAGACTAGGGGTCGAATCGGAGCTACAGCTGCCAGCCTATGCCAGAGCCACAGCAAAGCCAGATCCGAGCCGTGTCTGCTACCTACACCACAGCTCACGGCAACGCCGGATTGTTAACCCACTGATCAAACCCGCAACCTCATGGTTCCTAGTCGGATTCGTTAACTGCTGTGCCACGACGGGAACTCCCCAGCCTGATCTTGAGGGGGTTCTGGGGTAGAGCAGAGATCTGAGCCAGCCCCTGTGAGGGACCTGATGTCCTGGGTCCCACAGTCACTCTTGGGATGGGCCGTTTTCTGGGGGGACCCCAGCAGAGCAGGTATGCCTCGTCCAGGCATATCTGATGGGGGTGGCTAGTCCTAGCCGTCCTAGTGGGGGGAACTCTGGAATCTGGGCCCCCTGAGGAAGAGCAGGGTCACGACCAGGGGCGAGAGGAACCCAAGAGGGCTCTGTGCCCCTGTCGGTGGGGGGGCAGTGTCCCCTTGGCACCGCTCTGGGGGTGAGGAGTGCCGGCCCAGGAAGTGTGGCTTCCAGCCCATCCTCGCTCGCCGTCCTCTGCAGAGGCCGTGCCGGCCAGGCATTGTCTGCAGGTTTAAAAATAAAGGCATCTTGGCCTGGGCCCTGCTGGCAGAGGGGAGGAGGGGGCGGCCCTGGCCCCAGGCCTCAAGGGCGTCTAACTGGAAAAGGAGACTTCACCCAGTTTCACCACCGGCAGAGCTGGGAGCTTGGTGGGGGCGGGGACGGGGGTCCCCAGAGAACCACTGGCTCCTCAGCTTCTGCTGCCACGAGAGACTCAGGAGGGTGGGGATCCCGGTGCCGGCTGCCCTCTCCTCACTTTAGCCTCTCAAATCTGCCTTTCATTCTCACCAGAAGCTTCCAATAACCTGGGGCCATGGGGTACATGAGCGCCCCCAAATCCCCTCTCCCCCCGCCACCAGTTGGTAACACTAACAATCATAGCTATGGCCTGGAATTCCTGCTGGGGTGCAGTGGGTTAAGGATCCAGCAGTGTCACAGCAGTGGCTCGGGTCACTGCTGTGGTGTGGGTTTGATCCCTGGCCTGGGACCTTCCATATGCCACTGGCACAGCCAACAAATGAAAAAAAAAGAAACAAACAAACAAAAAAACCCCAAAAACTAGATCACAACGACCTTGATGAAGAAGGCGTTACTATTATTACTATTGGACAAGTGAGGAAATCAAAGCTCAGAGAGGTTCAGTAACTTGGCCAAGGGCACACAGCTGGTCAGTGGAGCAGCCAGGCCTCAAGCAAGTTCTGTCTAACTCCTAAGTCAGGACCCTAACCGGGTACCCCCACTGCCCCCTGCTACTCTGGGGCTACACCTCTCCCCGGTCTCCTGTCCCAGCACAGCAAGGAAGCTTTCTAATCCCGCCAGGTGGCCAGGGGACACAGGTACAGAGAAACCGAGCCGGAGAGGAGAGAGGAGGGGTGCCAGGCCGGGGGGTTGGGGGCAGTGTCACCTTATTAAGTTGTCACACCGTGTCCTTGTGCAGGGGGGTCATCTCTATGCTATAGATGAGGAAACCGAGGCCCAGAAAGTCCATCACTGCTGAGATGGGATTCGAACCCAGATCGCCTTCAGTCCGAAGCTCTTTTCCTCACTCCTAGCATCTGAAGTGTTCATGGGAATCTCAGAGCACTCCTGCCTCCACACCCGCACAGGGTTCCAGGGCAAACCCAGAGGCACTGAGGACGTGGGCCTGGAGCGAAGAGGGTGATGGGGGCCCCGTTGCTAGGGAACCAGCCTCCCTGCTCCGGGAGGGATGGTGAGTAGAGAGAGCAGGTGAGCCGCTCAGAGAGCCTGGGGGACAGCTCCAGTCATGATGTCCCCCACCTGAGGAGTGGCAGGCAGGGCCCAGCCCAGCCCTTCCCGTGGCCCCCGGCTGACAGCCTCCCCTTTCCAGACAGATCCGGTGATCCTCCATCCGCCCCCGGGGCCTCTACTGAGGTTGGCACGCTGACGCTGGCACCGGAAAGCGACATTCCAGAGGCCCCCCGCAACTCTCTGCCAACCCCCGGATTCTTGGCAGAGCGGGAGAGCAGGGGCTTCTGGGAGGGGAGAGGGTTGCGGTTGGGGAGGACTGCGGGCGGGGCCTGGCCGTCCCCAGCCACCTGCGTCTCCGCTTTGCTCCCCCCACTCCCACAGGGACAAGAACCTGCAGACTGGGAGGATGGGGCTGAGAGCAGCTTCTCAGACAGGATGTTCTTGAAAGGACATATCGTTTTCAAAGTATGTCTTGCTACCTCCTAAATAAGGTTTTCCAGGAGTTCCCACTGTGGCGCAGTGGGTTAAGAACCTGACTAGTATCTCCGAGCTTGCGGGTTTGATCCTTGGCCTCACTTGGTGGGTTAAGAATCCAGCGTTGCCATAAGTGTTGCAGAGGCGGCTCGGATCTAGCATGGCTGTGGCTGTGGCGTAGGCCGGTGGCTATAGCTCTGATTCAACCCCTGGCCCGGGAACTTCCATATATCCCAGGTGTGGCCCTAAAAAGAAAAAAGAAAAAAATAAAAATAAAAAAGGTCTTTCCAGGCAGAGCTATGACTTGCTTTGTGGACTTTGGCAAGACACATACCCTCGCTGGGCCTCAGAGATCCACAAGAAAACTAAAGCAGGTAAGCCTTGAAGGTGCCTCTAGCAAAGAGTTTGTATTATGCCAAGATGTTACGGCTTTCTAGCCTCTTCCCTGGTCTCCTTGTTGTCCCACGTCTACACAGCAGCCAGCAGATCCTCTTAAACCCTGACTCAGGCACATGGTTTCCCTGCTTCTCACCTTGGGGTAGGAGACCGCCTCTTACCAGGAATATTCCCTCCGCTTTTCCCCAGCTGCCCCTGCAGCCTCCTGCCTCCATCAGACAAGTTCCCTCTCTCCAGCGTGTCTGCCTTTGTCCCCACTCTGGCCCAGAGGGCTCGGCCCCACCCATATCTTCAAATAGTTCTTTCTGGTCATCTAAGATTGGTCACCTAAGACTCAGCTCAAATGTCACCTCTTGAGAGGCCTTCTCTGACCCCTTTCTCTAAACCAAGGCCCTCCACCCACATCTCTCTGATTTCCTTCCTTCATAACATGTGTCACAATCGAGACGATCTCGGTCATTTATTGTTTACTTGCTCACTGCTCTTCCTCCTATGATCTGTCTACTCCGGGAGGGCAGGATTGCCTCCTGTCCCCAGCACCGGGCCAGCACCGAGCCAGCACCCAGGAGACGCTCAATAAGTCCTTTTTGAATGGATGATGAAGAAACCTTGTGTTTCTTCCAACACACTCAAGCCCCTGGCTTTTCTTTTTGTACTTTCTTCCCCCTTCTTTTTATGGCCACACTTGTGGCATATGGAGGTTCCCGGACTAGGGGCTGGACTGGAGCTGCAGCCGCCAGCCTAGACCACAGCCACAGCAACGCCAGATCCGAGATCATTTGTGACGTACACCGCAGCTCATGGCAATGCCAGATACTTAACCCACTAAGTGAGGCCAGGGATCGAACCTGTATCCTCATGGATACTAGTTGGGTTCTTAACCTTCTGAGCCACAGTGGGAACTCCCAGGCCCCTAGTCCCTGAGTGCTTGCTGCTCCCTTTCTCCATGACCTCCTTCAGCCCAGGCTGGTGGTGAAGTTCCTGGGGATTCTGCTCTGGGCCAAGCAGCCTGAGGGGCTGGGGCAGGACAGAGAGAGGGAGGGCTGGCTCATGACCCTTGGTCCCCTGGCATCTCGTTCCCCAAGGTCAAGAGAGCAGCCCTGGACGTGGAAACCCCCTGGGTCTGGCTGCTGGGGCAGGCGGTTCCGGGGTGACCTCATCGCCTTGAAAGGAGGGCAGCAGGGGCAGGAAGCAGAGGACGCCTCAGATGGGCTAAATTTAGAGCATTTGATTCAGGCCTGGCAGGACAATATTGCTGGAGTCCCCATTGTTTGTGAGGGGCCAGAGGGCAGACTGCCCACTGAATGCCTGGGTCTGAGCCATGCCGAGCTGTCTGGGCATGCCAGGGTGGGGGGCTGCGGTGGGGGGGGGCACGGCCGCCTCCCTGCCAAGGAGAAGCCAGGCTAAGTCTCAGGAGGGCAGAGCCAGGGGAGATTCAGACACCGGGGGCGCCACCCTTGGGATTAAGGCTAAAGGGGGAAGGAGGATGCTTTGTGGCTGGGAAGGGGGACTCTGGCTGGTCCTGATCACAACCGCTCAGCCATGCCACCCTCTCAACAGCCAGGACAGCCATCTTCCAGCCAGGGGTGGGACTCGGATTAAAGGAGCGAGTTGCCGAAGGCCACGCAGATGCCCTGCGCCCTGACTCCCAGCCCGGGTCCAGAGCAATCAGCTGTGCCCCCCAGTGTGTGGCCCTCCCACCAGGACGGGTGCTGGGGGCCTTCACCCCAGCACAGCCCTCTCCCCCAGGCAGCCAGAGGGGACAGGGAGGGTGGCTCTGCCTGCGCAGGCTCCAGAACCTGTTGCCATGGCAACACGGGGTCCAGGCCTGCCCTGCTCTGGAGCTGAGCCTGAAGCTGAGGACCTCCTAGGGTGAGCAGGCACGGGGAGCTGGGGCTGCCTCTGACCCCAGCCTGCCAGGGCCCAGGACCGGCCAGCAGCCTTGGCCTAGCCGCCTGGGCCGATCCCGTTGGCTAGGCCGGTGATCCTTGAGGGTGTCCTGCTGCATCCACGCCTCATGTCTACAACTTCTACAACGCGGCCAGGCAGCCAAAGGAGGTTGGGGACTGTACCTGGTTCAGGGCCCCCCTGGTGGAGGAAGGCTCAGGAGGCCAAGTGTCCAGAAGCTTGTGCTGCCCTCTGAGCCCCGGCCACCAGTCCTGCCAGTCCCATGGAGACCCAGGGAACTCCTTGGGCACCTGCCTTGGACATGGGGGGAGGGGACCCGAAGTTCCAACAGACCTGCTCTTCCCACTGACTGTGTGACAGGCGGAGGGAGAGGCCAATGCCTAGATGCTCAGAACTTGGCCCTGCTCTCCACGCTCTTCCCAGCTCAGGGAGGGCCTTGGGAACCAAGCCCAGGCCACTCCGCCCCGCATTCCAGATGAGTGAACTGTGGGTCCGAGCTAGGAAGAGGCTCGCCTGAGATCACACATGGGCCGGCTGCTGGGCCTGCCCTCCTGGGCCCTGCCCACCAGGGGGGTCTCCGGGCACCAGATCTCCTCTGCCGGCAGCCCCACTGCCCTGGCCTGGGCGCGGGGTGTGGGGGGGAGGCTGTTCTCTGCTCCTCTTGATTTCACATCATGACTCATGTTATCATGTTCTCAGGAGCTGAGTAACCACCTGAGTTATTTATACCCTGGCTAAGCAGGCTTCCTTCCCTCCTCCCAGAACTCGGGCAGGGAGGACGGGTGGGGGTGGGGAGGAACTTGGGGAGGGGGGGATGTGGACGGGAGAAGGCATCCGAGACCCCCCCACCCCATATCCCCTCCCCTGGGGTACCACCCCCACCAAAGCGCCCAAAAATAGCGGTGACTATCCCAGCACAACAGGATGGGCCTGGATCTATGGCATCGATTTATAGGTATTATGATGGTTTGGGGAGGGGGGAATTCCTTTCCCCCCCCGCGAGCGAGTCACCCGTCTGGAAAAATAAAGAAGGAAAAAGCTGAAATTTTTTCCTTCCATCAAAACAGGAAGGAGCTGGGAGAGGTGGGGGATGGGCGGAGAGATGACTGTGGCGGCCAGGATGCAGCCTCCACTCTGTGGGGGTCTCCTGGGAGGGGAAGGCCCCCTGGCACCCACACATAGGGCCCCAGTGGCCCAGGGGCTGGCGCTGAGTGGCCCCCATGGGGGCCATCCCCCACCCCGCTACCACCCCGGGCGTGTTTCTCCTCCCTTACTCCCATGCCTGCCCACGTGGCCATGGATCCAGGTCCCCCTCTCACCCCCAGGTCACACAGACACGTGCGCCCATCTCCGCAGGTCCCCCAGCAGATCCCACAGGGGGAAGGCTCTCACGCTGGGTGGGTGGGACCTGGGGAGGGGGTCTGCCTTTCCGACTTTGTTTTTCCTGCCCCTCGAGCTTTGCCTGAGGAGTCCTGCGACTCAAGTTCAAATCTGGTTCTGCTCAGACTCTAAGTGGCGGGCCATCTTAGGGAAGTCAATGTCCCTCGCTCAGCATCAGTGTAGTAAGGGTGTGGTGAAGCCGCGGCACTTCCTTCTGGGGCAAACTGCGGGGTCCGCCCGCCTCCTCCAAGTGGGGATTGTCCCCGCAGCTGAGCGCTCTCTCTGTGCACATCCGCGTGGTCACTAGATTAACCCCCGAGACCATATGGAGTCGGCTCCAGAATTATCTTCATCTAGGACCCAGGGATCGCTGAGGGTCGCACGCTGGGATGTGGTGGGGCTCGGGGCTGTGAACTCTCGGCTCCTCAGCATGGTCCACATCCAAGGAAGAATGAAGCTGATCCCTTCAGAGCCCTGAAGAAGCGGGAGAGGGGGAGGGGGATGGAGGGGCGGGGAGGAGGGTGGTCCAGCTTCCTTGGGCCTGGAGCTCCCAGCTGGTCCCATCAGTGGCCACCCCGTGACTTCAGCGGGGATGCGCCCGGTGGCCGGGGAGCCTTATGCCCACTGCACTGGTGGTTACCATTAAGACGATTAGTCACTCCCGCCGCCGGCTGCCCTCGTTTGCTTGTTGACTTATGTAAGCGCCGCCCCAGGCTGTTTGCACAGTTGTCGCGTCTGTCTCCCACCCGCCTGCCTCAGCCTGTAGGCCCCTCAAGGGCAGGGGGCTCCAGAGCGGTGAGCTGGCAACGCAACCCCCAGTTCTCTGTGAGGACGACTCCGGGGCACCACTCAGGGCACGTCCACACACCCTTCCCACAATCGGGTTGTGCTGGAACCCCATTCCACAGATGGGCACGCTGAGCTGGTGGACTGCTCTCCTCCAAGCCCCGCCCTGGCTTGGACCCGGATGGCCACTCCAGCTGCTCGGAAGCCCATAGCACTGGTTTACATCTGGCTTGGCCACCTCCTGAGGGTGGGAATTAGGAAGCCGGGTGATCTCTCCAGGACTCAGTCGTCCTGTCTGGAGAATGGGGATAACCTACTTTGCTCTCCTTGGATCGTCAGGTGGTTCTGGGGTTGAGCATGATGAAATCACGATGCTGGACCATTTTTGACCCATGCTTTAGATCAGTGCCATTTAAACAGTGCACATGGGTCTCCAGGGGTCTTCTTGAAATGCAGATTTTGACTCAGCAGGTCTAGGGTAGGCCTGGCACCGTGCAATTCTAACGAGCCCCCAGGGGACACGGCTGCTCGCTGTCGGGTTACACACACAATGGTGGAGATCTAGACTGCAATGAAAAGGTGCTAACTGCATGGTAAGCCAAGCAAGTGTGCGCTGCCTGGCACTGGGCTGGCACCTCCACACCCATTCCCACATCCGACCCCCAGAGCAACCCTGCAAGGCAAACGTGGCTATCCCAGTCTGCGGATGAGGAAACTGAGGCTCAGAGAGGTCAAGGCCCCATTCAAGGACACACAGCCTGTAACTAGCCCCTGCAGGGTCTCGGAGGCAGGCTTGCAGGGCTCACCCAGCAGGATCCTTGTCCATCATCCAAACCCCCACTCAGGCTCACCGTCCCTGCTCTCGGAAACTCACAGCCCTGGTGAGGACCTCAGACACACGCAGGATGTGGCAGTAGCCCCCAGTGGCCTCCAGACAGTGGTGGGAAGGGACAACGTGACACTTCTGGGAACTCACCCCCGGAAAAGCAGCCCAGGAGGTGGGACCAGGAAGGAGAGGTGCACGAAGGGAGGGGACAGCAAGGGTAAAGGTGATTTAGAGTAAAAAGAAGCCATCGGCTATTCCTCCTGAGCCCCAGACCAGCCTCACCCAGCCCCTTCCCTCCAGCCTGCGTGCTCCCTGCCCTCTACCATGGAACAGCCTTCCGGCGTCACCACCCTGGGCCGGGGGAGGAGGCTGCTTCCCCACTGCAGAGGAGGGGCCAGAGGTAACTGGAGTCGGCAGAACTGTCACCCGTTCTGTCCCTGACTCCCTGCGTGACCTTGAGCAAGTCGTATGATGTCTCTGAACCTCAGATGTCCCTTCTGAATGCCCTTGGCTTTTCCCACGAGGACCGGATCTTGAACTTCGAAGCCATGTCAGAACTTCTCCCAAAGGGGAGCTTCCTAATGGCGGTGGCGCGAGCTGGGGACTCGGGTGATGAGCTGTGGCGACGGGGAGAGAAGGACCGGGACAGGATGGGTACACCTCCCACCTGCACTTCCTTTCTAGCAGCCCCCAGGGTCCCTTGTCCCACCTCAGCCCGGTCAAGTGGGCATCACTCATGACAGCCGCAGGGGACTCCTTTAGCCAGGGAGTCAGACCCATGCCCAGCAGAGGGCCCGCCCGAGGCAGGGGTGAAGCTGGGCTAGAATCTGTGGGTGAGTGAGGGCAGGGCCCGGGTGAACTGGGCACCTGTGCGTTTTCTTCTTTGCCCGGCCTGGCACCGAGGTGTAGAAGTCCAGAGAGTGATGCTGGCACTAGCTGCCCAGGTTCTAACCCAAGCTCTGGGAGTTCCCGTCGTGGTGCAGCGGAAACGAATCCGACCAGGAACCATGAGGTTGTGGGTTCGATCCCTGGCATCGCTCAGGCATGAGCCTGAGCCATTAACCATCTGGCATTGCCGTGAGCTGTGGTGTAGGTCGCAGACGCGGCTCGGATCTGGCGTTGCTGTGGCTGTGGCCGGCAGCTGTAGCTCTGATTAGACCCCTAGCCTGGGAACCCCCACATGCCGCAGGTGCGGCCCTAAAAAGCCAAAAAAAAAAAAAAAATCCCAGCTCTACCTTCACTCATCCCTGACCTGGCAAAGCTGTTCCAGGCCTTGGTTTCCCCATCTGTAAAATGGGGTGATCCTGCTCCTCTCCTGAAGGCCTGTTCCGAGGCTTAACTGAATGAATACACCTGAAGAGCTCGGAGCAAGCTGCCAACAAAGCGGGTGCCACGTAAACCTTTGTTCTTATGAATATTGATGGGAAATTGTGACTTTCACACTGTCGTTGCGTTCCCACTCTCTTGACAGGTCTATCGTGTTTCCTGTAGTCATTTTCTTCTGGAAAGCTGCTGAAGGTCTGTCTCCTGTCCCAGCCGTGCCCCACAAGACAGCCTGCTACCAGTCTGTCCCCACCCCTTCCAGAATTCCCAGTCAAACCTTCAGAACACGGCAGCCAGGACTCCCTGATCTGGGAAGGTCTGGTTCGCCCAGATCCAGTGGGCGCCTCCCGTTCTGGGGTGGGGCTGGGTCCTGGGGGCCCACCGCCTCCAACTCTGCCCAGCCTCCTTCATCTAGTTCCCTTAATTTGTTTACTTTTCTGCCTGCGAAATGACACGAAAAGCTGGCCAGCTCTGATTCAGGCCACACAGGGAGGCATCATGTCACAGGGAAGGGCCCAAAGCATGTGGGCTTCGGGGGGGACAGCCCTGGGTTCGAATTCCAGTGGTGTGACCTCCTTGCTGGGTGATGCTAGGCAAGTTGCTAGCCCTCTCTGAGCCTCAGTGCCCCCTCCTCCAGGTATGAACACAATGATGAGAGCACCAGCCCTCCAGGAAGCTGGTAAGGACCCAGCCAGCCTTGTTTCTTGGCTTATAAAATGGTAACACTCGCTGCATTTCCCTCCAGGCTGTCAGTTCAGGTGGAGATCCTGACCCTGAGTTGGGCCCAGGGCGAACACTCTAGAAGTCAGGTGTTGTGTTTATCAGGGGGTTCCAGGCCCCGCAGGTGAGCAGCAAAAGATGCCGTGAGAATGAACCTCTTCGAGGGAGCGGGCCACTCAGCCCTGGGTCCAGGTAGCAGCGTTTCCTGGCCTGTCTGGCCAGCTCCTTTCACCCTGGGGGGCGCTTTACTCCATTTCCAGGCAGCTTCCAGGACAGGTAGATCCAAGCTGCCCGTCCAAACATCCTCTTCCTTGTCTGGAGAATTGGAGGAGCTAAAAATGCATTGCCTTGGCCCCAGGAAAACAAACACCATGCTTCCCCTGCCTTGTATACAGGACACAGGGCCCAAGGCTGCAGAGGCGGAGTCGGGGGGCCTCCAGGTTTCCCGAGGCCTGGGAGGGGTGGTCTGTCTGTCTGCCTTCCTGGGGTCTCTCCCGCCTCACTGGGACTCACAGCCACAGCGGCCAGAGCCTCCCCGGGGCGGGGGCGGGGGCGGGGGCGGGGGGCTCTAACAGAAATGGGGGGGAGAACTACGTGAGGACAGATTCCCCCCGCCCCCCGGTCCAGGTGACATGCTTGTGCCCTTCCCAGCCGTGGGCTCCGCTCCCAGCCACGACTCTGGAGTTCACAGGTGGGTGTGTGCAAGTTCAGATGCGAGCAGCTTGGAGCGATAATAATGGCCACAGGGATAACGGATGACATTCCTGGAGTCCCCACCCACCCTGCCTTCAACACTTGAGATGTATTAACTCATTTGACTCCATGGGGTAATTACTATGGTTATCCGCGGTTGACACGTGAGGAAACTGAGGCTCAGAAAGCTGGAATGACTTGTTCAAGGTCATGAGCTAGTAAATGGATGCATGTGGCTTTGAACCCAGGCAGTCTTTGCTGAGAAGCCTTGTCCCTTGTCCTTTCTAAGCCCCAGGTCCCTCATCTGTAAAATGAGCACATAAGATATAATACCTGGGAGTTCCCGTTATGGCTCAGCGGTTAACGAACCTGACTAGCATCCATAAGGACGCGGGTTCGATCCCTAGCCTCGCTCAGTGGGTTAAGGATCCGGTGTTGCCGTGAGCTGCGGTGTAGTTCGCAGATGTGACTCGGATACGTAGGCGGGCAGCTACAGCTCTGATTGGACCCCTAGCCTGGGAACCTCTGCATGCCTTGGGTGCGGCCCTTAAAAAGACAAAAAAATAAAAATAAAAAAAGACAAAAAAAGATGTAATACCTGGGGTTCCTGCTGTGGTGCAATGGGATCAGCGGTTCTCTGCAGCACCGGGAGGCAGGTTCGATCCCTGGCCCGGCACAGTGGGTTAAGAGTTAAAGGATTAGGAGTTGCCGCAGCTATGGCGTAGGTCTCAACTGCAGCTCAGATCCGATCCCGGGCCCAGGGAACTCCATTGGCTGAGGGGTGGCCAAAAAAGAAAAAGACAAAAAAAAGCAAAAAAAGATGTAACACTTCCCTCCCTGAGTGATGGTGAGGGAGAGGCCAGGGCAAAGGCCTTGCTGACGGCAAGGCAGGGGATCGGCCAGCCAGGGGGTCTGGGGGACCCGACTGCAGTTACAGGGCTTGAGGGTAGAGGAGGCGCTTGGCCATCACACAGGCTGGGCTGGGGGCCGAGACCATTTGGGGCCTGACCTTGGACTGTCCTCAGTTTGGAGATCCAGGTCCTCCTCCATCAAGCCAGGAAAAGCAAACTTACCTGGTCCTGAGGCTTCTGGGGCTCCAACTTCCGAAAGCCAACCCCTTCCTCGGCCCTTGGCCCCCACTCCCCTGGTGGGAGATGCTTCTAACAGATGAGAGCTTAGATTGCTCTGAACACAGTCTAAAAAGCTCCCGGCCTCACGCAGAAACCCTCCAGCACCTAGCTGAGGGCTGCCGCCCCTTGCTCTGCTACTTGGCTTAGACCCATCGGGGTGGGAGGGGAGAGTAATGAGAGTGTGCCCCCCCCCCACAACCAGCTCCACCCCTTCTGGAAAGCCTGATTCCTCAGTGGCCCCAGTGCCAAAGATGGGCTGGGGCCTTCCCAGGTCTGGGGGTGGGGTGCCCCTCAGATGTCCTGAGCATCTCAGATTAGGGACTCATGTTACAAGCTTCCTCCCCAGCTCTTTCGACCCTTCTGTCAGGAGGAACCAACAGGCCAGGAAGAAAGAGGCAAGATGTTTACTCACTTATTTGTTCCTTCAGTAGACATTTATTGAGCAACTACTATACCACAGGAGCTGGAATGGATCCCAGTCTAGTGCTGGACTGATAAATAGGCGAGGATGATACTGTGGGGGACCCAGAGAAAGCACCAAGCCTGGGGGGCTTCCTGGAGGAGGTGCTGGATAAGTTAAGCCTGGTAGGAGGAAAAGGAGAAGATGTTCTGTGCCCCAACCCCACACTGACATAGTGTCTATAAGGAGAGGTGATGCAAGAAAGGGGTTTTGGAGTTCCCATCATGGCTGAGCAGGTAAAGAACCAGACTAGTATCCATGAGGATCAGGGTTCGATACCTGGCCTCATTCAGTGGGTATGGCTCTGGTGTTGCCATGAGCTGTGGTGTAGGTCAGAGATGCGGCTTGGATCTGGTGTTGCTTGGCTGTGGCATAGGGCGGGAGCTGCAGCTCTGACTGGATTCCTAGCCTGGGAACTTTCATGTGCTGCGGGTGTGGCCCTAAAAAAAAACAAAACAAAACAAAAAAAGAAAGAAAAAGAAGGGAAAAAAAAGAAAGGGGTTCCGCTTAGCATGGCATTGAGGCCCAGGTGCCACTAGGTCCCTGCTGCCTCTGCAGTCCCTGTCCTGTCATTTCTACCCAGTGCACAAAGACATCTAGTTTGTAAAGATTTATGCATATCTCACTCAAGGGCCTTGTGGTCACAGAGTGCCAGAACTGGCCCCTCTTCTTTCCATTTCTCAGTGCTTCACACAGGGCCTGCATACAGTAGGTGCTCAATGATGCAGCTCCTAGTAGCCTTCCCCCATCGCAGCCCTCTCCGGAGGCTGAGCTGTGTGCTCCCTCTTTTGTATGTAAGTCAGGACACACACTGGTACAGCACTCTCAGTTGGCAAAGGGCCTTTGCATGTATTCATGTGTTTGATGCTCACAAAAGTCTTGTATAAGAAGTGCCGCTGCTGTCACCATCATCACCTGCCAGAAGACAGTACAGCATGGTGGTTTAAGCAAGCATGTGGGCTCCGAAGCTGGGTTCAAATCCAGACTTCACCAGTACGTGACCTTGAACTATGTGGCTGTATGACCTTGAATAAGTTGCTTCACCTCTCTGTGCTTCCACTTCTCCACTTATAAGAAAGGAGTAAACGTCTCATTGGAGCATTGAGAGACCACAGGCAGAGTAAGAAGAACACTACCAACCATAAGGACACCTCAACAATGACGGTAGCTACTGGCAATTAGAAATAAGGATACAGAAGGTCAAGGTCAAGATTATCCAGCTGTCTAGTGGAGCAGGGTCTTATCTCAGTCTCTAGACTTCAAATCCTGTGTTTTGGGATTATCTTCCCCTTTCCCCCACCCCATCTCCCTCGTCACCCTGTCTCCTAATTTATCTGTTGATGCATCTGTCTGTCCTTCCACAGGGGGGCTCCTCGAGGGCAGTTTCAGCTTTATGCCGTCTGTCTCCCCAGGGCCTGGAACAGTGCCTGGCCACCAGGGAACACTCAAAAGCTGTGTCGAAGGAATGACGCACGCCATGTGCCGGGCATCCTGCGCCGTGCTTCCACCTGGCTTATTTTTATCTGAGCCTCCAGACCACTCTAGGAAGCAGCTACAAATTTTTCTACTACTATCCTTCTGCTACTGACATACACTAAAGCACTTATCGGTCTAGACACGCGTAAATCCCCAAGAACCCATCCTCACCAGCAAAGAGGACAAGCACCCCCATCACTCCTAAAGATTGCCCAGGCCTCTTGGAAATCCCTCCCTCTCTCCGATTATAGATTTATCTCTAGTTTATAGGGAAGAAAATCGAGGTAGTGAGAAGTTAAACTTCCCAGGGACACGTGGCCAGCAAGTGGCCGTGGCATTATCTGAACCAAGGTGACCTGTCCCCGTCCTGCCTCTTGGCCACTGTGCGGTAAAGGGCAGAGGGTGGATGTGGGTGGCTGTTTATAGAGAGGCTCTCCTGGGAAGTCCTCCCTCCTCAACACCCCTGCTCAGGTCCAAAAAGACAATTTACGAAGAGCTGGTGGGCGTGCCTGTCTCCGTGACTAAGGGTGTGTGTGTGCCCATGTGCGGAGCAGGCTGCCACCCCACAGGGATGTTTGGGTACAAAGCGCAGACGACAGAGACCGCCCGAGGGGACCAGATAAAGGTGTCCTAAAGCCAGGAGCCAGGCGATGCAGTGAGTCTTCGAGTCCCGTGGTGGGTGCTGGGCTCAGCGTGCGAGCGTGTGACTCTGTGACTGTAAGCGTGTGACTACTAAAGGCAGGGACATAGCAGCTCCCAGAGCTGGGGGGCGGAAGGCGTTAACTGTGTGAATGCTGGCGTGGGTGGGGGGACCCGGGGCCTCCAGGCTGTGAGCTGAGGGAGGTAGTAAACATCAGGGTGACTGCAGGATCCTGATGGCCGCCCTGCAAGGATGCTGCAGGGCTGTGGGGGTTTGTGTGACTTTGCAGTTCAACAGATTCAAATTCAGCCAATGCCGGCACCGCCTGTTGTGTGCCAGGCAACCAGCTAGGAGGAGGGGGCGTGCACCCAGCTTTCAGCTGAAGGGTACTGGCTGCAGGGTTTGTGTCATCCCCTTGTGGCTTGTCTGGGGCTGGGTGCTTTTTTGTCCTTTCCGGCATTAAGCCTTCGCAATAACCTTATCCCACTTTGAGGCGAGATGGAAGAGAAAGGAAAGTGACAGAAAGGAAGTGACTTGCCCAAGGTGACCCAGCCACTCAGAGCCACAGCAGGATCTGCAGAGCCTGAGTGCCTCACCACCGTGCCTGTGCCAGGGTGCAAATGTCTGGTGCTGGAGGTGCAGACGTGGACTCCAAGCCAGCGGCCTTGGAGACACCCCTGCCCCCAACCACGTGGGCTAGAAATCAGGCCACAGTCACTG
>PVHT021183617.1:5625531-5688609 GCA_004024745.2 Catagonus wagneri
CTCCCTTCCCAGGAACCATCCTCTAGCCTCAGGCCCTCCCGGAGCTCCCCCCACCCCCACCGCAGACTCTCGGCCAGAAGAGGAAAGGCTGTCTCCACCCACCCACCTCTCGCACTTTATAAAAGGCCGAAACAGCTGAAAGGGTGGCAACTTCTCCTCCAGACGCCGCCCGGGAGCAGCCAGCCTCCCCCGCTGCCTCCCTGAGGGCTCCCCTCTGGCCGCCAGCGCCCATCTTTCATTCCCGAGATAGAGATATTTTGCGCGCGCACACACACACACGCGCAAAAAGGGGGAAAAAAAAGCCCACCCTCCAGCCTCATTGCCAAGAGAAGCAGCCGCAGCTCGCAGCCCGCAGAGGACGCCCAGAACGGCGAGCGGGCGGGCAGACGGACTGACCGACTCGCGTCGCGTCCACCTGTCTGCCGGGCCGGGCCCAGCGCGCAGCGGGCACGCAGCGCGCGCGGAGCCGCCGTGCCCGCCGCCCGGGCCCCGAGCCAGGGCGCACACGCTCCGGCCCCCCCACCCGGCCCGGGCGGGAGTTTGCACCTCTCCCTGCCCGGGTACTCGAGCCGCCGCTGCAAAGACAACTTTGGAAAAAGTTTTTTTGGGGAGACTTTGGCTTTGAGGTGCCCAGCCCTGCGCTTTCCGACTTTGGAGGCCTTTCCAGAAAATGTTGCAAAAAAGCTAAGCCGGAGGGCAGAGGAAAACGCCTTTAGCCGGCGAGTGAAGACGAACCATCGACTGCCGTGTTCTTTTTCCTCTTGGAGGTTGGAGTCCCCTGGGCGCCCCCACACGGCTAGACGCCTCGCCTGGTTCGCGACGCAGCCCCCCGGCCGTGGATGCTCGCTCGGGCTTGGGATCCGCCCAGGTAGCGGCCTTGGACCCTGGTCCCGCTCCCAGGCCTTCCTCAACCCCCCAACGACGGAGCCCGGGCTGGGGGCGGCGGCGCCCGGGGGCCATGCGGGTGAGCCGCGGCGGCGGCTGCAGCGGCCTGAACGCCTGATCGCCGCAGATCCGAGCAGAGCCCACCTCCCTCCCCAGCCCCCGCCCCCCACCCTGGCCGCGGGGGCGGCGCGCTCGGTCCACGCGTCCGGGGCCCCGCGGGGCCGGGCCCGGAGTCGGCATGAATCGCTGCTGGGCGCTCTTCCTGTCTCTCTGCTGCTACCTGCGTCTGGTCAGCGCCGAGGTGAGTTGCGACGGCGGCTGGGGTTGCTTGGCTTCATTCATTACCCCCGCCCCTATTGCCCGGTCGCCCCCTCCTCTCGCTGCAGTGAACTTTGGACCCGTGCAGCCCCCGGGCCTGACGCCCGGGCGCTAGGTGACCTCCGAGGGCTGAGACGCTAGCCGGGAGGTGCCGGGTCCCAAGGGGAGGGTGCATCGGAGGCTTTCTTTCCCAGGGACGAGCCCAGATCTCGGAGCTTCTAAGCATCAGGGGAGGGTGTGTGTCGTCCTGGCCCCCACCCCTCAGGACCCCGAGAAGGAGCCCTCTCCCAGCCCAAGGGAGAAGAGGGGTGGGGTAAGTGCCGAGCCAGCGCGTCCACCCCAGCCCACTTCGGTTATAGCTTAGGTCCTGTCCAGGACCTGGCTTGCCCGGGAGGTGCGAGCTCAAGCACAGGTGGCAGCCACGCCAACCTTGGGCGGAGGTTTGCGTCCCACCCTGGCTCCCACTCCCGGTCGCGGTGGGTGCCCTCGGGCCCGAGCAGGTCTTGCCTGGCCCCAGAGTACGGTGCAGGATCAGCTTGTGTCCTCGGCGCGGTGGGTGCCGAGAGAGGTTTGGGGCACTTGAGATTCGGGGAGAAGTGGGAGCTCTGAGCAAATCCAGCCCCCCGCCCTCCCCCGGGGCCGTGTGTGTCTGAGGCCACGCCATACCTGCGCCCGCGCCCTGCGGGAGGACGCACCTCTCTCTCCCCCGCTTGCAGGGTGCGGAGCGCCCGCCTGTTAAAAGCCTAACAGCACGGGAGGTGGGGTATAAAAACGTCTGCGGGAGCTATCGGGTCGGATGAGTCCCCCGCACCCTCCCAGCCTCACGTAGCGGTGAGTTGGCAAGTCCACCCGGAATCCAGGTGGGAAAGGGGGCGGGGCAGCAGGAGGCGCGAGGTGCCGGGGAGGAGAGGGCAGCGGGGAACGCGCTGTGCCTGTGTCCCGTCCCGCCTCCGCTGGGCCGCGGTCGGGAGCCGGCACCTCGCCCGCTCCCGGGGAGGGCCGGTCCCTCTCTGCCTCCTACTCCGCACAGGAAGGAGGCGGCGGCGGCGGCGAAGGGGTTAAGGTGAAGAGCTCCGAGGCCGCGGCCGGGCCTTGGGCCGCCGCCAGCTCAGGTTGTTTTGACCACGGAGGAGTCGTCGCCGTCTCCTTTTGTTCTCGGGGCTCCTCGAGGGCCGCCGGCCGCCCGCCCTGGGGCCCCGCCCTTCCGCGGCCACCCCCCGCGGCCAAGCACCCGGGAGGGAGGACGCAGGGCTCGGCCCGGACGCCTGCAGGCCCCTCCCGACGCCCTCCTCCTCTCCGCTCTCGCAACCCCCAGGCCGCGGCCAGCTGTTGGGGAGGGGGGCGCCGGCCGGCCCCAGCTGCCGCCTCGCCGTGCCGCGGGGCCTGGGGGCTGGGCCCGGTGCCAGGGCGTCCTGGGAACGGCGGCGCCCCCGCCGCTGTTCTCCGCAGCCCACCCCGCCCGGCCCCCCGACTCGCTCACTCACCCCACGCATGCACACTCTTGGCCAGAGGCGATGCTGCGCTCGGGCGGGCGGGCGGGTGCGCAAAGCGGGCACGCACTACCGCGGCTGGGTCGCGCGCCCGCCGCCGCCACGCCCGTGCACAAGCGGGGCACACGCGCGCGCACCGCATACACACGCACGCACGGCCCCCGAACACGCAGTCTGAGCACACGTGCGCACACACCCACGCACGCACACAGGCACGCACGGCCCCTGTACGCCTCTGCACCAGGTGCCCACCCCCGCGCAACAGGTGGGCCCACCGTGGGCTCTGGAACCCCGTCACCTCCGCAGCGACCCCATTTCCTTCCTGGGTCCTATGAGGGAATGGAAACAGGCACCCTCCCATCAGGTCGTGGCTCCAACAGCACCCACTTGCTTTTGCCTGGTTCGGTCAGCTCAGCTCAACGCCCCTCAAGCATCTCCCCTCTGTGACTGCTTTTTTAAACCATCCTCACGTGGCCAAAATGGTGTTGATGTGACTGGGGGCGCTGTGATGTTCGGAGCATCTTTCTTTTCAAACAAGCTCTTCTTTGAACCTCTACGACTGGCTGGACCCCCGCACTCCGACCCTCGGAAGGCTGGGGCGGGGAAGAAGGGTTTCCCAACCCTCACGGTTCTGTCCTCTTTGCCCATCCCAGCCTGGGCTGGAGAGGCTGGGTGACACCTGGATAAGAGTTTCCCAGGCCTGCCCTTACTGTTTCCAGCTTCATCCCGCCCCTCCTCCTGCTTTTCCACAACTCCACCGGGATGTGTGTTTGGTGGGGAGGCTATGGCACAGAAGCTGCTGCCTTTCTCCTCACTTGAATCACAGCATCCTTGACCTTGAACACAGGGCTCTCAGGAACCCACGATTGTGCAGTGCTTCGCAGTTTATGAAGCACTTTCCTGCAGAGCCTGTGTAAGCCTCAGGAGGCTCTGAGGGAGGAGACCTAAAGGGAAAATATATTGACATGGGAGCCAGTCCAGGAGGGCTTGCTGGTGGAGGTGGCCTTGGGGTTGGACTGAGCCACGGGTGGAGGCCTCGGCAGCTGGGAAGGAGGGATGGGGAGCTCTGAGGTGGGGCCTGGCCGAGGGTTGGTTGTGGCCCATGAGGTCCCCTCTCCATCAGCTGAGCTGGCTTCCGGGAGGGTGACTGTCATTGTCATGTGATGCCTCTGGCCTCAGCACCCTTCTGCCGAGGAGTGAAGGGCCCCGTAGACCTTCATCACCCAGCTTCTTTCTGGTTTGCTGGTGGCTTTAGGTAGTGGGAGACCAACTAGCTAGAATCTTCCAGCCCTAGAAGCATCCGCAAGGTTAGGATCAGACAGAATTTGAAGGCTCTGGTGCAATACCTAGGAACAGTATGCGCAGTGAGAGAGAGGGACTGACACAGCAGAGGTGGACTGATACAGCAGAGGTGGCGTGAGCCCCCCTCGGAGTCTTCCCTCACCCCCCCCAGCGTAATTATTTTCCTTTTCTGATTTATTTGGTTGTTTATGATCTGTTTTTCCTCACCGGAGTATTAGCTTCACTAGAGAGCTTTTGTCGTGGTCACCACTGTCTGCTCTGCTGAGAGCTGTGCCTGGCCCCGTGATGGAGAATCTGTAAATATTTGTGGAAAGGACAGTGAATCCTGGGGGTTGGGGGTCGGGGGGAGCGAAGGAGCAGACATGTGTCTAGGGCTTGCTCAGTGCTTTATAAACACGGCCTCATTCAGCCATCAGCCGGGGCAGCCCAGCGTGGCCACGCTGCCCTCCAGCAGGCATCTTCGTTTGAATCCCCCGGCACCGTGGCCCCCAGTCTGGAGGGACAAGCATGTCTTTCTTTTCCATGCCATGGGACTTGGACTGCCAAGAATGGCCTGGACAGAGGGGACAAAACACAAGGAAAATTAGATTGCAAAAGTTCCATGTATCTTGAGCTGGGCCTCAGTTTCTACCACCAGAAAAAAAAAAAAAAAAAAAAAAACGAACAAACTGAGAAGGGTGGATAAGCTCAGAATCCCCAAGAGCAGCAGAGTGACCCGGCCTCTGGAAAATGCAGATTCCTGGACCCCGTTCAAGCTGGGAGTTGGGACCAGGGGGTCTGGGGGCGGGGATTGCAATGGAGCAGTGTAATGGCCGCACCAGCCTCTCTCTTCCTGGTCTAACAGTTTTTCTGTTAGAGGGAGAGGTTGGGGCCTGGGGTGGGGTGGGGGGGCCGGGCTAACAGGAATAGGGTTCGGGGAGTGAAAGGTCCCAGGAGCAATAGGGCAGGGAAATGCTGGTTCTAAATGGCTTCTGTGGTCTGCGCAGAGAAGCCCTCTTCAAAGCGCTTGGCTTTGGCATCAAATCTAAATCAGGCCTGAGACTCAGGAAGGCAGGTGCTGCGAGGTCTTGTCGGCTTCTCCTTCGGCCAGCCACTGACAACGCCCCTGCTCGCCCGGGCTGAGCCTGTGTCGTCTCCCTCATCGGGACGGCGGGCGGGCAGGCTGGGGAGTGTGTATCTGTGTGCTCTGTGAGGCCAGGCAGAGGGTGGGGTCCAAGCCCCTTTAATCTGCCAGCCTAGCTGGGAGCAGGTAATTCACCTGGCCTCAGCTGGCTGTGCCCTTCCCACCTTCCGCAGCTGGCATTGGGGGTGGGGTGGGGAGGAGGCTGTTTGCCTTGGCTCCCACGGCTGGCTGTGCCCCAGCTGCCTTCTCGCCACGCCCTCGCCCTGCCAGGAACCCCAGGCCTGAGATCTGGGGCAGCTTCCTCAGGGCCAGGCCTCCTTTCCCACCTCCAAGGAGAGCTGCCCACCCTAAGGAAGCTTCTAGAACCTGTGCCCGGGGAACTCCGGGCTCTGGGCTGCTCACTCCTCCCACGCCACGAGAAGCCTCTGACCCCGAGCAGGTGCCTGTGTGAGCCCCCCCCCAGGGCATTGCATCCTGGCGCTGACCACAGGCTGAATTTCCCCACCCGCCAGCCACCCCCAGCCCCGGAAGGGACCAACCACCAGCCCACACAGCCCCAGGCAAGTGCCAGTGTGGGGCTCAGGTGCTATTTCCTGTGGCCCCACACGGGACTAACGCAAAACCACATGCTCTCCCATGGGTGGGCAGCTCTCCACCCACCCATTGTCATCCTCAAATGTCCTGCACTGTTGGCCCTGCGCATGCAGGCTGCCCTCCAGGAGCCACACCGAAGGAATGGGTGGTGACTGCAGCACGGCCGGCTTATCATCTACTCATCCTCTGCCGGCTGCTCTGCTGGGTGAAATTCAGCCTCCCAGTAGCCCGGTAGCCCCATTTAAAAGGTAAGGAAGCTGAGGTTTAGGTTGTTTAAAAGACTTACTCCAGGAACCTGGGCAGCTGACGCCCTTGCTTGTTTGTCTGCCACAGAACTTGTCCATCTCTGCCCTCTGGACATTTGGGGCCAGAGAACCCTGCAGTGCGGCAGGCTGTCCTGTGCGCAGAAGGGTGTTTAGCAGCCTCACTGGCCTCCGCTTACTAGGTGCCAGTCGCACTTGTCCAGTTGTAACCACCAAAAGTGCCTCCAGACATGGCCAGTGTGTCCCCCGGGGGCCCACGTGCTCCTGCTTGAAAACTGCCGCTCCTGCCACCGCCACCCCCGCCCCCGCAGCGGTGGGGGGAGCTGGCGGGAACTGAGGGTGATGCCTGAGCAGCTCCATGGCGCTGGGCGAGCGGGGCCGCCCTGCCACTTCCGAGTCCTGTAGACCTGTAGTTGTTTCCTTAATTTTTCTAAGCCTCAGCTTCCTCATTTGGAAGATGGGTATGAAAACAGCACCACCCTCTTGGATTGGTAGTTGGTACAGCATTTAGCTCAGTGTCTGGCTCATAGTGAGCGCTTCACAGAAGTTCGCTGTGGTGTTAATATCAAACCCAGGGCACCCAGTGCGCGCTGGGCATCCAGGGGCCACATGACTAAAAGCACGTGAAGGAATGGCCTCTCTGCTAAGACTGCAGTGGACCCTTTAGAGGCAATGTGCTCAGGGGATGGTTCTCCTGTGAAGGAAATGAGAGTATCATACAGGCGAGAACCCTAGGGAGAGGGGGAGTGTCCTTCATGCATCTTAGCAGTATTTATTGAGCAACTACTGTGTGCTTCCCGCACCTCCCCAGTCTTTATCCTGGGCTCTAGCCTGGGAGGTTCTGGGTTTATTTCCCTAAGACTTCATCTCCTTTGCATCATGGGCTGGGTGTGCAGCAACTGTTAGGCTTGTTGGGGCTGGGGATGGCCTGCCTACTCTGCCATGGCTGGCGGCTGCAGCCAGCTCTCCAGTGGGCAAGGAGGTCTTGGCATGCGTGCTATGTGCCATTTGGTCCTGGGCCTTTGGGCCCCTCTCCTGGGGGTTAATTAAATCATTACTCCACAAGCAGCCTAAGCGACCTGGCTGGGGACCGCATCCTTGGCTTTCCTCTGCTGCTTCTTCTTTCACCGCCACGCAGAACTGGAACAGAATTAGATGTCTTCAAGCCCTTTGATTCACAGATGAGAGCCAGGACCAGAGAGGGGCCGTGGCCAGGCTGAGGTCACAGGGAGGGTGGCAGCAGCAGAGGCAGAACCCAGCTCTCTGGACTCCCAGATCGGAGGTGGACAGAACCCTCCTGGGGAGTGGCCCGCCTTGGGCTTCACTGGAGACCAGCCGCCTGCTTTCCGTTTGGTGGGCTGGGTCCTGTGTTCACCTTTGAGACCACCAAAGGCGCAATCTCGCTGGGGTTGGAGGAGACGGGCGTGGAGGGGGTGGGAGAGGGAGGGGAGGGACAGCTGAGGCATGCCCCCCCATTTCACAGTGCAGTCCCTGGCTCCCCAGCTGTGCAGCCGTGGACCCCCAACTCCCAGCCAAGCGCACTGCTGGACCCTCACCCGCGCCTCCCTCACACCTGCCGCCAGCCTTAGGCACCATGCAGGATTATAAGCGCCACGTCCAAATGATGAAGCTGACTTCAGGGGGCTCAAGGAATTCGCTTTAGAAGCAGTCACGGCCACCCTCCATCCTGGGTCTTCTGGTTTCAGGGCCGGTGGCTGGCCAGAGCTGTGCGCGGTGGGACCCCTGGCGGAGGTGTTGACGGTTGGTGAGGAAATGGAGCTTGGCGGGAGCCTAGACTCTGAGCAGTCACCAGGCTCCTAACAGACGTTTCTGGAGGCACCCCTGGGCCCCTCCAAGAGGCAAGATCACCTCCCTGGACCGTCAGGCAGGAGAGGGCGGGGTCGCTTCCCCAAGGCAGCCTGTGCTAAGCTTCTCACAGCTCCAGTCCCCGGAGTGTTCAGTGCCCCAGCGAGAGCGGGAGCGCCCCACTTCTTAATCCGGGGAAACCGAGGCACAGGGTCGGGTAACCCAGGGTCAGGCAGCAGTAAGGTAGGTCTGCTGATGCCCTTGGCCGGGCTCCTTCCCCCAGGACAGAGCGCCTCCCCCCGTGTGTCTGCACGTGCATGTGCCTGTGTCTGCACGGGTGTGAGTTCAGACACGCAGCAGAGCTTACGCACTTTCTTTGCCTCGGGGCACAGGTCCTTAGATTACGCTTTTCAGCCTCTGCTCTGGCCTCACGTCTTTCTCAAGACCCTTGGCAGCAGCCCCTCGGGGTCTCCCTGGCCCGTGGGGGACATGGCCACGACCTTCCTATTAGAGCTGCTCTCGTGTTATTGTGGGACCTGCGATTTCCCTGGAGGAAGCCCGGCTCCGAACGGGGCCTGTTAAAGTGCTTATTAAGTTTCAAGTGTTTTTGGTACCAGGCCAGAGGGGCTCTAAAAATAGGGTTTGGCTGGGCACGGGGCATGGGTGAGCTTTCAGGTTTCCCGGCCGTATCTGAGGACTCCCTTCTCTCCTCCTCCGAGTGCGAGACTAAATAGATACCGCTGGTACCTGTGGCCTCCTGAGGCCATGCAGCTCCTCCAGCGTTTATTAAACACTTGGATTTAGAACGGATAAGCAATGAGGTCCTACTTATGGTGCAGGGAACTATATCGAATCTCTTGGGGTTAGACCACGATGGAAAATAATATAAGAAAAGGAATGCGTATATACATATACAGGATGGCTGGGATTGGCACAACATTGTAAATCAACTATACTTTAAGAAAAAAATAAATTAAAAAACCCCAAACTATAAAACAAACCAAGAACACTTTGTGTATGCAGAGGGCTGCGGGCACAGGTTCTGCCATCAGACTTGGTTTTGAACGCAGGTTCTGCTGATGATTGGCTGTAGGACTCTGACGAAGTATGTCACTCTTTGAGCCTCTGTTTATCCATCTGTGGGATGGGGATGATTAGCTCTCCGTGGCAAATGTTGGCTGCCTTTTGCTCTCAGGCGTGGAGGGGACACGGGGAAATCAGATTGGAGGACTCTCGTGGAGCCTGTAGTGTGGTGGGGAGACGGACACATATGATTCAAGCTGACTTAAAGCAAGCTGGGGTTCCTGCCTGGGGGTGAGGGATGCGGATCTGAGCCGGGTCTGAGAGGCTTCAGCAGGTTCTGGCCCCAAGCCTTTGTGCTCCCGATCAGCACGCCTGGAATCTGCCCCCCCGCTTGCCCCCCCACTGTCTGTCTGTCCGTTTGCCCGAGGCTGAGGGAACCCTGTGGGAACTTTCCATAAGGAGGGAGGGTGTATGTTGGGGGCAGGGGGACCATGGCTGGAAAGCCCTCGCTCCCAGCTCACCTGGCTCCCCCCACCCCCCGTGTCTTCCTGGCAGGGGGACCCCATTCCCGAGGAGCTGTACGAGATGCTGAGTGACCACTCAATCCGCTCCTTTGATGACCTCCAGCGCCTGCTGCACGGAGACTCCGTAGGTAAATTGAATCCTGGTCCGGTGCCCTGGCTCCCCGCTGGGTCCCGGGCAGCCAGGAGGGGCACACCTAGGGCATCGCCTCCTCCTTGCCGTCCAGAGAACCAGAGGCCTATGGCAGCCACACCTGTCCAGGGCAGGGCTGAGCAGGCGGATGACAGGCTGCTACCTGGGACGTGGGGCGTGGCGGGAGAAGCTCCCACATGTGACTCTGGCTTGGTGCGGAGAGGGTGGGGTGCCAAGAGGAGGGGCCAGGGGAGGTGCCCAGGGCATCTGCCACTTGTATATCCAGGTGTGGACTCAGCCAGGGAGGTGGTGCCGGAGGAGCCATCTCCCTGCCCCTCTGGCCGAAGGCCCAGTCTCCAAGGTCTCTCAGGGACACCTGGGCCGGGCCAGTGGGCAGTCCTGCCCATGCCCGCGCTCTCAGCGCGTGCGCACGTGCTCGGTGGCACACACGTGGCGGGGCGGGCGGGCTGGGTCGGGAATGTATTTATAAACGCTGTCTTCAGAGCAAATTCCATTCTATTCTAACCTCTGGCCTGTTCCCTGGAGCCCTGGTCGGCACCCCCCCCTGCACCCCCAGCTCCCCTTCCCTCTGGGGTTTTGTCTCTTTGTCACTTTGTAATCCTTGCCCAGACTGCTATCTACGGGGGACAGCATTTCCTGCCTTTGTTTCCTCTCCCCGTTGGGCCCCTGGCTCCCTCTCAAAAGCATTCCCGGGCCCTTTCAAACCGGCCTGTGCTGGGGGCTGGCGAGGCAGGCGGGAGGGGGCCCCAGCTGGGCCCACCTATTGTTCGCCAGGCCCCCCACCCCATGTCTCCCACACCCCCCCACCCCATGCCCGACTGGCCAGCCCTGGTCAACACAATGGGGCAACTTCCAGATTTAGCCTTTCTGCTGTTTCTTTCCAAGGCCCCTTGGCCCCCACCCTTGGGCAGCCCCGACCTACCCCGGGTGGGGGTCGGGATCTCCGAGATGAGGTTTTCAATAGCGGGTCTGTTTCAAGGCAACCATGTGGCTATTTTTTTCCTAATCAACTTAACCTTTCCACAAAGCCATCTTTTCCCCACCTCCTCCCTACCAGGGGCATTCCAGAGATGGCAGAGAGAAAGGAAGGGAGTGAGAAGGACAGACAGCCACGCTGTCTGGGAGCAGCAGGCTAGACGGATAGGCACCAGTTAGAGCTCAGTGTCTTCCTAACAGGACCCCCTGGGAGCCTGCACGGATGAGCGGGAGCTTTGTCATGGGCAGGGCCAGCGGCCTGGGAGGACGGCAGGGCCCGGGAGGGGCTGGGTGGAGGGGGCAGGGGCTTGTCCTCAGCACCCTGTAGATTTTTTTGCTGGCACCTCAGCCATCAGAGAGAAAGAGAAGGGTCTGCCCGCCATTCAGCGTGGCGCTCAGGTCCTCTCCAGGCCTCACCTTGTGCAGCGGCTTCCGGCCGCCATTTCTCCCAGGAGTGCTGCTGACGCAGAGATGGGTGAGGCCGCCCAGATTAGAAGGAAGTTGTGCTTTGGGACTTTAGGAATAAATGCGCAACTGAAGGCAGACATGGGGCGAAAGTTGGAGAGGGACGAACAGGGTGAAAGCGGGGGAGGGGGCTGGAGAGAGACTGAGGCCTAGAAGCGTGTGGGGTGGGGGGCTCCCCACCCCTCTCTCTGCCTTCAACCCCCACCCCAGTCCCTCTCCTTCCCTCCCTCTCTCCCACCCAACTGGGCCATTGTCCGGGGCTCCAGAGGGGCCGGGTCCAGGGCATGCCGGTCCCCCCTGGGGATTCTGGGAATTTCTCCATTCAGCACTTCCTATGGGAACGCTGGGCGGAGGGCACTGGAAACTGGCCTTCGGAGCTCTGGGTCCTCACCCCGCCCCAGAGGCCAAGGAGGGTTCTCTTACAGTAGCAAAGGGGATGGGTTATTTTTAACTCCATTGACATGGGTTCTGTCCAAATATGTGGTTGAAGGGCCCAGAGTGGGGCTGACTATCCCTTGGCGATGCGGTCAGAGCTCCACCACCCTCTGGGCCCCGTGGCCACCCCGGGGTTTGCCTAGAGGGACCCCACCCCCACCCCCAACTCCTCAGAGCTCGGACCCGCGGCTTTACAGGGTGCCAAAAGGGGAGGCCGTTTTCTGGAATGGTGTGCTGGGGGAGGGGCAGGGCGGCAGGCAACCCTCCTCCCTTCTCCGGGACCCTCGCCAGAGCCCCCACCTTATGGTCAAGCCAGCCAGCTGTTTTCAGAACGTGTCTGACCTCCTCTTACAGATGAAGACGGGGCTGAATTGGACCTGAATTTGACCCGGTCCCATTCTGGAGGCGAGCTCGAGAGCTTATCCCGCGGGAGAAGGAGCCTGGGTAAGAGTGAGGGTGAGAATGGTGACTCCTCAAAGGTGGGATCCGGGGAGGGAGAATTGGGGATACGGCCAGACCAAGGCTGGCGGGCCAGCTCCTTCGTCCTGACACACTTAAGATTTAGCGGAGCTAAAAATATATAGCTGGAGTTCCCTGGTGGCTCAGTGGGTTAAGGATCTGGCGTTGTCACTGCTGTGGCTCGGGTCACCGCTGTGGCATGGGTTCGATCCCTGGCCTGGGAATTTCCGCACTCTGTGGGGGTGGCCAAAAAAAAAGGAATAACCATCCTCTATCAAGGAGTTGAGTCATTCTCCCCTCCCCCAACACATACTGTTTTCTAAATACAGTCCTTTAAAACCTCATTTGTTCATTCGTTCAACTCTGGAGGTAGATGTTATTAACCCCACTTTACAGAGTTGAAAACTGGGGCCCAGACAGGGTAAAGAAGCAGCTGAGGTCACAGAACTAGCAAGTGGTGGGACTGGGCTCCCAGGTGGCTCTTCTTGCTTGAACGCAATGCCTCTGGCAGGCGGCCTATCTCTGCGGTGGCGAAGGGCTGTTCCTGGGACAGCAGGTGTGAAGCAAAGGCGGATGCAGACCACTGGGTCCCCCAGAAGCCTTCTCAGGAAGCCGGTGCCCACTCCAAGCCCCACCTCCTCTCTGCCCACCTGCAGCCCCCAAAACACTGTAGACCATGGCTGGGGGCCGTGCACGTAAGAGTCGGGTGGTCTGAGTCTCACTCCTCGCTGTGAACCTGAGCAGCTAATTTGGCTCTCGGAGCCTCGGTCTCTCTGTATGTGAATAATGACAGACGGCAGTCATCCCAGCGTTGATGGTAAACCTGCCGCAGTCCCAGCTTCCCTCACATGGCTCTGTCGATCGGCAGATGCGGTGCTGGCAGTGTTATTATCCCATTAAATAGAAGAGGAAACCATCTTGAAAAAAAGCAACAAAGTAAGAATAGATTATAGTGTAAACAGCCATGAAAGAGTGGCTACAAGATAATGCGGAAGTGGAGTTCCCACCTGGCTCAGCAGAAACAAATCTGACTGGCATCCATGAGGATGCAGGTTCGACCCCTGGCCTTGCTTAGTGGTTTGAGAATTTGGTGTTGCCATGAACTGTGGTGTAGGTCACAGACGCGGCTTGGATCCTGCACTGCTGTGGCTGTGGTATAGGCCAGCGGCTAGAACTCCGATTGGACCCCTAGCCTGGGAACCTCCATATGCTACAGGTGCTGCCCTAAAAAAAAAAAGAAGAAAGAAAAAAAAGATAATGCAGAAGTGAAGGTCACATGCTGGTAAACCCATAAATGTGTGAAATCATCGAATGAAATGGTTGCGGGCTGGCAGGAGGAAACTGACACGTACCACACGCCAGCGCTCTCGAATGATCTCACTGGATCCTTCCAGCGGTTCTTGGGTGTGGATCGTGTCATCCCCATTTTGTATGTGGGGAACTGAGGCCTCGAGCTGGTCAGCAGCCTGCCCGGTTCCCAGGGCTGGTTACCTTTCATCGGGGGGACCACTTGCCGGTGTGACTCCGGATGGCCCCCGTCCTCAGCTCTGACGGAGGCTCTGCTCCCTCCAGGTTCCCCAACGGTCGCTGAGCCAGCCGTGATTGCCGAGTGCAAGACACGCACTGAGGTCTTCGAGATCTCCAGGCGCCTCATAGACCGCACCAACGCCAACTTCCTGGTCTGGCCGCCCTGTGTGGAGGTGCAGCGCTGCTCCGGCTGCTGCAACAACCGCAACGTGCAGTGCCGCCCCACGCAGGTGCAGCTGCGGCCCGTCCAGGTGCGCGGGCCTGGGCCAGCCCGGGAGGGCGCCCAACTCGCCGACCGGGCTTGGGGGTGCGGGGCGTTGAAAGGCCCTCTTGGCGGGCCTGGGGGCTCCCTCTAGAGACGGGGGGTCTCGGGAACCTCCCTCCAGACAGGTGTGCAGAGGCCGCCCAGGCAGCTGTGACCACGGGCCACGGACAGGCCCCCGGGCAGGGCCGGGTGCAGGGCCACGTGGCACGGATGCTGCCTCCTCCTTTACGGGAATAAAATCCCCACGTGTCCCTTGAATGGACAGGTCTCCAAACATATCTGAAACTCAGAATGTTCTGGGCAGCTGCCTTCCCCGAAGCTCTGCCCTATTCAGGGCCCTTGCTTTTCTTCATTCCACACAGAGAAGGACTCTGTGTGTTAGGTGCCCCGGTGTCTTTAACACCCGCCCATCTCCCTTTGACAAGGTGTATCTTTAGCAGGGAGGGCACAGAGGGCCCCCACCCCGGGCAGCAGACGCTGCAAGAGCTGGAGCAGCCCCTTGCGGAGTCAGAATGCTGAGTTCTACCCTGTGTCTGCAGAGCCTGGGTGTGCACTCTGACTCAGGGAACTTTTAGAATAGAGGCCATCCCGGGAGCTCCTGGCCTCCACGGGGCAGAGCAGGGCCAGAGAGGTCTCAGCTGTCTTCTGATTCACAGGGAAAGCTTTCTGCACCCCTGGGGCCAGCCTTGCCCACACACCGCCTCGGGCCAGGCTGCTGGGCGGTGGGCGCGCCTCCCTGGGGGGCTCAGCACCGGTCGGTGAACCTGACCTCCTGTTGCCCCTGCTCGGCCTGCCTCGCCGCGCTCCCCTCCCCCGGGGTCAGCGGCGGCCTTTCCCCGTGCCCGCCCGCCATCCCAGGCCTGGGCCCTGTGCCCGAGATTAGCAATGTCACTCTCCACCCCAGCGCCCACTGTCATGGTATCTCCTGTCCCCAAACGGTGCCAGCTCTCTGGACGGAGAGCTGACAGCTGACCTCCCCCTTCCCGCCTCCCTCCTGGATAAAGCCTCCCGCACTTCCTTCCAGACAAGCATCTCCCCGCCTCTGCCGCAGCCCCTGACCTTGGCTGGCGCTCCGGGAATGAGGACACCACGGGGCCCCAAGCTCAACCCGGAAATGCCTTTCTCCCTCTCTGGGGCTTGGAGGGGGGCTGCCTGAGGCCAGGTTGGGAGGGCTTGTTTTGATGGAAAAGCTACGAGAAGGGCAGAGGGCAAGGTCCTGCCATTGTTTGGGCCAAAGCGTCTGCCTGGTCGCTCGCTGGGCTTTCGAGGAAAGTTGACCGCAGGGGATGGTGGGGAACGGGGAGCGGGGGAGAGCAGGCAGGTGGCTCCCTCAGTCCCGGTCCCTGTGGGCTTACAGAGGCACTTTGGTGGATCTGCCCTCCAGGTGAGAAAGATCGAGATTGTGCGGAAGAAGCCAACGTTTAAGAAGGCCACGGTGACCTTGGAGGACCACCTGGCTTGCAAGTGTGAGACGGTGGTGGCGCGACCTGTGACTCGGAGCCCAGGGAGTTCCCAGGAGCAGCGAGGTAACCACCCATCCTCTAACTGTTCAGCCCCGCAGCCCCCTTCTCCTGTGGTGGCTGCCAGGGGCACGTGGGAATGGGGCAGGGGGCACGGATCAGGCACGGCCCCTGGTTGTATGTACCTAGAACTTTCTGTATCACTGACAGCAATCCAGATTCCTCCCCCTGAATTTCCTGCTGTGGCTCAGTGTGTTAAGAATCAGACTAGTACCCAAGAGGACACACGTTCAGTCCCTGGCCTCGCTCAGTGGGTTGAAGGATCCGGCATCGCCACAGCTGCAATGTAGATTCCTCTCCTGCGTGGGAGGCCTTACTGAGGACGTAGCCCCCGGTTGGCCCTCTGGCCTTGCTGCCAACTAACCCCCTTCTCTTATGCCACCCTGGCCAGGTTGGCCTCTTTGGCCAGATAAGTTCCTGTCTCAGGGCCTTTGCACATGTCATTCTTATTGAAATTCACTTCTCCTAGCTTCTCATAAGCCGAGCTCCTTCTCCTCTCTTGGGTCCAAGGTCAGAAGTCACTTCCTCCTAGAAGTCTGCTGTCCAACCCATCCAGAGCAGCCCCCATCTCCAGCCCCCTACTTTGTTTAGCGAGTGCCTGAAACAGTGGGAGGAACCACGGCCTGGACAAGAGAACGCCCTGAGCCTATAGTCTTCAGATAACTGACAGCCTGTCCTGGGAATGAGAAGTCAAACTAATTCCTTGCAGCCTTGAGAATTAGGACCAGTGGGAAGAATCACCAGAGGCAGATTTTAGCTTCATTTGCACAAAAGCCAGTGATCAGTCAGGGGTCCAAGATGGAACTGTCTGCCTGGCAAGGTGGTGAGTTCCCTGTTGCTGGAGCTGTGCAAATAAAGGCTGGGCAACCATGCACCAGGGATGTGACAGATAGTGTTCAAACATCAGATGGATAAGTGGAACTGGAGTTCTGTGCCTGTCCTTAGATTTTATGAATTCACAATTTCAGGGGACTAGTTTGACTTAAAGAGTTGAGAGGGACTTAAAAAAGTGAACTGGTCCAGTTGCCGCCTCTGCATTTTACAGAGGAGGTACCTGAGGCCCAGAGAGGCTGAGGTCTTGCTCAAGGTCACAGAGGCAGGTCAAGGCATAGCTAGAATCCAGGTAACCTGAAGTTATGTTCCTGACTTTTCTCTCACCCTGACAGTATCACTGGCTCTTAAATTGCCTTGTAATTTTTTTTTAAAGGATTTTAAAATTTTAGAGCTAGAACAGGCCAGAAAGATGACCTTGCAAGTCAGTCCTTCAGTGTTAGTAATGGGGCTACTGGAGCACAGAGAGGTTAAGGGACTTAATGAAGGCTGCACAGCGGCAAAACCTAGCCTACAACCCAGGTCTTGTAACATCTAGTTTTGGGTTCTTTTGACTGCATCCTGCTGCCTTTTCTCCCTAGAATGTTTGCAGTAAGGATCAAATGAGAATCATTTAGTAAATAAGGTTAGATAAGCATAAGAAGGTCACGCAAGTGACTGTTTAATTTTCAGTAACTTTCTTTGGTTAGGGAACAGGACAATCTCACTATCATTTTTTACTAATCAGCCTCCTGAAGGCAAGGCCACTTCTTAGCCTCTTCCTTCTGTTCTCAGAACTGAGCTGAGGCATGGATACCCTGGGAAGGCTGAGAATTTGACAGCTTCAGACTGATGTGTTGGAGTTCCCATCATGGCTCAGTGGTAATGAGCCTGACTAGTATCCATGAAGATGCTGGTTTGATCCCTGGCCTCATTCAGGGGGTTAAGGATCCGGCATTGCCATGAGCTGTGGCATAGGCTGAAGATGCGGCTCGGATCCTGCGTTGCTGTGGCTGTTGTGCAGGCCACAGCTGCAGCTTCAATTCGACCCATAACCGGGAAACTTCCATATGCCACAGATGTGGCCCTTAAAAAAAAAAAGGACAAACTGATGTGTTGTAAATTATTTGTAGAGTTAATGTGGTGAATGATTTCTATTCAGGAAAAATAATGTTCTTCTTTATGTTCAGAACATGGTTCTTTTCCCTGCTTTAGTTTCATGTGATTTCCTGAACCAGTTTCTCGGGAGGCATGTTCAACCACTTGACGCGTAGGTCTTGCCATTTTAGTTTCAGCATTTTGGCCCCAGGTGACGGTTCCTCTGGCAGCTGGTGATGTGGCTCACGTGATGGTCAGCGTCAGACCTCCTGGGCTCGAATCTCTGCTCTGTTTCTCATGAGCTGAGTGATGATCTTGAGCTTGCTCAGCCTTCGCCCAGCCCAGCGTCCTGCTGGTGGCCTTGTCTCTGCCCTTCCGCGGCCCTCCCAGGCAGCCGCCCTCGTGGGGGATCTGAGACCCACCTGCGAACCCAAATTTCCCCTTCGCAGCGATGGGGTAACTGCCTCATGAGAGCTTGTGTCTTTGAGGCGGGAAGTCAGGTGCTGGCCCCAAAAGAGCTGGGAGAGCTCGGAAATCTCCCAGGAAGAGGCGGGCCTTGAGTTCGGCAGAGAAAACTTTCACTGCCAGGCTGTCTACCTGGGACCCCAGGAGGAAGACAGACATAACTGCTAACCTTGACCGAGACTTGCAGGTACTAGGATTTAGAGCCCAGTGGCTGAAAGCATGGACCCCCGGGGCAGATCCCTGCGTTTGGATGCCAGACTTTCTGTCTAGGTTTTCTAATCTGTTCTATGTACAAACCTGTACTGGCTGTGAGGATAAATAAGCTTAGAACTTTGCCAGGTGCATGGAAAGTGCTAGCTAAGGGTTTCTGGTGGTTTCCATGTGTTGTCTCCTAATCCTAGGGGGCCAGGGCTGCTGCTGTCAGTTTCAAAGATGTGGAAACTGAGGCCCAGACAGTGGACCGTGACTCTCCCCAAAGCATACAGGGAACGCCTGGGAGGGCCCAGTTTGGACCCAGGAGGGGGTCTGGACGGCAGCCCAAGCTCCGGCCGCCCCACTGAGCTGCCTCTCAGAGTGCCGAGGGCCAGGCAGAGGATGGGCACAATGGAGGGAAAGGCCCCTCCAGGGGGTGGGGATGGGGAGGGGTTCTGCCTGAGCCCAGAGGCTCCCTGATCCCATGACTGGAGGGGGCAGAGAGATGGGGGGGAGGGAACCTGAGTAAGGGGTCAAGGCGAGGAAATAAGGAATAGGTGAGCGAGAGCTGCTCTTTGCTGATCACTTCTTCTCTGAACTTTTGTGCCCTAAGACCACAGCCATTTTCTCTTCTCTCTGGTCTGCGGATTGACTGGGCTCAGCTGGGCGGTCCAGCTGGCCTCTCTTGCGGTTGCAATCAGTCATCTGGAGGCTGCCCTGGGACAGCTGGGCCTCTGTCCCCCTCCCTGTAGTCCAGGGCCTCTCCTCCCCCACATGGCCTCCCCAGCAGGCTTCTTACGTGGAGGCACAGGGCTCCCCAAAGTGCAAAGGTGGGAGCCGCCAGGCCCTCTTAAGGCTCATGCCTGGAACTGGGCAGCACCAGTCTGTCTCCTTCAAGTGGTTAACAGATCCCGGTCCAGGCCGGGTTCAAGGGGCTTGGAAATCAGTGGTATGTCATTGGGTTAATGACAAAGAACTTGACGTCACAGTTCATCTGCTCCTCTCTGTGCTTGCCTGCATACTGTCGGTGATTCCTTCCACCGGTCCTGTGGGGCGGGCGGTCTGTTATCCCCCTTTCACAGACGGGGGCGCAGAGACACAGAATAGTTCAGTGATTGTCCCTAAGGTGTAGCTGGTGAGCGGTGGAGTTGGGATTCAAACCCAGGAGGTTTGGCCTCAGATCTGGGCAGGTCTGCGGCAGGCCTTGGTCTAGAAGGTTAGACCCAAACCCCACCCCCACCCGAGCTCGTCCACCTGCTAATCAGACCTCTTTTTCTCTCGAGCAGCCAAGACGCCCCAAACTCGGGTGACCGTTCGGACAGTGCGCGTCCGCCGGCCCCCCAAGGGGAAGCACCGGAAGTTCAAGCACACGCATGACAAGAAGGCACTGAAGGAGACCCTTGGAGCCTAGGGGCATCGCAGGAGAGTGCGGGCAGGTGAGGGCCCCGCACTCTGTGTTCCTTCTTCCTGGCCTGCGGCTTGGGCTGAGGGAGGGGTGTGGGGAGGGGCCTTTTCCCGTATAAAATCCAGGCTCTAAGCCTTGCTCCCCTCTTCCCAGTTATCCGTGGGGATTTTCCATGAGGCAGGTTGGGTGGGAGGCTTTGAAGACCCCAGCCCAGATGTGTCCCAGCAGGCCCTAAGGGACGGGAGGTCTAAACATCAAAGCTCTCAGCCCTGAGCGCAGCTGGAAATCACCGACAGCTGGTCGACCCCAGCTCCCTGCTCCTGGTTGCGTGCGAGCGTGGGCTGGAACCCCTAGGCTGTCTCTGACCCCCGTGTCCCTCTGCTTGGCCTACAGGGTTATTTAATATGGTATTTGCTGTATCGCCCCCATGGGGTCCTTGGAGTGATAATATTGTCCCCCTCGTCCGTCTGTCTCGATGCCTGATTCGGACGGCCAATGGTGCTCCCCCACCCCTCCACGCGTCCGTGCACCCTGCCACCAGTGGGTCTTCCCTCAGTGGCCTCCAGCATCTCGCCCAGAAGCTCGAGAAGGAAACAAAGGACCTGGACCGCGTCGCCGTCTTCCTCTACTGACCTGGAGAAAATGGGCTAAGAGTGCAAGAGAGACCAGTGGATCACTGTTGGGGGACAGGGGCTTCCCTCCGCGGCGCCGGGGACTGGCCTGGAACCCTGCTCGCGGGCCTGAGGACCTCTCGACATGGCCTGCCTGGTCCCTGGACCCCCCGCCAGCTCTGAAGGAAGCACCCCCAGGCAGGCCAGGGTACTCGCACCGCTGCCATGAGACTACGTGGGGGAGCAGAGACTGGAGAAAACCCTCTCCCCAAGTGCCAGGCCCGGTCATCTCTCCTTGGTCACCTGTACTTACAGTGGTTTCTTTTCATTTTATACGTTTGAATTCTTCGAAGATGTGGACTCTTCCGGGCAGGTGTGGCCAGAGTGCCAGGCAGCCAGGTGCCCTCTCAGACAGGTTAGAGATGAAGTTTGCTTCAGAGGTGGACGTAGATGGTGACCTGGGCATCCGCTGCCTCCTCCCGCTACCCCCCCACCCTGCCTTCACTTTTTCCTCTATGTCATCTCTCTACCTCCACCCTCCGTCTCCTCCTGTCCTGGCCCTTCAGTCTGCTCCACCAAGGCGCTCTTGGATCCCTCCTTGAGGCCCCAGGTGACCACAGTCACAGCTCTGTAAGACAGAAGACCAGGGGCCAGGGCAGCAGGGAGCCCGCCCATCGGATCCCAGCCCAGCCGAGACTGCCGCGTGAGGTTGTTCAGGATGTGCACTGCACAAGGGCACTGCCTGCAGGGATCCCAGTTCACATACACACCGTAGATACGGCCAATTTGTATATTTATGATGGCGATTTTTTTTTTTTTTGGCAGGTGGAGGTAAAATGTCTTAAGGGAAGAGATCCTTTTCCTAATTGACACAGAGCCTCCACGGGGACTGGCTCTGCCTCTGACCCAGCCCTCGACTTGGAGTGGTCAGAGAGGAGCGAGCGCTTGGTGAGAGGCGGGGAGGTGACACTTGTCCACGTGGCCTCCGTTTCCCCAAGTCCTCAGCTTACACAGTCTCCCTTCCAGGCAGGTGTGAAAAACCCCAGAGAGGCAGCCCCTGCTCCGCCCCCCTGCACACGCCCCTCGTCTTAGATCTTTTTCTTCCATCTCTGGTGGCTCCTCCCAGGAAACCAGCGCTTGGGCTGGGAGTGGGGGAGAACAGGGAGAAGATGCCCAGGGCCTCCTAGGGGTAGGGCCTGGGCTCCCACCTATCACTGCACTTCCCCCCCCTCCCCCAACTCTGCTTCCTTCAGTTTGTAAAGTTGGTGATTATATTTTTGGGGGCTTTCCTTTTATTTTTTAAATGTAAAATTTATTTATATTCCGTATTTAAAGTTGTAAAAAAAAAAAATAACCACAAAACAAAACCAAGTGCATCCGCCGGCGATCTGTCTGTTGGCACCGCGTGTGACGATCACCCTCTCCGCCTTGGCAGCATTTGCCGACAGCTTGCCTGCGACGCGTTCCTCTCGCTCCGGGAAGCTCAGGCGCACACAAGCGCTCACACATGCGTTCGCGCGCCCCAGCCCGCTGCGCTAGGGAAGCCTCCGTCTGGGAGCGGGCTGGGTGAGGGCCATGCAGCCCACTCTGCACGTCCTGGTCCCGCTGCAGATCCTGATACGTGGACCGCAGGCCCCGCCCTTGTGCCTGTCGCTGGCAGTGAAGAGAAATGGGTTTCTGCAGCCAGAGGGTCTTCACGAGCGAATCGGATCCGCAGCATCATGGGGGTGGGACTGGCTGTTGGGAGGGGGTCCTGAGTGTGGGGAAGGCTGGGGGAAGTCCTAGAGGAGCTGTGGAATATTTTATTTTATTTGCTTTTTAGGGCTGCGCCCATGGCATATGGAAGTTCCCAGGCTAGGGGTCGAATTGGAGCTACAGCCACAGCAATGCTGGATCCGAGCCGCATCTGCGACCTATACCACAGCTCATGGCAACGCCAGATCCTTAACCCAATGAGTGAGACCAGGGATCGAATCCGCATCCTCATGGATTCTAACCGCGGAGCCCCGAAGGGAACTCCCGGAGCTGTGGAGTTTAGAAGGAATATAGCTGAAAGTTGGGGCTGGGGTCTGACCTTGGCTCAGCCCTTGGTCAGCTGTGTGGCCTTGGGCCAGTCACAGCCCCTCTCTGGCCATGACCTCATCTGAAACACAAGAAGATGACTAGGAGGCTGTGGGGTTCCGTGCTTCCCCATCCATGAAGACTTGGGTCCCATCCTGTGAAAAAGAGGCTAAATGTGTTCTGGGTCTCACCTGCTGGTGGACCGGGGCTGATGGGGAAACGTAGAAGGTGGAGAATCTGACTCCTGGTACGGATGATCTAAAACTAAAGTTATTTTGCCCTTGGAAGTAGTGAGCTCCCTGTCCCTGGAAGTGTATAAGTGGAAGCTGAGTGACAAGTTGGCTGAGGTTAGACTGAATAACATTTGGGCTTCACTTAAATGATTGATTGATTGATTGGCTCATTCATTCACCTTGATCCACTACCACATGTCTGTCTCTACCAGGGGCTTTTATAGCCATTTGGTGTAAATTCATCCTGGGATTCATAGCCCTATGCTCGAGGAAGTGGAGTCCACCCATGATGGGGGTGGGGAGTGCAGATCAGAGGGATTTACCTGGAAACCCCTTGTCTGCAAACAGCTGTACTGGTTCACGGATGGCTGCAGAACTTCCAGGGGAAACGGATAAAGCTGCTCTCATTTCTTCCCCTCCCCACACACCGTCCCAGGCTGGTACCAGCCCTGGCAGCCACAGTGTCCAGCCTGTAGGCCTCCAGGGTCCTGGTGGGCCCTCTCTGGGTCTTAGAACCTCCAAGCTGAAACAGCATTGCTCCAGAACCCCCTCAGCCGGAGACAAGGCATTCCCTTCTTCATCCCTTTCTCTGCTCTGTTGGCTGTAATACAGGCACGATGTCCGGCACCTAAGCAGCCGTATTGAGCACTGAGGTGAACGTCAAATGCTGAGATTGGTGGAGTATAATGGAAGGGCTGGGGTCATGAGTTTTTGCATAAGAAAGGAGGAATTATCTCTACTTGAGCTACTCTTATTTTGGGTTTTCTGTCCTTCGTAATCCATTCTAACCTGAACAGATAGCCCTGTTCACTCTGGGAAAGAGATGCTGTTGTCACCAGGCTGGTCCATTTATCTTCCACAATCCTTGGGTGCTCAGCATTATTTTATGAACTCTTCTCCTTGATTCAAGGCCCACTCAGATCTCATTTCTCCCAAGGAGATTTTCCTCTCTCTCTCTCCTTTTCATTTGGCCATGCCCAAGGCACGCAAAGATCCCCAGGCTGAGGATCAAACCTGAACCGCAGCAGTAACTTGAGCCATGCCAGTGACAACACCAGGTCCTCAACCCACTGAGCCACAGGGAAACTCCTCAAGGAGGCTGCTCTGTCCTAGCCAGCAGCCCTCCTGCTTCAACTAGAGCCGAACTGTAGCCATCTTTGCAGGCTTAGTGTTGGCTGCCTCCATAAAATAACACAACTATAGACCTTTTCTGCCTTTTTTTTTGCGCCTTTTTGTCGTTTTAGGGCTGTACCCGCGGCATGTGCAGGTTCCCAGGCTAGAGGTCTAATTGGAGCTGTAGCCACCGGCCTACACTGCAGCCACAGCAACGTAGGATCCGAGCCGCATCTGCAATCTACACCACAGCTCACGGCAACGCCAGATCCTTAACCCACTGAGCAAGGCCAGGGATTGAACACTCAACCTCATGGTTCCTAGTTGGATTCGTTAAATGCTGCGCCACGACAGGAACTCCCTTTTCTGCTTTTAAAGTAAAATATCTCAGAATTCCCATCGTGGCTCAGCCGTAATGAACCCAGCCAGCATCCATGAAGATGTGGGTTCACTCTCTGGCCTTTCTCAGTGGGTTGAGGATCCAGCGTTGCTGTGAGCTGTGGGGTAGGTCGCAGACGCGGCTTGGACCTGGCATTGCTGTGGCTGTGGTGTCAGTCGGCAGCTGTAGCTCCGATTCGACCCCTAGCCTGGGAACTTCCATATGCCGCGAGTGCGGCCCTAAAAAGCAAAAAAAAAGGTAAAACATCTGTGCATTTATCTGTGTGTTCATAACACTCGCAAGATTGTTTTAAGGAATGGAGGAGAAAATGAAGGGCTTGGAGGGGTTAAGTGGCCTGCCGAAGAGCATGCAGCCCCTGGGCGGCTGGATCCCGGTAGCATCCACTGCTGACGCCCCGTCTGCTGTGCTACTACTACTCTGTAGCATCAGACCAGGAACCTGAGAATCCTAACACATGTACATAAGCTGGAGGAGCGTCCTAATTCAGCCACGTTGTTACTGTGTGATCCTAGCAAAGTCACTGCTCCTTCCAGATCTCCCCCCTTCAGGGCTCCATGCAGGTGTCAACCCACCAGCAGGACTTGCCCCAGCCAGCCTTCCAAAAGAGCAGACCCCTGCCCCAGAGTCCCCCTTTCTCACCTGCTTTATTTGTTTCTGTAGGACTTAGCCTCTTTTGGCTTACGCTGCGTGTCTAGTTAACCTTTGAACAACACGGGGGTTAACCCGCATGTAAAGCTGTGGTAAGTCAGCCCACTCTATTTGCCCTTCAGACGCAGTTCCTCCTCATCCACGGGTCCAACCAACGATGGACCGCGCAGTATCGTAGTATTTACTATTGAAAAATATCTGTGTGTAAGTGGACCCATGCTGCTCAAACCCATGTTGTCCAAGGGTCAACGTACAGCTTTCTTTGTCTCCTATACCCCACCTCTGCCACAAGGAGTTATTTTGTTCCCATATCTTTTCCCAGCACCTAGAATCGTGCCTGGTACACAGTAGGTGCTTGATAAACGCCTGTTGAATGACCGAACGTAAAGCTCTGTTATTGGAGCAGTCAAGTGTGCTGCCCCAGGTTGCACCTTGCCTGGCTGATAATCACGTACATTGTGATGTAGTTGGGAAATTGCAGACTCTGAGAGTGTCACTAACTAAGGATATTTCAACTTCTCAGCCGGCTCCAGGCTTAGTGCTGCATCTTCCTTGATTGGAAGATCCTTGCAAGTTGGGGTTATGTTGAATTCATCTTCTAAACGGATAGTTTAGGAGAGCAAGGCATCACCTTGCTCTATATATACCTGTCTCCACCCATCCACCCACCCATCCATTTACCCATCCGTCCATCCTTCAATCCACCCATCCACCCACCCATCCATCCATCTGTCTATCCATCCGTTCGTCTGTCCATCCATCCATCCACCTACCCACTCTTCTATCCGTCCACCCATCCACCCACCCATCCATTTACCCATCCATCCATCAGTCCACCCATCCACCCACCCATCCATCTGTCTGTCCATCCATCCGTCCGTCCGTCCATCCATCCATCCACCCATCCAGCCATCTCCCTCCTTTCTCCCTTCACTATTTCTCTCTTTCACCTTGTCCCAAGCTCTATACTTTCTACCTCATTTTATTAACTTCCAAGGGGTGTGGTGCCAGTGAAGAGAACAGAGATTTAACACAGCACACTGAGAGCCCCATCCCAGCAGCGCTAACCCCCCTGCGTGGCCTTCCCAAGTAGCTGCGTAGGTTAGAGACACGAGGGCTGCACCCTGCTCCTGGCGTGTACGTCTCCTCTGTCAGTGGTAGGGGTGTTCTTTTTTTAACGCTCAGCACATAGCAAAATGGTTGATCACACTCTCCCACAGTGCAATCAAGATGGGAACAAAGAAAGAATGAGCACAGAGTCACAGAGGGATGAAAAGTTCAATCGCAGCCAACGCGTGCATTTATATTCTAGGCACTATTCCATTATTCTACTCAATTAACTCTGCAATCCTTTCAGGCAGATATTATTGTGCTTGTGTTACAGATGAGGAAACAAGGACTTAGAGAGTTTCAGACTTCCCTTCCCCCTGCTCCCCAGGGCATGGCTTTCCGGTAAATGGCCACGGTCACTTTAGGGAAGTGCAGCAGGGAGATTCACGGTGCACATTTGGGATGTAACGCCAGGTCCTTCCCTCACATAGGGAGCTCTGTGTCTGCAAGCCGACAAGGAACTAGCGTGTGGGGTGGGGGAGGGGAGACCACACATTGTCTCCTCTCAAGTCAGACCTTTGCCAGAGTCAGATCTTTCTGGTTATAAAAGCCTTTGGTCCTTGTGGGTCTCTGGTCCAGTTTTGCCCTGGGGACACTGTGATCCACTAGCCCCACCAGTCCCCGTTGGTCAGACCACTGGGACAGCCACCTGGTCCTGCTGCAGTGATGGCGAGGCGCCCGCCCCACCTCTGCCAGTCATGGCCACCATGACCTCTGCCCTCTCGATTTTCCCCTCCTCTTCCCCCGCCCCCAAATCAGGAATCAGATCACTGTCAGGATTCCCCACCTGGACCCTGGGGCCTTGGAAGGCTGTTGGGCTGCCGCAGCCTCCTGGCTCTCACCGTCTTAGTGCAGGAATCGATGGCACTTTGGAATGGTTCTTGGGTGAGTTGGGTCACCCATGATTAAGTCACACAACTCCGTCTCTGTGTTACACTTTGGCATTTCTGTCATCCCCACTGAGTCAGGCTTCAGTGTACCCGCCGGCCAACAAGCCAGACCTGGCAACGCTGAAGTTCACCCTAGCTAATGAGCATGATACCCCAAATCTGAAACTGCCGCTTGGTATGGCCATATTAAGTTCTGCTCCATTGGTCCATTCACACATTGTCTCCAGATTTTTGATGATATGAAATAGCAAAGTTTTGCCCAGATTTTGATTTGGGGGTCAATATTCAATCCTGCCCCATCCCACTGGCCATCTGGGGACCCCACTGTGGTCTGGAGACCCTGAGGGATGGTAGGACATGGAGGAATTCATTAAAGGGGTCCTGGGCAAGTCCAGCATCATCAGACCTTAAGAAGATGGTGCTTCAGCTTACAAGGGGGTCCAAAGAGTGTCTGGGTTCAGGGTGATCAGAATCACCCCCTCCCCTGCTGTGTGGCTCCATGCAAAGCCTGGCTTACTCAACCATGGCATCGCCGGTGATGTAAGCTGCCGTTCTACAGGCTCAAATTTTGTGTTTCATTTTTGGCTCACGCAGCCTCCTGGCTGCAAGAATTAGAAGCTCCCTTTAGCACAGAAGTCCTTGGTTTTTGATCTGAATCAAGAATTTAGGATTTAGGAGACTGTCCAGCACTGTAGGAGCCAGCAGCCCATTTCCACAATCTACTTCCTCATTCCTCTCATTCTCTTCTAAAGCAATGAAGTTTCAAACTCAAAACCTTGTCCTCAATGGGCTCTTCGTTCCAGGTGATTCCAGGTGGCAAACTAGAATTCCCACTTCTCTCCGCAGGCTGTGGGATTTCAGATCTGATGCTCTGCATTTTCACTGTCTCCAGCCCCAGACAGTCCAGAGAAGCAATCTTCAGCTTCTCTGAACATCCTCCAGGATCCATGGCCTGCAACCCCTCCTGGCATCAATTTCTACATAAGGCAACATTCCTAGTTGTGGGCTATAGAAACTAAGTCAGATTAACTTAGGCAGAAAAGGATGTGCAAAGAATACTCAAAGGGACATTCAAAGAATGTTAGGTGACTCATGAGTCATGAGTGAGCTGGACACCTGGGCTTGTGGTGTGCAAACAGAATCAGTTCTTTCAGATGACCCACAAAGTCCATAAGTCTGGCTCCGAACACCTGCTGGGGGCCACAGCCCCTGTGACCAGCTCATCCCACACCCAACACCAGCACTGGGTGCTGCTGTCCTAGGGGCTCAGCAGGGAGGTGCTCTGCTTCTTGGCAGCATGAGTTTTGTTTTTAAATCTCGGGTTGGTGCATCTGATGGACGAGCCTTGAAGGCCCCAGCTACAAGGAAGTCTGAAGATGTGGGTGGCTGGTTTTTAAGTTTCTATCGATGGAGTGGTCCATGAGTCTAAGACCCGTGATGTGAGGTTCAGAGAGTGGGTGGGCAAAGCACCGAAGCAGAGCAAAAGCCAATGTCTGTCTCATTCTGTTCCGCACCTCATTCATCTCTTCCAGGCCAGCACAGGATGCGCCCAAGTCTCTGTCCCCACTGATTTATTATCTCTACTTGGCCTTAAACTTGAGGATGGGGAACTACAACAATTTCACCGAATTTTGGATCCCCAGATGCTAGAACAATTGCAGACACATCTCAGGTGCACCGTAAGTATTGTTGGATAATTGGCTGAATCTGTCCCACAGCCCAGGACTAGGGTGGGGTGACTGAGGTCCTCACTTCAGGTGTAGAGTTTCAGGGGGCACTGAAAACTCAGCGATCAAGATAAGTAATATTTCCACATGCATACTATTATACTGGAGTTCCCGCTGTGGCTCAGCGGGTTAAGAACCTAACTAGTATCCATGTGGATGTGGGTTTGATCCCTGGCCCTACTCAGTGGGTTAAGGATCTAGCATTGCTGAAAGCTGTGGTGTAGGTCCCAGATGTAGCTCAGGTCTTGTGTTGCTGCGGTCGTGGCGTAGGCCAGAAGCTGCCGCTCTGATTCCACCCCTAGCCTGGGAACTTCCATATGCCACAGGTTCAGCCCTAAAAAGAAAAAAATAAAAGCAGGATGGATCAACAATAGGTCTTATTCTCTAGCACAGGGAACTATATTCAATATCCTATAATTAACTATAATGGAAAAGAATATGAAAAAGAATATGTATGTATATATAACTGAATCACTTGGCTATACACCTGAAACTAACACAACATTGTAAATCAACTATGCTTTAATAAAATAAATTTTAAAAAAGATAAGTAATATTTAAAAATTTTTTAAAGTCAAAATGAGTGCAAAAAAATAATACATGATGAACCAAATATCACATTTCAATTAAAGACAGGCTCCTACTCTGTACTTGCATGATGCATTATTTACCTCACCCTAATCTCAGCCCTGTCAGATCCTTTATTTAAATCGAATATCAAAAATTTTATTTAAAAGTTTGAGAGTTCCCATCAAGGCTCAGTGGAAATGAATCTGACTAGCATCCATGAGGGATGCAGATTTGATCCCTGGCCTCGCTCAGTAGGTTAAGAATCCAGCATTGCCATGAGCTGCGGTGTAGGTCACAGACAAGTCTTGTATCCTACATTGCTGTGGCTGTGGTGTAGGCCAGCAGTTACAGCTCTGATTCAACCCCTAACCTGAGAACCTTCATATGCTGTAAGTGTGGCCCTAAAAAGACAAAAAAATAAAGAAATAAAAAATAAATAAAAGTTTGCCCACCATCCCCAACACCAGTCATTCCCATCAGGAAGCCCCCATACCAACTTCAGCCACAAGGGGGGCAGATATCAGAAGCAAAAGAGGTTACAACTCTATTGTCTCCAAAAAGGAGACCATGCCAAAAATCTATACAAAATGAGGAGGCAGAGAATTATGACTCAGATAAGGGAGCAAGAAAAAAATCCCAGAAAACAGGTAAGTGATCTGGAGATTATCAACCTCCATGAAAAAGACTTTAGATTGATGATAGTGAAGATGATTCAAGATCTCGGAAATAAACTGGAGGCAAAGATTGATAAATTATAAGAAACATTGAACAAAGAAGTAGAAGATTTAAGGATTAAGCAAGTAGAAATGCAAAATATAATAACTGAAATAAAAAATCATTAGAAGCAACCAATAGTAGAATACAGAAGGCAGAAGAATGAATAAGTAAGGTGGAGGACAGACTAGTGAAAATAACTGATGTGGAACAGAAAATAGAAAAAAAGATCGAAAAGAAATGAAGACAGTCTAAGAGAACACTGGGACAACGTTAAATGCACCAACATCCATATTATAAGGGTGCCAGAAGAAGGAGAGAGGGAAAGGGACAGAAAAAATATTTGAAGAAATAATAGCTGAAAAATTCCCTAACACAGGAAAGGGATCACTCAAATCCAGGAAGCACAATGAGTACCATATAAAATAAAGCCAAGGAGGACACCTCAAGACACATATTAATCAAAGTGACCAAAATGAAAGACAGAGAGAAAATATTGAAAGCAGCTAGGGAAAAGAAACAAATAATATATAAGGGAACCCTGATAAAGTTATTAGCAGATTTTTCAGCAGAAACTCTGCAGGCCAAAAGGGAGTGACACGATATATTTAAAGTCATGAAAGGATAAAATCTCCAAACAAGATTACTCTATCCAGCAAGGCTCTCTTCAGATTTGAAGGAGAATTCAAAAGCGTTACAGACAAGCAAAAGCTAAGAGAATTCAGCAGCTCTAAACCAGCTCTACAACAAATACTAAAGGAACTTCTTTAGGTGGAAAAGAAAAAGCCAGAAGTAGAAGCAAAAACATTACAAATGACAAGGCTCACCAGTAAAGGCACACATATAGTAAAGGTAGGAAAACATCCACACACAAATATGCTACCAAAATCAGAAATCATGAGACAAGGAGGGTACAGATGCGGGACACTGGAGATGCACTTGAAATTAAGAGACCAACAATTTAAAACAATCTTGTATGTATATAGACTCCTATATCAAAACTTCAGGGTAAGTGCAAACCAAAAATCTACAATAGATAAACAGACAAATAAAAAAAAAAACAATCCAAATACAACACTAAAGATAGTCATCAAACCACAAGAGAAGAGAACAAGAGAAGAAGGGAAGAAAAAAGACCAAGAAAAACAAATACAAAACAGTTAATTAAATGGCAATAAAAACATACATATCAATAATTACCTTAAATGTAAATGGACTAAATACCTCAACCAAAAGACATAGACTGGATGAATGGATCCAAAAACAAGAGCCATATACATACTTTCTTCAAGAGACCCACGTCAGTTCTAACGACACATACAAATTGAAAATGAGAGAATGGAAGAAAATATTCCATGCAAATGGGAATCAAAAGAAAGCTGGGGTAGCAATACTCATATCAGACAAAATAGACCTTAAAATAAAGAATATTTTAAGCAACTAAGAAGGGCATTACATAACGATCAAAAGATCAATCCAAGAAGAAGATATAATAATTGTAAGTATATATGCACCCAACATAGGATCACCTCAATATATAACTGCTAACAACCTTAAAAGAAGAAATTGACAATAACACAGTAATAGCAGGGGACTTTAACACCCCACTTACAGCAACAGACAGATCATCCAGACAGAAAATCAACAAGGAAACAGACTCTAAATGATGTATTAGATCAGATGGACTTAATAGATAATTATAGAATATCCACCCAAAAGCAGCAGAATACACATTCTTCTCAAGTGCACATGAACATTCTCTAGGATTGATCACATTCTGGGCCACAAATCAAGCCCTGGAAAATTTAAGAAAATTGAAATCATATCAAGCATCTTTTCTGACCACAATGCTATATGACTGGAAATCAACAACAAGAAAAAAAAAACAAAAAAAACTGCAAAAAACCCCACAAACATGTGGAGACAAAGCAACATGCTACTAAACAACCAGTGGATCACTGAAGAAATCAAAGAGGAAATTTAAAAATACCTAGAAGCAAATGACCACAAAGATACAACAATCCAAAACCTACGGGATACAGCAAAAGCAGTTCCAAGAGGAAAGTTTATAGCAATAGAAGCCTACCTTGGAAATAAGAAAAATCTCAAATTATCAACCTAATTTTACACCTAAAGGTACTAGAAAGAGAAGAACAGACAAGACCTGAAGTTAGCAGATGGAAAAGAATTATAAAGATCAGAGCAGAAATAAATGAAATGGAAATGAAGAAAACCATGGAAAAGATAAATGAAACTAAAAGCTGCTTCTTTGAAAAGATCAACAAAATTGATAAGCCCTTAGCCAGACTCCTCAAGAAAAAAAGAGAGTGGATTCAAATCAATATAATTAGAAATGAAAAAGGAGAAGTTATAATGGACTTCACAGAAATACAAAGGATCATAAGAGACTACTACAAGCAACTATATGCCAATAAAATTGACAACCTAGAAGAAATCGACAAATTGTTAGAAAAGTGCACTCTTCCAAGACTAAACCAAGACAAAATAGAAAAGATGAACAGACTGATCACAAGTACTGAAATTGAAGCTGTGATTTAAAAAATTCCAATAAACACAAGTCCAGGACTAAATGGCTTCACAGACAATTCTATCAAACATTTAGAGAAGAGCTAACACCTATCCTTCTGAAATTATTCCAAAAAAATTGCAGAGGAAGGAGCACTCCCAAACTCATTCTATGAGGCAACCATCACTGTGATACCAAAACCAGATAAAGGTACCTACCACACACACACGAAAAGAAAATTACAGCCTAAAATCACTGATGAACATAGATGCAAAAATCCTCAACAAAACACTAGCAAATCGAACCCAACAACACATTAAAAGATTTGTACACCACGATCAAGTGGGATTTATCCCAGGGATTCAAGCATTCTTCAATCCACAAATCAATCAGTGTGATACACCACATTAACAAACTGAAGAATAAAAACCATATAATCATCTCAACAGATGCAGAAAAAGCCTTTGACAAAATCCAACACCCATTTCTGATAAAAACCCTTCAGAAAGTAGGCATAGAGGGAACCTACCTCAACCTAATAAAGGCCAGATATGACAAACCCACAGCTAACATCATTCTCAATGGTGAAAAGCTGAAAGAATTCCCACTGAGATCAGGAACAAGACCACTACTATTCAACATAGTTTTGGAAGTCCTAGCCACAGCAATCAGAGAAGAAAAAGAAATAAAGGGAATCCCAAATGGAAAGGAAGAAGTAAAACTATCATTGTTTGCAGATGACATGATACTATACCTCAAAAGTCCTAAAGACACTACCAGAAAACTGTTAGAGCTCATGAATGAATTTGGCAAAGTTGCTGGATACAAAATTAATACACAGAAATTGACTGCATTTCTTTCTTTCTTTCTTTTTTGTCTTTTTGCCTTATCTAGGGCTGCAACCGTGGCATATAGAGGTTCCCAGGCTAGGGGTCTAACAGGAGCTGTAGCTGCCAGCCTTTGCCACAGCCACAGCAACGTGGGATCCGAGCCGCATCTGCAACCTACACCGCAGCTCATGGCAACGCCTGATCCTTAACCCACTGAGCAAGGCCAGGGATCAAACCCACAACCTCATGGTTCTTAGTCGGATTCGTTAACCATTGAGCCACGACGGGAACTCCGTGCATTTCTATATACTAACAACGAAAGATCAGAAAGAGAAATTAGGGAAACAATCTCATTTACCATTGGATCAAAAAGAATAAAATACCTAGGACTAAACTCACCCAAAGAGACAAAAGACCTGTACTCTGAAAACTATAAGATGCTGATGAAAGAAATCAAAGATGACACAAACAGAGGGAAAGACATACCATGCTCTTGGATTGGAAAAATCAGTGTTGTCAAAATGACTATACTACCCAAGGCAATCTACAGATTCAATGCAATCCCTATCAAATTACCAAGGACATTTTTCACAGAATGAGATCAAAATATTTTTGTTTGGAAGCAAAAAAGACTCAGAATAGCCAAAGCCATCCTGAGAAAGAAAGATGGAGCTGGAGGAATCAGGCTTCCTGACTTTGGACTATACTACAAAGCTACAGTCATTAAGGAGCTCCTGTCATGGCTCAGAGGAAATGAATCTGACTAGTATCCATGAGGACACGGGTTTGACTCCCGACCTTGCTCAGTGGGTTAAAGATCCAGCTTTGCCATGAGCTGTGGTGTAGGTCACAGACGCAGCTCAGATCTGATGTTGCTGTGGCCGGCAGCTGTAGCTCTGATTCAACCCCTAGCCTGGGAACCTCCATATGCTGTGGGTATGGCCCTAAAAAAGCTTTAAAAAGCTACAGTCATCAAAACAGTACAGTACTGGCACAAAAACAGAAATACAGATCAGTCGAACAGGAGAGAAAGCCCAGAATTAAACCCACGCATCTACAGTCAACTAATCTATGACAAAGGGGGCAAAAATATACAGTGGAGAAAAGACAGTCCCTTCAATAAGTTGTGCTGGGAAAACTGGACAGCTAGCTACATGTAAAAGAATATGAGAACAGTTCCTAACACCACATACAAAAATAAACTCAAAATGGATTAAAGACCTAAATATAAGACCAGATAATGTAAAACTCTTAGAGGAAAACATAGGCCAAACACTCTCCGACATAAACCACAGCAGTATCTTCTCAGATCCACCTCCTAGAGCAATGACAATAAAAACAAAAATAAGCAAATGGGACCTAATTTAACGTAAACGTTTCTGCACAGCAAAGGAAGCCCTAAACAAAACGAAAAGACAGCCCACAGAATGGGAGAAAATATTTGCAAATGAAGAAACTGACAAGGGATTAATCTCCAAAATTTATAAATACCTCCTGCAGCTCAATACCAAAAACAAACAAACAAACAAAAAAACCTATCAAAAATGGGCAGAAGATCTAAACAGACAATTCTCGGAGTTCCTGTTATGGCTCAGTAGTTAACGAATCCGACTAGGAAACATGAGGTTGCGGGCTGGATCCCTGGCCTTGCTCAGTGGGTTAAGGATCTGGCGTTGCCGTGAGCTGTGGTGTAGGTCGCAGACGTGGCTCAGATCCCGCGTTGCTGTGGCTGTGGCGAAGGCCGGCGGCTACAGCTCCTGTTAGACCCCTAGCCTGGGAACCTCCATATGCCGCGGGTGCGGCCCTAGATAAGGCAAAAAGACAAAAAAAAAAAACAGACAATTCTCCAAAGACATAGAGATGGCCAAAAACACATGAAAAGATGTTCACGTCACTGATTATTAGAGGAATGCAAATCAAAACTACTATGAGATACCTCATTACACTGCTAGAATGGCCATCATTAAAAAGTCTACAAACAGTAAGTGCTGGAGAGGGTGTGGAGAAAAAGGAACCCTATTACACTGTTGGTGGGAATGTAAATTGGTGCATGGTGCAACCACTGTGGAAAACTGTATGGAGACTCCTCAAAAAACTAAAAATAGAGTTACCCTTTGATCCAGCAATCCCACTCCTGGACAGAGAAAACCATGACTCGAAAAGATACATGTACTCCAGGGTTCATTGCAGCACTTTTAGACAATAGCCAAGACATGGAAACAACGTAAATGCCCATTGACAGAGGAGTGGATAAAGAAGACGTGGTACATATATACACCATGGAATATTAGCCATAAAAAGGAAAGAAATAATGGCAATTGCAGCAACCTAGAAATTACCATGCTAAGTGAAGTCAGTCAGACAGTGAGACACCAATGTCATATGCTATCACTTATACGTGGAATCTAAAAAAAGGACACAGTGAACTTCTTTGCAGAATAGATACTGACTCACAGACTTGAGAAACTTATGGTTTCCAAAAGAGACAGGTTGGGGGGTGGGGGGATGGGCCGGGGGTTTGGGATGGAAATGCTATAAAATTGGGTTGTGATGATTGTTGCACAACTCTAAATGTAATCAAATTCATTGAATTTAAAAAGAAATAAAATTCACAACTCTCAAAATAAAAACTAAAAAAAAGTAAAAGTTTGCCCCCAAAGTTTGTGCTTCACCTGCCTCACCCTAGTCTCGACCCTGCTGTCCTGACTCCATTTTCACTGCTTTTTCTTCTTTTTTGGATTTGGTTTCACACTGTCACTCTCTATTGTCCCAACCATCAGGAAGCTCCTCCCAGGCTCCCCACCCGCAGAATATTCTACCAGAAGCCGCCTCCCTCTCAGCTGTCCCATGAAGCTTCCTGGGGACAGAATGGTCAAGTCATTCCTTTGCTCAAAGCCTTCTGTGGCTCCTGTCCAGAGATGAGCATCACCTCACTCAGATGACATGCCAAGCCTCTGCCCTGGTCTACGTCCCGGCCTCTTCCTCCCCCCCAAGCCAATGAACAATCAACTTTCTTCCCCGCCATTCAGGCTGCACCCTCTCCCTCTGTTCCTGCCATGCAAGGCCCTTCCACGCATCTAAACCTCACTGACCATCTTCAAGGTCAACCTCAAACTTACTGTAAAACTGCCCCTGCAGGAACGTACACTAGCTGCTGTGGAAAACAGTACGGCGGCTGCTCAAAACATTAAACAGAATTACCCTAAGAGCCACCCGCCTGTTCCGCTTCTGGGGATACACACAAGAGGATTGAAAGCACAGCCTCAGAGAAATGTTTGTACTCCATGGTCACAGCAGCACTGCTTCACGAGAGTCAAAAGGTGGAAGCAACTCAATGGTCTGTTGATGGATGAATGGATAAGTAAAATGTGGTAATGCACATAATGGAATATTATTCAGCCTTCAAAAGGGAAGATGTCCTGACACATCCTACAACGTGGTGGAACCTTGTGGACATTATGCTCAGTGAAATAGGTCAGTCACAAAAAGACAAAAGCTGTATGATTCCGCTTCAGTGAGGTCCCCAGAGGCGTCAGATTCATGGAGACAGAAAGCAGAATGGTGGTTGCCTGGGGCTGAGGTGGGGGATGGGGACCTAGGCCGGCAGCTGCAGCTCCTATTCGACCCCTAGCCTGGGAACTTCGATGTGCCATGGGCGCAGCCCTAAAACAAAATAAACTAAAATACATTAAAAAAAAGAACTGCGCAGGCCCTAGAACCTCGCTGCCTCTGCCCCTCCCTCTGTAGGCATGTGGGAGACTTTAAGTGCCTCTGTTTCCTCATTTGAAAAATGGGGTAATGATAACAGTGAATCAAATAAGCTAGTGTATCAAGGGGGAAGCGCCTGTAAGAGCTGAGCCAACGTCAGCTGTTTCAGACGGCGACTGCCCGGCAAACGCCACGCGGCAAACGCCACACTCAGCGGTACGGAGCACGCAGCCCAGACGTCTTTTTAACAGCCCGAGGGGCCACTGGACTTGGTTCCAAGCCGTGGGCTGGGTCGCGATCTGCTCCCCCATCTCGTCCTCTTTGGACCAGGGGCTCTCTGGTCTTCTCTTGGCAAAAAGGCTGGAGCGCAAGACGATGATGATCAAGCATGTTTCAGGTTTTCGCTTCTGTTCCGTCCACGGACTTCCGTTCGGCAGAGCAAGTCCCAGGGCCAAGGCCACAATCCAGGAATGGGGAAGTCGTGGCACAGGGCAGACACGCAGCCCGGCTCCAGGGCACTAAGAGCTGAGGCCGGCACTTCAGGCTCGCACGGTCACTGCATCATACAGAGCAGGGCATGTAGTGGGCACTGGAGTGGCAGGAAGCTTCTGGAAACCAGCTGAGGAAACTGTAGCAGGAACAAGATTAACTGAAGACACTGTTGCCTTGCCCACTCCTGAGGGCCTGACACAAACATTAATTTTTTTTTTTTTTTAGGGACGCACCCGCTCCTCTCCAGCCTACGTTGGTTCCCAGGCTAGGGGTCGAATGGGAGCCGTAGCCACCAGTCTACACCACAGCCCGGACCACCTCAGATCCGAGTTGCATCCGAGACCTGTGCCTCAGCTTGCAGCAACGCAGGATCCTGAACCCACCCAAGCGAAGCCAGGGATGGAACCCTCATCTTCATGGGTACTAGTTGGGTTCTTAACTCACAGAGCCACAAGGGGAACTCCCACCAACATTAATTGAACTCCATTATGTGCAGAGTCCTGGGTAGACCTCGCTGGACCAACAAGTTGGGGTTCTGCCCTGGAGAAGCACATCCAGGGGTGGACAGGCCCGCAGATCGACTCAAGATGAGGCTGCGATGGTGGGAGGCCGGGAGGCTGTCGGCACAGCAAGGAAGATGGTTTCTCACTTTCCAAAGGATGGAGCGGGTGAGAGGAACTGGGGGATGCGGTGGACATTTGGCAAGGGAGGAAGGCACGTGCAAAGCCACCCGGGAGCAAGAGAAGGAGAAGCTGTGGGTTCGGGAGCCGGGGGAACCGAGTTCTGCATGGCTGGAGGGCGGAGGGCGGAGGGCGGAGGGCGGAGGGCGGGAGGACAGCTGGGAGCGGCCTGGCCTCGACACCCCCATACCCGCGGGCATGCGCAATAGGGGCCCAGGAGACAGTCCACCGGAAGAGCCAAAATAACTCTCAAAGGGAGCTGTCTCTGCTGGGTGTCACCTTTTGGGGGCACCCAGAGCTTCCTGCAGATCCCCCGTCACGGCACTCATCTGCCTCCCGTGCTGTCATTGTCCGTATGCCCTGGGTCCCCCAGGCAGGGACTGAGGATGTCCCGCTGCTGCACGGGGGGAGTTTGGAGCCTGGGGGCGGGGGGGGGGGGAACTGCCACGGCCTGGGATGACTGGGGAGGGCGCCTTGAGGGAGGGAATGGGTGAACCTGACCTGTGGATCAGGCCCGCGGGGGGAGTGAGTGGCCGGGGCAGGAGAAGGCGTGGGCAGGACCACGTTCTAGGAGAGAGGTTAGCAGCAGGCAGGGAGATGAAGCTAGAGGGCTGGAGGCGTCAGATGGCGGTAGTTCTGAGCCAGGTGATGGGGGAGGGGCTGTGGCGTCCTGGGTTCCGGGAAGAAGGTCCAGGTCACCTCTGCTCTGCTGGGGAATCAGGCAGCTAGCTGAGAGCCTGGCTTGGGGATGAAGGTGATGACTGCAGGACTTTGGGCAGGGCTGGGCCCTGGGGTGGGGCTGCCCAGACATCCATTCCGCAAATCAGTATTTACTGAGCACCTGCTGTGTGCCAAGCCCTGAGCTGGGTGCTGGGATAGAGCTGCGAGTGGGAGAAAGACCCTGGCCGTGCTGGGCTCCTATCCTGGTGAGGGGAGAGGGCAATGGAAGCAGGTGGAAGAAACAGGTACAACACACCGGAGGTCCAAAGACAAGACTTGCCAAGGGGCCGCTCAATGTGGACCTACTGTGTGCAATTATGTGCCGGATGTGGGAGCTGAAATCTCTGCTGGGGAGATAAAACTGTGTGTGTGTGTGTGTGTGTGTGTGTGTGTTTGCACCCCTTCACTGTGGGTTTTTGGTCAGTGGTATGTGCATCTGTGTGCGATGCGCAGCTGTCTGTGGACCAGGCTGTGGGTGCATCCCTGTTTTGCTGGCAACTCTGTGTATTCCTGAGTGTGTGTGTGTGTGTGTGTGTGTGTGTGTGTGGAAGGAAGGAGGTGTGACTCAGACCTTCCCCGGCTGTGCAGAAGCTGAGATGTGTGTGCATGTTGCGGGGGGGGGGGGCTTCTCCCACACGCCTGCCCCCTTGGCTCTGGGCTGGGGGCGGGGGCCCCCAGGGTGCCCGTGACTGTGGGAAGAAGGTCTGGGCGCAGGCAGAATGTGTTTGCGTTTCCCGGGTGATTGATGACGGGGAGCAGGCTGCCTTCCCGTGACAGATGTAGGAATGTTTCTGTTAATCAAGGCGGAAAGCAGGGGCGTGGGGGCCGCCTGAGCACCACCCACCCCCCAGCCCCGCTCCGTGGCCACCTGTTTGGGGCCTGGGAAGCGGATGGGCAACGTTAGGGAGAAGCTCCCAGATCTAGGGCTGATTTTGCAGCCCACCCCCGCCTCCCCGCTCAGACACCTGCCCCCGACTCCCCCAGGGGAGGTGGCAGAATGGGGTTGGGGGGGTTCAGCCCAGAGGACAATCCGAACGTGAAGGGGTTTTGAGTTGGGGTCGGGGGGTGGGCATGTTCATTTTTCCAAGGTTCTAGGGCGTGAGCCCCTGCCCCCAGCCAGACCCCCTTTCTTTGCTAGAGTTGTAGGATAATAGAGCCCAGAACAGTCCGTGATGGCAGGAAGTTACCCAAATAGGGAATCTGAGGTGGCCCCAGGTCTCAAGGGGCTGGCATGGCCAACCCAAGCCCAGCAGCCCTGCAGCCCACCTCTCGCCTGCTCCTGTTACTTAGGAAGCTTCCATCCCGAGGAGGGGGCGGCAGGTAACGTGATCACCCAGACCAGTGCGGTCTAGGCTTCCGCCACTCATCTGTGAAACGAAGCTACTCGCTGCCCTGTCTGCACACATCCCTGGGGACGGATGTGGGTCCCTATATGTGAGGACTTTGTAACTGAGGGCGGGGCGGGCTGGGGCCAGGGGGTCACTGGTGATGGTTGGCTGCCTGTGTGTGTGTGTGTGTGTGTGTGTGTTTTCCTCTCTTACCCATCGCCCGCCCCCCCCCGCTCATCCAGGGACTGTGTCTCGACACAGTCCTGTGAGTCTGCGAGGGAGGGATGGACTTGGGACCCTGGCGACTTGCCTGGTTTCCCAGGCAGGCCCCCTGGGGATCCAGCCCCAGCCCCAGCCCTGACCCTGGCAATCCCTCGGCAGTCCCTAGTCCAAAGTCACTTTCTCACGTTTGACTCTGGGACACCTCTTCTCCCTCTCCTTCCCAGCCACCCCCCCCCCAGTGAGGGTCAGGGAGGGGGGCTGTGCCTGTGAGTCACCCCATGACTCACGGAGGCACAGCCAGGGCCCAGGAGGGGTGTGTGTGTGTTTGTACTTGGGCGAGTGTGTGTGTGTGTGTGTGTGTGTTCACGTGTTCGGGGGAGGAGCCTGAGCTGGAGTGGGAGGGAATATGCCTTGGCTTTCTTGCCTTTATTTTTATTTTATTTTTTAAATGATTTTTCCATCATAGGTGGTTTACAGTGTTCTGTCAATTTTCTACTGCACCGCAAGGTGACCTAGTCACACATACACGTATACATTCTTTTTTCTCACATTATCATGCTCCATCATAAGTGACTAGATATAGTTCCCAGTGCTATACAGCAGAATCTCATTGCTTATCCATTCCAAAGGCAATAGTTTGCATCTACTAACCCCAAACTCCTAGTCCATCCCACTCTCTCCCCCTCGGCAACCACAAGTCTGTTCTCCAAGTCCAAGAGTTTCTTTTCTGTGGAAAGGTTCATTTGTGCCATATATTAGATTCCAGATATAAGTGATATCGTACTGTGTTTGTCTTTCTCTTTCTGACTTACCTCACTTAGTATGAGAGTCTCTAGTTCCATCCATGTTGCTGCAAATGGTATTGTTTTGTTCTTTTTTATGGCTGAGTAATATTCCAATGTGTATATATACCATATCTTCTTAATCTGTCGATGGACATTTAGGTTTTTTTTTTTTAATGGATTTTATTTCAATTATAGGTGTACATGGACATTTAGGTTTTTTCCCTGTCTTGGCTCTTGTGAATAGTGCTATGATGAACATACGGGTGCATGTGTTTCTTGCCTTTAAAATAGCTGAGGTCGTTGCAGCCAGACTGCCACTTAGGAGGTCACTTGGTCACAGATAGGACAGCACAGTCACCTGCAGCAGAAGGGGTAAGACCTGTTGTGACCAGACAGGGCTTTCCCTATGTACATGGGAGTCCAGTAGCTACTTGGATGGTTTCCTGGGGAATACTGGCTCCATGCCCAATGGAAGGCCCCCGTATCAAAAGGTACTAGAATTCACTTAATGAACATTTTCCTAATTGATTAATCCATTGATTGAACAAATCTGATTGGGCCTCATGGCGGCTTGGGGGTTCTATGCTGTAAGACAGTGCTTCCCTTATTAATGTGCAAAATAATCCCCCCGGGAATCTTGTTAGAAGGCAGATTCTGCTTCAGCGGGGCTGGGTAGGGCCTGAGACTCTGCATTCTAACAATCTTCAGGTTAGGCTAAAGCTACTGGTCCAGAAAGGCATTTTTTTTGTTTTGTCTCTTTAGGGCCACACATGCAGCATGCAGAAGTACCCATGCTAGGGGTTGAATCGGAGCTGTAGCTGCCAGTCTACATCACAACCACAGCAACTCCAAATCCGAGCCTCATTTGAGAGCTACACCACAGCTCAGGGCAATGCTGGAGTCTTTAACCCAGTGAGCGAGGCCAGGGATTGAACCCGCATCCTCATGGATACTAGTCAGGTTTTTTACCTGTAAGCCATGACAGGAATTCCCCAGAACGGTATTTTGAGAGACAAGAATGGAAGAGTATCTGGAAGGGAAACTCTGGGTCAATTCAGCCAAGTTCTCAGCCCTGTGCATCTTCCAGGCAGTCCCTGTGCCATAGTTGAAGGGTGGTGTCACCCAACTCGTGCCAGTGGTTCGGGGGTCCTGGCTCAGGAACCGGGAAGGCGGCCAGAATTCCTGGAGAGCACCAGCTAGTTCTATGACTAGCCAGTAGTTTAAGTGACTAGGAAACTCCATGTCCTGCACCTGTTTCCTGAAAACCTACTGTGTGCACCTGAGGGGCATGGGTGGGGGGAGTCGGATCTTGGGGGCCTGAAGTCTGGTAGGGGAGTTCATGGAGCTGATGCTGGAAGGAACCCTCAAGGCTCCCATTTCACAGATGGGGAAACTGAGGTCATAGAGGGCAGGAATGGACTCAAAGTCTCAAGAGTAATTGCTAGAGGCAGGACTTGAGCCATAGCCCTCTTGCTCTCAGGGTAGGATTCTTCCATCCCCATCCTAGAACAGCGTGCATGGGAGGGTCGGGGACCGTGGCAGGGGAAGCTGGAGCCAGATTATGAGGACGCTGGTGACCTGCATTTCACCCGGGTCCACAGCAGCCTAGAAGCTTCCATGTTGTTGAGGCTTTGGGTTATACTGAATGCCTGAAAGAGTATCCAAATAGGATTAGCAATATTGTGCTGTGCTTTTTGTTTTATTTTGTTTTGTTTTCGTTTTTTTTCTGGCCTCACCCACGGCATGTGAAAGTTCCCAGGCCAAGGATCTAACCCACCCCACAAGGACCTACCCCACCCTGAGCCACGACAGTGAGAATGCTGGATCCCTAACCCACTGCACCCCAAGGGAACTCCCATGTTCTAAATATCTTACATTGAACAAACTAACATTTATGACCCAACCTACCAGGTAACAATTGTAGGTGTATCCTTATTTAGAAATCATCCTTGGAGTTCCCGTCATGGCTCAGCCATAACAAACCTGACTAGCATCCATGAGGACATGGGTTCGATCCCTGGCCTCGCTCAGTGGGTAAAGGATCTGGCGTTGCTGTGGCTGTGGTGTAGGCCGGCAGCTGTAGCTGCAACCGGACCCCTCACCTGGGAACCTCCATATGCCGAAGGTGTGGCCCTAAAAAAAAAAGAAGAAGGAAATAATGCCCAAAGTCAAAGTCAACGTAGGTCTTCCCTGAATATGAGGCCCAAGCCCACAGGCCTCCTGATCCCTACGGTGACAGGCCTCTCTGTGCGCACCAGGAATCTGGGATGGTTTGCAGGTGGAGGATGGAGGGGGAGGTTGCTCGGTGTAAGGGCAGCTCCAGAGGGCCAAGGTCTGTCCCAGTCACTGCCCCTTCCTCAGAGTCAGGACCTGGTGCAAGCAGGCTCTCAACACACATTGTGTGGTGTTGAGATGAATGAGCTGTGGTGTGGCTGTGGGGACAGAGAGAGGGCGCAGGCGCAAAGGACCTCCCGTTGCCTCCAACTCCGACCAAGTGAAGCTGGGTGGAAAGCCGGATGCCTGGGTTCTGATCCTGGCCTGCCGGGTGACGGGCCAGATCCCGTTCCTTCTCTCAGTATTAGCACGCTTGTCTATAAAACGAGGATATGTCCCATCGCAACTTGGAGTGTCACGCAGCATCAGACACTTCTTCGAGGTCCTTTCCAGCATTCGGGTGCAAAGGGGGATCCTGTTGAGGGCACAGAGACAAAGGGGACAGAGGGACAGTTTGTGCCCCAAACCAAGAGCCTCGCAGATGCTGAAGTTTTGCCGTGATGATCAGTGGGGAGCATGTGTGTGGTCCCACACGGACCAGCCCACACCGTGCACTGCTGCAGTTTTCATTCCCACAATTAGATCTCGCCCCCCACCCTGCCCCAGGCTGGGCTCTTAGCCCCAATTTTTGTCTCAGCACGAGGACGCCTGAGAGTGGTGTTCACACACTGGAGCGAATTTCCACACAGGGTCCCTCGCTTTCCCTTGGATCGCCAGCCAACTGGCCCCATGCAAACCCAAAGAGCCAGCGCTGGCTCTCACGATTTAGATACAACCCCCATCCCCGCGCCCGCCTGGAAGTCTGCCAGGGCTTATGCGTTCTGGTATCACTTCCCCTCTTTTCATTGGAAACACCATTTGCCTGCCTTTAGCAGCTGGCTTCAGTCCCATTCCTAAGCTTCCTCAAGGATGATGACAGTGGCTCTGGGGCTGTGGCTGCCCAGACACAGCTGGTCCCCGGAAGCTGGGCATCAACCACAGCTCTCGTGGAGTGGGGGCGGGGGGAGGGGAAGAGGGAGGTGATTCTGGCTAAATGCTTTTTATTTGTTTGTTTGTTTGTTTATTTACTTAGGCCGAATCAGGGGTCAAACCTGCGCCACAGCAGAGACCCGAGCCACAGCAGGGATAAAGGAGGATCGTTAACCTGCCGAGCCACCAGGGAACTCCCTAAATGTCTTTTTTTTTTAATTAAACCTTTTTTTTGTCTTTTTGCCTTATCTAGGGCCCCGCCCACGGCATATGGAGGTTCCCAGGCTAGGGGTCTAACAGGAGCTGTAGCTGCCGGCCTTCGCCACAGCCACAGCAACGCAGGATCCGAGCCGTCTGCAACTTGCACCACAGCTCACGGCAATGCCGGATCCTTAACCCGCTGAGCAAGGCCAGGGATCGAACCCGCAACCTCGTGGTTCCTAGTTGGATTCGTTAACCACTGAACCACGATGGGAACTCCTTAATTAAACTTTTTTATTTTGAAATAACCGTAGATTCACATGTAGTTTTAATTAATAATGCCAAGATCCGGTGTACCCTTTACTAGTTTCTCTGAATGGGAACAGCTTGCAAAGCTGTAAGACAGGAGTTCCCTTTGTGGTGAAGTGGAAACGAATCCGACTAGGAACCATGAGGTTGTGGGATCGATCTCAGGCCTCACTCAGTGGGTTAAGGATCCGGCGTTGCCGTGCACTGTGGTGTAGGTCGCATATGCAGCTCGGATCTGGCGTTGCTGTGGCTGTGGCACAGGCTGGCAGCTACAGCTCCGATTAGACCCCTAGCCTGGGAACCTCCACATGCCGCAGGTGCCACGGGGTCGTTAACCCACTGAGCGAGGCCGGGGATCCAACCTGCATCCTCATGGATACTAGTGGAGTTCTTTACCACTGAGCCGTGACAGGAACTCCTGAATTTGGTTTCCATTTCTGCAATTTTATCATTACAAGAATGTTATATAAATAGAATCATAGAGTATATACTCTTTTGGGGCTGGCATTTCTCACTAAGCATGATTCTCTAGGGAGCCATCCGGGATGTCGTATACATGAACGGTTTATTCCTTTTTGTCACCGGGTAGTTTACCACAGTGTGAACGTCCCCCGGCGGGTGTAACCATTCGTTCGTTGAAGGACATGTGGGTTGTTTCCAGTTTTTAGCTATCATGAATAAAGTTGCTATAAACATCAATGTACAGATTTGTTTGAGAATACAAATTTTTGTTTCTCTGGGATAAATGCCCAGGAGTGCGATTGCTGAATTGTGTGGTAGCCGCATGTTTAATTTTTAAAGAAATTGCTAAACTGTTTCCCAGAGTGGCTGTACCATTTTACGTCCCCACCAGCAGTGCATAAGTGATCCAGTTTCTCTGCATCCTTGTCAAAATTCAGTGTCACTATTTTTTATTTTAGCCATTCTGATAGGTGTATCTCACTGTGGTTTAATTTGCATTTGACTAATGATTAATGACGTTGAACATATTTTCATGTGCTTATGCCATCTGAATATCCTCTTGATGAAGTGTCTCTTCATGTGTTTCCTCATTTTCTAATTCCAATTTTTCTTTTTTTACTGTTGTCTTTTGAGAGTTATGTGTACTAGACACTGATCCTTTGTTAGGTAAGTGGTTTGTGCATATTTCCTCACAATCTATAGCTGTTGTTTTTTTTTTTTTTTTTCATCTTCTTAACAGGTTCCTTCACAAAAGGAAAAGTTTTAAATTCTGAAAGAGTCCAATTTAGCAATCTTTCCTTTTATGGATTAACAAAAACATTTGGCGTCAAGTGTGAGAACTGTTTACCTAGCCCTGTGTCCCAAAGTTTTTCTTCTGTATTTTTTTTCTAAAAGTTCTATAGCTTTATGTTTTGCATTTAAGCCCTTGGTCCATTTTCAATTAATTTTCGTATAAGGTGCGAAACTCAGGTTGAGGGTTTGGTTTTGGTTTGGTTTTGTTTTCTTTTGGGTATCGGATTGCTCCAACATCTATTTGTTTAAAAGTCTGTCTTTCCTCCGTTGAATTACTTTTGTGTTCTTGTAAGAAAAATCCATTGGGAATATTTGTGTGGTTTATTTCTGGGTTCTCTAACCTGTTCCATTGATCTATATGTTATTCACTCTGCTGATATAACACAGTCTTGATTTCTATAGATATATAATACATTTTATATGCCTTATGAAATGCTGGCATCAATCAGACTGTTTCCTTTCATTTTGTTCTTTTGCAAAATTACCTCAACAATTCTGGCTCCTTTCCTTTTCCATATAAATTTTAGAACAATCTTGGCTATAGTTACAAAAAATCTTGCTGGAGTGTTTAAAGGAATTGCACTAAATTTGTATTTCACTTTGGGGAGAATTGCCATCTTTGCTATGTTGTCTTCTAATTAACGAACCTGGCATGTCTGTCCATTTATTAATCTTTGATTTATGTGACCAGCATTTTGTAGCTTTCAGCATGTGAGTCTATACACATACCTGTTTGGTTAGACTTATACCTAAGTATTTTTTTTTTTTTTTTAGCAATTGTAAATGGTATTTAAATTTTTGGTACCACACGCTCATTTCTGGGATGTAGGAACACTATTGATTTTTGCACATATATCTTGTATCCTTCCACTTTGTTGAACTTGCTTATTAGTCCTAGGAGGTTTTTTTGTTTTGCTTTTTTAGTAGATTCTTTGGGGTTTTCTGTGTAAACAATTGTGTCATCTATAAAGAGGGACAGTTTTTGTGTTTGCTTTTGTTTTTTGTCTTTTTAGGGCCCCACCTGAGGTATATGGAGGTTCCCAGACTAGGGGTCGAATCAGACCTAGAGCTGCAAGCGTACACCACAGCCACAGCCACACCAGATCCGAGCCGCATCTGCGACCTACACCATGGTTCACGGCAATGCCAGATCCTTAACTCACAGAGCGAGGCCAGGGATTGAACCCACAACCTCATAGATATTAGTCGTGTCCATTACCACTGAGCCATGATGGGAACTCCTGTCTGGTTTCGATTTTGGGAAAACTAGCTTCATAAAATGCATTGGGGGAGTTCCTGTCGTGGCTTAGAGGTAACAAACCCAACTAGGATCCATGAGGGTGCGGGTTCTATCATTTATTGAGAGGAGGTGTTGAAGTCTCCATCTCTAACTAGAAATTTGTCTGTTTTCTCCTTTTAGTTCTATGAGTTTTTTCTTCACATATTTTTCAGTCTACAGTTTGGTGCCTACATGCTTGCGACTGCTATGACTTCTTGATAGACTGACGCTTTTATCATTACATGTTTCTTTCTGCCTCTGGCAATTTTCTCTGCTTTGAAGTCTACTTAGCTGATGTTAATATAGTCATTTCTACTTTCTTTTGATTAATGTTTGCATGATATATCTTTTTCAATCCTTTGACTTTCAACTTGCCTGTACCGTTATATTTGAAGCAAATTTCTTGTAGACATCATACCATTTGGTCTTTTTCTTTCCACTTTTTTTTTAGCTGCACTTGTGGCATATGGAAAGTTCCTGGGCCAGGAACTGAATCCTAGCCACAGCGGTGACCCGCTGTGGCAAGGCTGGATCCTTAACCCACTGTGTCACAGTAGGAGCTCCAGGAGCCAATCTCTGTCTTTACTTAGTGTTCTTAGACCATCAGTGTTAAAGTAATTATTGATATATTGGCTTATGTTTGTCATTTTGTTTTGTTCTCTGTTCTGTTTTTTTGTGGTTGTTGTTTTGTTTTGTTTTTGTCTTTTTAGGGCTGCACCTGCACAATATGAAGATTCCCAGGCTAGGGGTCAAATCAGAGCTGTAGCTGCTGGCCTATACCACAGCCACAGCAACACAGAACCCAAGCCGTGTCTGCAACCTACCCCACAACTCACAGCACGTCAGATCCTTAACTCACTGATTGAGACCAGGGATTGATCTTGCATCCTCATGGATACTAGTTGGGTTCATTATCACTGAGCCACAGTGGGAACTCCTGTTCTGTTTTTACTTTCTGTTTTCTTTTCCTGCATTCCTGTGGGTTACTGGAACACTTTTCAAAATTCCATTTTGATTTACCTATAGTGTTTTAAAATGTATACCTCTGTATAACTTTTTAGCAGTCTCTCTAGGTGTTACATTATATACATAAAGTATCATAGTTTACTGTCACTTTACTAATTTCAGTGAAGTGTAGAAACCTTACCTGTTATTAAGTCCCTTTACTTTCAGCCATGTATAATACAATTATCTTAAATATTTCCTCTAGGTACATTTAGAACCACATCAGGAGTTCCCGTCGTGGCTCAGTGGTTAACGAATCTGACTAGGAACCATGAGGTTGCGGGTTTGATCCCCGGCCTTGCTCAGTGGGTTAAGGATCCGGCGTTGCCGTGAGCTGTGGTGTAGGTCACAGACGCGGCTCAGATCCCGCGTTGCTGTGGCTGTGGCGAAGGCCGGCAGCTACAGCTCCTGTTAGACCCCTAGCCTGGGAACCTCCATATGCCGCGGGTACGGCCCTAGATAAGGCAAAAAAAGACAAAAAAAACCACATCAGACAGTATTAAAATTTTTGCTTCAACTCTCAAACCCAAGAAGAAAGGGAAATTCTAATGTGTTTACCTATATTTTTTGTTTGCTGTGTTCTTTTCTCCTTCCTTGTGTTTCAAGGTTACTTTTTTTTTTTATCATTTTTCTTCTGTTTAGAGAATTTTTTTTTGCTATTTTTTTAGAGTGGATTTTCTGGTGACAAATTTTCTTGGTTTTCCTTTACCCAACCCAAGAATATCCTGTTTTCCCCATCATTTCTTTGTTTCTTTTTCTTTTTTGAGGGGCCACAAACATGACATGCGGAAGTTCCCAGGCCAGGGATCGAACCCACATCACACCAGTGACAATGCTGTATCCTTAGCTAGTAGACCACTAACTAAATGATATTTTCTCTGGATATAGGATTTTGGGTTGAAAGTTCTTTTCTTTTCAGCACTTGAAAATTATTGTGCCACCACCTCCTGAACGCCTTATTTTCTAAAAGAAAATCTACTGCCTTTCAAGTTGTGTTTCTCCTACAGGTAACATCATTTCTCTCTTGCTTCCTTTAAGACTTTTTTCTTTGTTTCTAGTTTTCAGGGAAAAAAATTGACCGTGATGTCTTTGTGTGGATTTCTTTGGGTTATTCCACTTCGGGGTTCACTCATTCTCTTGAAATTTATAGGCCTATATCTGTGGCCAAATTGTCAGCCCTCATTTCTCTGAGCACATTTTTAGTCATGCCCCCATTTCTTCTCTTTCTGGGACTCCGATGACTGTTAGATCTTTTGTCATAGTCCCGTAGCTCTTTGAGGTTTTGTTCCTTTTTTTTTTTCTGTCTATTTTCTCTCTGTTGTTCAGGTTAGGTGATTTCTATTGTTCTGTATAGACGGTTCCTAACTTAAGATGTTTCAGCTTATGACTTTTTGACTTTCTGATGGTGCTAAAATAATACACATTCAGTAGAAACCATGCTTTGCATTTTGATCTTTTCCAGTGATACGCAGTACAGCACTCTCTTATGATGCTGGGCAGCAGTGAACCACGGCCCCCAGTCATTGACCCACCACGAGGGCAGACAGCTGATATACTTACATTCTCTGGGCCCAGCTCGTTCAATTTTTCACTTTCAGTACAGTATTAAAGAAATTAAATGAGATATTCAATACTTTATTATAAAACAAGCTTTGTATTAGATGACTTTGCCTAACTCAAGGCTCATGTAAGTGTTCTGAGCATGTTGAAGGTAGGCTAAGCTAAACAACGATGGTAGGTTAGCTGTATTAAATGCATTTCTGATTTACGATATTTTCAACTTACAATGGGTTTCTTTGGACATAACCACTTCAGAAGTCAAGGAAGATCTCTTTTTCAAGACGCTTTCCTCTAACTCCTCCATTCTGTGGTTGAAATATCTTCTCTTTCTTTGCTGAGGCTTTTTGATTTTTTCATCTGTTTCAAGTGTGTTCGTAACATTTCCATTATCTCAGTCTTGGTATTTATTGACTGTCTTTTCTCATTCAGTTTCAGATCTTCCTGATTCTTGGAGTGATGAGTGATTTTCTATTAAAACCTGGACACTTTTGGTATTACGTTATGATATTCTCTATCTTATTAAACCTTCTCCTTTAGCTGGTTTCCTCTGATGCTGCTCCAGCTGGGAAAGTGGGGACGCTGCCTCACCCTGCCAGATAGGGTTAGAAGCCCAAGTTCCCCACTGGACCTCCGTCGATACGTGAAACAATGGGGCTCCTTATTACTGCTTAGGTGGCGGCAGAAGTCCCAGGTCTTTACTTGGCCTTCACCCTGGGGGGAGATCGGAGCACCTTACTGTAACATGTTGAAGGGAAGTCAAATTTGCTCTTTGATAGCATTGATCTGAGAGAGTTGGCTGGAGAAGAGCAATTAAAGTCTGAACTTTTTCTGTCTTGTTAGGCTGCCTTTTTTCTCTTTTCATTTTTGTGTCACAAAAGAGAGAGCAGGCCTTTGTAAGGAGTAGGGGGTGCCTTTTAGCGTCTCTGCCTCTTGACTTCTCCAGGCTGCTGGCTTCTCAGCTCCAAGTCTGAGATGTTTGAAGCAAATTAAAAGGAAGAAAGAAAAAAACAACACGGGAAACTCATCACCGTGTTCTTCCTTGGGTTCTCTGATCCTGAGCTCATCTGCCTTCTTCTCCTCTCCTTTCAGAGTCTCCTTGTGCTTGTTTTATATTACGTTTATGGTTTCCGTTTGCACTTAGTGGGAGGAATGGGAAAAAGAATATGCCCCCTACAGCTTCCCTGAGACGTAAACTTAAAATTTAAATTTTGCCTCAGATGGAGATTGTTGAATTAATTAAAATCCTTGGTTCTTAGTATACTTTCACTGTCCATGCGAGGTTCTCTCTTATTTTATATAAAGTATACATATGTGTGTATAAAAATCTCCCCTCTTCCCTGACTTGACTCTTATTCCCCTCCCTCCAAAGTTTCTCCATCTAGTGGAGACATCTCAGTAGGTGTCCTTAAGTATGTATGCAGCCTCAAGAGTAGGTAGCTTGTGTGTGTGTCTGTATGTGTTTAAGTTCACACAAATGATAACGTGAGATATCTCATTTTACGTTTTTGCCCTTTTACCCCAAATAGGTTTTTTTTGGTTTGACCCATGTTGTCTTCAACCACCACATGCTTCCACCACCTTCTACGGACCTGTTTCTCCAGGTGGGAAACCCGGATTGCCAGTGCGTCCCAGCTCCTGCAGGCAGTGCTGCCAGCAATACGCTGAGCGTGCCCCCTGTGGACCTGGGTGTAAGGTGCTCCACGGTTTACGCTGAGGTGAGAGTGGCTGGATCACGGGCACCTGGGATCATAATTGCTCCAAGTCCTGGCATATCGCCTCTGGGAGGGCAGTGCCTGTTTATGCTTCTGTCAACAGCGTCTGAGAAATCCTGTTGGGAAAACTAATTAAAACAGCTTTGAGAATTCTTGGGTAAAGCAGATATTATTTTGGCAAGGTGAACACTGCCCTCTAAGTCATGCTTGGGCTTGTAAACAACTAGATGACCTAATCCCAGTTTCCCCTGGATTTCCCCGGATAACCAGGGTAGAGTCCTGCCTGGAGGGGGGAGGGGACTCAGGTTGGACGTGGGGAGACATTTTGAAGCAGGGAAAGACCTGAACCCCCAGAGACCCCGGAAGTTAACCACTGGGAATTTTGCATGAGTGGGAGGCAAAGGGGACATCCCCTAGTAGTATCAATGAATGAAGGAATGCATGAAGGAGTGATTGGCCTGTGCTTCTGCTGCACACTTGCTGGGACTGGCATCTGTGCTTCTGGGAACCCCAAACTTTATTTCCCATTGGCTCTGCCAGCTGGAAATGCACACTAATGAAAGGGCAGCCTGTGTCTTGGAGGCCACCAACCCCCTGCCTGTGATCGCCCTCACCGTGCATTCATTCATTCATTCATTTATTCACAAAATACCCCTAGTCACCTAATGGGCCAGACCTTACACTAAGCTCCCGAAGGGCACAGTCCTGACCGCAGAATGTTCACAGGTTAGCAGTCTCCATCAGTGTGCGTCCCTCAGTCTGGCGACACCTGCCTTTGTCACGGGGCCTCTGTGTTGGTTGGAGACCCTTCCTTGATCGTCCAGGGTAAACCAGCCCCTCCCACTCCCCTGTCCCTGCGCTATTCTCCACTGCTGTCCAGGCTTCCCTTTGGGGGTGTTTATTGGTGCATGTCTATTTATTTCTGCAATTATTTAAAAAATGTAAAACCTAACCTGCTGACTTCTGAGTGTTTTATTCACAGGTCTGTGTGCCTGGCACGTAACAAGTGTTCAGTAAATACTGTGAAGGGACTGTCAGATGCATAAGGGCCGAAAGGAAGTTACCTTCGACTTTTCGAGGAGGGAGAAACCGCCTGTGTCTGGGGCCAGAGGCAGGACTTCCTGGTGGTGGGTGGTGAGCTCAGAGCAGAATTTGCCAACTGGATACAGGAATACAGGCGGAGGAGACTACATGGAACTACGTGGCCCAGGGAACTGAGGATGAATTGGTGGGAAACGCCACGGAGGACTTTGGGCAATGTCGGTGGCGGGTTTTTTTTTTTTTTTTATTGAAGAGTAATGAAAAGAAAGGTGCTTACATTGTAAATGTCCAGCAGGATGAATTGTTACAAGCTAAACACACCTGTGCAAATAGTGCCTGGATCGAGAGATAAGATACTACCAGCTCCCAAGAAACCCGCCTTGGGCTTCCCCCTCGTTCCTCCTTTTTTCCTCCAAAGATCACCACTGTCCTGACTTTGCTAGTTTCTTTCTTTTTCTTTTTTCTTGAAGCTCACATAAATGGAATCGCACAGTATGTTCTTCTTTGTGTCCAGCTCCTTCCTCTCCAAACTCTGTGACATGCGTCTAATCCCATTCCATCTTCCCGCTGATAGACATTCTGGTTATTTCTGGGTTGTGGCTGCTTTGAATAAAATGGAATAAAAACATCTCGTGGATGCCTTTCAATGGACATATGTGTGCATTTCTGTTGGACATACGCCCAGGAGTGGCACTGCTGGATACAGGGCAGACACAGGCTCAGCTTTAGTAAGGCAATGCCAAACGGTGGTTGTACTGAGTATGCGCTCTTCAGCAGCAGTGTTCTGAGAATTCCAGTTGCTCCACATCCCCACTAACACTTGATATTTTCTATGTTTTTTTTTTTTTCGTCTTTTCAGGGCCACACCCACAGCATATGGAAGTTCCCAGACTAGGGGTTGAATCAGAGCTGCAGCTGCAGGCCTACGCCACAGCCACAGCAACACCAGATCTGAGCTGCCTCTGCACCACAGCCCACAGCAACGCCGGATCCTTAACCCACTGGGCTAGACCAGGGATCAAACCCGCATCCTCACGGATACTAGTTGGGTTCGTTACTGCTGAGCCACAATGGGGACTTCTCTATGATTTTTATTTTAGCAGTTTTGGCAGGTGTTTAGTGGTATCTCATTGTGGTTTTGTTTTGCATTCTCCTGATGCTTTTTGTTTTGCATTCTCCTGATGACTAACAATGTTTTTGTGTGTTGATAGGCCATTTGGAGAAACTGTTTTTTGAAGGGACTGTTCAAAGTGTCTTGCCCATTTTCTACTGGTTACCTCTCTTTTTCTTATTGATTCATAGAAGTTCTTTGCATATTATGGCTACGAGTCCTTTGCCAGGTAAACATTTTGTCAAGTACTCACTGAAGGATTCAGCACCAGGGACTGACATGGCTGAATTGTGTTTCTAAAAGCTTCCCCTGGCTGTGGATGCAGGGCAGACTGACTGTGAGACGGGGAGGGAGGGTGGCGGTGGTGAAGGTGACCAGGGCAGCAGCTGTGCAGCTGGACAGCAGGGGCCAGAGTCTAGAGCTACTTCAGCGGCAGCATTGACAAGCAACATCTGTCATGCCATGTCATGACAAAAACAAGATATGTGTAGTGACAGAGAGAGGGGGTGACAGGGCTGGCTTCCAGGTCTCCCTGGCTGGATGACAGGCTGACGCATTCTGCCCACCCAGCCACCGGCAGCCAAAGGCTGCTTTGTCCTACCAGGCCCCACCCAGGCCTGCTGGTCAGGGATGCTCTGGGGTCACCATCAGGACACTGGAGAGAGTGCCCAGTGTAGAATCTGGGTCTCCCGTGGCAACTGGGAGATAAACACCCCCCAACACACACTCACAAATGGCTGGGCTGGTCCAAGAAGACCCTGTACCCAGATGGGTTGGCAGCTGTGGGATCAGGGCCCAGCCCGGGTGGACAATGACCCCCTTTCTGCAACCTCCTCGTCCCTGCTGAGCCCAGGCTCAGCAGGGATGATGGTCCTAGGCTGGTCCCTGGGGAAAAAGTGAAAACAGATCCTGCAGTGTCTGGGCTTCCAATGAGCGGTGGGGACAGCACTCTGAATTCCTCCCAGAAAGCCAGGACCCTCCCTGCACGCCCCACCCCCACCCCAGTCTGTAGCCCTGGTTCATTTCTTGACAAATGCCCCACCCCTGCTCTGTTTCTCAGGCTTTACTTGGGATAGTCTCCCATTCTCAGCATCTTGCAGCGCTGGGTTCAGCGATCACAGCATTTCGGCGGTGGAATGCTAATTAAACCTGACAAACTCCTTCCTTCTGCTACATGAGGCATGCTGCATTCACCATGGGCCACGCTGTCAGTTGCTTTACATATGTGATGTCAACCACTCCTCCCAAGGACGTCTAATGAAAGCACTCCTTGCATTTTATACACGAGGATGCTGACTGGCCCAAGTTCACACAGCCAGAGCGGTGGAGGTAGGATCTGACCTTGGGCCATTTGGACCCTGCAGCCCCTTTCCTCTATGTCCCCGGCCACTGGGATAATGGGGGCCACGGGGGACTGGGATGGCGCTCCCCACCAGTGGCCTCACCGTCATGTCACTCGGTGCATGGCAAGGGCCCTGATTCGTCTGTGCCTGGAGAGGAGGGGGAGTCCTGAGAGCGCTCAGGTTCATACCCTGGCTCTGCCCTATCCCACGGGGTGACCCTGGATGAGTCACTTTTCTCTGGGCCTCCACGTCCCCATCTGAGCCATGCGGTCATCCCTACGCAGCCTTGCACCCCGCGATCTCGGGGCAGAACTGAGCTCAGGTGGAAGGGGCCGGTTGCCTCTGTCACACGCTATTTGTTTGTCTCCTTCCCGCGCCTAAGCTGACCTTTTCTGTTCCTTTTTTGGTATTAGGGAAGAGTCAGATCGCTTCCCCACCCCAGCTCTCTCCAGCCTGCACTTTTCCCAGCTTAATCAGCCTCCAGCTGCCCAAGTGTCCCAGGCGGGCCCTGGGTTCCGGCCAGTGGGGGCTGCCCCCATCCCAGGGCTCAAGGCCTGGCCAGATGGGCAGCTGGTACTGGAAATAGCCTTGATGGGAGATGCCCCCCCTCTTTCCGGCGCTCAACCACTTCCTCTCTGACAGAGCACACTGTCTCCAGAAGGTTCTGCTGGACTGAGGGACCTGCCCTGGACCCTCTGTTGTTCTCTAGTAGCAGGCAGACACTGGGGGCTTCTTCCTTGGCACCCAGGCCCTCTCCTCCCTCTTACAGGACCCTGCATTCCCCAGCCTTTGGCTGGGTGGGGTTGACACCACCTCAGCTCCAAGTGGGTCCTGATTGGCTTAGGTCTGTTTCTACAAGTCATCCCATTGGCTGCTGGGATTGGTTCAGGGATAGACACGTGACTCAAGTCAGGCCAATCACAACAACAGCCTTTCCTTGAGGTCTGCTGGAGGTACAGTTTCTCATCACTGGACCTGAAGAGAGGCAGGTAGACCCAGACCTGATTGGGGGACATGCTGAGACACCACCCTGCTCCCAGTCCCGGGGAGACCCAGCCTGGGCAAAGAGTGGGAACACAGAGCGGAGAGATGGAGGCCGAGAAACCAGGTCCAGTCACCTTATTTGCATGGTTGCATCAAGCTTTGCTGGAAACCTCAAAAACCCCTGTGCTTTTCAGTAACTATGCAGCCCATAGAGTTTTGGGGTTGTTTTTGCTTTTTTCTTCTTTTTACAACCGCACTTGCAGCATATGGAAGTGCCTGGGGCGGGGATAGAATCAGCTGCAGTTGCAGCCTACACCACAGCCACGACCACACCCTGTCGGAGCCACAGCTGCAAACTACACTGCAGCTTGTGGCAATGCCGGATCCTTAACCCAATGAGGGAGACCAGGGACTGAACCTGCATCCTCACAGAAACATCAGGTCCTTAACCCGCTGAGCCACAACGGGAACTCCGATTTTAGTTTTTAAAACCTCTTTTATTTGGGCTTTCTGTTCCTGGGAACCTAGAAATCCTGAACAAGGCTTATAACACACGAGGGCCAGGACTCAAGTCCTCCTCACAAGACGGAGCCCAGGGCCTGGCCGAGCACCTGTCCTCAGCCCAGGCAACGTCCCATTCTTAGTCTCAGAGCCAGAAGAGCACCTAGAGGCCTTAAGTTTAAGGCCCCTTTTTCAGATGGGAGTGCTGATGTCCCCCAGGTCTTCTGGGTGGAGTGTCTGAGAGTGTCCCTCAGCTCCCGCCTGTCACATGTGCTCTGGACCCCATCCTTCTGGCACTTTACAGTGCCTCCCGCACCTGTTTCCTCTCTCTGGGGTCACTCTTCAGGAGAGAGTGCTCAATTCTTCTCCCATCTTAAAAACACAACAGAAAATGAACCAAACCCCCAAACAACCCTGTCTTCGCCTCACCACTCACGCTCTCTATTCCCAGGTCAGCCCCAACATTTGCAAGCCCTGGGATAAGCGCACAGATGGAAGCCTGCCTGCTCGGAGCCTAAATATATCAAAATGGCTAAACACTTTAACCAGATGTTAAATCAGTGTTCTCTTTTTCTACTTGACAAGTAGGTTCTGTTTTTTTTTTTTCTCGGCAAGTGGAAGTTTCCTGCCACGGATCAAATCTGCGCCACTGCAGGGACAACGGCATATCCTTAACCAACCCGCTGTGCCCTAGGAGAACTCTGAGAAGTAGATCTTCTTAATGAAGGGTTTGGAGTCAGAATTCTCCCACTCCTGGAACACGGTGGCATGGGGACAGCCAGCCTTGGCCTTGGCCCTGGCCCTGGCCCCCAGCCCAGCCCCTTGGTCTCTCACCCTGATTCCACCCACACCTTGGATGGCCTTGAGCGCTGGTCTGCGAACACCCAGCCCCGCCCAAGCCCCACCCACCCCCACTCCCACTCCCACAGGAAACAGTTGCCCATGGGCCGCCCTTTGGGCTGGGAGGGCAGCGGGAGGAGGTCGGCGCGGGTCTTTCTGAAGTCAGCACAGCTGCTCCTCTTGCAGCCACACTCCTGGGAAGGACGGTCTCAACTTGCCATTTTAACTTCTTCTCCCCTGTCCTTTCCCGAACCCCCTCTCCCCTATCAGGCTTGCAGGAACTGTGTGGTGTCTCCATCCACCTCCGTCTGCTGAGCCGCCCCTCGCCCACCTCCGCGGGTCCCTCTTCATCGCGTCTTCCCCACTTCTAAATGTTGGAGGAAGCTCAGGGCTCGATCCTTGGAGTTCTTCGTCTACACCGTTCCCAGGGCCATTGTAGCCTATCTCATGACTTAATTACCACCCACAAACGAGTGGCACCCAAACGTGTGTCCCCAGCTTGGACCTGAACTTCAGTCTCCCGGATCTGGCAGCCCGTCGGTTGCTCTCCGTGAACGGCTCCGATTTATCACTGCGCCATCTCAGCCTTAACCTGCCCGCCCGACCGCGGCACCTGCCTGCCCTGCTCCCGCCCACCCCAAACCTGCCCGGCCCAGCCGGCCATCCCCAGAGCGCTGGGCCCACACCTTGCAAGCAGCCTTCCCTTTTCTTTAACTGTCCCCATCTCAAGGGGCAAAGACGGTCAGCTCCGCCTGCACACACGTGGAGGTCCCCACCTTCCTTGCCTCTTGCACACAGCCAGCCTAGCCTAGCCCCCGTCTCCTCAGCCCTGACTCTCCGCCCATCTCAGGCTGCAGTCAGGGTGGGCTTATTACGACTCACTTCTTCGCTCAACCCCCCAGCAGCTCCCACTCTCACCCCGACCCCACCTCCCCTGCACTCCCCTGGGCTCCAACCCCCCACTCCACCAGAAGCCCCCCTCCTCCAGACACCCCCCTCCTTCCTTCAGTCTCAGATCGAGTGCTGCCGGCGGAGACCTTCTCTGAGCACCGCAAAGAAAACCAGCACCTAGCTCCCCACCTGGCCTCACCCTCCCTCGGAGCACTTCTTACCGGCTGGCATCCCATACACTTTACTCATTAACTGTACTCTCTGTTTCCCTCCACTTGAATGGAAGCTGAGCTTGGGGATCCCCAGACAAGGCGTGGCACATAGTAGATCCTTATGATAGATAAAAATGTTTCTTAAGTGAATGAATTGCTCGTGGATCTTTGCGTTCTTTCTCCCTGAATGCCCGCACAGCTTCATTGTCTCTCTCAACCCAGCTCGACAGGCTTCTAGTGAGCTGCAGTGTTTGTCATTCTTGCTCGGTAGTTAATTGATGTTCCAAAGGGCAGGTCCCATAACCACCCCCTCCGCCCCGTTGCACTTGCCTCTGCTACCGCTTGCCCTCCCTGAAGCCCTTCACCTCCTCTTTGAAGCCCTCCTGATTCACCCAGCTGTCTCTTTCTCTGGCGCCCTCTGGAGGGGAATTGCATGCCACCCGTGTCAGCGTTGTCTATGACTGGTGACTGTCCCACCTCCCCAGTGGACAGTGCACTGGCCAGGGACAGCTGTGTCTTGGTCATTTCTATAATCCCACACTCAGCCAAGCCTCAGCACGCAGTAGGTGCTTGCTGTTTGTAGAGGTGAGTTGGACATTTGTCTAAGTTTCATGTTCAATATTTTCCAGTAAGACTCAATTTCCTTCATTTTAAATCATGCTTATTTTCTAGTTCATCATTAACGTGCTTTTTATTACTTTTATTTACCTTTTTCTGGCTGTAAAACTAACACATGATCATTGCAGAAAACATTGAAAATTTGCAAGGGTGGGGAGTTGCCGTTGTGACTCAGTGGGTTACAGACCTGACTAATATCTATGAGGATAAAGGTTTGATACCTGGTCTCGCTCAGTAGATTAAGGATCCGGCACTGTGGCAAGCTGCAGTGTAGATCACAGACTCGACTCAGATCCCATGTTGCTGTGGCTGTGGTGCAGGCTGGCAGCTGCAGCTCTGATTTGATCGCTAGCCTGGGAACCTCCATATGCTGCAGGTGTGGCCCTAAAAAAAGCAAAAAGAAAAGAAATATGCAAGGATATCAATGAAAGACAAGATTACTCACCGTTTAGCAATCTAGAGATGATCGCTGTTAGCATTTGAGGTATTCACTTCAACTTTTCTTTCTGGGTCCCCATTTTTTTCTCTTTTGGTAAATCTTATACTGTCATCATTTCTTATGTCATCACTATTTCCTTTTTTTTTTTTGTCTTTTTAGGGCCACACCCATGGCATATGGAGGTTCCAAGGCTAGGAGTCGAATCGGAGCTACAGCTGCCGGCCTATGCCACAGCCACAGTAATGCCAGATCCGAGCCACATCTGTGACCTACACCACAGCTCATGGCAACGCCGGCTCCTTAACCCACTGAGCGAGACCAGGGATCGAAACCAAAACCTCATGGTTCCTAGTCGGATTCGTTTCCACTGTGCCACGAAGGGAACTCCCCTCATCACTATTTTTGAAAGACATCATATGTAATGGCCACGTATTATTGCACCGTGTCAGTTTATCATCATTTTTTTCACCAAGCATTTCACACACTCATGATCTTGACACACGTCCTCCACACACAATGCACCCCCGACCCTGACCCACACTCCGCGGCTCCCAAGCTCCACAGCGGAGGTGATTTCCCAGCACAGAGCGATCAGTGCGCTGGTCATGCCGACCCAGCAGGGTGCGGTTCCAGCCATTTCCTCTTACTGTCCCTCAGACAGACAGATGTAGGGACAGACACAGGACAGGCAGACAGGGAGAGCCAGCAGGAGGCGGAAGGGGTGCAGGGGAAGTGGAAAGAATGGCTTTGGGGGGTGTCCAAGCTTTCGGAGGGACCAGGCGGTGGGGAAGGTGGCGTTGTTGGCAGCAGGGTCCTGGCTGCCCTCTGACGGGAAAGCCCCAGGCAAGAGCAGGTGACAGAATGGGACCTCCTCTGCTTAATCCTCTCAAGGCTGGAGGGACGGAGAGAGGTGACTGGTCCCAGAAGGGAAAACTTGAGCCTCAGAACCCCGGGAGCACGGAGGTTCTTCCCTCCAATGGCCAGTGCAGGCGCCGCGGTCCAGTGCTGGGCCCTCTTGACAAAGAGCCTCTTCTGCGTCCCCGTGTGGCCTGGACCAAGTTCCACTGCCTCTGTCCTCAGGGTGGGAGCGGAGGGAGACCCTTCTGGAGGGTCTCTAGGACCCCGGCGGAGGGCTTGGGGTGGCCCTCGAGCTGCAGGAGAGGAGGGAGGGAGGGGTCCAGACTCTGGCACCCCCGGCTGGACCCCAGATGTGTCCCCACCAGCGCCAGCGCAGCTCCTCCTGCCCCTCCCCCATCGTCCCTGTGGGATGCCTCCAGGTTCCCAAGTGCGGAGGGCAGCTCAGAGGGCACAGGACCGGCGTCTGGGCTCACCTGCTCCAGGGGGCCCGGCCTGCTGAGGAGAGAAATTTCTTTCTTTCTTTATTTCTTCCTTCCTTCCTTGCTCCCTCCCTCCCCCCTTTTTCTTTCTTCTCTCTCTCTCTCTTTTTCTTTCTTTCTTTCCTTCCTTCTTTCTTTCTCCCTCTCTCTCTCTACCTTCCTCCCTCTTCCTTCCATCCTTCCTTCCTCCTCCTTCCTTCCTTCCTTTTTCCTTCCTTTCTTTCTTTCTTTCTTTCTTTCTTTCTTTCAGCCCCACCTGCAGCACATGGACGTTCCCAGGCTAGCGTGTCGAATCAGAGCTGCAGCTGTCAGCCTACACCACAGCCACAGCCACAGTCACAGCCACGCGCGATCCAAGTCATATCTGCAACCTATGCTGGATCCTTAACCCATTGAGCGAGGCCAGGGATCGAACCCGAATGCTCATGGATGCTAGTCAGGCTCTTAACCTGCTGAGCCCCACTGGAAGCTCTAGGAGAGGAGGTTTTCTGAGCAGACCCCCCCGGGGAGCTGCCCTGTCCTGGCCCCTTCCCAGAATGCTCTGCTCTCATGGGTCTGAAACTGGAGGCCGTTTGCAGGAAAATGTGGAGAGGAATGAACTCAGCTCTGGATGGTTTTAGGGAAGAACAGGAAGGTGGGGTCCAGAGCCAGCTCAGCGTGGCTAACTGTGGGGCCGTGGACTGGTCATTTCCCTCTCAGGATCCTCAAGGTGCATCCAGGCAAAAGGCTTGGGAAACTGACCACCCTGGGACTGGACTGTTTCCAGCTCTTCTCGGAGCCTCAGAAGTCTGCGGACCGTTGCTGCGGATGGACTTGGCCCTGGATAAACAGCGGAAACCACCATAAGCTGCGCTAGGATCGCCTCAGCGCGGAGAAGGGTGGTTTCTGCCCTCGGTCAGGGGAAGAGGCTCTGCAAAGGGTCAGTAACTAGACTGTGACCTCGCAGTGTGGCGATGCTGACATTGCCCAAAGCGGGGAGATAACACTCCCATTTTACAGATGGAGAAGCTGAGTCCCATGAAGGGAAAGTACCTGAACCAGATACAAAAGACTAGAATCTGGGAGCCCTCTGCCTCTTCCTCTCCCCCACCTACCCAGCCACCCCTGTCCCCTGGCCATTCTCCAAAACTTCCCCTGGGTGGGGGATAGTCTGGGGAGCCCCACAAAGTAGACCTGAAAGCAGAAAGCAGACACTCCTTCCCTGTTGGCTGATTGCCCCCAGACCTCCCAAATCTCTGCTTCCAGCCAGGATTGGGGGTTATCAGTTTCTGTGATAGCCCGGGGTGAGTGGGACTGGTAGGAGAAGGGTCCCCTGTCACCCCGAGTCCAAGGGGCACCCCAAGCGGGATGATTTTCTGCCATGCCAGGACAGCGTGGCACTGGGCCAGTGCCCCCGGCAGCGGCAGCTCCAGGCAGCTGGACGGCTGCCGCCAAGAATGTCAGGAATGCACTGCGGCTGTGTCCTTCCAGCTCCTCTTCCTCCCCCCACGCCAAGAACAGGATATTCCCTGTCCAGGGAAGCGGAGTCCAGCCCCTTTATGGGAAAACCGCAGGGCATGTGATAGGCACTCGGTATGGGGGCACCCGGGGTCTGGCACTGCTGGGGAGGACACAGCAGGTCTGTGCGGGCTCAGTGTGTGTTGAGGACTTACTGTGTGCCAGGAGCTTCACGGGTATCAACTCAATCTCACAGCAATGCTAGGAGATTCTGCGTCGCACATCAGGAAATCGAGGCTCGGAGGAGACAAGGCACCGGCCGGCGAGGGACAAAGCAAGACTTCATCCAGGCTGGGCTGATCCTGAGGTCCTTGCTCTCAGCCTCTAGGCCGGGTGGCCTCATGTCCACTGTGGCAGCTGGGGACCGTGCCTTGGGGTCCCCCGTGGCACCTGCAGAGGATGGAAGGCGTGCAGCAGAGAGGCGGCCCCTTCCTGTGGGCCGCTTGTCTGCTGTGCAGTGGGCCAAGGGTCAAGGTGGGAGGTTTGTCTCTGAGATCCTGGGCTCAGGGTTCAGCTCCGGCCCTTCCCTGGCCGTTCTCGCCAGGGCCCAGCATCGGGGAATCCCAGAGACTGACGGCTGTCTTTGTGGACCCTCTGCGATGGGCAGCGGGGTTATTGCTTGCGGAGGCAGGGATAGGAGGGCCCCGGGGTAGGAGACAGAGAAGGCTGAAGGGAGATGGAGGGGTGGGGGGAGAGCGGGGCTGCGCCAGACTCCAGCCCTGTGATGCTAGAGGTGCCACGTCCGGACCCCCAGTCCCCAAGGCCGTGCGCCCCTCTCCCCCCTCCCGAGGCCAGCTTGCTCCAGCCCTTGTCTGGGCTGCTCCTCTGGGGCATCGTCCTGGCTCCAAGCAGCAACCCCCTCCCTGCCCCTCCGCCCCTCCCCCTGCCCCTGGACCAGGCCCTGTCGGTGGGTGGGCACCGAGATAAGTGTAGGACCTCGAGCTGTGCTGCATCCAGACCCAGACCCATGCCCGGGTGACTGAAGAACCTGAGACCATCTACCATGGGGGATCGACCCACTAGACTTGGATGAAACTCAGGCTCGGGGGGTGGGGGGCAGGTGACGTGCATGAGGTCCCAATGCCGGTCACCTAGCAGAGCTGTGACTGGAATCCGGGTCTTGTCCCTGGTGCCCACCGGCCCTCGCACAGGGGGTCTGGGCTGGCGTCGCCAGCCCCTCACCTTGCCGTTGGTCCCTTACCCCTGAGGTCTGGCTGGTTCTGTTCCAGTGCTCCAG